>CM077666.1:512232360-513432360 GCA_039707655.1 Elymus sibiricus
TGCAAAGAGATGATGTTAGAATGGCCCTGCATTGTACTCCCTCCTTCCCAAAATAAGTGACTAAGCTTAGTCACTTATTTTGGGACGGAGGGAGTAGTACGCATATTTCGTTACATAGTGGTGTTAGAAGGGGTACGCGTAGTTCTATAATTGCAGTACGCATAGTTCGTTACACAGTCGATAATAGTTGCCTAGTTTGAGGCTTCTGCTCATACAACCGAATTCAGAATTCCAAAACCCAGCCTAACCGAGAGCACGATCAAAATTCAAAAACAACTATTGTATTCTTGAGGACGTACTTCTTGTCTGTAATCAATCAGCTTGTGCATGCCTGTCTTCTGAGCATTTCTTAAAAGCTTCAGGAATGAATCTCAAAAGGGAAGGAAAAGGAATCTTCCAGCATGCCGATTTCCTCATCCACATTTGGAGATAGATATCCAGTTCTAGCATAGCACTCATAAAATGGTGAGGATGTGACAAAACTCCTCTTTGTCAAGGTTATTTTTTGCAAACATCCTCTTCTTGCCCACGTATTTCTGAGTCCCATCGGTTGGAAAAACAATTTCTTCACTGCTACCGCCATTTTTGACCGAACATAAACGTTCGATCAATGCATTATCCATCATCCCTGCCACAGGATCTACTACCATGCGTTGAAGCACAGTAGCATTCCTAAGGATGTAGAGCGCCAGCTCGGCTAGCCCCAATACATCACAAAATCCAGACATGTAGACACTCCTGAGATGACGATGCGGAGGCCCTTGTGCCGCTAACACTGTCCTCGGATTTTCAGAGCAAAATCTATCACGATCCATCTGCACAGGTGTATCCATTAATTTCAATATACATCTTTGTTCGAGTGGAGAGAATACGCAGGAAAATACCATAATTAAGAGTGACCACTTACATGCAGTTCCAGTTCTTCTAAGAGAGGTGCTAATTCCAAGAGATTAACAAACCCCATAACCCAGCTATCATCATATGGACCGAGAAAGATATCAAGGTTCATATTCAGATGCCTCAAAGTCATGAAGCAATCGCGGGTGTTACTGAATCTTTCCACCTGGAACAGAAATAATGCATGGCCACTCAACAAATATTTAATTTTGAATCGATCGATATGGCAGGTCAACAAACAACTGAATGCAAATATCATGAAGGCGAAATTGGAGAATGAAATAAGGAGCTCGTTTCTAGAGCATACCTGATTAATGGTCAAAAGTAGAAGTAGTGTGTGCACACGAGGAAGAGCAGTTGGAAGCTCAGTAAAGATATAATCCAAAACATCGTCATAACCATCGAGTACTCTCAAGTTCAACACAAAAATTGCCTCTGACAACTTTGAAGATCCAGTGAGCACAGTTTGCATCAGATGGTCGTCAAACTCAAATTTGGTAAGATTTGGAGCATGCAACTCTATCATCTCCACTTCACAATGGCGCACACGCAGGTACTGCAACCTGCACAGTTTCTGTCCTATGCGTAAACTTGACAAGGAGGAGCACCACTCTATGTTTATACTCTCGAGAAGGGCACAACTTAGCAACAGGCACTGGAGATCATCATCACTGATGGACACCGTATTTAGTGTGAGGTTCCTAAGGTTTGTGATACCAGAGAAACTGGGGGGCCACTTTAACCATACGTAGCCTAGATCAAGAGATGTGGCACAAGAGCCGTTTGGGCCACTGAGATTGCACAGCGGGAAAACATACTTGTACTTGTCGTATGTAGCGCCATAGCAAGTGACATCAAACGTGAAATCAAAAACAATGTGTTTGGCCCTTGACACAATAGAAAAACTAACCCATCTATCAATGTGGTACTTATGCTTTCTGCGGAGACCAAATTCGACAGCAAACTTGTCCAGCGTAGTCGTAGTTGTAGTAGAAGTAGACCACAGTGGGCGCAATACACTGTCCACATTGGCGATGAATTCAGCAGTCCAGGATGCTTGTTTAGTATTCGTGTCTTTAATGATGCCAAAGAGGTCTTTGGTCAAGTCAGTATTCATGTCTGTACTTATGACAAAGGTGTCTTTGGTGAGGACCAGATCTGGATGGCATATCCGCTGCTGTCTCCATTCACGAGAAAGCGCGCTCATCCTGACGACATCCTTGATCGACAACCGTGACAGTATATCGCGCAGAACATCCTGTAATAATGAGCATGAGCAGTCAAGTAGTTGTGGCACGAGCTCAACAGTCACGCTTCTTCCTAAGACATATAGTGATTTTTATAAGATTCGGTAATAGCCGATATAAATAAGGCGTCTCGATACTAAAGCTGCATTGCAGCCATGTTCGGTTTCTGCACCCAACTGAAATCAGCTCTCTTGTTTTCGACCGAAAGTTCTTGACTGCTTTCTTTGTCCATCAAAGTGGATTTGATAGATAGATGCATCTGCGTGGCAGCAAACAAGAAGTACAAACTAGATAAAGCTGACTGTGAATCGTTTCAGCAAGCATCGTTATCACTGATTTCTGCAAGCATCATTATCATTGGTTTAACTTTTGAGCAAGCACTCGTGATCGTGAATCCTGCCGACCGAACTCTGTTCTATGACAAAAACAGAGAACATAATTTGGCAACAAACTTGTATCAGGATTTTTCTTTTCATTTTTGTAATTCTGTCTTACATTACAGGTTACTAATCTTGGCTGAGAGAAGAAGAAATAAACTAGTAACCTGAAGCTACTTCATGTTTAAAATCGTTCTGACGAAACATTACATTACAATGGGGATCCCTCATGTGAAAATTCAAAATTTTGCAATGGGGATCGTAGGAACTCGGGATTAACCAAGATCCTAGCCTCCATTCAGAAATCACCCTCGGGATTGTTTTTCTTTGAGGAATCGAGGAACGCGACCATCAATTCTTAACTGGAATTCGAACTTGACGTACCTATGGATGGAGTAGCGGCGCCGGGGAGAGGGGAGGCACCGGAGAGGGGGGCACGAAAGGGCAGGAGCCTCGCCGGAGCAAGGAAAAACCCACCGGCGAACACGCAGGAGCTCACCGCGGCCGCGCCATTAATCGCCTGGACCGAAGCTCGCCGCCACGCTAACCCTAGCGGTGCTGGCTGCCGGGGGAATGGCCGACCGGGAGGAAGAAGGGGAGAGATTGATCTGGGCCGCACATCTCACATCCAACGTGGGTTATGTTCTGCCAAGCACCTATTTACTTTCTCTAGAAAAAATCTTATTTCTGGGCAATTCTTGTTTCCAGTTTTTTTGTGTTAGATAATTTTTTACTATTTTTTGAACCCAATGCAACCAAAGTCGCTCATATACACAAGCATACTCTCGCTCCTATGAACCGACGCACGCACACCCTACCCCTACGAGCACATCCGAGAGACTGAGCCAGGAAAATGCGAGCACCAATGTCTAAGTCCAGAGCTTGAACTCTAGCGGGCTAAGGATACCACTGTCCTTCTAACCATCCAACCACATGTTGGTTCGCATAATTTTTTACCATTCTTTCAAAAGAAAGGTTTTTTGGGCACTGCTAGACGCCGACCGGCCGGCCAAGCGCTAGATCGGCACCCCTACATGCCGTTGGATCATCTTGCCAGTAGCCATCAGATTCATGTGGTCCTCGTCCATGTTACAATTAATCTGAGGCACGTAGTTGATCGTCCGAGGACCAAGCAATCACACGAGGCACGACACCGAGATTTGTTAACGAGATTCACCGAACTCGGCTACATCCCCGGGGCATGACTACGGGCGCTCCTCCCCGTGACACCGTCACAAATACAGCACACCGGCCACCGGGGTGCCTGCACACGCTACCGGCCCCCCTGCGTGAATGTGCTATTATGTTGGCATAGGTTACATCTTGTGTCTACCCCCGCATTATATGAGAGGTCTAGGATACAAGTGTCCTACTAGGACACGACTCCATACCCTGTAAACACAATACAACTCATAGTCCAACTGTAACCTATCTTGTACAAAATATTCGACACAACTCTAACAGTCCACATATATATTCTCTTCCTCCCAGGTATGCCTCGTGACCGTACTGCAACCTCCCCATGTCGTCTCCATCCCGTTGGTGACCACAGCTCCCCATGCCGTCTCCATCCCATTGGTGACCACCCTTCACCGCTCGCCCTCGCTAGCCACCACCCCCGCGTGCGCTCGCAGCACCCCCGCCGCCCCCTGTCGGCTCGCCCAAATCACCCTCCATGCAAGTACTTTTTTAATGAAATTATCTGCAAGTTGTTTTTCTTATCTGCAAGTTCTTTTTTAGTGAAATTATCTGCAAGGTCCTTTTTAATGAAATTATCTGCAAGTTCTTGTCTATGTTTTTTTTAAGTATTGTTGGCTCTGCAACACACAGGTGCAGAAAAAATATGCAAAATACCGATGAACAATTTAGTTCTTTTTTTTTTTGAAACGCGGTCCCTTAGGGCCCGATTCATTAAAAAAGGTCGAAGAGAGTTGCCCAGTTAATTAACGGAAAACCGGACGAAAACCGTCACAACACGCCCGCAAAAACAAGGCCTACAAGGCGACCTGGCGACCCACACAAGAACGCACACACGCCGTCGAAGAGAAAAGCGCCGTCGAGGTTGCAATCCGGTGTCATCGTCATCACACCTCCGCGAGGGCGACTCCGACTCCACCATCAACGACCACCGATGTAGCCCTCACCGCAAACAAGCGTCGAGGCCTGCGCCGGCCGATGCCAAACAGTCCACCGCACGCGCCGACGACCAGGCAGCTCCGACTCTGTCGACGAGCATTGCAGGGGAAAAGCGCTGGGCCTGCACCGAGCCGGTACCGGAACCGACCACCCGTCTCGTGTCATCGTCACCGCGGAGGCACCTCCTCTGCAGCTCCGACTTCAGGAAGACAAGTGAGGCACGGCAACCCCTCGAACACGCCGGATGAGACCGACTGCCAAAGCTCAGCAGCAGCCCAACTCCGCCCGAAGCCGCCATCGTTGCCACACAAGAAGTCGCGCCACATCACCATTGCCGGACGGACACCTGCCGACCGCAATGCTGCGAGCGTCCAGCCCATGGAGCGCGCAAACGGGATCCAATGCTCTTCAAGACGACGCCCCAAAGAAGGAAGCGACGATATCGACGCCGTCGCCCGACCCGACTGGGCCTTAGGCTTTCACCCGAAGAGCTGAAACCGAGGGTGTGCAGGGGGTGGACTCCGCAGCGGCGCCTCCAAGGAGGTGACACGACGTCCGCAGACGCCGACGCCGTCGGCCGGAAGACCCGGCAAGCTTTCGCCCGGAGCACTGTCCAACACCACACCCACACGCATAGCACCGCTCCGCTGACCCGCAGACCTCCCACGAAGTCATTGCGCCATGACCAAGTGGAAGCCACCACAAACCTCGCCGACGGCCAGGACTCCGTCGAGCCCGATTCGGCCGAAAACGGCCAGATCTGGCATCCCACCGCCGCTGCAACACCACGGAGGCCACCAAAGGCCGGCACGCCGCCGGACAGCGCGAAGACAAGCCCCACAGAGCAGGAAGGGGAGGGCCGCGCCCGCCCCGACTCGCCGGAGATGAGCATCCGGGCCGAAGAACCGGAGCTCGCCGACGAAGCAATCGCGGCTGCCACCCGCGAGAGACGCTGCTAGGAGCTGCCATGCCGGAGAAGAGCCGCGGGGACGTGCCCGAGAGGCCTACCGGCGCCGCTGCCGAGGCCATCGGCCCGCCTGGAGCCGCCGAGCCGCGCAGCCGAAAGGGGATCGAACCTCCCCCACCTCGAGCGCCCATCGCCAGACGAGGAGAGAAGACCCCGCCGCACGCCGCGCCATGCGCGCCCCCGCCGCGCCGACCTCGACCGCGACCTCCCTCGTCAGAGCCCGAGCCGAGTGAGCGCCGCGTCGATCTCCCGCCGGAGCGGACGGCCCGCGCTGCCCATGCCCGAGCTGGAGGAGGGGAGGGCCCCGCCGCCGCCGAACCGCGCGGGCTTCGCCCGGCGGCTCCGCCGGCGGCGGCAAGGGGAGGAGGGGCAGACGGGACTGCGCTGGCGGCGGCTAGGGTTCGCTCCCTGGCCGCCCGCGGGAGCGACATGGGGAGCGCGAGTTTTTACTTCTATTGCTAGACGAGTTTGTGTTTTTCTTCCACCTATTTCTCTTCTCAAAACTACAAAAAGTCTAGTTCTGATATGGACATTTAGCTTTCATCTAAAGGGTTGAAATAACCAAATTCATGGGAAAACGAAATTAAAATAACGCTGATTACACGGCACAAAACCTTGAAAGAAAGATCCAGCGACTCTACATTGTTATGTACGGGGCTCCATATATGTTTGGGTTAATTGGATCTATGCCACTATAACTTTCACGAGTTGGAAAAATGCCATTACAATTTTGCACATTGGAAAAATGCCATTACAATTCTTCCATTCTCCTCTATATGCCATTACGTTAAATTTGAGACACAAATACCCTTGTCTTCCTCCTTTCACCCTACCCCCATCTTCTTCTACCAAACTGACCTGCCATTAACTCCGGCGAGCATGGCACCGTGCGAAAAATAGCTTCCAGCACAGACAATGGCGGCTCTTGTGTCTCACATATCAAAGGATTAAGCTAGCCTTGTGCAGGCACGTGCCAGCAACCAGATTGGTTCTTGCTTGATGGGCGACTCCGGCTGGAAGCTCACGTAACAGGACACACACATGTGGAGACTTGGCTGATTGTCACACGCACTCAGGCGGGAGCCTGTTTCTGTTTTATTGATTCTTTAATGTGGTTCGTTTACAGGGAGCTGCACATATATATAAATATACACGAGGTAGACCATGTCGCTGCAACACTAGCAGGAAAGAAAGATGCTCGCCGGAGTTAATGACACGGTTGTCAGTTTGGTAGAAGAAGATGAGGGGAGGGTGAAAGGAGAAAGACAAGGGTATTTGTGTCTATGAATTTAACATGATGGCATATAGAGGAGAATGGAAGAATTGCAATGGCATTTTTCCAATGTGCATAATTGTAATGGCATTTTTCCAACTCGTGAAAGTTGTAGTGGCATAGATCCAATTAACCCTATATGTTTTCCCCCAGCTAAACTTCTGCTCCTATTAAAAAAAACTCTACTAATTTATTTGATCATTCGTCTCGCATACAACATGCTAGATACTAATGTGCCAAGACTGGATTCATCATCATCACCATCCTCTAGACACTTGATCAGCTTTTGCAAAATCTGACTGACCCACACATGGTTGAGCAGTATATTGTAGTGCCAACTGAAGTCCCTCCTCCCTAACAGCAAAAACCACAGCTTCAAATGTGTCCTGCATCAGGGGAAAACGCACAGGAGGTCACAATAATCTTCGGCGCCATGGTTTTGGTTTGCCTAAGAGTTTTTATATCAACATATTGTCACTCATCATACCTTCATTCATCAGCACACTGCACACACGCTTAATTGTATATCAGTATATATACATTGCCTCTTCATTTTATAACAACTTGTTTCAGCTTAACTAGTACTCCCTTCGTTCACAATTATAAGATGTTTTGGATATTTCAATATAGACTACATACGGACTGAAATGAGTGAACAAGCATACTAAAATACGTCTATATACATCCAAATCGGAAAAATGTTAGAACATCTTATAACTGTGGACGGAGGGAGTACTGCATATATGTATGCAAGGCATTGATATTTTAATAGTGGAGGATCAGAAACTGTGTTTTTGGTTCTTAATAGTGGAGGATCAGAAACTGCAATGATGCGACCTAAGTAGTGCATGAAATAAGATGCAAGGCACTGATCTTTTATCTTTAGAGTGCAGAGCTTTTTGTTGGATAAAAAGGGATGATAATAATAATCCCTTGATTTTAGATACAAAAGAGTAACACATATCAGTTCATTTGTATTTGCTTTTGTTCATACTATCAAAGACAAAAAAGAACAGATCATAGAACCCAAGCATAACCCAGATTGCACGGACTCTAGACACAGACTGAATTTCAGCACCTGCAAACACTACTTGTCTCAAATCATATACATGCCTTCCTTCAGACCGATCCTTAACATGCTTCAGAGAGCTTCGTAATGGAATGAAACAAATCTATCTGTGCATGTATATCCAACAATTCATTAATTTCAGTATACATATTGTTCGACTGGGGAGCAGTGTTTTGGTTACCGAACGAAATTTCGTGATTTCGGGCGGTTACCGAGTATTTCGTCCCCCCTCGGTAAATGGATGTTTCGAACAAAAAAAATCGAGTTTTTTTGAATTTTTTGAATTTGAATGACCAGTTTATAGTCAAGTAGTGTAGAAACCCACTTTGAACGAGTAGCAGTAGTTGTTTTAGTGGTTAGCTCGTTGGGTCTTCCCCATTGACGCAACGTCACGGGTTCGAATCCTCCCTCAGCTCTCTTTTTTGCCTAATTATATGAATATATACAACGGATTTTAAAAAGAAATCAAAGAGCAAAACGGGGGTCAAACTCGAGACCATCAAGAGATACAGCCGAGGAAACAACCACTGTGGCATATACAGGTTTGTGCATAATTGCAGATCCTTAGCTAATTGACGTGCTTCCGAATATTCGAATTCAAATTTATTTAAAAATTTCGAACTGTATTTGGTTGGTATTTCGCGGTAACCACGGTAACCGCGTTTACCGCCCCCCCTGGGTATTTTTTGGGGATTTGGTACCCAAAACCTTGCTGGGGAGGTAAAAAAAACAGAAAAAATTACCATGATCAACGGTTGAATCACTTACATGGAGTTCCAGTTCTTCTAAGAGAGGTGCTAATTGCAAGAGGTAAACCAACCTCGTAACCCAGCTTGCATCCTCTTGATCAGATGTGATATCAATGTTCAGGTTTAGATGCCACAGATTGATGAAAGTGGTCTGGGTTTGACTGAACTTTTGCACCTGGAACAGAAACAATGCAAAACCACAACAATTAAATCAATATGAGATGGATCAAGGTGGCAAATCAACAGCTCAACATGCACCTGAATGTAGATATGGTGATGGAAAAAAGAGAATGAAATAAGGCACGGAGCAAACCTTGTATTCAACAACCAAATGTAAGAAGAGTTTATGCACATAAGGAAGAGCAGTTGGAAGCTCAGTCAAGATATAGTCGAAGGCATCAACACACCAGTTGTACGAACTGCTCTTGAACACAAAGGTTGCTTCTGACAACTTTGAAGATTCGGTGAGCACAATTTGTGTCAGACAGTCATCAAACTCAAACGTCTTAAGATTCGGAGCTTGCAACTGTATAATTCCCAACTCACACTCGCGCACACTCAAGTTCTGCAACCGACAGAGCTCCTGATATATACAAAAACTTGACAAGCGACAGAAATCCAATCTTAAACTCTCGAGAAAAGCACAACTTAGCAATAGACATTGGAGATCGTCTGCATCTATGGAAACCCTGTGTAGGCTGAGGTTCTTAAGGTTTGTGATGCCACAAAAACTTGGGGACAGCTTTAAACAGACATCGGCCATATGAAGAGACTTGACACAAGAGCCATTCGGGCCACTGAATTGGCACAGTGGGACAACGTACTTGTCATCTTCACAAACGCTCCCTCCAGTGAGATCAAGACCGATGTGCTTTGCCATTGACATGGTGCAAAAGTTAATCCATCTATCAATGTGATGCATTTGATGCCTGCTGAGACCAAATTTGACAACAAACCTATCGACCGTAGTAGTTGTCGTGATGGAAGAAGACCACAGCGGGCGCAACACATTGTCCACTCTGGTGATGAATTCAGCGGTCGTGAATTCCGGGTCAGCACTCGTGGTTGTATTGCTGCCAAATAAGGTGTCTTTGGTGAACACCAGGTCCGGGTGGCATACCCCTAGCCGCCTCCACTCACGAGATAGTACGCTCTGGTAGAAACAGCTAGGGCTCTACCAGGCCTAGGGCGTAGTTTGTAGGGGAAGGAGGCTGGACGTGGAGGATGGCGAGGTCGCCGGCGCTGGGGCGCCGTCGTGCGTGAGAGAGAGAGATGGCGCAGATGGCGGCGGCTAGGGTTAGGTCTCCCGGCTCCCTTGGGGAAGCCGAGCAAATATTGATTGCTTCTGCTTAATCTCAAAACGGGTCCATACATGAGTTTATATAATCTCCAAATACGATAACTGGGCTAAGCCCCTAATAACGATAAGATAACTGGGCCAAAGCCCCTACTGCCTGCGCCATGGGCTGCCGGTCATAACACTTCTCCCCACCTGCGCAAACAGCTCGTCCTCGAGCTGAAAGTCGGGAAAGTGCTGACGGAACTCGTCGAGGCGCTCCCCAGTGGCGTCCTCCTCCGGAAGTCCCTGCCACTAAATCAACAAGCGCCACGCTCCGCAGCTCTGCTGGGCCTTCAAGACCTTCGCTGGACCGGGAAGTAGACGGCCGTCGGAGGTCGGAGGAAGATCCCGCGTGGCCGCCGGTGGCTCGCCGCGAAAATGCCTCAACAAGCCCACATGGAAAACGTCGTGGATGCGAGCACCAGGTGGCAGCTGAAGGCGGTAGGCGATGCTGCTGATGCGCTCCAACACCTGAAAGGGCCCCGTGTAGCGGGGACCCAGCTTGCGCTTGACGCGCGGGTCCAGGGACTGTGTAGAGCGGTGAAGTAGACGCAGCCACACCCAATCGCCCACCGCGAACTCCGCCTCGCGGTGGTGGGCGTCGTAGTACTTCCTGGACAGCTGCTGGGCCTGAAGGAGACGCTGGCGCCCCTCGGCCAGGATCTCATCCCTGCCGCGGAGAAGCTCGGCCGCCGTCAGCTGAGGATGGGGGGCGCGGAAGAGGGGGCTCTCACGCCCTCCCACCGGACGCAGCGACCCATGCGCCAAAAGACCATCGACATGGTGTCGAAGTCCCAAAGGATGGGACCAAGGGTCTGCAAAAAGTCGACGCCGAGGATGAAGTCGAAGCAGTCCAAGTCAATGCCGACGCACGTGATGGTGAAGTGCTCGTAGCCAACGCTGATGGGAACCTGCCGCGCAATCCCGTGCGAGTGGAGCCGGTCACCGTTAGCGACGGTGACCCGGAGTTGCTCCCCGCCCGTCGGCTGAAGCGCCAGGCGGCGCATGGTCGACACGGGCAGAAAGTTATGGGTGGAGCCCGTATCCAGCAGGGCGAGGAGACGCTCGCCGTTGATCGTCACTGGCAGCAGCATAGTCTTCTCCGCTCGTATGCCCGCGAGGGCATGGAGGGAGACCACGAATGCCGTCGCCGGGGCGGGGGCCGGGATGACCTCCTCGGCGACGGGAGCGGGCAGGGTGTCAAGCCCCTCGGTGGCGGTGTCCTCCTCGACGAAATCCGCCGCCTCCAAGTAGAAGAGTCGCGGGCAGACATGGCCCGGCACGTAGGGCTCTTCACAGTTGTAGCACAGCCCCTGGCGACGCCGCTCGAGCTGTTCAGCCGGGGTCAGCCGACGGAACTGGCGTGGTGCGACGGGGGCGTTGGTCGCCGCGGGAGCCTGGGTAGGGCGCCCCGGAGCGGTCGGCGCCGGTGGTGGCCGAGGAGGCTGGTAGGTGCCCGCCCTCGCCGTCACCGCTTCCGTCTTGGATCGCTACCCGCCACGTGTCGGCGGCGGTGAGGCTGCAGGCTGCTGCGCGCGGCCTCCTAGCGCGTCGGCGTGTGCGGGAGATGCGTGGTCTGCAGCTGCCGCTCCTCCAAGTTGCCCTTCGCTGCGCAAAGGACCTCGATCTCGTCCGCTGCGTCGGGGATCTTGGACATGCGGTTTCCCCCACGGGCGGCGGGCATGCTGTTTTCCCCGCGGGCAGCGACCTCAAAGTCTGCGACATCGGCGGTTGGGGGGGCACACCCCTCCTCGACAGGAGCGCACCGCGTAACACCACTGCATTCCGCCGCCGGCCGCCGCGAGGGCGCCTCCGCTGGTCGCTCTTGCGACCACTTCCAGGTGGCAATACACATGCACTCCTTTTGTCCCGATGGTGTCCATGGGATCCAGGTGGCGGTACACGTGCACGTCCGACGTGCGGATGGTGTCCACTTTATGTTCAGGGGTCAAAAATAAAGCGTCCCAGTCCATTTCAGGTTGAGAGTAATACAACAAGACGAGATGTAAAAGGCTTGTTTTTAGGTGTTAGGTTTGTGTTGCATCGAGTCATGGTTATAAGTTGGTTAGGTTGCAGCTCGAGGACGAGCTGCATGTCCAGGTGGGGTGTAGTGTTAGAGTACGTAATGGGCCTGGGCTGGCGGTATAGCCCGTTAGTCTTAGGATTAATTAGAGATAAGGGTCGCTTGCTTAGGGGTCAAGTAAGCCTTGCTTGGGAGTCAAGTAAACCTCTCTATATAAGGAGAGGAGATGTATCAATCTAATCAAGTAAGAATTAAGAAGGAAATCCCTTCCCTCTTGCCTGGCCGTGGGCAAAAGGCCCCCGGTCGGCCTTCTCGCGCCCTCCTTCTAGCAGCCACATAACACGCTCATCCTCACGGCTTGCTTAAGTGATATCCGTGACAATATGTTGCGCAGAACGTCCTGTAAACATGACCAGTTAGTCAAGCAGTGGTAGTAGTTCAATCCTGTAAACGCTCATCCTCACGGCTTGCTTCCTTGTTAAGGTTGTGATTTAGCAGAGTAGGTAATAGGTGTAAATGGGGGATTGGTGATGCTTACAATGGGTAGAAGGTGAAGCTCTAATGCCACCTTCGATCTCAGCATCCTCTTGGAAGCATCGCTCTTGTCTTGGTTAGAGCCTTCCTGACTACCTGCACATCCTCTGCTGCTTGCTTGGTCCATCGGGGTAGCCGATCGACAGATTTATCTGCGTGTAGGGAAAGGGTGCAAACTTGAATTTTATTTTTCTGCGACAATATGCTTCAGAAATCAGTCTGAATCGCCTAAATATCATGCTAGGCATAGACTGATCAGCATTGCAAATACGTTATAACTTCTTCCCTCCCTCTTTCTCTTTCTCCAGGAAAAATAAATAAAAGAGGCGACAAAATTAAACAGATGACATGATTTTGCAGCATATACAAATGCAAGTTAGCAGCAGGTATCTAACTAGATCAGAACTTTATCATGTTTATTTACTAGGCCTGAGGAGAGAAGCATATATTTTGGCAACTTATCATGTAACAGGGATTACGAACTTTGCAACGTGGAGCCCTGGATCGGGATTGGAATTGGATAGCACATTTCTTTGAGACGAAATGCCAGAATCGGGGAACCAATTGGCCCATCAACTTTTCCAACAGGGATTACGAATGCAATCAATCTTTCCTGGACATAACCACTTCATCAAGTAGCAAACCGCAAAATACCTGTGGATCTTGCCGGAGGACGGAGTGGCCTCCGGGCCGAGACGGAGGAGCCACGCGAAAGAAGATACGTGTCGTAACCTCGGGTCGCCGCCGCGACATTCATCGCCTGGACCAGAGCTCGCCGCCGCCGTAACCACGGAGCAGCGGTTGCTGGGGAGGAGGAAGGTAACAAGAGCAGAGATCGATCTGGACCGTAGGTTTCACATCCAGCGTGCTAGGCTTCTTCCGTTACTCTCGTCCCGATTTTCCTTTTGTTCTTGTTTTTTTTTGCCTAAAAAAGTGTCCTGTAAGAAAATTGTACTCCTACTTTTTTAGAGGAATATTTTCTGGGAAATGCTTCTCCTTGCCCCGTCCACATCTATCGTGGACATCGCCTCAACCGGCGACATCTAGGCGGCGGATTTGCTTTCAGCCGACGGCGCGGAAGAGAGCTTCGCTAGACGCATTTGCTACCGGCCAAAGGTAGTCTCTAGTGGTTTCCGTGAGTTCTAGTTCTACCGGCCAAAGATATGTTAGATTAAATTGCGGATTAAATTTTTTAGATGGATGATTGGAGTTCGTCGTCATCGGAGTCGGATGATTCCTACATAGAGGAGATGTTTTTAGACGACGATGTCGATCACCTCATCTTGTTGCATCTCGTCCAAAATTTGAAGCCGGCAAGGAGAAAAAACGCCTAGGATCGACGGTTGCCCGCCTTTGCATTATGCGCAACCGAGCTTTTGGCCATACCACGCTCATGAAAGATTACTTTGTCGAGGTACCGACCTATCCGCCTCATCTCTTTCGTAGGCGTTATCGAATGCGTAGATCTCTTTTTGTTCGCATTGTTGAATCTTGCGAGCAAAATTGTCGATTCTTCACTCGCCGGAGGAATGCCGGTTTGCTTGGGTTTAGTTCATACCAAAAGATATCCGCGGCAATGAGAGTGATAGCATATGGCATTCCGGTTGACTACACCGGAGTATCTTCGCATTGAAGAAGATGCCGCGCTCAAATGTGTGCGGATGTTTGCCAAAGTTATGATCCGGGTTTTTGCTCCTGAGTATCTCCGAGCTCCCGATGAGGAGAACACAAAGAAGTTGATCGCGACGAATGAAACAAGAGAATGGCCAGGCATGCTTGGGAGTGTGGATTGCATGCACTGTAGGTGGAAGAACTACCCTACGGCTTGGGCCGGACAGTACATCGACCATAAACGTAATCCCACTATTGTGCTTCAAGCCGTGGCTTCACAGGACTTGTGGATTTGGTATTGCTTCTTTGGATCGACGGGTTGTCTCAATGATATCAATATATTGCAGAGATCACATCTTTTTGCCTGGCTAGCTAGTGGAGATGCTCCGACTTGCAACTACACCGTCAATGGACATGACTATACCATGGTATTATCTTGCCGACGATATCTATCCTTCGTGGTAAATATTTGTGAAGACCATCCGTAAGCCAAAAGGCAAGAAGCAAACTATTTTTGCCCAAGCACAAGAAGCATGCCAAAAGGATATTGAGAGGGGATCTAGTGTGTTGTTCGAGGTCCTGCTCACTTCTGGGATAGAAACCCCTCTCAAATATCATGACTGCTTGTGTAATTCTACATAACATGCTTATCGAGGATGAGAGAGATTAACTAGAGTTTTTCTATGACAATATTTATAGCCGTGTCAAGCCTGTCAAAAACCCAGATCAGATCAATGCATTTCCTGAGACTTACCGACAGAGTTAGGACAATGCCACACACACCCAGCTCCGTGATGATCTCATTGAGCACCAGTGGCAACTTTACGAGAGATATACTCTCATTTTATTCATTTGATCTTATTTATATTCATGTCTGATTTGAACAATTCTTTGCATTTCGGACCATTTGTTATTGTTTTAATTATTCGGATTTGAACATTTGTTGTAATTGAGATGATTATTGCATTGTATGATGCTAAAACATTAATAAGTTTGATTATATTGTTCAAAATCATGATTTTGCCTAAAACCACAAAAACTGGTTTGCGGTACCGCGTGGGCTCCGGCGGAACAGATCCCGTAAGCTCGTACCGCAAAAGTTTGCGGTACGAGCTTACGGGATCTGTTCCGCCGGAGCCCACGCGGTACCGTAAAACCGTTTTCAGGGACCCTAAAATGGCTTTGCATGAGGCCAGTTTGCGGGATCTGCTAGAGATGCTCTAAATGCTGTTATTTTGGTTTGAAGATGCCCATCTTACATCAAAATTGACACGAACAGAGAAGCCCAAGATGATTGTGTAAAGTAAATAAGTAATTGAGGAACAAACATTTGGTTGGGTGGCTAGTGCGATGCTTGTACTCTTGGTTCATGAGAAACAAAAATCCCAGGTTTAATGTCTTTGTTTATAGCATTGGTGCGGAAAATATTTTTTCGATGGGAGGCGGTGCTTGCATACATAGCGAATCGCTCGTGGTGATGCTCCTTTGAAATGAAACTTTTCCCAACTTTTTTATGTTGTATTGACTGATCCCGCTTGAGGGATTTGGCCGTTTGAAATGAAAATTCAGGTGGGCAATCTCACCATTTCAAAGAAAAAAATGCATGTCCAATTAAGCTACAAATTGCACCACTGAATCTGACATAAAATTCTGACGCACCAATAATAGTCGACGCATGATATACACAGAATGATTTAAGCAAACAACAAAATATGACCTTCAGTTCCCAATGCTTAATAGCACATGAAGCTACGTAGCCGAATGAAACGGTCAGCCTGAAAGAGTATATATGATTTCTTTCTGCTTCTCGAACGAGGACTCGCGATCTACAAAATGATTTAGCCATGAGTATGGACGGAAGGGTCTGGGTTCGGCGAGCCCGGCACCGTGCTGCAGCAGCGGAGCATCCTCCGGCCTTCCACGGAGCCGGCGCTCATGGCCAGGAGCACCGCAGCTACAAGTACTAGAGCAAGCACCATCACTCTCATCGCGTGCATACTGCTCCTGATCGATCGATCTTCTTCTTCTCTCCACCCACAGAGCTAATTAAGCTGCTGGCTCCATTTTATAGACACATGCATGCATAATGCGTAGGACTACTAACGATGGTTGGTCTGAATGTAACAGGCCCACTTCATCGGTCTCCGCATACTCCTAGACGTGTGGTTTTCTGGCAAACTTTTGACTGGGAACTTGTTCGGCAGCCCCCCACTCGCCGGAATCCTCAACTCTACTACACACTCCATGATTCAAACTCTCTTTTTCTGGCAAGGTCTTCGCTGCTCTCTTTTGACCATGTATCCTTTTTTTTAGGCAATGCTGACCATGTACCCTTTTTCTGGCAAGGTCTTCGCTGCTCTCTTTTGATCATGTACCCTCTTTTTTAGGCAATGTTGACCATGTACCCTTTTTTTAGGCAGTGTTGAACAAAAAAAGAAACTGGTAAAAATCGACAAAAAGCATAGGAAAACAAAGAAAACCAAATAAAAACCAAAAGGAAATAAAACCAATGCAAAAGAAAGAACCTGAGAAGGAAACAAAGAAAAATGAAGAAAACAAACAAAGAAAGAAAAATCAGTGAAAACCAAGAAAGAACCCAAAAAAACAAAGAAATAGAAAAACAGTAAAAACTATGAAAGAAATAAAGAAAACCGGTAAAAAAAACTAGTGAAGAAACAAAATAAAACCGAAAGAAAATGAAAAAGAAAAAAGGAAAAGAAAAACCGGACGAACAAGTACATCCATCGAGCGAGCGAGCGATCTGAAGCTAGCGAGCGAGTGAGCCTCCTAAGCTAATTGGTCGGCCCGATATGTGCGCGCTTTAGGCGAGAGGAATGCTATACTCACTATAAGCGAGATATAGCATTCGTGCCTCTCACGTTCAAAGTGTGAGTTGGTGAGGGTAGAAAGGGGATTGTGAGCCGGATGCGCCATTACTAGAGGTGGCGAGCTTTGATTTGTATGGCGGAGAGATGGAGATGGTGGGTTGGGAAGGAAAAAAAGAAGAGTGGATGGCACGATGTGTATGTGGATGTTAAAATTATGTGGTGTCTGGTTTGCGGGTCAGCATTAAAGATGCCTTAAGTGAGTGTAAACCGGATTAAATGGCGTTTACATCCCTATGAGTATCATCATCTTGTTTTTTTTTTATCTTGTTTAGGCGAGCACCACCTTCTAATTTGTTCTTAATGAGTACTACCGTCATCGCGAACCAACCTGTGGTTGGATGGTTAGGAGGACAGTGGTATTCCCAGCCCACCAGGGTTCAAGTCCTGGTGCTCGCATTTATCCTGGATTTATTTCAGGATTTTCGGCGATGCGCATTGTAACATCTCCAGATCTTAACCCTGCCATTTTGCTAATTAATTAGCCATGTCATCATGATCATCCTAAGTAAATTGCATTAGAGAGTAATCCAACTTCAAATTCAAATTTAAAATAAAGTCAAAATTAAAAGTTATCCAAACAGTAGAATAAAAATGTTCATAATATTGCATATAATCACAGAGCAATTATAAAAATAAAACCAACATTATTTAGATTCCCAAATTGTCCCTAGCAACCAAAACAATAGTCCAGCAGCAATTTATTTGACTTTTTCAATTTCTAAAAATATTAAAACATTTCCAAATGGCCCCAAACTTTTTGTGCAGACCCAGAATATTTCCCTGTGTTTTTGAGCCAAGTTTCAGGTTGAGAAAAATTCATTTACTAGCTAAACTAAATAGAAACAGTAGCTATTCTATTTAACAGAAAAGAAAACAAAAGAAAAACGAAAAAGCACCACTGTGCACTTACCGGCCCAGTGCTACATTGGCGGCCCACCGAAGCCCTTCGTCAACCTCACCTGCTCCCCTCCTCGGTGTCGCCTTCCCCGCGTCCGGCGCTCGCCGTGCCGTTCCCAGCCTGCCACCGCGACGGGGCAGGCGGCTGGGAGGATAAGGTCGATGCCCTGCATCCCCCCTGGCCAGCTCCGGCCATTTCTCCCCTTCCCCTCGCCTCTCTCACTCTCTCTCCCGCGCACGCCCGAAGTTGTCGTCACCGCCGCCCGCCATTGCCGTGGCCACCGGCCTTCCCACGGCCAGCCAAGGCGCCCAGGAGGACCGCTGCCGTCGTGCTCTTCGTCATCAAGGAACCGCACGAGCTCGGACGCCCTCGAGCCGCCGCATTCATCGAGAATCGCCGGATGCATCCGCCGCTCGCCGCCGGTCGATTCGGTCGACCCCGAGCTCCTCCGGCTTCACCGAGCGTCTCCCCATCACCGATGTGAGCTCCGCCTCCTCCTCCTCCTCTCTTTCAAGCTCGGGTTCGAGTTTTGCCTGCGCCACCGTAGCCGTAACTCCGGCCGGCGCTCGATCCGACGCCGCCGTCGCTACCGTGCCCCTCCGGCACCCCCACGACCACCATTAGACGCGGCCGAGTCCCAGCTGACCGAAGAACCCACCGGCGCGGCCAGCCGTGGCATGTGCTGCGATTCCGGCGAACTCCCATGTCACCGCCGCACTGTAGATCGCCGCCGGCGCCTAATCCGGCTTAGCTGACGTGGCACGTAATTAACTTAGCGCTAATTAGCCCCTGTGTGGATGACAAGTGGGCCCTAGTAGTTAGTTTAACCTGTTAATTGAAATAGTTAGATTAAATAAAATACCCACTGGCCCCACGTGTCAGCTTTGACCTGGCCCAGTCAGCGTTGACTGGCCCCACATGTCAGTCTCTGCTGACTGGTCGGTTGACTCAGTCAACTGCTGACTGGGCACCCCCAGTCAATGACAGGTGGGTCCCACCAGACCCACTGTCCAGTCAACATTGACCCAATCAACTGCTGACTGTGCAGTTGACTGGGCCCACTGTCAGCCACACAAGCACATCTGTGGGTACACTTTCTGTGTACCCATAGCATTTAACATTTAATTTATTTCGAAATTAAATTAATTCTAGAAATTCCAGAAAAATTTTAAAACTTTGAAAAATCATATAAAATAAACCGTAACTCGGATGAAAATAATTTATATATGAAAAATGATCAGAAAAATCCGACGAATCCGAATATGTGGTCAAAATGCTTGACCATTGCTCCTAACTATCTGAACATGGAACCTTCCCCTCCGGTTCAGTATACCAAAATCCGCCTAAACGTCGGGAAAATATCCCAGATATTTTCCCGCTTCGTCTGCGACATGTAGCGTTGCATTAGGTCACCTCCAACGCTACATTTTGCCATGCAATACACTGTGTTGCATTTGATTGCTTTTATTTATTGTTTCTTCCCCCTCTTCTCTTCCGTTAGACACCGAGACCGACGCTGCCACCGAGGACTGCTACTCCGTCGACGACCCCTCTTTTGCCGCAGAGTAGCCAGGCAAGCAAACCCCCTTGAGCATGCCTATATCTCCTTTTTTTCTCCCTCCTGCTTGCATTAGAATTTGCTACTGCTTTTGATTGATCCTAATTCTGATGCATAGCCTGTTTATTGTAAGTTCTGTTGATACTTTACCCGATATCCTATATGCCTAGTGTTGGTTGGTAATCCATCTGTGGCCCCTCTTCCTTGTCCTAGTTGCCCCGCTTAGTTACCTGTGCCTCGGTCGATGTGATCGACGGGCTGAGACCAGCACATCACTGCACACCCCCTAAGTTGTTCGACTCCATAGAGTTATCCTCGAGTGCCGAGGGTGATACCTCTTATCTCACTCCTGATATGCCTATGTGGTACAGCTAGTCGGCTGTGGGATACGGGGGTGATTCCTCTTCCACCACCTCTAATGAAGCTTCTGTCGTACAACCCCTCAAGTGTGAATCCATCGAGGGTGATTCCTCCGGGCACTACTAGGAAAACGGCTATAGCTAATATGGACATTAATGGCGCACCATGTATGTGGTGCGCCACTGCTATATAGCAGTGGCGCACCAGAATCAGGTGCGCCATTAATGTCCATATTACTAATGGCGCACCTGTTGTCTGGTGCGCCACTGCTAAGTTTGTCCTGTGCACACCCCTGTCCCCAGACTTATCAGTGGCGCACCGTGGTGTGGTGCGCCATTACTAGTTTTAACTAGTAATGGCGCACCACACAAAGGTGCGCCACTACTAAATTTTTTTTTTCAATTTTTTTTTCCAAAACTAGTAATGGCGCACCTGGGTGTGGTGCGCCATTACTAGTTCTAACTAGTACTAGCGCACCACTCCATGGTGCGCCACTACTAAAAAAAATTCAATTTTTTTTTTCAAAACTACTAATGGCGCACCCACACCAGGTGCGCCATTAGTAACCCTGGTTACTAATGGCGCATTCTTAGGAGGTGCGCCATTACTAGCCTGAGATCATCTAGATATTTTTGACAGCCACCTACCACACTCACTTTCCCCACTTCATTCTCTCCACCTCTACCAAGCTTGGTCTCGGCTGCCTCCTCCTCCTCACCTCATTTGCACCATAGATTCACCCAAATTAAGTGGTTAAATTTCCTTTTTTTGATAGGTAAGTAAGGGGAAAGTTTTCTTTATGTTGTAGATCTACTTTTTTCTCCCTCCAACGTACACACTTTTTATGGCCTAGATCTACACTTTTCTCATTGAGCTAGATCTACGTATGTTTGTGGTGTTGCATATGTTTGTGTTTGCAGGTACCGGTATTTGAAATGCGATAGTTGCCAATTTTTTGCCGGAATGTTGATTCATTTCCGTTTCGGCGAGAATCGGGCACTATGCATTCTTTTTGGTCCTATTTTTAGGCAAAGTCATGCCAATTTTTTTTTTGGTTCTAAAATATTGTTTTGCTCTACCCCGCAGGCGACCATGGTCCGCACGATGACCGAAGGCATCGTGAATAGGTTTTTGAGCTCCGCGAAGGCCGAGATGCTTAAAAAGAACGAGACGGAGATAAGATGTCCGTGTCGAAGATGCAAGCTGAAGAGCCTTATGGACCCGGATTCCAGACAGGTGCGGGACCACCTGCTCGTGCGTGGTTTCATGGATGGCTATCGGTGGCAAGGTGATGAAGATGATTATGAAGTCGTCCATGGGGGCCGGGCAAGAAATAAGGAAGGGCAGCAAGACAACAGCGGCGAGGGCGGGCGAGAAGACGAAGAATCTCCAGGACATGATCACGAAGTAGATGCAGGACACAGTCATCATGTAGAAGATGCCGGACATGATGATGAGGAAGATCAAGACGAAGGGCATGATCATGAAGATGAAGATGCCGGAGCAGACGACGATGGACCATCGATGGGCTGGGTGCAGGACCCTCATATTCAAGAGCTGCTTCTCAAGCAGACGGGTAACGCAAGAGCTGCCGCCCGAGAGAAAGCCAAGCTGGATCAACTGGAGATAGACGCGGTTACTCCATTGTATGAAGGATGCAGGCCCGAGGATACCCGCCTGAAAGTAACGCTCATGGCTCTGGAGATGAAGGTAAAACACAAAATGACCGACGCATGCTTCGACGAGAACATGTCATTCTGGCACGAACGTCTTCCCAAGGGGAACAAGTGCCCGACCAGTTTCGAGGAGGCGAAGAAAATCGTGTGTCCTCTGGATTTATCGCACGTGAAATATCATGTGTGCATGAACGATTGCATCATTTATCGGGACGAGCACGCGGAGTCTACCATATGTCCGGTGTGCGGCGTCACTCGATACAAGAAGAGGAAGAAAGCTCCTCGAAAAGTGGTGTGGTACTTTCCGATCACTCCTCGTCTGCAGCGGTATTTCGCGGACCCTAAGCTAGCAGAGCTCCTGCGTTGGCACGCAGATAGGAAGGAGAAGAAGCGAGAAGATGACGGAAATGATCCGGAGATAAATAAAAAAGACAAGATGATGAGTCACCCTAAGGATGCGAGCCAGTGGCAAGCGTTGAACTTCGAACACCCAGAATTTGGGGACGATCCAAGGAACATCATGCTGGGCGCGAGCACCGATGGAGTCAATCCGTTTGGCAGCCAGAGAAGCACACATAGCACCTGGCCTATGTTTGTGTGGATGTACAACCTTCCCCCCTGGATGTGCATGAAGAGGAAGTATATTCACATGAGTATGCTAATTGAAGGGCCGAAACAACCAGGGAACGACATCAATCTATATCTGGGGCTGCTGAAAGAGGAGCTAGACACGCTGTGGAAAACGCCAGCCAATACGTGGGACGCCGCAGCGAAAGAATATTTCCCTATGAGAGCCGCACTGCTCACGACGATGCACGACTATCTCGGTTACGGATATGTCGCGGGGCAGGTGGTCCACGGATTTTGTGCATGCGTCAGGTGCATGGATGACACAACGTATCGCCAGCTAGATAGAGATCCCGGGTCTTCGAAAACCGTGTTCATGGGACATCGAAGGTGGCTTCGCGACGATGACGCATGGAGAAAACGCAAGGATCTGTTCGATGGTGAAACCGAACCCCGAAGACCCCCACGTATGAGGAGCGGCGAGGAAATAGACGAGCTGTTGAAAAATTGGAAAGAGTGCCCACCGCCGGGAAAGAAGCGAAAGGCGCCAGAGCCGCTGCTGAAGGTATGGAAAACGAGGTCTGTTTTCTGGGACTTGCCGTACTGGAAGATCCTCCGTGTGCCTCACAGCCTTGATGTCATGCATATCACGAAGAACGTGTGCGAGAGTCTGCTTGGTACCCTACTCAACATGCCAGAGAGGACCAAAGATGGGCCGAAAGCAAGGGCAGACTTGCAATCAATGGGCATCAGGGAGGAGCTTCACGCAAAACTCCCTAATGATGATGATGATGATGATGATGATGATGATGATGATGATGATGAGGCGAAGGACACGGAAAGTCGTCGCAAAGGCAAAAAGGCCAAGAAGATCGAATATGACTGCCCTCCCGCGTGTTTCACTCTAAGTCAGAAGGAGATCGAGCAGTTTTTCGCCTGCCTCGTAGGAGTAAAACTTCCTTACGGTTATGCGGGGAAGATAAGCAGATACCTAGACTCAGCGAAGCAGAAGTTCAGCGGGATGAAGTCTCACGACTGTCACGTGCTGATGACGCAGATACTTCCAGTTGCAATCCGTGGGATCATGGACGCGCACGTCCGTGAAACGCTATTTGGCCTATGCAACTTTTTCGACGTCATCTCTCGGAAGTCGGTTGGCATGAGGCAACTCAGAAGGCTACAGGAAGAGATCGTGGTGATACTATGCGAGCTTGAGATGTACTTCCCGCCCGCATTCTTCGACGTTATGGTGCATCTGCTGGTCCATATCGTGGAGGATATCATCCAACTCGGGCCGACGTTCCTGCATAGCATGATGCCGTTCGAAAGGATGAATGGTGTCATCAAAGGATACGTTCGTAACAGGGCACGTCCAGATGGAAGCATATCCAAGGGCTTTCTGACCGAAGAGTGCATCTCCTTCTGCACGAATTATCTAGGCATCGAGAACCCCGTTGGTCTGCCCGTCAACAGGCACCTCAGCAGGCTCGCTGGATGTGGTCACCGCGAGGGTCGCCGCGAAATGCATGTAGACTTCAAGGGTCGACTCGCCGACTTTGAAAGAGCAAACCTAGTCGCGCTGCAACACATTGACGTGGTCGATCCTTGGGTGGTAGAGCACAAAACCTCTATTGAGAAGACATACAATGACCAAGGTCAACAGTGGACGGACGGAGATGTACTCAAAGAGCACAACTCATGTTTCACGCGTTGGTTCAAGGACAAGCTTCTGTCGTACCCTTTACATGAGGATTCTTCCGCAGAAGAAAAACTCATATTCGCCTTGTCACAGGGCGCCGAGCACAACCTGATGACCTATGAGGCGTACGATATCAACGGCTACACATTCTACACCGAGGAAAAGGACATGAAGAGCGATTATCAGAACTCCGGGGTAACGATGGAATCCTACACCGGTAACGACAAGGACAGATACTACGGAAGGATCGAGGAGATCTGGGAGCTGAGCTACGCTGGAGAGAAGGTCCCGATGTTCCGTGTCAGATGGGCCAAGAGCGTCCTAAAAGAAGACCGGTATTTCACCACCATGGTTATACCCAAAGCCAAATCCAAGACCGCGGGCGCAAACGTCACCGCGAAAAATGAGCCATGGGTACTGGCGTGCCAAGTGGACCAATGCTTCTTCATTACCGACCCGTCAAAGCCCAGTCGTGTTGTCGTGAGGAGAGGCAAAAGGAACATCATCGGAATGGATGGAGTCGCCAATGAGCAAGACTTCAACAAGTACGGCGACCCGAAGATGGAAGATGATTACGATGATGAAGTACCACACACCACAAGAAGAAGTAGGACCACCCTACCTAAAGGACGTCCGTTCAAGAGAAGAAGTCAAGGGGTTCCGGGGCTAAATTATTCAACCGCGAGAAAGAAGGGCAAGAAGATTGTGAAAAGATAGCTAAGATCGAATCACGACGTGTCGGCCGCGTGTGTATGTGGGCATATTATATTATGTATCATTTTTCTATGGAGATGGATATGGCATATTGTTAATCTACACATTTTAACGACCTTAATAGTCATATACTATATATTTTCTTTAGAGTATTTGGATATGGCGCATCTTATGTTTCAGTTGAAAAAAAAACAAAGTTTGAGATCGTCCCTTTTTCGCCAATGTCGATTGTAAAAAATATACTCACAACAAAAATACAAATTTATATATATGTCGATCGTCCCTTTTTTTTTGCGGGGGGGGGGGGGGGGGGGGGTAGATGGTCATGTTAAGTTGCTAACATGGAAGGATATAGTAGATAAGTCAATTTAATAGATCCAACTGCACAACCTTTTTTTAGAGTATTTATTTTAGACTATTTGGATATTCAAAAAAAAATTTAACAGTGGCGCACCAGACTGAGGTGCGCCATTGTTATATGGTTATTTATGGCGCACCAGACTGAGGTGCGCCATTGTTATATGGTTATTTATGGCGCACCAGACTGAGGTGCGCCATTGTTATACCTATGTATCGATAGGCCTGGGCTCACCCGACCGCCGTTACCCTCACTCTCTCATCTCCTCCCCGGCCCTGACCCTCCCCCGACCGCCGCTCTCCCCTCCGCCGCTAGGCTCGTCTTCCCGCCGTCCACCTGAGAGCCGCCGCCACCGGTTCGTCGACGTCCCCTCCCCACGGTGAGCAGCCGCCTCCCATCCTCCCGTCCCGTGTTCCTGTTCGCCGTCGTAGTCCGCCCCATCCCCACCCGTGACCCCGACCGCCGCCGCCGTTGAAGAAACCCCCGCCCCGCCCACCAACCCCCGCCCCGTCGTGGATGCCATAGGCGTGGTCATCCACGAGCAGGCCGCCGCCCGCCCTTCCTCCTCGATGTGCAGGTCACCTCGTTCCTCCACCTCTCCGTTCCCACCGCCAAGGTTGCGGGGCCGCCTTTCCCCGGGAGCTCCAAGAGCTCAAGGCTGGCCGACCTCTCCCCTCCCCTCCCCTCCCCTCCCCGTGAGCCACACCACTAATCTTTACCTATCACTGTTTCTCTTTTCCTCTGTTTTCACTCTGTCATGTGCATGCCATATGTTCGACAGAACGCCTACGAGTAATTCCATCGCTGTGTGTCAACTGATTGTTGTGTTTTAGTTTATTTAGCACGAGCCACCATCTCTCTCTCTCTCTCTCTCTCTCTCTCTCTCTCTCTTGACCTCTCATTTTGTTCGAGCAGGCTACAAAGTGGAAGCTGTGGCGGAGTTTGCAGAGGTGGAAGAGGAAACAGAAGAGGTGGTTGTTTTCCCGAGGTGCCCACGGCAAGCTGTTCACCGAGGTGCCCAAGAACAAGCAGATCACCCTCTCCGTCCTCTCCCAGGTAACAATCTTCTGCATCTCCTTCTTTGTGCTACCTGAATAATGCAGTAGTATATTATCTTTGTATGTCCTGTTATATCCTCCAGTAATCTTGACTCAAAACATATAGTGCCAGTAATCTTAGGTATCTCCATGCAAATATCCAGTGATTCACTGTAATTATCTCCCTCCAAGTATTTTTCTTCTTTTCATGTAATTCACTGTTACTGGGCAATGTGATACGTATCTCCTTGCAAATGCCCACCCAATATATTTGTCCAGAAGTGTGATGTTTTTCCTGTTTTTTGAATTTTCTGTGCAGAGAGCTGCTGCGATCATTCTTCAGGAAGAGTGTTGGCCTTGGCTTCAAGACCCCAAGGGTGCCACTGAACATAGTTCATCCGCTGATCTTGGTCTACAGTAGCATTCTTTGTGGTAATTTTGGAGCAGCACATCTATCTTGCACTACTAATGCATTATGGTGTTATCTGGATGTATAAACAATATTCCAGTGGTTATAGAGCAATTACTCTTGGCACTTGTGTAGTGCTGGTGGTGTTGTTGTTCATGTTCTTTATCTGATGATAAGAACAGATGATGATGCAGTTGCTCTTTTATTATCCTATGATGTTGGTCTGAGGCCTCCTGTTCATGACACAAAACATGCATGCTTGTCTTGTACTCCTACATTTTGTGCAGGGATTTGTGCCCATTATCGCCGAAATGTTGATTCATTTCCGTTTCGGCGAAAAACGGGCACTTCTAGATCAAGAAAATAGCAAAGGTCATGCCGAATTTTTCCTAGAAGTAGCTTATTAGATTTTGTCGTGACCACATGATTATTGCTCTTGGCTCCATATGCTTTTTGTTAAACTTCCTCATAAAGCACATAACTTTGAACAATACAATGAAATCAGTAGAAGCATCACATGATATGATTGTTCATGGTGGCAGCACAAAGCATATTGAAGGAATAACCTAGCTGCAGCTATACAATACTGTCATTGTAGTAGCATTCCCAATTTTTTATATTCCTATATTCCGAACACTCGTTAAAATTATGTCAAAAATGACAGAATTTTCTGAACTGGAGGGAGTAACCGGCCACTCCAACAAGGTTAAACACCACACACACACTTAACCAGCAAATGCTCCCTCCGCTACAATAAATAAACTACTACAAGCAACTAACCAGCAAATGCTCCCTCCGCTACAATAAATAAATATCATCCCTCTCAATTCTTCTTTCAGTACAGAATTTCCATCCCTGCTCTTGTCTCAACAAAACTAACGCACACATAACTAAGCAACTTCCTCCTACAAGCCTTCTTCTTCCTTCCTGTGCATGCAGACTTTAAAAAACAAACACTATACATATGTGCAAGAGGCTCCAGGCCGTCTGTCTAATGGGAGAAAGCAAGCAAACTATACTATACATATATAACCCCTAGGACGCATAATGGGAGATAGCAAGCAAACTATGGAAATTATGAATAATCAGATTCTTCACATGTATCTTGGTAGAACTACCTCATCACGCTGACAAAGATTATTAGCTACTAGTATTAATTGTAGATCACCATGGCACTAATTATTAGCCATTTTTTCCTATTTAGAGCGAACATGGCCGACAACGATGAGGCCGGCGGTTCGGGCAAGCCATTCTGGAGGCTGTCCCAGGAGATGGAGGAAGAACCTCACCGCTACGAGGACGCCGCGGAAGACACCGATCCCGACTACACAACCCCTAGTGGCGTCGGGGATGACACCACTGATGGTGCCGCCGGGGATGCCACCACTGATGATGGCAGCGAACGCACAGATGGCAGCCAACCGAAGAGGCAACGGAAGGACCGGTGGCCGAACGTGCTCGGCACCATCAAGGAGGAATTTACTGAAGTGTCCTTCACTGGGCATCCAACGGCGCCCAAAGAATTAGTCGGTGGGTACGCGGGACAACTCGGGTGCATTCTCCGGAGCACCGTCTCGATCAACACCGAGAACCTAAGGCATCGTGACCGAGGGAATTTGCGCAACCTCCTCTTCACGAAGCTGCACGAACGATACAAGTTCCCCGGTGAGTACGCAAACACACGCCTCTCAGGAAATAAAGTGAACAGTGCCGCCCTCACGAAGATGAGCACGGCCCTGGCTACTTGGAGAGCCGCGGTGAAGAGAATGATTCTAAGAGGTGATAGTTATGAGAAGATCAAGGAGAAAAATCCTTCGATCAGCGAAGCTGACTACCTGGAGTTCAAGATCAAGTGCGAGAGCACCGCATCCGCGGAATCAAGTCAGTGGGGGAAAGATATGCGGGACTTGAACTTAGGGGTCCACAAACTCGGTCCCGGCGGTTACAGAGTGGCGGAACCTAAATGGGACAAGGAGGACGCGGAGCGTGCCGCGCAAGGCCTACCGCCCCTCTTCGATAAATACCATGAAAAGCAGACCAGGAACTATGTCAGGGCCCGGTACAAGGTGGACCCGGTAACAAAGGAGCTTACCACGGATCCGAAGGTGATGGATCTTGAGCGTGTTCTGGTAAGGAATACACCCCCGCGTAATTAGCTCCATATGGTTGCATTCTAATTAATGAAGCCAAATTTCTAAATGGTTCACGTTCCTTCCGCAGGAAACTGAAAGCAGTAGCGCGGGGTCTCAGAGCTCCCCGTCTGCCCCTTGGGACACCACTTTAAATAGGGCGTTGAACATAATGAAACACAAGGATAAGTTCAGTAAGCCGTCGTCAGCTGGTCGTGTGGCCGGCGAAGGCTTGTCCATGAAATGGTCGGAATACTATAAGGCTGGGCGAAAGGAGAAAAAGACCAGCTCGGAAAGCCAGCAGCGCGAGGTTAAAGAACTCAAGGCACAAGTGGCGCGGATTCCGGAGATAGTCCAAGAGCAAGTGCGAGACCAACTGGGAGCGACGATCACCGCCATTATGCCTACCTTGCTTGAGGGGCTGCGGGGGTGGATTGCGGGCGGCCAACAGGGGCCGCCCCCGATTCCCAGCTTCACGGGCAGCAACTCGCACAACGTGCCGGCATTGGTGTCTCCGGCGGAGGCGGCGTTGGTGACTCCGGGGCCGGCGCCAGTATTGGAGCTTAATGCACCCGGGAGTGGGAAGAATACGCCGGCCGGCACCTCGGCAGCAAGCGGCCCCTCCGTCACTTGCACGCCCGCCGTTGGCGGTGCCTCGACATTAGCCGAGCTCGACGCCATCACGGTAACTAAGCCTCGGCCGATGACTTCATCTCCTTGCCTTTGACTGGACATCCCTGACGCCCTACATGTTTTCGCAGGGCGCCGCCAACGTTCCATGCACTCTCCTGCACTTCGTGAACGGCGAGTTGATCGATGTCGCCAAGGCCAAAATCGTTGAACCGGGCAACCGCTTGTTCCACGGTAATCCGATGCCACCCACCGTGTATAGGGTTCAACTGGTTCAGGTGCTGCGGGGCTGCGACGACTTGTTACCTCCGCATCGACCCCATGGGGCCGACGAAGATGATGTGATGACCCTCAGCGCCTGCTTAAACTGGTCCATGCTTTGGCCGAAGAGCCAGATTCGTTTGGGGGCGGGGGACACCACCCCACAGACAACACCGCCAGTCGTGCCGTCGCCAAGCCATGGCAAGACCGCCGCAACGCTACCGCCGTCAGCTGATCCGGACATGCATATGGCACAGGATCCGGACGACGACGTCGATAAGTACTTCAACGAACATGGGTATGGTGACGACTTCTTGGCGGGGCCTCCTTCTCAAGAACCCAACCCTGCAAAAGACGATCGCGATCTAGCTGGTACCGCGGAGAAACCCAATTGCAACAGGCGTCGTCTGTTCAGTTCTCAGGAGACGCCTCCAGCTGACGCCTTCACCGAGACTCAAACAGCCGAGGTGCGAAATATTATCAGCCCCAACACACTCAAGAAGGTGGTCTCTGAGCAGAACTCGATCCCATTACAGCAGAAGAAGAAGGAGAAGGGACGGAAAAGAAAAAATGGCAAGGGTGCGAGCCAGCCGGCACCGAGTACGATCCGTGCTCAGGACGGGCCACCAATACCTAAGGATATCTCGAGGAGGGTGCATGTGGCGGGTAGGCCGATGCTACCGACTAATCTGCTCAATGCTGCAACCGCTGCTATGCGGAGTCTGCATGACGGTGTTCTTACTATGGAGAAGCGGCGTCTCTCCGAGAATGATGTGGCATACCCGGTTTTCGTGGCCAAGGTACCAGAGGGCAAGGGCTTTGTCGATAGCACCGCCAGGCGTATGATCGTCCTGCGGTTTGATGACATCTTCGCTATGTTTAACCTTTATCCGCTGCACTACACCTTCATTCGGCTATTTTCGCTCAGTAGGGAGATGCGGATCATTAGAGACAAGACCCCGGACATCGTGATAGTCGACCCTTTCTACATGCGTGCCAAGATCTTGGGCAGTGCTGGGGACCGGCAAGTCGCGAGTTCATACCTCGAAGGCGTCATCCTGGCGAACCAGGATAAGGATAACTTCCTCGTGCCTTACTTTTCCGAGTAAGTCATCCCCTCACCGCCCCGTAACATATGATTTCTTAGATTTCGATCATTCTTTTTTTTTCTAACATTCCGTGTTTTGTGCAGTGACACACATTGCACACTCATCCTCTTAAGCCCGAAATATTCCACGGCCACGTATTTCGACTCGGACCGTCAGTCGAAGAAAGACTACACAAATATCAAGAAAGTTCTTGATGATGCTCTCCCCGGCTACGCCAAATCTGGAGGCACCTTCAGGAGGCCACTTTGTAGGTACGGCAAGCACGTGTTCACCCACGTAACGACGTTCCCCTGCGTCAAGCAGCCGCCTGGCAGTCAGAAGGATGCCTACTACGCCCTCCATCACATGCGGGCGATCGTACGGAACCATCATCAGCGTATGCTACCAAATGAGCTCAAAGAATGGGTCGCACGCTTGTCGGCAATCCAGGACGAGGACATCAGACAAGAATTCTTTCGCATCCAGTCGGAGTTAGCGGAAATCATCTATGAAGATGTCCTTCGTACCTCGGGGCAGTTCTACCTCAACTATCAACCGTCCAACAGTGAAATAGAAACAACGCTACAAATGCAGGCTGACAACGACCGCACATTCATGACCATCACGAAAGACGGCGGCTTCATCCACGCTCCGGTCCCTGAGTCGAGTCGAAAGTATTGATGCTATGTAGTTCTGAAATATCGATTAGCTCATGTTGTAATTAAACTTTAATGAACTTGTATGTCTCTTCAGTTTGGACAGTCGTTCAACTTATATGTAATCGATGCTATTTATTAGTAGGACCATGAACCGTGCTATTAATGTGTTGCTTTTCTCTTCCGATCCTTTTGTTGCATACTCATATATTGCTTATATATTATCTGTGAATTGCTACTAACGTTTTGTTTGTCTAGTGCATAGAGATGCCGTCGTATGTCGTGTACAAGGGTAAGGTTCCCGGAGTCTACGACGACTGGGAGGAGTGTCGGAAACAGGTTCACCGTTTCAGCGGGAACAGTTACAAAGGATACACCACTAGGGTGGAGGCGGAAGCTAGATACGCGCGCTATCTAGCGGGAGAGAGGAGGGAGCGGAGGAGGAACCGGATGAAGACCAGTTTCATCGCGATGATGCTCATCGTGACCGCAGCTCTCTTCTATGTGATGGTAGTTTAGATGATATCGACTTTGTAATGTGACGACAAACTCGCTACTCGGTCTCGAGACCTAAACTTGTCTAATATTTGAACTTTGTTCGCTATTTCGAATTCGGAGACTAATGTGATGAATTGTATTATGTCCTGTTTATACTTGACTAACTGTGGTGTTGTATTGTATTGTATATTCTGTGCTGTATAATTAATATATTCTGTGCTGTGCAAATATCAGAAAAGCAAAAAATAAAAAAAATCCTATAATTCATAGTAGTGGCGCACCTGCCAGCACATTAGTGGCGCACCGTGCAAAATATCAGTGGCGCACCTATAGATACATCAGTGGCGCACCTGTTGGTTACCAGGGCCACCTCATCTGCATTAGTAGTGGCGCACCAGTAGCCATAGTAATGGCGCACTACAGGTGCGCCACTGTTATACTGAATACTAATGGCGCACCAGGGGTGCGCCATTAGTATTTCTTATTAGTGGCGTGGTAATAGTGGCGCACCTATGGTGCGCCATTAATACCCAAAAGTGGTGCGCCACTAATGTGCTTTTTTCTAGTAGTGGGGTTCGCCTTGACAGTAGCATCGAGTGGGAATCCATCGAGGGTGATTCCTCGGATTACCCTCTTAATGTTACGGACACACTGTTACATTTAACTGTTGCCCCCTTGTACTGTTATTGCGGGACTGAAGGGACAGGCGGTACCACCCCGGTAGAGGTGGACCTGAGTTCCCGACAATCCCTTGTGGAGTCGGGTTGACCTGGAAGGCACCCGCGAGATAATTACGAGGCGCGGCCGGGCAGGCAGAGACCGCCCTAGAGAGGGATGGGCCTGACCCTTGTTGCACTTCCTCGAGACGGGGCGACAGGAGTACTGATCGTCACCGTGAGCTCCTAATAACACGCTTAACGGATTTGGGTATTTGATCTGAGTTGGCACTGACCTATACGCACCACCACCACGCGGGATAATGGTTTAATGGGGCCCTCTGCACCGTATGTATCAGCCGAAAGCTCTGTCAGATGTCCAGTTCAGCATTGTGGCACGGTCGGATCGTGCCATCCAGGTAGAGGTGGCGCTGGTATATAAGTATCCACCCTGCTCACAACGATCCGGAGTGCAAAGGGCGATGGGCCCAAGAACCCCGAGCACTTAGGATGTAGACCGACGGGGACCTCTCTGGTGAGCTCTAGGTAGGGCTGCAGTGTGTCGATCAGCCGAGGCCGGGCATGACCCAGGAAAGTGTGTCTGACCAGAGTTAATCGAGCGTGTTGGGTAACAGTAATGCACCCCTGCAGGGAAGATATATCTATTCGAATAGCCGTGTCCACGGTAACAGGACGCTTAGTGTGGTATACCGATCTACTACTACTTGAACTGGATACTTTAATTAATTGGAAGCTCCGGGATCGCTTTCTCGCAGGGAGTCGAGGAAAGATCTCTAGGCTTTGCTACAACATGCTTGTTACTTTAATTATATACTAATCTGCGCTCTTCTAATGCTGCAAGACGCTGGAGATGCTAGTCTTCGATAGGCTAGGCCTTTCCCTCTATTCTGGCATTTCTGCAGTATAGTCCACAGATACAGCCCTTCCTTTGATACCGATGCATGCTTAGCATAGATCTGGTGTAAGTCTTGCGAGTACTTTGGATGAGTACTCACGGTTGCTTTGCTTCCCCCTTTTCCCCATACCCGATTGCTTCGACCAGATGACGGAGCCCCGAAGCCAGCTGCCCCAGTCGACGGCTACTACTACCCCTCTGGAGGAGCCTACTACTACGTGGAGACCGTCGACGACCAGGAGTAGTTAGGAGGCTCCCAGGCAGGAGGCCTGCGCCTTTTCGATCATTGTCGTTGTTTTGCCCCGCCTGTTTAAGGCTTATCTGTTTTACTTTTATTTCTGTACTCAGATATCTAATGCTTTCGCTGATGCTTGTATGACTCAAGCTTATGAATTCGAGCCCTCGAGGCCCCTGGCTTGTAATATAAAGCTTGTATTGTTTTATTTTGAGTTTAAAGTTGTGTTGTGATATCTTCAAGTGAGTCCCTAGGCTTGATCGTGTGCATTTGCGTGTATGATTAGCGCACGGTCGGGTCGGGGGCGTCACACGCATTCAGTGGGAGGAGACGTTCCCGTCGACTACGAGGCGCCTACGGTGACTTCGTAAAATCTCAGATATTATGCCGGCTCAGTCTCTCGGAGGTGCTCATAGGGGTAGGGTGTGTGCGTTCATAGGGATGAGTGTATGTGCGTATATATATGAGCGCTTGCGTCTATACTGTGTTAAAAAAAAAGTACTACCGTCATCGTTCTTATCGAACCTGATTTATTTTTGACACTGTTAACGGAAAAAAAATGTGTAGCAAACGCGCAGAAGAAAAGAGTGAACGACGGTGACCGGCTCCGGCGCGGCGAATCACAACCACCACCACCACCCGTTGACTTCGGCGATGCCGCCCCTCGTCCTCCTCCTCCCCCTCCTCCTCGTGCTTCCCCCCTCCCCGCAGGCCGCCGCCGCCGCCGCCGCCGCCGAGGACATCTGCATCGTCGGCAGCGGCATCTCGGGCGCCTCCACGGCCTTCTTCCTCACCAACTACACCGCCCCCTCCTCCTCCGAGCCGGCCCCGCAGCTCCGCGTCTTCGAGCGCCGGGACAGGGTCGGCGGCCGCCTCGCCACGGTCACCATCGCCGGCGAAGTCTTCGAGGCCGGCGGCTCCATCATCCACCCGCGCAATCTCCACGTGCGCCGCTTCGCTGACCTCCTCGGCCTCGCCGCCAAGACCGGCGGCGACGACGACGAGGACTGGCTCGGGATCTGGGACGGCGCCCGCTTCGTCTTCAAGACTCTCCGCCCGCCGCCGCCCGGCAGCTCCTGGCTCCGCCGCAAGCTCCATGGCCTCGTCAACTCGCTCCTGCTGCTTAAGCGCTATGGCCTCTCGCTGCTCAGGATGGACAGCTTCGTGCAGGTTCATTCACCCTCTTCCTACTACTACTCCATTAGTGATAATCGGTTCCAGCAAAAACTTCAGCTTCACAAATTAGATTATCAGGCCTTCTGTTCTGGGAATTTGTGGCACAGGTTCAGTTAAACAATTCTAGTCTGCTTGATAGTTTGACTTGTAGTTTTAGTGGTATCTTTATGTGCGCATGATTGGTCCTTTACCTTATAAATTAGCTCTGCTTTTCATTTTACCTCTTTCTCAGTTGAGATGAAATGGTGAGCATGTTCTCTAGGTTTCAGTAATCATATGGCGAAGTGCATTGAATTAATACTCACACATTGCTATGCAGGAAATGTTGCAAAAGTTCATGCTTTACTACAATGGATTCGAGTCCCGGCCTGTGTTCGACAACGTTGAGGAGATGCTCAAATGGTCAGGCCTCTATGGGCTCACTCGCAGGACCCTAGAGGAGGAGCTCATTGATGCCGGGCTGAATACTCAAACCATATCAGAGCTTGTCACTGTATGTTTCATTTATTTTCTTTTTTCCTTCTTTCATCTAAACTGATAGCTCAAAGTTTTCTATATTAGCAATATTTCTGAGCTATTCTATGCTCCGATAGTTATGTTTACTGGAATATATGTTAACCCACATTTCGGTTATTAGCCACCTTCCACTTCTTTCCTGTATATCTATTTGGCTTCAAGACTATTATCTTAAATATAGGCTGTAGCATTCCCTTTCCAAAGAGGAATTGTAGCATTTCTCTAGGACTAATGAAGACTTAATATATGTTAACCCGCATTTCGGTTAATCGCCACCTTCCACTTTCTTCGTGTATATCTACTTGGCTTCAAGACTATTATCTTCAGAAGACCTTACTAGCAAAGCATATTGTAAATGGTATATTGATCAGGACTAATTTGCTGATGTGTGGCTGGAAGGTGTAGCATATACCATTACAGTTGAAAAATCTTAATTCAGCAACTTCTGAAGAAACCTCACTCTCCTGCTGATAACTATTTTCCTGATGTTGTGCCCCCTTGTCGGTCCCTGACAGGTAATAACAAGGATCAACTATGGACAAAGCACGAGCATAAGTGGGTTAGCAGGCGCTGTGTCTTTAGCTGGCTCTGAGTCTGGATTGTGGTCTATCAAAGGAGGCAACTGGCAGCTAGCTGCTGGGTTGCTCAAGACTGCTAACGCCACTCTGCATCTCCAAGAAGGCATAGAGTCAATCTCTGATGCAGGGGATTACTATGTTCTGAAATCGAATAAAGGCCATGAATACAACTGCACAGTGACTATTGTTGCAACACCCCTCGATGAGGTGAACATTACGTTTATCCCTCCGATCTCTATTCCGCCAAGGAAGATGCAGCATACCCATACAACCTTCGTCAGAGGCCTCTTGGACCCTGTAAGTGTTGTTTGCACTTCCTTCTTTCCTGTAGCATGTTGTTTTGAAGCACTAAACTTGCCTAGTCTTGGTTGGTTACCATGAGAAAGAGAAACCACTTACCTTGTGCTATCTGTTATGTTTTGATGTAGAAATTCTTTGGTCTGAGCTCAGTGTCAGACATTCCAGAGCTGATCGGAACCATGGAGCTCCCTGATATCCCCTTCTCGTGCATCTCAGTTCGGAAGAAGCACGGCGAACATGACATGACTTATAAAATTTTCTCACGTGCGAAGCTGGAGGATGCTTTGCTGGATCAGATCTTCAGGTAAGAGCTTGGATATAAACAAATTTTCCTTGTAGTGGTAAAAATAGCCATGGCAAGGCTATTTTGGTGCCAGCATGATATCTTCTTCATTGAAGAGCTGTTATCATTTTACGCAAAAAAAGGAGTTGTTATCTTATCTGTGGTAATGCACGATGTACAACAGCACAAGGAAGGAGACCATCCAGATAGACTGGCCTGCGTACCCCCACTACCACGCCCCGGAGGATTTCGCGCCGATCATACTGGACGGCAGGCACCTGTACTACGTGAACACCTTTGAGAGCGCGGCGAGCGCCATGGAGACGGGCGCCGTGGCGGCGGAGAACGTGGCAAGGCTCATCATCTCGAGGCTGCCTCTCGGGCTACGAGCCGGGCTCTCGTCATCGGCGGCACCTGAGCCTCATATCGAGTCGTTTGCCGGCGAGGAGGAAAGTTCCCGGCGTGTGGACCTGTGAGTGAATGTGGAAGATGCTTACTAGTTTTCATGCCTGAGATCACTGTAGTTTTCTTTCAGTGCTAGTTTTTTCCTCATGTTTCCCTGAGTGATATATACAGTGCAGTAACACTAGACATCAATTGCAGGCTGGCTGTGGCTGAATGTGGAGTGTAGAATGAAATGCAATGTTACAGTTTCAGAAATTGTAGAATGAATGTGAAGTGTAGAATACCATGTGCTGACACATGTATTTTTCACATTGCCACTGTCTGAAGCAATGTGCAACACACAGCATTGTGCATACAATTAATACTACTGTGTATTAGACCCAATGTATACAGAAATGAAATAGGGGCATTTTTTTCCTCTTTGAGCCTTGGACCTGATTTTGTATCCCTACGGCGTGAATGATTTCATGGAGGTACATCTCTTGTACTACTAAGTACTATCATTCATTCATTTATCCTACTGATTGATATATTTGCTGCTTCAACAAAGACCACACATATCTCCAGATGCATACATTCTCCTGAATCAGGATAATAACATTGTCTTGCACACCCACCTTCTTATAGGTTCGACAAGTCCAGCTTATTGTTAATGGTGTTGGGCCTCGAGCCCTTTAGTATGATCTACGAGACCTTCCTCTAAGTAGGATATCGGTAACTGGTACTATGTCGGTTGGATGCTGAGTAGGGACAAGTAGGCGAACTTTCCAGTTAATCGGCCGATAAATCAGTTAATCAGCTATTCGGTGACCCACCGTGTAGCGATTAACTGGCCGATATTTGGAGCACTATAGTCAGAACTTTGTCTGATCTTTTTTCGATAAAAGGGAGTTACTAAAATCGTGACCTCCACATAATTGTAGAGGCATGGAACCATTAGCTGCCAGAGATTACATTAAAAGCTAATCCATTGTACTATAGTAACATCTAGATATAATGCCTTGTGTGATTCATGTTGGATGTCATGGATGATGTACACAAAATGTAATTAGTCCCTTTATTACTCATTAACAGTCCCATAATTTACAACCAAAATTACATGAAGATTGATGGAACACGTGCAAGAAGAAGGGATTCAAGCTTTGGTGGTAGATGCAGAGAAGCAAGCAGAGTAGTGTGAGGAGGAAGACAGGAATGCGGACCGTGCGGCGGCCCTGAGCGTGAGGCTGCAGCGGACCCGGAGCACGGCGTAGCCGAGCAGCCGGTAGAAGACGACGAAGCCGACCATGACGGCCACGTTCCTCCACCGGCACTCCTCCCCGATCCCCTCCCGCCGGAGCACCTCGTCGCCGGTCGCCACGCACACCCCCATCGCCGTCGCCGCGCACCGGCCCCCGAACTCGTTCAGCAGCAGCGCCTCGAACGGCCACTTGAAGAGCGACAGGTAGTGCATCGGCACCCAGTACGCCGGCATCGCCGACCGCCTGATGAAGTAGCCCGAGAAGAGGAAGAAGGAGCCCATCACGCCTTGGACGGCCGCGTTCCCCACCACGAAGTCCGGCGCCGCCGCCGCGAAGCACGCCACCACCGAGTTGGCCGTGTAGAGGACCAGCCAGATGAGGAGGAGGAAGTAGAAGAATGCGGGTGCCGTGCGGCGCAGCCCCGTCAGCCAGTACGCCGGCGCCGCGAACACCGCCGCCAGCGCCAGCTGGAATGGCAGGAACACCAGGGCGTTCGCCACGGCGTAGGCGGACACCCGGTACGCGCCCGAGGAGGTCTCCTTGGCCAGGATCTCCCGCTCCTGTAAAAACACCGGCAGCGCTTCCGTGGTCGACGAGAGCAGGAAGGTGAGGAGGAAGGCGAACAGGCCGACGCGCTCCGCCACCTTGTCGTCGCTGAGGTCGTAGAAGATGGAGCCGAGGGCGAGGCCGGCGACGAGCATGCACACGGTGCGGCACGCGAAGAGCTGCCGCGTCCGCGCCACGTTCTTGAAGAATCGCTGCGACAGCACCGCCACCTCGACCGGCCACGAGTTGGCGTACTGGTGTTGCCCATTGCTTCCACTGGCGGCGAGCATGCTGGAAGAGTCGTCGTCCGCCTGAGCCTGGAGCTTGTGCTGCTGGAAGAGCTGCTGCAGCGTGCACCGGCGGTCGCGCTGATGCTGCTGCTGGAGGTGCAGGTGGAGGCGGAGCTCGTCCACGGAGTCGATGGCGAACTCGACAGCGTCCACGTGCGGGGGCAGGCGGAGGCTGGCGCCGGCGAGCAGGGCGTGGAGCTCGTCGACGGAGCCGTGGTGGAGCACGGACCCCGCGGCGAGCAGGAGCACGGCGTCGAACATCTTGACGATGCGCGCGCCGGGCTGGTGGATGCTGAGCACCACGGTGCGCCCCCGCGACTCGGCCATGGCCCGGAGCGCGCCGACGATCTGGACAGCGGACGCGCTGTCGAGCCCGGAGGTGGGCTCGTCGAGGACGAGCACGGCCGGGTCGCGCACGGCCTCCACGCCGATGGACACGCGGCGCCGCTCGCCGCCGGAGAGGTCCTTGACCCTGGCGTCGGCAACGCGGGCCAGCGCGAGGTCGTCGACGAGCGCGTCGACCGCGGCGGGGTCGTACGCGTCCGGGCCGAGGCGGAGGCGCGCGCTGAAGTGGAGCGTCTCGCGCACGGTGAGCAGCGGGAAGAGGACGTCGCGCTGGGTGACGTAGCCGCAGAGCCGGCGCAGGGCCGCGGCGTCGACGGGGGAGCCATTGACGCGGAGGTCCGGCGACGGGGACGAGGACGGCTGGAGGCGGCCGGAGAGGATCTCGAGCAGCGTGGACTTGCCGGCGCCACTGGGGCCGACGATGGCGAGCAGCTCGCCGGGGCGGGCGCGGCAGCTGACGTTGCGGAGGACGAGGCGGCACCGGCTGCTGCCGCTGACCGGCGGAGGCGCAGGCGCAGCAGGGTCGCCGGCGGCGTCGAGGAGGAGGTCGTCGGGCCTGCTCCATATCTTGAGGGGGTGAGGCCGGGCGGAGACGGTGATGTGGTAGTTGATGCCCGCGGCCTCCACCTCGCACCTTCTGCTTTCTACTCCTCCTCCGCTCTTCATGGGTTCGCTCGCTAGCTCGTCGTCTTCCTGGATGGTTGCTAGTAAAGGTGGTGCTTCACCTGCCGGATGCATGGAAGACGATGAGCTTCGCGGTTGCTAGCTTTATCGTTTGTGTTGGCTGAAGCTTGGATGATTGGGCTTGGCTGAGCTTAATTTGGCTTGCTCAGTGGGTGTACATGGCCATGGGAGTGTGAGCTTGGAGTGGAGTGGCACATGATGATGCTGCCATGTACGTGCTGGTCTTCTTGGAAGGTGGCGGGCAGCCACGGCTGACGATTTGACCACTATGCCCCTCCACTGAATTTTCCAAGTTTATTTTCCCTAATGAGTGTAATACCCTCTCGCCTTCTTTTATCCACCGTCCAACGTGTTAGAGATTCGTGCATCCATTTTAGTGATATATATATTGTGAAACATTGCGATAGACTAGACTCTCAAACAAAAAAGAACTCAAATGATAATTGCCACACGTCAGGTGCGTGGCCCTCTGGCCCTGGCATTTTTCAATGGCAATTGCAGTCACGCAAGGATGGCACATTCCAGTGACACACGACAAATTTTTGTCGAAAATAAACTGAAACACGAAATCTGTCATCCTCGCGTCACTAAACTTGCCATAAAAAACATTCGGAGTTGTCATGTGCTCGTGCCACACTTTAGGTACTTATGAGGGTCTAAACAACCCAAATCCCCAAGAAAGACGGCATCGGCGCTCACCCTGCTCTATTGTTGGAATCTTTAGAAGCATCGCCTACCGGCAGCAGTCGAACCCGCCAAACAGAGGCGGCAACCATGCAAGCGGCGTTGTGATGCATTCCCTTGCTTGTATCCACTTTCTTCTCCTCTCGGTAACTGTTGTAAACATCCGCCTTCTAGGTTATTGACCATCCAAACAAACAAAGCCATGGTTCCCTTTTTGTGCTCAATGATGGAGGTTAATTAGCTGAGCAGTTTTAACATGCTCCCTCTTACCCCCTCTTTTCACATGAGAGGTAAGCGTATATAATAGATCTGAGCCGTTGATCTCATTAATTAGTGGTCTGATTAACTCTTACCTTCTTACCTCACATATAAAAAGAGGGGGTAAGAGGGAGCATGTTAAAATTTGCCTAATTAGCTGGTGATAATTGGGTAGCGGTTTTTATGCCTTTCTACTCAATAATACGCAGATAAAGTGATTTGGAATGGACAAACCACACACTTTTTAGTGATAAAATAAAGTTTTACGAGGGGCACCAAGGGAGAGGTATATACTATCACTTAAACACATGAATTTGTGAATTCGTCGCACTTAGGCAGAGTTAGTTACATCTACAGAGAACAACTGCATCGTGTTCGATGTTCATCCATGGAACAATGCATCGCTTGCCAACTTTTTGTTGGGGGCCAATACTTTTCGTTGTGAAATCGTGGACCTAGCTAGTTAAGAATCATGACCTAACGATCCTCCATCTCGGATTTTCTGCAATAAAAGTGTCAACAATGTTGTCAACGATGGATTTTGGGATTCTCGGCTGCTATGTGTGGGGTGGGTGGGTGTTGGCTTGAAGGAGAATTAATTGCAGTGTTCTCTGCATACTCCCTCCGTCCTTGAAAGAGTGTACTTCCAACTTTGTTGGAGGGTCAAGACCGAGTTTGTGCAAAAATATATCAATGTTTATGAAACCAAATAAGTATATGATGAAAACATATTTTATCATGAATCTAATGTTACTAATTTGATGATATAAATGTTGATGTATTATTGTATAAATATGGTCAAACATAAAACAGTTTGACTTTCCAACAAATTTAAAAGTACACTCTTTGAAGGACGTAGGGAGTACGTAAGATCAGAGGGCGAAAGGTCGCTACAAATACGGACATATGAGGGAGTGAGTGAGTCCGAGGGCAAGGTTCCATAATCTTTTGTGCTCTTGAATCGTGTGATGGATTTTTAGGGTTGTTCAATGATGAAAGGCAGATAGGGAGATTTTATTTTTATTTTTTGAGAAACACCGATTACAACGTAACGTATAGATGCGCATCCGCACTCACACAACACCTAGTGAAGACCCGGCCGTCACAACACCTAGTGAAGACCCGGCTGTTGCAGGGCTTTGAGATTGACGAAGTCATCACAAACGCCTCAAATTTGATCTTTGGTGGGTTAAAAGTAGCACAATCTTCTAACCATTCGACCGCTAGTCCTTTTTTTTCTGGCGGAAACACCGACTGGGTAAGGTAGACATAGAGATGGATGTACAAAGATCGTTCTAGTCGGCAAGCAAAAGAGGTACAGTATGTACATACATATGCACGTACGGTCCCTCCCATGGCGGGTGGTCCGTCCCCTTAGCCTGATTTCTGTTGGCTGCTCATGCAAATGTATTTCTGTTTGGGGGTATCGGCCGGCCGGGTCACGTGCATTCGTTGGTCATCGGAGGCATGCAGCAGGCCCTCTTGTAAACTAATACTCGCTCCGTTTCATAGCGTAGTGGAGTGCGTATAGATTTTTTTATAAAAAGAATCAAACTTGCAAACTTTAATCAATTTATAAAGAAAACTAGATTATATCTATAATACCAAATATATAAAATATGAAACTATATCTTATGATGAATCTAATGATATATGTTTGTCATTCTAGATGTAAATATTTTTCTCCATAATCCTGATTAAATTTTGTGAGGTTTGACTTTCAAAAAAATTGTATGCACTACATTATAGAACGGAGGGATTATAAAATCTTTTAAATCATTAGAGTAGTGATCTAAAAGATCTTATATTAGTTTTCGGAGGGACTACATCCCAAAGTAAAGCAGCTACAACTATTTGAAAATGCATGCAGGATGTTAAGTTTCTGGTTGTTATTGTTGTTAGATTTAAAATTCAATATTTGCGGGATCCATATTCTAGCTAGCTAGCTAGCCCCCCGGCTTTGTTTCAGCTTTTCAGCTCTCCGCCGTACCACCAAAGCCCTTTTGCATGCATGCATCTTGTTTCTTTTTGCTTGCCTTTCTATTTCTTCAACCACAAACTACTGCCTGCTCCCAAATCCGCGTGCGTGCACCCGTCGATTCGCTAGAGCTGTATGTAACAGTGCAATGCATGCCGTGCATTTCGATGTGAGATCGATCGAGAGACGCCCACATTGGCAATGCAAGATAATAAGATACTACTCCGTCCCGTAATGTAATGTGACCTTTTTTACACTATATTAGTGTTAAAAAATGTCTTATATTATGGGACGGAGGGAGTAGTTAGTGTTTTAGCTCCGTACGCATGCATGCAATTTGGCAGCAGTGTACGTACTAATAATCAATAATCAACGGAAGCGCCTCTTAACAGGTGCCTGGAATTTATTTTTGGCATCGGTGACTTTTTTTCTCATCCATCCGATCAGCATCCGATGATCCAAGCTCTTTCTGCGCCCCCCCCCCCCCCCCCCCCCCCCCCCCCAATTGCCTTTGTCCTTCAACCACGATCCACCCCAACCTCCATCTGACGCCGGTCAGGCCACTTCCCTCCGCACCCGTGGCCATCGGCTCCCCATGCACGACTTGGCACATCGCCCTCCCCTAGACCTTCGCCCATCGCCGTGCCGCCGCTCCGGCCATCCCTCTAAGCCCTCTCCCCCGCCCGCTCCATTCGATGTATAGCGTCGGCAACCATGCCCGCACCCCCGACCCGCACCACACACCAGTCAAGTTTCGGACTCGCTTCCGCCGACTGTCATGGGCTCCCGCTCGTCTGCATCTCCCTGTCTAGCTATATAAAGGGACAGACGCCACAAATTTTTTAAGGTACCTGATTAAACATATTAATGGTGTGGCTAGCTGTATGTATGATGACCTCTGGTCTACATGCTAGCCAGGTAGAACTCGACCCATCTGTCTGGCTTATATGTACTCTGCAGATGATATGCAGGAATAAGACAGCTAGGCAGTCGATCATGGATCTGTGAAATGCATACTGTCAAGTCAATCGTCTAGTAGACCTTGGACCCGTTCCCCTCCGCTACAGTAGTCAAGGGGCGATTTCTGAAAACTCTCCGTCGAATCCACCTCGCTCGGCGGCGATCCGTGGGATTTCTCCGTCTCCGGCGGCTGCTTCGGCAGCGGGAGGCTGGGGAATCCCCGGATCTCGCCTTGTACATAGCGTAGGGTTTGAGGGAGTGCCTGCCGGCGGCGTCTTGGAGGTGGTGGCGTCGGTGGTGGGCGTTTTGGTGTCGGCAGCTTCCTCCTCCGACGACGGCGTTCCCCGGAGCTCTGGCGTCAAGCAGCTGACTTCCCCGCGTGCTCGTGGTTCTCCGGAACCTCCGTGTACGCTGCTTCCCCCGCTGGATCCCGGAGCGGCGGATCCAGGTGTGAAGCTTGAAGCATCTGATGGTGAGGCTAGGCGGTGCTGCCACCGGAGTTGGGTGGAGGCTCTTCGGGGTTCGAGGTCCGGCGACTTCCCGTCCGCAGGGGGACATCTTCCGATCCAAGGCTTGAGGGAAGATGCAGCGGCGGCGCGCCACCGGCACGTCTTGCTCTGGGCCGGCGACATTGTTTTGCAGGAGGACCCGTTTGTAATTTCCAACTTTGTTGTGTCCTTTTCTGTAATTCCCTGGCTGTAATCATCAGTGTTTCCCGCAAAAAAAAAAGAAAGTCAATCGTCTAGTAGGTAGCTAGACGCACGTATGGACACACACAGATCAAATAAAATCACCAATCGGTAGAGATAAAAACCTCAATAATAAGTCCCACACGTCATGTGCATGGCACTCCCGTCCAGACGTTTTTCGATGCAATTCCAGTCAGCCAAGGATGACAATTTTTAGTGCCACACAGCAAGTTTCTGAAAAATAAACTGAAGTTGCCATGCTTGTCATTTTGGCAACATCCTCACGTCACTAAACTTACCATCAAAAATCTTTGGAATTGCCATGTGCTCGCACGAGGTGTGACAATTATCAGGGTCCGATAAAAATGGATATGATAAACACATGCATGCATGCACGTCGGGGCCGGCCGGGCATCATCGATCTATCTAGTGTGGACTCCCGTACGTGCATCCGATCAACGTGAGGAAAGAGACACAGATTAATTAACTATAGACTGATCGCGAAAAATAATGCTAAAAGGAATCTCTAGAAACCTGTGGTCGACGGATGCTGCATGCATGGCTAGGTTTGACCTTTGAGGCAACTCCCAAGACATGCATGCATGGATTTGTTGGCTCGGAGAGAGATCTAGTTCGTGGCCAGGAAGAGTTCAACTCCGAAGTAGGAGAAGTGAAATTCGTGGCCAGCAAGAGCCTGAGACGTCCACCGATCAAATCATCTAGCGAGTGAAGTGACAGAAAGTAGCTAGCTAGGTAGAGCAGTGCCAAAGCATCCATGCCCACTCCATTTGGCCTGGCCGCCGGCCGGTTGGCAGCTAGAGTTTATTGAAGGAAGAAAAACCACTCTCGAGTGTGTGCATTGAAGCAAACAGGTTGATTGGGAGCGCGCAAAAGGTGGCTAGGGACATGGCATGGATGGATGGATGGATGGACTCGTGCATGCACAAAGCTGTACGTACGTTGCAGTCCGAAATCAGACGGCACCAACAGTTAGCCGGTTAGCGGCTGGTCCTTTACATATACTAGTACATATGCCCGTGCGTTGCAACGGGCGAAAGAAACCTAAAACATGCACCGCGTGCCACTATGTGCCACTTTTTATATCCAACTCCGATAAACGTCACAAATAAGATTACTCTCATCTCTAATAACACTGTGAAAGTAAAGTTGTTTCATTAAAAGAAAAAAATACAAATATCTAGATTAAAGTATAAAGGAAACTTGTGTCAAATTTGGAGAACTTGTTTGCAACAGGAGAAAAAATTGACGTGTAAGAGTTCACTTAGACACATCCGCGTCCATATTTTCTATTTTTTCAGTGATCGAGTGGATTTAATTACAACGGATGAAAAATTTGACATGTGTATATTATTAGGGTGAGCCACTCTTATGTTATATTATATAGCAAAAGAGCCCGTGCATTGTAACGGGTATAAAATAAATTTCAGATTTCGCATGATATTCGAGAGTTTATCTGTCGTGGTGAAATACTGAGCTATATCTCTCAATCCGGTAGATTCTTCCTCGTCTTATCTTGAATTCATATTTTATACTTGCCCACTTCAAAGATAAGATGACCGGTGAGACAATAAAGAGATTACAATGCTTGGTGCTTTTTGTTGATACACTGCCGTCAGTAGTAGGAGCACACCGACTGCGCCAACGCGGCTACTTCCCTTGACACCGTCATCAGTGCTTGATGAAGATTAAGATTGGGGCACACAGAGCTGCGGGAGAGATGGTATGACGGAGGGGAGTAGCCACATGGAGGTGGGGCATGGAAGGACCGAGGACATGGTCGACGTAGCCACTCTCTCTCTCTTCCCCCTAGCCAGCGTGCGAGGCGAAACAGGACATGACCCCTCCTCCAGACCCAGTTCGAGCAGGTATTCTCTCAACTCTTCATCCCTCCCTCTCTCCTCTCTATCTCACCAACGGCACTGGTAACATCCACAGTTGAGAATTATATTGATGATCAGCTAGTCCATAGGTGAGCCCCAAATATCTTTTCCCCTAAGAAGTATTTCTTTCCAATACTTCAGTCACACATATTTTAATTATTTCAATTATCGTAAGATATGGTAGGCATGAGACATTAAACCATGGAACAAACAAACAGCAGCCCAGTACGTGCACATGGCAACAGTTCATTAAAAAAAGGCAGTAGCAACAGGCATTCAATCCCTACCCGAGAGCCCCTTTTGACCAGTACGTGCCTCTTATCTTCTCCACCCACCCAGCGCCGCTCATCCTCGCTTCTCCATCCGGCGCCCACGAGCTAGTCCGCCCCCAGCTCCTTCCTACCTACGGCCGGTCGTGCTCCACCCCCCAGGCACGACGGCCGTGTTCCAGCCGCACCCACAGCTCTGTTCCCCTTCCCCGACCGTGGCAAGGGCGATGCTGCCGCACGCCTCGTGTTCCCCCTTCCGCCCAGCGCCAGCCTCGTCTCGTCCGCCCAGCTCAATCCCTCACAGCCACGCCTATTTTTTCCACCTTCTCTATAGTGTTGCTTGGGCCGCCACGGGAGCCAGTTTGGACCAGAGGGTCTGGTCGTGGCTTTTTTTGGGGGGGCGCTGGCGGGCCAGCAGCTGGGCCGCGCGAGTGGACGCGTCAAAGAAAAAAAACGAATCGTTTTTTCTCCTGGCACTAAAAGATGGATGGCGGGTTGATTAAGAAAAACGATAAGGACTTTTTTATAAAAACGCCGCGACGGTGAACCCGACAGAAGCACTGCGTGCTTTATTAGTAGGTATAGATAGTTTCGCTGGGCGTGTGATGCAATGATGCAAATGTATTTCTGGTTGGGGGTACGTATGGACAGATCATGCATGCATGAAGCTCATCTTCTTTCCTTGGTTTTACTACAGTACTTTCCAGTTTCCACCCACAAACAAACTACTGCCTTCCTCCTCGTGCAATCTCATGCATGTGACATGCAGTGCAGAGACCAGCTGCTGCATGCATGCACGCACGCACGTCCTGCCATGCCAGTTGTTAGCTAGCTTAAACGTACTGATTATTATACAATATATATCGAAACAACAGGTCGACTAATCGTCGCTGGGTACTTGATCATCTGTATGTAGTTTTTTTTATGTACATGTACTGCACTGCATGTGTGTACGTAAATTAAATATATACTCCCTCCGTTCCTAAATATAAGTCTTTTTAGAAATTCCACTACGAACTACATACGGATGTATATAAATATAAGTCTTTTTAGAGATTCCACTACGAACTACATACGGATGTATAATATACATCTGTATGTAGTTCGTATACATCCGTATGTAGTTCGTAGTGGAATTTTTTAAAAAACTTATATTTCGAAATGGAGGGAGTATATCTGCATTGCACATGCAGTCGACCGTCTGCTAGCTAGCTGGCTGGCTGGCCAGCAACAATACGTACGTACATAGAGACAGCCAGACTGACACGCTGATTAACTGTATATTCGTGGAGTGGAGATACGCTTGGCATGCAGGATCGATCGACGATATTATCACCTGATGACAGGCACTGTGTGCTTGCCATGCACATGCAAGTAGCTGAGCTAAAAGCTTGTGTCCCATGCATGCATCCTGTGGGTGTGCCCCCTGCAAAGTCAAGGCCCGCTTGCTGCATGGATGCATGGGTCCGGCCGATCGAGTCTCAAGATTTATTTTTCCATCTCCAAAAGATTACTAGTGGCACCAAAACATGTACGTACGTCACTGTGATCGACCCATGGGTGGAGCATTGTTTATTTGCCATGTTATATTACTATATTCGGTTTGGTACCTGCCGTTTTAGGATTCTAGCCCGCTCGAGAAACTAGCTAGCCATCTTGTGGTCGACGATGCCCGGCTGCATGCGTTGCTCTCTGAGTGAGTGGGAGATTGACATGGGGGGAGATCAAATTCGTGGCCAGGAGAGTTTGTCAGTTTGAAGACGATCGGTGGTGGAGGGAGGCCGACTCGTCCACCATGGCACCATGCATCTAGCTAGCTACCGAAGAAGCTTAGGCCAAGCCAAAGCATCCATGTCCACTTGATCTGGCCTCCGGTTGGCAGCTAGCCTCCCGTGACCCCTGCCTACCCTTCCATGCACCACCATCGTATGATCCATCCTTCCCGTGACCCTCCACTCCCAGCTCCACTCTGCCTGGCTGTTTACTCCCTTTCTTTTAATTTCCAGCTTGCTTGCCTGTCTCCTTTCTCTACGTACGTACGTAGTATATTCATACTCTCCTGCTAGCCAGTTTCATATAATGCCTACGTATGCTCCCACTCATTCTTATTTTGCATACATTTGTAATAGGGGAATTACTAATAGCCCAGACACAAACAGTTTGGGTTATCCCTTGCACCAAATTCTAGCTAGCCGGCTTTCCTTTTATGAAGCATTGTGATTACTTTAAAAAAAGTTGTCGGATTAATTAGCAAAAACCCGGATGAAAACAATCACAAACCGCTAACGTGGTACACTGAAAAGATACATCACAGCCTCGAAGAAAACATCGTCGAGGTTGCAAGTTGGCCTCATCGCCAACATCACTTTTTTTTGAGTAAGCGACCCCGACTTCGCCGCAAACGTCAGTGAAAAGATCACACCGCAAAGGCCGTGAGAAGCTTCACGAAGATGTGAGCCAAGCAATCACCCACTCACCATGAACAAGGCAGCTCCAAGCTAGTCGATTTATGCACGCTTGCGAATTGCGAGTACAAGGACCCGCACATGATCAACCTCGCTAGGTAGAGTGGTTAAGACCGTGAGATGAATCCACGAATGTCACGAGAAAGATGAAGGTTGTAGAACCGAAGAGAATGGTCAGGGTCACGATACAGAGCAACATGCGACTGGAGCAGCGACATCGTCAATGTTTATGTTCTCCACCGTAGTTTAAGCGTCCTGAAAGATACTCTCTCCGTTCCTAAATATAAGTCTTTTTAGAGATTCTAATGTAGACTACATACGGAGCAAAATGAGTGAATCTACACTCTAAAATGTCTATATACTTTTTTTTTTGCGGATTAAAATGTCTATATACATCCGTATGTAGTCCATAGGAAAATCTCTAAAAAAAAATTATATTTAGAAACGGAGGGAGTACAACTGAAAGAAAGGACATTATGGACGATGAGTCGCTTCGGGGGTTATCGAGGCAGAGGACGATCCCCAGGAGGCAGAGAACAAGGTTGGGAAGCTGAGAAGGTGGTCGGCTAGTGGGGGCGTAGGCCTCGGGCTGGTGGCTAGGGGAGCCCTGTTGGGCGCACGCGCCTGGCCCCTGTCTCTTCCAAGGTGCTTTGGTTTGGTCCTCTCGAACTTGAAATTTGCCCTCGTATTTTTCTGTATTCTTTCCTTTTTTTTTTGCGGAATTTCTGTATTCTTTCCATAAGTGCAAAATATTTATTTTCCCACTTTAGCTATATGTAAGTTGCCTGATATTCAATTTGGGTCAGTCAATTTTTGAGCCATAGATTTCTGCTTCAAGATTCATGCTTGTTTTTTTTCCTGCGGTGTCTACTGTATGTTTTGGCCTGAAATTTTTGACTGACCACTGTTTTGGGTCAGTCGGTTTCTTATTGGGCCACAGCCCATTTCGTGTTTCCTTTGTTGCCTGTTTATAGGCCAACAGTGCTTCCTCTTTTTCTGTTGTATATGCCTTTTTTGTTTTTCTTTTCCTTTTAGTTTGTTTTTATGGGTGTTTTTGTGATGTTGTGCGCATTTGTCTACTTTATTTTATATTTTTTTATTCTTAAATGCTAATACCAATACTACTAATTCATTCTACCTTATAAAACTTCATTATTTTGATTATGTTTTACTTTTTATTTCATTCACTTTATTTTTAAGGGTAATATCAATGCCAAAAATTTATTCCTTTTTAGAAAACCTTTTTTTTTTCAAAATTTCACTATTATATGTGTATTCTTGCATATTATAAAAAAAATGCAAATTCTGTGTAAATTATGTGCAACTTTTGTCAATATTTGTTTTACTTTAAAAAAAATTATTTCTTCTTCAAGGTAATATCAATGCCACGAATTCATTCCCTTTCACTATTATATGCTTATTCTTTAATATTTTGTGTTTGTTTCATTTTCATCTTTCTTCTTTTAAGGTTGATACCAATGCCAATAATTCATTTTTCCTTATGAAACTTAATTATTTTGATTTTTTTTTAGTTTTTTTTTTCTTTTTAAGGGTAATATCAATGCCACTAATTCATTCCCTATTAGAAAACTTTTTTTTGCGAAACTTTCACTAATATATGCTTATTCTTGCATACTCTAAAAAAGCGCAAATTTCTGTGTAAATTGTGTGCAAAATTTGTCAATATTTATTTAATTTTTATATTTTCTTTCTTTTTAATGGTAATATCAATGCCACTAATTCATTCTTTCTTAGAAAACTTCTTTTTGCGAAACTTTCACTATTATATGCTTATTCTTGCATAATATAAAAAAGCACAATTTCTGTGTACAATATGTGAAAATTTTGTCATAATTATATATAGGGTAAGGCTATTCTAAGCGTGAGTGTAGAATAGCTTATTCTACACCCCAGTAACGCTATGTACAAAATCTTGTAAAACATTGTACAAAATGTAGTAATTCTGAAATAATTTTTACTATCCAAGTTTTTAATTTACTACATTGTTAAAAAAAATTACTATATTTTGTATGCTACGTTACTATATTTTGTATAGAGCGTTACTAGGGGTGTATATATATATTCTTTCTTTTTTAGGGTAATACAAATGTTGCTAATTCATTTGTCATTAGAAAATTCATTTTTTGTTTTTGTTTATTTATAATTTTCTTCTTTTATTCTATAAGGTGACGCCACCACAATGTAGGGGGACGCGACAGAAAACAAAAAAATTCGGTACAGAGATGCATACAAGGAGTCGATGAAGATCCCCGCGGCTAGAATTTACAACCTCCCAACCACGAGGATATACTCCCTCGTCTGCTCCTCGGACAGTCTCTCGGACAGCCCTTCGGGAGGCGGTCGGACCGTCCCCCGGGAGGTGTCACGGACAGCCCTTCGGGAGGAACTCACAGAAACTCGGACGGTCACTCGGACAGCCCTTCGGGAGGCACTCTCGAATAGCCCCTCGGGCAAAACGATCGAACCTACGACCTCTCTACGGGGTTGCACACATACGGTGTCAGCTAACCGGCAGGGCTTCGCCGTCCAGAACTTGTTCCCACCGGAACCTAGAAAGCCTTTCGGCTCTACGAAACTATTTCGTGTGAGGGAGAGAAGAAGCCAGATCATTGCATGGCATAATGTATGAGAGAAAGAGTGAGTTTTGGGCAGCCCCCTACCCCTATTTATAGGCCAAGCCCAAGGGGTAGAGGACACTTGGAAATACCAAAATGCCCTCAAAGGTGGCTTCCCAAAGAAGCTACCAAATAGTGTTTCCACTATTCATGAAAATATTTTTCCGCGACCGTTAAATCCGAAAATATTTCTGTAGGTCCAGAACATTTCCAGTACCCACCAAAACAATTCTGGATGAGTTCCGAAACATTTCCGGATCAATGATTTTCATCAGCGAAAAGCAAAGAAGAATGCGTTTTCACTATTCACGAAGACAATTTTTCGCGTCCGTTAAATCCGAAAATATTTCTGTAGGTCCAGAACATTTTCAGCACCCACTAAAACAATTCTGAACGCGTTCCGAAACATTTCCGGATCAATGATTTTCTTCAGCGAAAAGCAACCATAGCGGTTCCGGCAGCTCCGGAACATTTCTGGTTTTTTCTCCGGAAAAATCCCAGAAGTTCCTAGAACAATTCTGGCACCCTCTAACAATTTCTAGGCGTGTGCCGAAACCATTTTGACTTAATGGTATACTCCGAAACAACTTTTCGGTTTTACCGAAACTCTTCCGGTGTTCTCTCTCCGAAACTCTTCCGTTGTCTCCGAAACTTTTCTGGTGACTTTCTCTCAGACTCCCTGTCTAGTATTCAACAGATAGATGCCCTTAAGCGTGTGACCCTATAGGTTCGGTGAAGTATAGACATGACCGGAACACTTTCCGATCAATGATCAACATCGGAGCCGTGGACACCCATATTGACCCCTATACCCACACAAATAAATATTCGAGTGAACCTTCAGTTGCCGTGTGCTATTCCTGTTGCTTCGCGATATGTTACAAACACCCGAGGTGAGATTTATCGGCATCCCCTTGGATCAACACTTGTCCATGATACGTCTCCAACGTATCTATAATTTTTGATTGTTCCATGTTGTTATATTATCAATCTTGGATGTTTTTATATGCATTTACAGCAATTATATATCATTTTTGGAGACTAACCTATTAACTTAGTGCCCAGTGCCAGTTGCTGTTTTCTGCCCTGTTTTTGTTTTACAGAAAATCAATACCAAACGAAGTCAAAATGCCACGAAACTTTTTGGAGATTTTTTTCTGGACAAGATAAACACTAGAAGCTTCGGGAGAAGACCAGACGCCAGAGGAGGTGGCCTGGGGGGGGGCAGGCGCGCCCTGGTGCCTCGTGGGCCCACCTCAGCTCCGTTTGACCTAATTCCACCACTATAAATTCAGGAAAAATCAGAAACCCTAAGGGGAGTCCACGAAATACTTTTTCCGCCGCCACAAGTTTCTGTTCTCGAGAGATCCCATCTGGAGGCCTTCTCCGGTACTCCACCGGAGGGGGAATCGATCACGGAGGGGCTCTACATCAACCTTGCTGCCCTTCCGATGATGTGTGAGTAGTTTACCACAGACCTTCGGGTCCATAGTTAGTAGCTAGATGGCTTCTTCTCTCTTTTTGATCTTCAATACAATGTTCTCCTCGATGTTCTTGGAGTTCTATCCGATGTAATCACTTTTTGCGGTGTGTTTGTTGGGATCCGATGAATTGTGAGTTTATGATCAGATTATCCATGAATATTATTTGAGTCTTCTCTAATCTCTTTTATGCATGATTATTATAGCTTCACATTTCTTCTCTGATCTATTGATTTGGTTTGGCCAACTAGATTGATTTATCTTGCCATGGGAAGAGGTGCTTTGTAATGGGTTCGATCTTGCGGTGCTCAATCCTAGTGACAGAAAGGGACATGACACGTATGTATCGTTGCTATTAAGGGTAAAAAGATGGGGTTTATTCATGCGTGAGTTTATCTTGTCTACATCATGTCATCGTTCTTAAGGCGTTACTCCGTTCTTTATGGACTTAATACACTAGATGCATGCTGAATAGCGGTCGATGTGTGGAGTAATAGTAGTAGATGCAGGCAGGAGTCGGTCTACTTGTCTCGGACGTGATGCCTATATACATGATCATTGCCTTGGATATCGTCATGATTATTTGCTTTTCTATCAATTGCCCAACAGTTATTTGTCTATCCACCGTATGCTATTTTCTCGAGAGAAGCCTCTAGTGAAAACTATGGCCCCCGGGTCTATCTAAATCATATTACTAAAACCCTAAAAATATTGCTGCCATTTTCTTTTATTTATTTTATTTTGTATTTTTGTTTCAATCTATCTATCTATCTATCACATACAATTTAATCTTGCAATTGACCGCCGAGGGATTGACAACCCCTCGTTTGCGTTGGGTTCAAGGATTTGTTGTTTGTGTGCAGGTACTGCTAACGAGGTGTTGCGTGATTCTCCTACTGGTTTGATAACCTTGGTTTCATAACTGAGGGAAATACTTATCTCTACTATGCCGCATCATCCCTTCCTCTTCGGGGAAAATACCAACGCAAGCTACAAGTAGCAGTCCACAATGCCAGTTGCCTCGTTACCGGTTTTGTTCTCTTTTCTCGTTCCCGTGTTCCGGCATCCCTGTTATCAAATCACAATGTGTCTAGCCATACGATGATGGATACCGTAACACCGAGAGGGCCCAAAAAATATCTCTCCATCGTCGGAGGAGCAAATCCCAATCTTGAGCTATCAAGTCCCTTGACATACTTTCCCATGAACCCGTAAGCCGTCGTAATAGCCACCCAGTTACGGATGACGTTTCACAAACCCCAAAGTTCATGAAGCAAGCATGAAGAAACTCGATACTCTCATGGTCTAAGGAATTATGCAAACATTAACTTTCTCTGTGTTATAAACCATTAACTTGTGACGAATGTATCTCATAGCATAACATCAATTCGGGTCGATTCAACACAAGTGTTCTTCTAACAATGTGCCCTCAAAGTTTGCTGGCATAGTCATGCCCATGATCAGGAAAACAAGATCATCATGCAACACTTGAGCTAGTCTTAGAGGCCAGACTAGGAATACATTTTATCGTTTATTATTCCACACGTGCATATGAGTCTTCCTTCGAGCCTCGTGGTTATTGCAGTCTCGAGAACCATAGCAGTTATAGCACGGAATATAAACTTAATTACGAACATAGAGATAAATAATAAAATTTATTATTGCCTCTAGGGCATATCTCCTACAGACTCCCACTTGCACTAGAGTCAATAATCTAGTCAATGCTAATGCACTTTACACCTATGGCATACCGGTGTAAAATATGCTTCGCTTGTGGTATAGTCTACGTCTAACGGACCTGACAACTTCAGGGCCGTGTGTATCTTTACATATCCTCGCGTTTTCACGCTTTCACAAAATACATATTTTGTGTGGACTTGGCTTTGTATATATGTGAATCACTAGTAGAACCTTGATTCCTCAGACTGAGCTATGGAGCAACTATCTACAATAGTGTTCCATTGACCAAAGCCATCTTGGAACCATACTAAGTTCATGAATGAACTATATGATTCAACATCTTCTTTGTCACTTCTAAAGCGTCAACATACTTAGCCTTTGTTATAGAATTCGCCACAGTAACTTGTTTGGAACAATTTCCAACTACCGTGCCACCATATCATGTATTAAACAAAACCCTTAACTTAAATCAAAAATCGCTTGGAGCATTGATGAAGACTGTTTTGATGTAATTACTGACAACGAGTACTTCATAATCTCAGCTTGCGAGAAAACATGTCATCAGTTCTACTCTAGTACACAATGACATTTTTCACTGTTGTCCCATGATCAGCACTTTGATCACTTTGGTATCTATACTCGCAACAACTTGGGAGTATTGGACATATCTGGTTGTCTTACATACCATGGAATACATGATTAATCCAAACACAAAAGTGTGTGGAATCTCCATCATGTATTTTGCTCATCAGTGTTTTTGGACACCGAGTCTTGCAAAACTCTTTCCATGTGACTTTGGCAAGAATCACTCCTTGACGTTCTTATGCTAAACTGTTTTTAGCATCTTGTCAATATGTATTTTTGGCTTAGCCTATTAGGCAATTCGATCTCCGTAGATAAATATGCCTAATATCAAGGCTACTTAGCCCAGGTACTTCATCGAAAAACTAATTTTCAATGAAGTCCTAATTTGTGTCAAGAAATTTATATTATTTCCAATCAACAATGTGTCAAGCACACAAGGTTTTTAGAAATATTATTATGCTCCCACTTATTTTATTGTAACCACAAGCATCTTCGTTATCCATTGATGAAATCAAACTCTTTTGACTATTTCATCAAAAACGAAGATTCCAACTCCATTTTGCTCTCTTCTGTCCATTGCTGGAACTCTGAAGTTTGCATACTCACTAGCATCCTCTGGATAGACAAAATACCATGGAATGTATCACATGCAAGTCCTAGGTAGCATTTCCATCACATGGAAATCCTTTTGGCATCCACGTATCATATCTCATCATTGAAATATGTATTAATTGCTAGTTTAACCCGAACCGACTTTAAGCATCGCTATGGTGAGACAATCTCATCGCAGTTAATTCCTTGAATTTGTTATAAGCAACAAGTCGAGCTTTATGGATATAACATTTTTATCCGTATCAGTTTATAGTTCCATTAATATTTGTTAGACTTGAAGTCTTCCGAAGGGTTTATCAAGATCAAATCTTGAATCATTTATATGGAAACTATCTCGGATTATATTGGCATTTAGCCAATTTCGGAGTCAGGGCCCATCAACGCTTCCTTGTGTATCGTAGGTATACTGTTGTCTAGCAACAATATCTTGTCTGCGCACCTGAGAGGTTTGCACGAGTTTTGCCTATGTGGTTCAGCTGTAAGTTCGACCGAAGTCCATACATCTCATGTAGAGGCTTCCGTATCAGTCGCAGTAGGAAACTCTGGAATCACTTCCAAGGTTTATTTCCCTTGACCTAATGACGAAGATATTGTTATCTTGTCGAGTTGCACTATCCTCCCACTCATCTTTTTGCAAGAACCATTTTCTTCAAAATCATACCGCTCTTTGTGGCAAACATTTTTGCCTCGGTATAGTGATGGAGGAATACCCAATAAATTAGGATAACCTACAAAGTAGCACTTGTCTAATTTGGAATAGGTTTGTAAATATTTTACACAAGCCCCATATTCCAAATGTTAAGAAAAGACATAACATGGTTGGGTGTACCATACCATGGCGTCATTTCAACAAATTTGATGGCGCACTTTTCAGTGTAAAAGCCGCAGTCTCTAAAGCATTACTTTAAAAGGGATAATGGAAAATTGATTTATGTCATCTTTGATCTTACCATGTCATAAGTGGTTTGATTACATCTTCACGGACATTCCACTCACAGTGGTGTTCCTGGAGGTGTAAGTTATGAAACTCTTTTCACAACTCATCAGACATTCGCTAAACTTGTAACTCAAATATTTCTTTCCGCAATCTAATTGCAGAAACATAGTTTTCTTGTTACAATAATTTCTTCTTCATTTTGAAAACCTTATGAATGATTTCAAAAGATCCAGACTTACGTCTCATCAGGTAAATATCCATATATCTACTTCAGTCATTTCTGAAGATAGATAAAGCCACTTCTAGCAATAACCTTTATCAGACTACACACATCAAAATGTATGATCACCAATAAGTTCGCTGCTCGTTCCTTATAGCCTGTGAACAGTATTTCAGTCACTTCACTTTTCAGACGAAAGTTGCAAGTGTCAGATGATTCATAATCGAACGACTTCAAAATCCATCATTATGGAATTTCTCCATGCGGGTTTCTCCAATGTAACCAAATGCAGTGCCTGATGACCCACAAGTATAGGGGATCAATCGTAGTCCTTTCGATAAGTAAGAGTGTCAAACCCAACGAGGAGCAGAAGGAAATGACAAGCGGTTTTCAGCAAGGTATTTTCTGCAAGCACCGAAATTATCGGTAACGAGTAGTTTGATAGCAAGATAATTTGTAACAAGTGACAAGTAGCAATAGTAACAAAGAGTGCAGCAAGGTGGCCCAATCCTTTTTGTAACAAAGGACAAGCCGGAAAGATCTCTTATAGTAAGCAAAGCGTTCTCGAGGACACATGGGAATTTCATCTGGTCACTTTCATCATGTTGGTTTGATTCGCGTTCGCTACTTTGATAATTTGATATGTGGGTGGACCGGTGCTTGGGTGCTGTTCTTACTTGAACAAGCCTCCCACTTATGATTACCCCCTCTCGCAAGCATCCGCAACTACGAAAGAAGAATTAAGATAACTCTAACCATAGCATTAAACATATGGATCCAAATCAGCCCCTTACAGAATAGCGCATAAACTAGGGTTTAAGCTTCTGTCACTCTAGCAACCCATCATCTAATTACTACTCCACAATGCATTCCCTTAGGCCCAAAGATGGTGAAGTGTCATGTAGTCGACGTTCACATGACACCACTAAGAGAATCAACAACATACATATCATCAAAATATCGAACGAATACCAAATTCACATGATTACTTATGACAAGACTTCTCCCATGTCCTCAAGAACAAAAGTAACTACTCACAAATCATCTTCATGTCCAAGATCAGAGGGGTATTGAATAGCATATTGGATCTGAACATATAATCTTCCACCAAATAAACCAACTAGCATCAACTACAAGATGTAATCAACACTACTAGCAACCCACAGGTACCAATCTGAGGTTTTGAGACAAAGATTGAATACAAGAGATGAACTAGGATTTGAGATGAGATGGTGCTAGTGAAGATGTTGATGAAGATTGGTCCTCCCACGATGAGAGGATCGTTGGTGATGTCGATGGCGACGATTTCCCCCTCCTCGAGGGAAGTATCCCCGGCAGAATCTCTCCGCCGGAGAGCAAAAGTGCTCCTGCCCAAGTTCCGCCTCGAGACGGCGGCGCACCGTCCCGAAAGTCTTCTCTATATTTTTTCTAGGGCAAATGGACTTATATACCAGAAAATGGGGGCCAGAGGCTGGCCAGGGGCCCCACGAGCCACCAGGGCGCGCCTGGGGGGTGGCGCACCCTGGTGCCTCGTGGGCTCTTGGGTGGCCCCCTCTGGTATTTCTTTCTTCCAGTATTTTTTATTTATTCCAAAATAAATCTTCGTGAAATTTCAACTCATTTGGAGATGTGCAGAATAGGTATCTCTGACATAGCTTTTTCAGGTCCAGAATTCCAGCTACCGGCAATCTCCCTCCTTGTGTAAATCTTGCATATTAAGAGAAGAAAGGCATTAGAATTGCTCCATAAAGTGTTATATTAATTAAAAACACTATAAATAACAGTAGCAAAACATGATGAAAAATGGACGTATCAACTCCCCCAAGCTTAGACCTCGCTTGTCCTCAAGCGAAAGCCGATATCGATAATCATGTCCACATGTTTAGAGAGAGAGGTGTCGATAAAAACAAAATACGGACATAGTAGCATCATGATCATTATTATAACAGCAATATTTATTATCATAAAACTTCTCATGAGCAAGTAACAATTCATCACAACAATGAAGTATAAGGTATAAACTTTCTAGAAAACTAACAAACTATGTTCTCAGTCAACAATGCAATTGCAATTCATCATATTTTCAGGAAGGGTCTCATGTAGGAGCTTTTTAGCAAGTCCACATTGTAGGAGATATGCCCTAGAGGCAGCAATAACAGTTATTTTGTATCTCCGAGTTTGTAATGAATGTTTATGTTCCATGCTATAACTTCAATGATTCTCGAGTCTGCAATATCCACGAGGCTCGGAGGGAAACCCATGTCCACGTGTGGTATAATAAACGGTAAAAAGTATTCCTAGTCATGCCTCTAAGACTAGCTCAAGTATTGCATGATGATCCTGTTTTCTTGATCATGGGCATGGCTATGCCGGCAATTTTGAGGGCACAATGTTAGTAGAACACTTGTGTTGAATCGACCCGAATTGATGTTATGCTATGAGATACATTCATCACAAGTTAATGGTTAATAACACAGAGATAGTTAATGTTTGCATAATTCCTTAGACCATGGGAGTATCAAGTTCCTTCGTACTTGCTTCATGAACTTTGGGGTTTGTTAAACGTCATCCGTAACTGGGTGGCTATTACGGCGGCTTACGGGTTCACGGAAAAGTATGACAAGAAACGAGATAGCTCGAGATTGGGATTTGCTCCTCCGACGATGGAGAGATATTCTCGGGCCCTCTCGGTGTTACGGTATCCATCATCGTCTGGCCAGACACATTGTGATTTGATCGCAGGGATGCCGGAACAGGGAAACAAGAAAAGAGAACAAAACCGGTAACGAGGTAACTGGCATAGTGGACAAGTGTTGATCCACGGGGATGCCGATAAATCTCACCTCGGGTGTTTGTAATATATCGCGTAGCAACAGGAATAGCACACGGCAACTGGAGGTTCACTCGAATATTTATTCGTGTGGGTATAGGGATCAATATGGGTGTCCACGCTTCCGCTATTGATCATTGATCGGAAAGTGTTCCGGTCATGTCTATACTTCACTGAACCTATAGGTCACATGCTTAAGGGTCATCTATCTGCTGAATACTAGACAGGGAGTCTGAGAGAAAGTCACTGGAAAAGTTTCGGAGACAACGGAAACGTTCCGGAGAGAACACCGGAATAGTTTCGGTAAAACTGATAAGTTGTTTTAGAGTATACCATTAAGTCAAATTGGTTTCGGCACACGCCTGGAAATTCTTGGAGGGTGCCAGAATTATTCTGGAAACTTCTGGGATTTTTCCAGGATAAAAACCGGAAATGTTCCGGAGCTGCCGGAACCGGTTTGGTTGCTTTTCGCAGATGAAAATCACTAATCCGGAATTGTTTCGGAACACGTCCAAAATCATTTTTGTGGGTACTGGAATTATTCTAAGACCAACAGAAATATTTTTGGATTTAACGGTCACGGAAAAATGTTTCCGTGAATAGTGAAAATCACTTTATGGTTACTATTTTGGAGAGCCACCTTTTAGGACTTTAGTCAAAGTTCTAGAAGGAAGTGGCATGCAAGGGAAGGAACCCCTTTTGGGGGGCCCCCATGGGGTGGCCGGCCAAGGGTGGTGCTCCTCCTTGGAGCTCCATATGGCCTCCCATTATGCCCTTAATGCCCATCATATGTGACCTAATGCATGGGTGTTTTGGTAATTTTTGGAGGCACCCTTCCCCTTGGCTTTCCTATAAATAGAGGTGGAGAGGGGCTCTCCACACTCATCCCTTGATCTCATACACATGCCATGCATTATCTGGCTTTCTCTCTCCCTCCCACGAAATAGTTTCGTAGAGCCGAAAGGCTGTCTGGGTTCTGGCAGGAACTAGTTCTGGACGGCAAAGCCCTACCGGATAGCTGACACCGTATGTGTACAACCCTGTAGAGAGGTCATAGGTTCGATCTTTAGCCCGAGGGGCTGTTCGAGGGTCCTCCCGAAGGGCTGTCCGAGTTACCGTTCGAGCTTCGAGGGTCCTCCGGAAGGGCTATCCGTGACATCGTCCGAGGGACTGTCCGAGCACCTCCCGAAGGGCTGTCCGACGAGGGAGTACATCCTCGCGGTTGGGAGGTTGTAAATCATAGTTGCGGGGATCTGCACCGACGATCTACATCGACTCTACTTCCGCCGCGCTACGAGTCGGTAATGATCAGATCAAACCCTGTATGCAGTCTCCATAGTGTTCCTGGGCGTGCTTGCTATACCGATTTTTTTTGTTTTCTGTCGCGTTACCCTACACACATACTCAACCATCATATAGTCCTCTATGATTGCTAACACTCACAACATATATATGGAGCGAAAAGTTTCAGCCAGACACATAGAAAGATAGGGGCTTATAATTTCGCCTCCCATGTTATTCACCTCAAGGGTGATGTCAACAATAATAACTCATGATCACTCATATCCAACTGGATATATATGCCTAGATCTTTCCCCACCACATGATGCTTGCAAAAGAAAAAAATAAAAAGGAAGTAGAGGAGAACACTATTGACTCTTGCATAAAAAGTAAATACATAAAAGTAAAGGATAGGCCCTTCGCAGAGGGAAGCAGAGGTTGTCATGCGCTTTTTGTTGTTGGATGCACAAGCTCTTAATGCAAAGGAACGTCACTTTATATTGCCCCTTGTGATAGCAACCTTTATTATGCAGTCCATCGTTTTTATTTCTTTACCATCACAAGTTCGTACAAAGCTTATTTTCCCTTACAATAAAAATTCAGACATATTTAGAGGCAATTTTTATTGCTTTTTGCACCGATGACAACTTACTTGAAGGATCTTATTCAATCCATAGGTAGATATAGTGGACTCTCATGACATGAAACTGGGTTTAAGGGTTTTGGATGCAAAAGTAGTATCTCTACTTGGTGCGGATTTTTGGCTAGCAAAGATATTGGGCAAGCACCACATGTTGGAGGATCTATGACAATATAATTTCTATGTGAATATAAGCAAACATAATTCATTACGTTGTCTTCCTTGTCCAACATCAACAATTTGACATAAAATACTTAATGGGGGCTCACAATCATAAAAGATGTCCAAGATAGTATATTTGCATGTGAATCTTCTCTTCCCTATTAATTTTTTCATGAATTGCATCATTGACTAATGCTATGCTTGTTAACTTCCAATAAATTTTACCACTTATACTTTTCTTTATGTAATGTCATTACTTTCCATAAGATTAGCATATGATCTTTTTCATTATTTTCATTGCTACGATTGAAACATGTAAGTAAAGAAGCAAAAACTCAAACTACTCTTTATTATATAACTCTCAACTCGATTACATAGATAGATAGATCACGAAACTAGCACTCGAAAATAGATCATACTAAACTTTTATTCAACTAGATCGCAAAATAACTAAGGATCGAACTAAAAATGGGTAAAGATGATAAAAGTGATGGTGATATGATACCGGGGAGCCTCCCCCAAGCTTGGCACAAGCCAAGGGAGTGCCCATACCCATGTACCCAAGTTTCTTTCTTCGGTGATGATGGTGATGATGAAGTGGCGAGCTTGTCCTTCATAACATTAATTAGGATCTCCTTTAAGCTTTGAATTTCTCAGAGCACATGCTGTATCATCTCTATATTCTTTTGGACTTCGGCCATGATATTGATACGTCCATTTTGCATCATGTTTTGCTACTGTTATTTATAGTGTTTTTGATCAATATAACACTTTATGGAGCAATTCTAATGCCTTTTCTCTCTTAATATGCAAGATTTACACAAGGAGGGAGATTGCCGGCAGCTGAAATTCTGGACCTGAAAAAGCTATGTCAGAGATACCTATTCTGCACATCTCCAAATGAGCTGAAATTTTACGGAGATTTATTTTGGAATAAATAAAAAATACTGGAAGCAAGAAGTACTAGAGGGGGCCACCCAAGTGCCCACGAGGCACCAGGGCGCGCCACCCCCCCAGGCGCGCCCTGGTACCTCGTGAGGCCCCTGGCCAGCCTCTGGCCCCCATTTTCTGGTATATAAGTGCATTTGCCCTAGAAAAAATAGAGAGAAGACTTTCAGGACGGTGCACCGCTGTCTCGAGGCGGAACTTGGGCAGGAGGACTTTTACTCTCCGGCAGAGAGATTCTGCCGGGGATACTTCCCTCGAGGAGGGGGAAATCGTCGCCATCGACATCACCAACGATCCTCTCATCGTGGGAGGACTAATCTTCATCAACTTCTTCACCAGCACCATCTCATCTCAAACCCAAGTTCATCTCTTGTATTCAATCTTTGTCTCAAAACCTCAGATTGGTACCTGTGGGTTGCTAGTAGTGTTGATTACACCTTGTAGTTGATGCTAGTTGGTTTATTTGGATTATATGTTCAGATCTATTATGCTATTCAACACCTCTCTGATCTTGGACATGAATATGATTTATGAGTAGTTACTTTTGTTCTTGAGGACATGGGAGAAGTCTTGTCATAAGTAATAATGTGAATTTGGTATTCGTTCGATATTTTGATGATATGTATGTTGTTGATTCCCTTAGTGGTGTCGTGTGAACGTCGACTACATGACACTTCACCATATTTGGGCCTAAGGGAATGCATTGTGGAGTAGTAATTAGATGATGGGTTGCTAGAGTGACAGAAGCTTAAACCCTAGTTTATGCGCTATTCCGTAAGGGGCTGATTTGGATCCATATGTTTAATGCTATGGTTAGAGTTATCTTAATTCTTCTTTCGTAGTTGCGGATGCTTGCGAGAGGGGGTAATCATAAGTGGGAGGCTTGTTCAAGTAACAACAGCACCCAAGCACCGGTCCACCCACAGTAGCGAACGCGAATCAAACAAACATGATGAAAGTGACCAGATGAAATTCCCACGTGTCCTCGAGAACGCTTTACTTACTATAAGAGATCGTTCCGGCTTGTCCTTTGCTATAAAAAGGATTGGGCCACCTTGCTGCACTCTTTGTTACTATTGCTACTTGTCACTTGTTACAAATTATCTTGCTATCAAACTACTCGTCACCGATAATTTCAGTGCTTGCAGAAAATACCTTGCTGAAAACCGCTTGTCATTTCCTTCTGCTCCTCGTTGGGTTCGAAACTCTTACTTATCGAAAGGAGTACGATTGATCCCCTATACTTGTGGGTCATCAAGACTCTTTTCTGGCGCCATTTCCGGGGAGTGAAGCGCCTTTGGTAAGTGGAATTTGGTAAGGAAACATTTATATTTCGTGCTGAAATTTACTGTCATTTGTCACTATGGAAAGTAATCCTTTGAGGGGTTTGTTCGGGGTAATTTCACCTCGACCGGAAACACAAATAGTTGCTCCTCAACCTACTTTACCTACTGAAAATATTTATTATGAGATTCCTCTGGGTATGATAGAGAAACTGCTAGCTAATCCTTATGCAGGAGATGGAACAGTACATCCTGATATGCACTTGATCTATGTGGATGAAATTTGTGGATTGTTTAAGCTTGCAGGTTTATCCGGAGATGGAGTTAAGAAGAAAGTATTCCCTTTATCTTTGGAGGGAAAGGTATTAATGTGGTATAGGCTATGTGATGACACTGATACATGGGACTGGAACCGATTGAAACTAGAATTCCATCAGAAATTTTATCCTATGCATTTGGTTCATCGTGATAGGAATTATATATATAATTTTTGGCCTCGTGAAGGAGAAAGCATCGCTCAAGCTTGGGGGAGGCTTAAGTACATGATGTACACATGCCCCAATCATGAGCTCTCAAAAGAAATTATCTTACAGAATTTTTATGCTCGGCCTTCTCATGATAATCAAACTACGCTCGATTCTTCTTCGACTGGCTCCTTTATGAAGAAAACTTTTGAATTCAGATGGGATCTTCTGGAAAGAATTAAATGCAACTCGGAAGATTGGGAACTCGACAAAGGTAACGAGTCAGGTATAATACTTGAGTTCGATTGTGTTAAATCTTTTATGGCCACCGATGCTTTTCATAAGTTTAGCACTAAATATGGACTTGACTTTGAGATAGTAGCTTCCTTTTGTGAATCATTTCCTACTCATGTTGATCTCCCTAAGGAGAAGTGGTTTAAATATCATCCCCCTGTTAAAGAAAAGATTGAGGAACCTGTTAGTGTTAAAGAAGAAACAATTGTTTACCATATTGGTCCAGTTGTGCCTACTACTTATATTGAGAAACCACCTTTTCCTGTTAGGATTAAGGAACATGCTAAAGCTTCAATTGTGGTTAATAAAAGTAATATTAGAGCACCTAGACCCTCTGAACAAATTAAAGTTGAACCTGATGTTGCTATGGTTAAAGATCTCTTAGTCGATAATATAGATGGGCATGTTATTTACTTTTGTGATGAAGCTGCTAGAATTGCTAAACCTGTTAGAAATGAACGAGATAAGTTAGACAAGAACAAGCCCGTAGTTGGCATGCCTGTTATTTCTGTTAAGATTGGAGATCATTGCTATCATGGTTTGTGTGATATGGGTGCTAGTGTGAGTGCTATTCCATTTTCTTTATATCAAGAAGTAATGCATGATATTGCACCTGTTGAAATTGAAGATATTGATGTTACTATTAACCTAGCAAACAGAGATACTATTACACCACTTGGGATTGTAAGAGATGTTGAAGTCTTGTGTGGTAAAATGAAATACCCTACTGATTTCTTAGTACTTGGTTCACAACACGATAATTTTTGTCCCATTATATTTGGTAGACCTTTCTTGAATACCGTTAATGCTGAAATTGATTGTGTTAAAGAAAAGGTTCGAGTTAAGTTTGGTGATATATCTCATGAGTTTAATTTCTCCAAGTTTCGTAGACAACCTCATGATAAAGAATTGCCTAGTAAAGATGAAATTATTGGTCTTGCTTCTATTGCCGTACCTCCTACTGATCCGTTAGAACAATATTTGCTAGACCATGAAAACGATATGCATATGAATGAACGAAATGAAATAGATAAAATGTTCTTTGATCAACCACCTATCCTTAAACACAATTTGCCTGTTGAAACTCTTGGAGGCCCTCCTCCGCCTAAAGGTGATCCTGTATTTGAATTGAAGCAATTGCCCGATACATTGAAATATGCTTATCTTGATGAAAAGAAGATATATCATGTTATTATTAGTGCTAACCTTTCAGCTCATGAAGAAAAGAGATTACTAAAAACTATAAGGAAGCACCGAGCTGCTATTGGATATACTCTTGATTATCTTAAGGGCATTAGTCCCACTCTATGTCAGCATAAAATTAATATGGAGCCTGATGCTAAACCAGTTGTCGATCACCAACGATGATTAAATCCTAAGATGAAGGAGGTGGTAAGAACCAAAATATTAAAACTTCTGGATGCAGGTATAATCTATCCCATAGCTGATAGTAGATGGGTAAGTCCCGTTCATTGTGTCCCTAAGAAAGGAGGTATTACCGTTGTTCCTAATGATAAAAATGAACTCATTCCACAAAGAATTGTAACTGGTTATAGGATGGTAATTGATTTTAGAAAATTAAACAAAGCTACTAGAAAAGATCATTACCCCTTACCTTTTATTGATCAAATGTTAGAAAGATTGTCTAAGCATTCACACTTTTGTTTTCTAGACGGTTATTCTGGTTTTTCTCAAATACCTGTATCACAACCCGATCAAGAGAAAACCACCTTTACTTGTCCTTTTGGAACTTATGCTTATAGACGTATGCCTTTTTGTTTATGCAATGCACCTGCTACCTTTCAAAGATGTATGACTACTATATTCTCTGACTTTTGTGAAAAGATTGTTGAGGTATTCATGGATGATTTTTCCGTTTACGGAACTTCTTTTGATGATTGCTTAAGCAACCTTGATCGAGTTTTGCAGAGATGTGAAGAAACTAATCTTGTCTTGAATTGGGAGAAGTTCCACTTTATGGTGAATGAAGGCATTGTCTTGGGGCATAAAATTTCTGAAAGAGGTATTGAAGTTGATAAAGCTAAGGTTGATTCTATTGAGAAAATGCCATGTCCTAAAGATATTAAAGGTATAAGAAGTTTCCTAGGTCATGCTGGTTTCTATAGGAGATTTATTAAAGACTTCTCTAAAATTTCTAGGCCTCTTACCAATCTTTTGCAAAAAGATGTTCCATTTGTTTTTGATGATGATTGTCTAGAAGCCTTTGAAACACTTAAGAAAGCCTTAACCACTGCACCTATTGTCCAACCACCTGATTGGAACTTGCCTTTTGAAATTATGTGTGATGCTAGTGACTATGCTGTTGGTGCTGTTCTAGGATAGAGAGTTGATAAGAAATTAAATGTTATCCATTATGCTAGTAAAACTCTAGACAGTGCCCAAAGAAATTATGCAACTACTGAAAAAGAATTTCTAGCAGTTGTGTTTGCATGTGATAAATTCAGATCTTACATAGTTGATTCTAAAGTAACTGTTCACACCGATCATGCTACTATTAAATATCTTATGGAAAAGAAAGATGCTAAACCTAGACTCATTAGGTGGGTTTTATTGCTGCAAGAATTTGACTTGCATATTATTGATAGAAAGGGAGCTGAGAATCCCGTAGCAGATAATTTGTCTAGAATGGAAAATGTGCTTGATGACCCACTACCTATTAATGATGATTTTCCTGATGAACAATTAGCTGTCATAAATGCTTATCGTAATACCCCATGGTATGCAGACTATGCCAATTACATTGTTGCTAAATACATACCACCTAGTTTCACATACCAACAAAAGAAAAAGTTCTTCTATGATTTAAGACATTACTTTTGGGATGACCCACATCTTTATAAAGAAGGAGTAGATGGTATTATTAGACGTTGTATACCTGAGCATGAACAGGAACAAATCCTACGGAAGAGTCATTCCGAGGCTTACGGAGGACACCATGCGGGAGACAGAACTGCACACAAGGTATTGCAATCTGGTTTTTATTGGCCTACTCTTTTCAAGGATGCTCGTAAGTTTGTCCTATCTTGTGATGAATGTCAAAGAATTGGTAATGTTGGTAGACGTCAAGAAATGCCTATGAATTATTCACTTGCTATTGAACCATTTGATGTTTGGGGATTCGATTTTATGGGACCTTTTCCTAAATCCAATGGGTATACTCATATTTTAGTTGTTGTTGATTACGTTACTAAGTGGGTAGAAGCTATTCCAACTAGTAGTGCTGATCATAACACTTCTATTAAAATGCTTAAAGAAGTTATTTTCCTTAGGTTTGGAGTCCCTACATATTTGATGACTGATGGTGGTTCACATTTTATTCATGGTGCATTCCGTAAATTGCTTGCTAAATATGATGTCAACCATAGAATTGCATCTCCTTATCACCCCCAAACTAGTGGTCAAGTTGAATTGAGCAATAGAGAAATAAAATTAATTTTGCAAAAAACCGTCAATAGATCTAGAAAGAATTGGTCTAAGAAACTTGACGATGCATTATGGGCCTATAGAACTGCTTATAAAAATCCTATGGGTATGTCTCCTTATAAAATGGTTTATGGAAAAGCATGTCATTTACCTCTTGAGTTAGAACATAAAGCATATTGGGCAATTAAAGAACTAAATTATGATTATAAACTTGTCGGTGAAAAGAGGTTATTTGATATTAGCTCATTAGATGAATGGAGAACCCAAGCTTATGAAAATGCCAAATTGTTTAAAGAGAAAGTTAAAAGATGGCATGATATAAGAATTCAAAAACGGGAATTTAAAGTAGGTGAGCAAGTTCTATTGTACAATTCTCGTTTGAGATTCTTTGCAGGAAAACTTCTCTCTAAATGGGAAGGACCGTATATCATCGAAGAAGTTTATCGCTCCGGAGCCATCAAAATAAATAACTCCGAAGGCACTAATCCGAGAGTGGTGAATGGGCAAAGAATTAAGCACTATATTTCAGGTACCCCCATTAATGTTGAAACTAATATTATTGAAACAATTACACCGGAGGAATACATAAGAGAGAGACCTTCCGGAACACTCCAGAACCCTGAAAAGGAAGAGGTATGTGATACGGTAAGTAAACTGACTCCAAAAATTCCATAAAAATATTTTCTGTCAGTTTTGGAATATTACAAAAAAATACAAAAATAAGAAACAACCGAGGGGACCCACCTGGTGCCCACGAGGCACCAGGGCGCGCCACCCTCCAGGCGCGCCCTGGTGGCTCGTGGGCCCCACGTGAGCCTTCCCGAGTCCGTTTTCTTATGGATTACTTGCTTTGCAAGATAAAAAAGCTTTATATATACTCCAAGACATTTTGACCACCGTATCGCAGAAATCTCCTCTGTTCTTGTTTCGCGCTATTTTCTGGCAAATCTAGATCGCTATGGCTTCATCAAGCTCCTCCAAGGACATGTTCTATGAGAAGGTCATCAACCCCTACCTACATGAGGTGATGAAAAACCCTCAAGCCATTGAGATGCGTGAGGGGGTGCTTCACATCCGGGATGTTCAAGGACCCAAGAAGACCGGGAGCGTGGAGTCCAGGCTCGAAGCAGTGGAACAGGAGATCTTCAAGTGCCAAGGGATGGTGGAACGTGGACTCAGCGCCAACCACTCCATGATCACGGAATTCACCCGTAATCACAAGGTGGAGGGCCAATCGATGGGGGACATCATCTTCAAGCTTAATGAATGAATCGACTATCTCCAAGGCCAAATCAATGATCTTCAAAACCAAAATTTTGAGTATGAGGCAAGATTCAAAGGTATGAGTTTAGCTGCAAGTTTCAGGACTCCGGAGACTCGTTCATCTTTCTATGATGGGGAACCTATGCCGTGGAAGCCGGATGACAAGCCCGCCGTTTCACCATCACCACCATCACCGAAAAAGGAAACTTGAGCACATGGGTATGGGCACTCCCCTTGGCTTGTGCCAATCTTGGGGGAGGCGCCCCGGTATCGTATCACCATCACTTTTATTATCTTTACCTATTTTTAGTTCGATCCTTAGTTATTTCGTGATCTAGTTGAATAAAAGTTTAGTATGATCTATTTTCGAGTGTTAGCTTCGTGATCTATCTATCTATGTAAGCGAGTTGAGAGTTATATAATAAAGAGTAGTTTGAGTTTTTGCTTCTTTAGTTTCATGTTCCAATTCTAGGAATGAAAATAATGAAAAAGATCATATGCTAATCTTATGGAAAGTAATGACATTACATAAAGAAAAGTATAAGTGGTAAGATTTATTGGAAGTTAACAAGCATAGCATTAGTCAATGATGCAATTCATGAAAGAATTAATAAGGGAAGAGAAGATTCACATGCAAATATACTATCTTGGACATCTTTTATGATTGTGAGCCCCCATTAAGTATTTTATGTCAAATTGTTGACGTTGGACAAGGAAGACAACGTAATGAATTATGTTTGTTCATATTCACATAAAAGTTATATTGTTATAGATCCTCCAACATGTGGTGCTTGCCCAATATCTTTGCTAGCCAAAAATCCGCACCAAGTAGAGATACTACTTGTGCATCCAAAACCTTTAAACACAGTTTCATGTCATGAGAGTCCACTATATCTACCTATGGATTGAATAAGATCCTTCAAGTAAGTTGTCATCGGTGCAAAAAGCAATAAAAATTGCCTCTAAACATGTCTGAACTTTTATTGTAAGGGAAATAAGCTTTGTACGAACTTGTGATGGTAAAGAAATAAAAGCGACAGACTGCATAATAAAGGTTGCTATCACAAGGGGCAATATAAAGTGACATTCCTTTGCACTAAGAGCTCTTGCATCCAACAACAAAAAGTGCATGACAACCTCTGCTTCCCTCTGCGAAGGGCCTATCCTTTACTTTTATGTATTTACTTTTTATGCAAGAGTCAATAGTGTTGTCCTCTATTTCCTTTTTGTTTTTCTCTTTTGTAAGCATCATGTGGTGGGGAAAGATCTAAGCATATATATCCAGTTGGATATGAGTGATCATGAGTTATTATTGTTGACATCACCCTTGAGGTGAATAAGTTGGGAGGCGAACTCACAAGCCCCTATCTTTCTATGTGTCTGGCTGAAACTTTTTGCTCCATATATATGTCGTGAGTGTTAGCAATCATAGAAGACTAAATGATGGTTGAGTATGTGGACTTGCTGAAAAGCTCCTACATGAGACCCTTCCTGAAAATAAGATGAATTGCAATTGCATTGTTGACTGAGAACATAGTTTGTTAGTTTTCAAGAAAGTTTATGCCTTATACTCCATTGTTGTGATGAATTGTTAATTGCTCATGAGAAGTTTATGATAATAAATATTGCTGTTATAATAATGATCATGATGCTACTATGTCCGTATTTTGTTTTTATCGACACCTCTCTCTCTAAACATCTGGACATGATTATCGATATCGGCTTTCGCTTGAGGACAAGAGAGGTCTAAGCTTGGGGGAGTTGATACGTCCATTTTGCATCATGTTTTGCTACTGTTATTTATAGTGTTTTTGATCAATATAACACTTTGTGGAGCAATTCTAATGCCTTTTCTTTCTTAATATGCAAGATTTACACAAGGAGGGAGATTGCCGGCAGCTGGAATTCTGGACCTGAAAAAGCTATGTTAGAGATACCTATTATGCACATCTCCAAATGAGCTGAAATTTTATGGAGATTTATATTGGAATAAATAAAAAATACTGGAAGCAAGAAGTACCAGAGGGGGCCACCCAGGTGCCCACGAGGCACCAGGGTGCGCCACCCCCCCAGGCGTGCCCTGGTACCTCGTGGGGCCCTTGGCCAGCCTCTGGCCCCCATTTTCTGGTATATAAGTGCATTTTCCCTAGAAAAAATAGAGAGAAGACTTTCGGGATGGTGCGCCGCCATCTCGAGGCGGAACTTGGGCAGGAGCACTTTTGCTCTTCGGCGGAGAGATTCTGCCGGGGATACTTCCCTCCGGGAGGGGGAAATCGTTGCCATCGACATCACCAGCGATCCTCTCATCGTGGGAGGACTAATCGTCATCAACATCTTCACCAGCACCATCTCATCTCAAACCCTAGTTCATCTCTTGTATTCAATTTTTGTCTCAAAACCTCAGATTGGTACCTGTGGGTTGCTAGTAGTGTTGATTACACGTTGTAGTTGATGCTAGTTGGTTTATTTGGTGGAAGATTATATGTTCAGATCTATTATGCTATTCAACACCTCTCTGATCTTGGACATGAATATGATTTATGAGTAGTTACTTTTGTTCTTGAGGACATGGGAGAAGTCTTGTCATAAGTAATCATGTGAATTTGGTATTCGTTCGATATTTTGATGATATGTATGTTGTTGATTCCCTTAGTGGTGTCGTGTGAACGTCGACTACATGACACTTCACCATCTTTGGGCCTAAGGGAATGCATTGTGGAGTAGTAATTAGATGATGGGTTGCTAGAGTGACAGAAGCTTAAACCCTAGTTTATGCGCTATTCTGTAAGGGGCTGATTTGGATCCATATGTTTAATGCTATGGTTAGAGTTATCTTAATTCTTCTTTCGTAGTTGCGGATGCTTGCGAGAGGGGGTAATCATAAGTGGGAGGCTTGTTCAAGTAAGAATAGCACCCAAGCACCGGTCCACCCACATATCAAATTATCAAAGTAGCAAACGCGAATCAAACAAACATGATGAAAGTGACCAGATGAAATTCCCATGTGTCCTCGAGAATGCTTTACGTACTATAAGAGATCGTTCCGGCTTGTCCTTTGCTATAAAAGGATTGGGCCACCTTGCTGCACTCTTTGTTACTATTGCTACTTGTCACTTGTTACAAATTATCTTGCTATCAAACTACTCGTTACCGATAATTTCAGTGCTTGTAGAAAATACCTTGCTGAAAACCGCTTGTCATTTCCTTCTGCTCCTCGTTGGGTTCGACACTCTTACTTATCGAAAGGACTACGATTGATCCCCTATACTTATGGGTCATCAGATATGTTTATTCTCTGCCCCCCAAGCTTTCTTTCCTGCATCACTTTCACTTGGACGAGAGATATCCCAATTGGAAGGTATGTGCATACGAGGAGTATTTTCAACCCCATAATTGTGAACCAAATTATGAAAGTTGTTCCGATGTAACCTGTGTAAGGGCCTCCTAAGGGGATACCCTTCTTGTACCTCTGGACTCCCATGGCTTGTAATGCTTCTCACAGCTTGATGTGGGTTTGGAATTGTGGAGATGCCCGCAAGGGTGCCCCTCTCGGAGGCCGGAGGGTGGACCTCAAGCGAATCTCCATCATCTTCTTCCATGGTAACCTCTCCTTCCCCCTCTCGCCTGAGCTCCATCTGCAGCAACTAAGCATCGCCCCCCACATTGTTTGAGGAAGAGGAAGACATGATGCCTGGCTTCGAGATCTGACAGAAAACAACACGAAACAAGAACAGGGAGAAAACTTGTGATACGGTGGTCAAAACATACGGGAGTATATATAAAGAATTTTTATCTTGCAAAACAAGTAATCTAGAAGAAAACGGAGTCGGGAAGGCTCACGAGGGGCCCATGAGCCACCAGGGCGCGCCTGGGGGGGGGGGGGGGGGGCGGCGCTCCCTAGTGCCTCGTGGGCACCAGGTGGGTCCCCTCGGCTATTTCTTATTTTTGTATTTTTTCTAATATTCCAAAACTGACAGAAAGTATTTTTATGGAATTTTTGGAGTCGGTTTACTTACCATATCACGTACCTCTTCCTTTTCAGGGTTCTGGAGTGTTCTGGAAGGTCTCTCTTATGTATTTCTCCGGTCTAATTGTTTCAATAATATTAGTTTCAACATTAATGGGAGTACCTGAAATATAGTGCTTAATTCTTTGCCCATTCACCACTCTCGGATTAGTGCCTTCGGAGTTGTTTATTTTGATGGCTCCGGAGCGATAAACTTTTTCGATGATATACGGTCCTTCCCATTTAGAGAGAAGTTTTCCTGCAAAGAATCTCAAACGAGAATTGTACAATAGAACTTGCTCACCCACTTTAAATTCCCGTTTTTGAATTCTTCTATCATGCCATCTTTTAACTTTTTCTTTAAACAATTTGGCATTTTCATAAGCTTGGGTTCTCCATTCATCTAATGAGCTAATATCAAATAACCTCTTTTCACCGGCAAGTTTAAAATCATAATTGAGTTCTTTAATTGCCCAATATGCTTTATGTTCTAACTCAAGAGGTAAATGACATGCTTTTCCATAAACCATTTTACAAGGAGACATACCCATAGGATTTTTATAAGCAGTTCTATAAGCCCATAATGCATCGTCAAGTTTCTTAGACCAATTCTTTCTAGATCTATTGACGGTTTTTTGCAAAATTAATTTTATTTCTCTATTGCTCAACTCAACTTGACCACTAGTTTGAGGGTGATAGGGAGATGCAATTCTATGGTTGACATCATATTTAGCAAGCAATTTATGGAATGCACCATGAATAAAATGTGAACCACCATCAGTCATTAAATATCTAGGGACTCCGAACCTTGGGAAAATAACTTCTTTAAGCATTTTAATAGAAGTGTTATGATCAGCACTACTAGTTGGAATAGCTTCTACCCACTTAGTAACGTAATCAACAACAACTAAAATATGTGTATACCCATTGGATTTAGGAAAAGGTCCCATATAATCAAATCCCCAAACATCAAATGGTTCAATAGCAAGCGAATAATTCATAGGCATTTCCTGACGTCTACCAATATTACCAATTCTTTGACATTCATCACAAGATAAGACAAACTTACGAGCATCCTTGAAAAGAGTAGGTCAATAAAAACCAGATTGTAATACCTTATGTGCAGTTCTGTCTCCCGCATGGTGTCCTCCGTAAGCCTCGGAATGACACTTCCGTAGGATTTGTTCCTGTTCATGCTCAGGTATACAACATCTAATAATACCATCTACTCCTTCTTTATAAAGATGTGGGTCATCCCAAAAGTAATGTCTTAAATCATAGAAGAACTTTTTCTTTTGTTGGTATGTGAAACTAGGTGGTATAAATTTAGCAACAATATAATTAGCATTGTCTGCATACCAAGGAGTATTACGAGAAGCATTTATGACAGCTAATTGTTCATTGGGAAAATCATCATTAATAGGAAGTGGGTCATCACAAACATTTTCCATTCTAGACAAATTATCTTCTACGGGATTCTCAGCTCCCTTTCTATCAATAATATGCAAGTCAAATTCTTGTAGCAATAGAACCCACCTAATGAGTCTAGGGTTAGCATCTTTCTTTTCCATGAGATATTTAATAGTAGCATGATCGGTGTGAACAGTTACTTTAGAATCAACTATGTAAGATCTGAATTTATCACATGCAAACACAACTGCTAGAAATTCTTTCTCAGTAGTAGCATAATTTCTTTGAGAACTGTCTAAAGTTTTACTAGCATAATGCATAACATTTAATTTCTTATCAACTCTCTGTCCTAGAACAACACCAATAGCATAATCACTAGCATCACACATAATTTCAAAAGGCAAGTTCCAATCAGGTGGTTGAACAATAGGTGCAGTGGTTAGGGCTTTCTTAAGTGTTTCAAAGGCTTATAGACAATCATCATCAAAAACAAATGGAACATCTTTTTGCAAGAGATTGGTAAGAGGCCTAGAAATTTTAGAGAAGTCTTTAATAGATCTCCTATAGAAACCAGCATGACCAAGGAAACTTCTTATACCTTTAATATCTTTAGGACATGGCATTTTCTCAATAGCATCAACCTTAGCTTTATCAACTTCTATACCTCTTTCAGAAATTTTATGCCCCAAGACAATACCTTCATTCACCATAAAGTGGCACTTCTCCCAATTCAAGACAAGGTTAGTTTCCTCACATCTCTGCAAAAATCGATCAAGGTTGCTCAAGCAATCATCAAAAGAAGTTCCGTAAACGGAGAAATCATCCATTAATACCTCAACAATCTTTTCACAAAAGTCAGAGAATATAGCAGTCATACATCTTTGAAAGGTTGCAGGTGCATTGCATAAACCAAAAGGCATACGTCTATAAGCATAAGTTCCAAAAGGACAAGTAAAGGTGGTTTTCTCTTGGTCGGATTGTGATACGGGTATTTGAGAAAAACCAGAATAACCATCTAGGAAACAAAAGTGTGTATGCTTAGACAATCTTTCTAACATTTGATCAATAAAAGGTAAGGGGTAAAGCTCTTTTCTAGTGGCTTTGTTTAATTTTCTAAAATCAATTACCATCCTATAACCAGTTACAATTCTTTGTGGAATGAGTTCATTTTTATCATTAGGAACAACGGTAATACCTCCTTTCTTAGGGACACAATGAACGAGACTTACCCATCTACTATCAGCTATGGGATAGATTATACCTGCTTCCAGAAGCTTTAATATTTCAGTTCTTATCACCTCTTTCATCTTAGGATTTAATCGTCATTGGTGGTCGACAACTGGTTTACCATCAGGCTCCATATTAATTTTGTGCTGACATAGAGTGGGACTAATGCCCTTAAGATAATCAAGAGTATATCCAATAGCAGCTCGGTGCTTCCTTATAGTTTTTAGTAATCTCTTTTCTTCATGAGCTGAAAGGTTAGCACTAATAATAACATGATATATCTTCTTTTCATCAAGATAAGCATATTTCAATGTATCGGGCAATTGCTTCAATTCAAATACAGGATCACCTTTAGGCGGAGGAGGGCCTCCAAGAGCTTCAACAGGCAAATTGTGTTTAAGGATAGGTGGTTGATCAAAGAACATCCTATCTATTTCATTTCGTTCATTCATATGCATATCGTTTTCATGGTCTAGCAAATATTGTTCTAACGGATCAGTAGGAGGTACGGCAATAGAAGCAAGACCAATAATTTCATCTTTACTAGGCAATTCTTTATCATGAGGTTGTCTACGAAACTTGGAGAAATTAAACTCATGAGATATATCACCAAACTTAACTCGAACCTTTTCTTTAACACAATCAATTTCAGCATTAACGGTATTCAAGAAAGGTCTACCAAATATAATGGGATAAAAATTATCGTGTTGTGAACCAAGTACTAAGAAATCAGTAGGGTATTTCATTTTACCACACAAGACTTCAACATCTCTTACAATACCAAGTGGTGTAATAGTATCTCTGTTTGCTAGGTTAATATTAACATCAATATCTTCAATTTCAACAGGTGCAATATCATGCATTACTTCTTGATATAAAGAAAATGGAATAGCACTCACACTAGCACCCATATCACACAAACCATGATAGCAATGATCTCCAATCTTAACAGAAATAACAGGCATGCCAACTACGGGCTTGTTCTTGTCTAACTTATCTCGTTCATTTCTAACAGGTTTAGCAATTCTAGCAGCTTCATCACAAAAGTAAATAACATGCCCATCTATATTATTGACTAAGAGATCTTTAACCATAGCAACATCAGGTTCAACTTTAATTTTTTCAGAGGGTCTAGGTGCTCTAATATTACTTTTATTAACCACAATTGAAGCTTTAGCATGTTCCTTAATCCTAACAGGAAAAGGTGGTTTCTCAATATAAGCAGTAGGCACAACTGGAACAATATGGTAAACAATTGTTTCTTCTTTAACACTAACAGGTTCCTCAATCTTTTCTTTAACAGGGGGATGATATTTAAACCACTTCTCCTTAGGGAGATCAACATGAGTAGGAAATGATTCACAAAAGGAAACTACTATCTCAGAGTCAAGTCCATATTTAGTGCTAAACTTATGAAAATCATCGGTAGCCATAAAAGATTTAACACAATCAAACTCAAGTGTTATACCTGACTCATTACCTTTGTCGAGTTCCCAATCTTTAGAGTTGCGTTTAATTCTTTCCAGAAGATCCCATCTGAATTCAATAGTTTTCTTCATAAAGGAGCCGGTCGAAGAAGAATCGAGCATGGTTCGATTATCATGAGAAAGCCGAGCATAAAAATTATGTAAGATAATTTCTCTTGAAAGCTCACGATTGGGGCATGTGTACATCATGTAATTAAGCCTCCCCCAAGCTTGAGCGATGCTTTCTCCTTCACGAGGCCAAACATTATATATATAATTCCGATCACGATGAACCAAATGCATAGGATAAAATTTCTGGTGGAATTCCAGTTTCAATCGGTTCCAGTCCCATGTATCAGTATCATCACATAGCCTATACCATGTCAATGCCTTTCCCTCCAAAGATAAAGGGAATACTTTTTTCTTAACTCCATCTTCGGATAAACCTGCAAGCTTAAACAATCCATAAATTTCATCCACATAGATCAAGTGCATATCAGGATGTACCGTTCCATCTCCTGCATAAGGATTAGCTAGCAGTTTCTCTATTATACCCGAAGGAATCTCATAATAAATATTTTCAGTAGGTGCAGTAGGTTGAGGGGCAACTATTGGTGCTTCCGGTCGAGGTGAGGATACCCCGAACAAACCCCTCAAAGGATTACTTTCCATAGTGACAAGTGACAGTAAATTTCAGCACATAATATAAATGTTTCCTTACCAAATTCCACTCACCAAAGGCACTTCACTCCTCGGCAACGGCGCCAGAAAAGAGTCTTGATGACCCACAAGTATAGGGGATCAATCGTAGTCCTTTCGATAAGTAAGAGTGTCGAACCCAACGAGGAGCAGAAGGAAATGACAAGCGGTTTTCAGCAAGGTATTTTCTGCAAGCACTGAAATTATCGGTAACGAGTAGTTTGATAGCAAGATAATTTGTAACAAATGACAAGTAGCAATTGTAACAAAGAGTGCAGCAAGGTGGCCCAATCCTTTTTGTAACAAAGGACAAGCCAGAAGGATCTCTTATAGTAAGCAAATCGTTCTCGAGGACACATGGGAATTTCATCTAGTCACTTTCATCATGTTGGTTTGATTCGCGTTCGCTACTTTGATAATTTCATATGTGGGTGGACCGGTGTAACGTCCCCATGTAATAGCTACAGTGATCCCCTCTTGATAATGCCAAGTCACCATGATTAACTAGTCTTGATCATCATTGCATCATATCTCATTTCAAATTCCAATTCAAATTGAAATTCAAATTTAAAGTGAAAATAAAATTTGTCCAAGTTTGAAACTAAAATGTTCATCAAATAGCAAATAATTCATAACTAAATATGTTCAGGAAAATAACATCACTAAAAATCACTAAGTGACTCTAACAACCTCAAACAGTAGCAAGACAGCACCATTTAATCCCATTTCAATTAAATAAAATTCAACTGAAATCATATTTTGTCCAAACCAGTTTTTGGTGATAGGTAATATTACAGTGTATAATTTGAGCCAAGACACGGCAACAGCCGCCGCGCGTCGCCCATCCGCCGGCTCCCCAGTGCGGATAAGGCCGCGCCCGAGCCCCTCTCGTCCTCCCCCGAAACCCTAGCTTGCCCATTCTCCCCCACTCGCCCTCTTTCCCTCTGTCTCGCCGCCGTCCGCTGCTCGATCCCGCGGCCACCGCCTCCCGATCGTTGCTCCGCCGTGCTCATCGTGTTCCCCGTCCTCGACTACGTCGCCTGAGGCCGCGCATTGGAGCTCAACGCCACCACATCGACCTCCCCGAGCTTGTCTTCCCCGCACGGCCACCTGCGTCGCCGCCGTCGATTCGCCGCCGTCGCCCTTCCCCGAGCACACTTTCGCACATCTGCAGGGCCACTGTGAGCTGCCGCATCTTCTCCCCCTCTCCCCGTCCTCTTCCCGTAGCTGTAGCCGTCGCCCCGCTCGTGCCCGAACGCGCCTCCGCAGAGCTCGTCGCCGGCGAGTCTCTGGCGACCAAATGGTCGTGCGCTACTGCCCATTCTGCTCGCCCGCACGCATAGGCCTCGCCTCGCTATTTAGATCGCCCGCGCGCGCATCGTATCGCCGTTCCCGAACGCCGCCCGAAACCACCTCCGCCCGACGTCGTCGCCGGCGAGCTTTCCGGCCTCCCCAGCTCCGACCGCCGCCACCACCGGATGCAGCTCGGAGTGCACGTTTGATAGGACCAAACCGCGCCCGAAAAGGTGCACCACAGCGAGATTCCGGGCTCGCCGGAGTTGCTCGCCGCCGTTCGGCCTCGCCGGAGCACTTCGGTGCCGGTGTCCAGCTCGCATCCGACGTGGCACCGCGGGCCCCGCCGCTCTGTCGCTGCCTTTGGGACCCACGGGGCCCAGTTGACTCGGTCAGCGCGGCCCCGCCCGCTGACATGTGGGTCCCGCACGATTAACGATTTTAATTAAAATAATTAATCGGTTAATTAATTAAATTAGTTAATTAAAACGTTAATTACCTGCTGACCAGTAGGCCCCACCCCTAATATAATTTGTAATTAGATTAATTAAAACCTAATTAACTACTGTGAGGCTGACCAGTGGGACCCACTGGACCCACAGGTCAGGTTTGACTCCAGTCAACCGTCCTGTTGACTGCTGACGTCAGCATTGCGTCATGATGACGTCACCCCTTCACTGTTCTGGATAATTCGTATTTATTAATTAAATTAATTCCAAAAAATATTTAAAACTTAGAAAAATCATATCTTTTAAACCGTAAGTCAGATGAAAATAAATTATATATGTAAAATGATCAGAAAAATATGAAGAATCTGAATATGTAATCAAAACGCCTGTCCAACACTCCTAGCTAGCTGAACATGGAACATTTTGACTGATTTCGATAAATGAATAGTGCTCAATCTTAAAAAAATAAATCCAAATAAATTCCTAAATTAACTAAAACATTTAGTTAGGCAGTAAAACACATCTGCATATCATTTTAGGCTTGTCATGCATAGTGATTGCATTTTTGCCGTGAAATTTATTGTTTGTTCCCCCCTCCTTCTCTCTCGATAGACGCCGAGACCGACGCCGTTGCTGCAGAGTTCGACTACACCCCCGACGAACAGCCGACAGACGACCAGCCCCTCTCTGCAGAGCTTCCAGGCAAGCAATCCCCCCTTGACGCATACCGATATCTCCTATTCTTTCTCCCTCCTGCTTGCGCTAAAAATTGCCGCTGCCCTGCTTTAACCTATTCTGATGCATAGCCTGATTTTTTCGCCTGCTACTGATACATTACCTGTTATCCCATGATGCCTAGTTAGCTATGCTGCTGTTCCATCTTTGGCCCTTCGCCTTGTCCGTATGCCATGCTTGTTACCGGGCCGTGATCACTCTGGGTGAGGATCACGGAAATGCTTACATTACTACATTCATTTACTGTTACGGGGCTGAAGGGCTGGTGGTACCATCCAGTCAGAGATGGACCTGAGTCCCGACAGCTCCCAATGTTAAAGTCGGGCTGGCCCCAAGGGTGCCCGCGAGTGAATATCATTAAAGACGGGTCGGCTCCAAGAGCACCCGCGCGTCATGTTTTACCAAGTCAGAGCGACAGAAACTCTGTTCGGCTCTGCGAGTTACTAAATACGCCTAACGGAACTGGGTATTTGATCTGAGTGGGTCGTCGTGCCCTATATGCACTACCACCACGTGGGATAATGGTTTAATGGGGCCCTCTACGTCGTATGTATCAGCCGAAAGCTCTTCAGACGTCACAGCTCAGAGATGCGGGCTGATCGTCGGGGTTGGGCTGGTTACGTCACTGGTGTATTCAGTGTCGCGCCTGCTCCCCGTCCAGCCACGCAACGTGCAGGAGTGCAAAGGGTGATGGGCCCAAGACCCCTTCGCACTTAGGATTTAGACCGGCATGTTGACCTCTCTGCTGAGCCTAGGTAGGACTGCGTCGTGTCGATCACCCGAGGCCGGGTATTACCCAGCCAGTGTGTCCGGCCGGAGGTAATCGAGCGTGTTGGGTAACAGTAGTGCACCCCTGCAGGGAAGTTATCTATTCGAATAGCCGTGTCCACGGTAACAGGACGCTCAGAGTTGTATCCGGATCTATGACAATTACAAACTGATGATGATACATATTCAACTGTTACTACTGCTCTCAGGATTACTTTCTCGCAGGATAGTCGAGAAAGGATCTCAGGGAGTTGCTACCATACAACCACTATTATATGCTACTATATTCTACTCTCTTCTGATGCTGCAAGATTGCTTGAAGATGCTAGTCTTCGATAGGCTAGGCTTCTCCCCCTCTACTCTGGCATTCTGCAGTTCAGTCCAAAGATATAGCCCCATTCCTTTGATACCAATGCATAACTAGCATAGTTCTGATGTCAGTCTTGCGAGTACTTTGGATGAGTACTCACGGTTGCTCTGCTCTTCTTTTTCCCATACCCATTTGATGATACATCAGACGACGGAGCCCAGGAGCCAGATGTCACTGCAGGCGCTTACTACCAGGAGGGTCCCGATGGCTCGTACTTCTGGGTTGATCCAGCCGACCAGGAGTAGTTAGGAGGCCCTAGGCAGGAGGCCTTCGCCTTTCGATATGTATCATTGTTTGTGCTAGCCTTCTTAAGGCAAAACTTGACTAACTATGTCTGTACTCAGATATCATTTGTGTGTATGACTTATGTATTCGGGTCCTCGCGACCTATGATGACTTATGCTTTCATTTGAGTTTAGAGTTGTGTTGTGATATCTTCCCGTGAGTCCCTGTGCTTGATGGTGCACGTTTGCGTGTATGATTAGTGCACGATTAAGTCGGGGGCGTCACAAGTTGGTATCAGAGCCGACTGCCTGTAGGAAGCCCCTCTCCAACTCCTTGGCCGCAGTTGAGTCTAGTATTTCCGAAAACTATTTTACTAACATGACTGTGTGGCTTACGGGCCCACGTCGCCAACTGGGTGGTATTAGGATCTTTTATTCCTCTTCTATACTCTGGGACTCTGAACTCTCTTCCTTTCGGGTTAAATGAATTTTACTAACGCCGACACTAGGATCTCGTAATCTCGTCCACCCGGAGAGCTGGATTATCTGTGCTTGTTCCTTACCATTGATCTGATTAGTCTGATAATCATATTTTCCTTTACATTGGTTTGCTTAACCTTTCTCTCCAAGTTATTATACTTCTCATTGTCATTTGACAATCCTGAATTTCCTCTGTTTCAGATGGATCGTTTGTTTCCGTCGTGCCCTGCGACGCAGCTTGTGCTTCGCACTTGGGCTCGTGATGTCCCTGGTTTTCCAGCTGTCCTGATCACCCTCCTGACCAGACTGGGCTACCGCTGGTACCCCGAGTACATGGTCTATGAGGATTTCCGCGAGTTCAACCAGGAGCAGTACCATGCTGATGTTCGTATTTATGATCAGAGGGACAACTCCGACACTGAGTTGCACATCTTTCACGGTATCGGTGTGACGATTGAGATGGCAGTCCATGATGCTGCCTATTCTGCTATCACACGACTCCGTGGAGAGCATAGTAGCTTGGATGCCTCTGAGTTCCGATACATTCCGTATGCACCTACTGGAGGTGCTATTGGATACTACACAGCTATCTGTGCCCCTTACGAGCGTCGTCGATACGACCCGCACGTGTTGATTCAGTGCACCCAGGCTCTGGATCGCACTAACCGGGCTCGTGCAGTCGAGTTGTTTGCCACTCGGGCACGTCTCTACGATGCTATGACGCAGTTGCTACTAGCTGTTCGTGCAGGGATACATCCAGAGTATACCCTTTACCCGCGCAGGACTCAGATGTCGGCAGGTATCGCTTGGCCTGTTGTTGGAGGTCACAGGCCTGCGCGTGGACCTCTTCTTCCAGTTCGAGACCGGGTTCTGCATCAGAGTGCACACGGAGAGCAGGACTTTTCTGCTACAGATATTCATCGTCCGCACTTGCAGTTACCCCATTTCAGTGGTTTTCCCTGACGTTGATGTAGCCTTTGCTATGCCTCGTTGTGTATTCCTCACCGCGTGCCTGCGCGTCGCCTAGTATGTCTTTTTCTTTAATTTTACGCCGTTATGCTGTCCGCGTGTAACCGACTCTGTGTATGGATCTGTATGTCTTAATTGACTACTGTTATGTATCTATTGCACTGCTTATTCATTGTCGTGTTACATTAAGCTTGTCTTTAAACACTCGCAAGTGCTTTCTCTAAAATACCCCCTATTGAAATTTTAGCAGGATGGTTAGGCCAGGTGCTCGTGGTCGTGGTCGTGGCCGTGCCCTCGAAAACCCACCACCACCAGACTATATGGCAGCTATGATGCAGCAATTCGAGCTGAACCGTCAGTTCATGACTAATATCATGGCTCAGTTTCCACATCAGAACAATCAGAACCAGAACCCAGCTTCAATAACACTGTCAGAGTTTGTGCGCCTCAACCCCACTATTTATCGCAATTCTGAACAGCCACTGGACGCTGATGACTGGCTCCACGACATTGCTTTTGAGATGGATTCTGCTAGTGTCGCCCCTGACAACTATGTCACCTTCGCGACCTACTTCCTGAAGGGACCCGCTGCTCAATGGTGGTCCACTCACAAGCGTACACTGCCTGCTGGGACAATCGTTACTTGGGTTGAGTTTCAGACTGCCTTCCGTGCTCGCTATATTCCTCAGGGAATCATAGACCGGAAGAAGACCGAGTTCCGCAACCTCGTTCAGGGCAACAAGACTGTCGAAGCCTATCAGCGGGAGTTCCTTAACTTGTCCCGCTATGCTGAAGAAGACATTCCAACTGATGCTCGTAGACAGGAGAAGTTCCGTAGTGGACTCCACCCAGACCTCGAGCTTGCACTTGCTGCTCAAGACTTCACCGACTTTGCCACTCTCGTGAACAAGGCTATTCTGGTTGAGACCGCTCAGATCAAGCACAAGGAGTCGCAGAAGCGCTATCGCTACAGTGGGGATCCCACACGCTTGCGTGACATGGAGAGCACCATAGGACAGCACCAAAATAAAACATACAACTCAAACCAGTCATGATCATCAATCAACCCATAGGACAAAAAGAATCTACTCAAACATCATAGGATGGCCACAAATCATTGGATAATAATATGTAGCATTAAGCACCATGTTTTAGTAGAGATTACAGCAGGGAGAAGAGGTGTTACACCCCTGCATAGAGGGGGAGAGAGTTGGTGTTGACGGCGGTGAAGTTGTTGATGTAGATCGCCGTCACGTTGGTTCCCCCGGCGGCGCTCCGGCGCCACCGGAAGAGAGGGGGAGAGAGCCCCCCTCCTTCTTCTTCTTCCTTGGCCTCCCCCTAGATGGGAGGAGAGTTCCCCCTCTGGTCCATGGCTGCCATGGCGGCGGAGGGGCAGGAGTCCCTCCGAGATTGGATCTCTCTCTCTGTTCTCTTCTGTTTCGCGTTCCTGTTTTCTGGCCTTTCACCGTTTCTTAAATTCCCGGAGATCCGTAACTCCGATTGCGCTGAAATTTTAACACGATTTTTTGCCGGATATTAGCTTCCCTGCGGCCGAAGAAGAGCCCCAACAGACTTACGGTGTGCCCACGAGGCACCACACCGCGCCTGGGGGGCCCGTGCCCAAGTGGCTTGTGGAGGCCGTGGGCCTCCGTTTGCGTCGATTCCACCTCCCAAAAATCACATATATTCCAGAATAACTCTCCGTAAAATTTTATTGCATTTGGACTTCGTTTGATATGGATTTTCTGTGAAACAAAAAACAAGCAGAAAACAGGAACTGGCACTGGGCACTGGATCAATATGTTAGTCCCAAAAATAATATAAAATGTTGCCAAAAATATATGAAAGTTGTAGAATATTGGCATGAAACAATCAAAAATTATAGATACGATGGAGACGTATCAGCATCCCCAAGCTTAATTCCTACTCGTCCTCGAGTAGGTAAATGATAAAAAGATAATTTTTGATGTGGAATGCTACCTAGGATAATCTTGATCATATAGTTTAATCATGGCATGAATATTAAGACACGAGTGATTCAAAGCAATAGTCTATAATTTGATATAAAGACATCAATGCTCAAGCATACTAACAAACAACCATGTCTTTCAAAATATCAATGCTAAAGAAAGTTATCCCTAGCCCATTATGCTCAGTCATTGATCCATTCATGAAACACACTCAACATTAACTACACCCAATGCACACGCATGACAATAGTGCTCTCCAGTTGGTGCTTTATAAGATAAGATCGAGACTCGATAAAAATAAAAATGCATAAAAGTAAAATAGATAGGCCCTTCGCAGAGGGAAGCAGAGATTTGCAGAGGTGCCAGAGCTCAAAGCTTAAAACAGAGAGATAAAATTATTTTGAGAGGCATGCTTTTCATGTCAACGAAAACGACCGAGAGTTCCCAACATCTTCCAGGCTAGACACATTATAGGCAGTTCCCAAACAGAAAATAAAGTTCATTTGCTTTCCTCCATTCTTTCACAATCCATGACTAGCCGTATCCACGGGTGCCTTCCATACCAACACTTTCCAAGGAATTTTTGTAATTATTATTTTTGATTCATTGTGGGACTGGGCATCCCTATTACCTGCCACTCTCTCGTGCAATGACAAGTGAATAAACACTCATCGTGAGAATAACACACCTAGCATGGAGAATATTGGCCACCCCCTGCCGCTTCATGAGCGGTACGGGCACACAAAACGGAAAATTATTTTAAAAAATTAGAGTTGGCACATGCAAATTTAGTTGGAACGGCACGAAAATACCGCATATAGGTAGGTATGGTGGACTCATTTGGCACAACTTTGGTTTTAAGGAGTTGGATGCACAAGCAGCATTCCCGCTTAGTACAAATGAAGGCTAGCAAATAGATTGAGAAGTAACCAACCAGAAAACGAAAACGGTCATAAGCATGCATTGAGAATAACTAACACTGAATAATGCACCATAAGTAGGATATAACTTCGTTGCATAACTATTGACTCTACGTGCATGCATAGGGAATCACAAACCTTAACACCAATATTCTTACTAAATCACAATTACTTACTAGCATAACTCACATATTATCATCTCCATATCGCAAAACTATTGCAAGAAATCAAACATATCATATTCAGTGATCTACAAGGTTTATGTATGATTTTCTGACTAACCATGCGAATGACCAATTCCTGTTGACTCTCTAAATAAATATAAGTGAAGCAAGAGAGTTTAATTCTTTCTACAAAAGACTACACTCTAATAAATATAAATGAAGCAAAAGAGTATTCTACAAATAACAGTTTTCTATATGAAGAGAAATAGGCATCCAAACTTCAAATGATATAAGTGAAGCACATGAAGCATTCTATAAAGCCATACTCAAAAGATATAAGTGAAGTGCAAAGGGCATTCTATAAATCAACCAAGGACTATCTCATACTAGCATGGTGCATAAAATAAAAGGGAAAAATAAACACAAAAGATGCTCCAAGAATTTACGCATATCATGTGAACAAAACAAAAACCGAGACATACCGATAATTGTCGAATAAAGATGGGATGCCTTCCGGGGCATCCCCAAGCTTAGACGCTTGAGTCTCCTTGAATATTTACTTGGGGTGCCTTGGGCATCCCCAAGCTTGAGCTCTTGACTCTCCTCATTCTTCTCATATCAATACCTCCTCGATCTTCGAACACTTCATCCACACAAAACTTAACCGAACTTTTTATTAGAAGGGTTAGTACATATAACATCAAATCCCATCATGTCCTGCTCTAACATTATTGCATAATTATAATCAAACATTACCCACTGTATGCTATTACAATTCTATGGCTCCCAAGTCAATGGGCCTCAACAAGATTTCAAACATACGCAAATAACGAAACTATAACAACAATCTGTGAAAACAGGACAGTCTATAAAGATGCAAATATTACATATACTTCTGTAACTCAAAAAATCATGAAAAATTAGGAAAATATAAATAATTTGCATAGCAGTACCGTGTACAAATTTCATAATTTTTGCATGTTCCAGTAAAAAATGTAAACTCATGCACTACAGCAAAAGTTTCTGTTTTTGCACTGCACATACCAAACAAGCAATTTAAACATCCTAACGGTAAATCTAGGCACATTATTTTTATAATACAATGGAATTGTACAAGGGGATAATTATTTTTGTTGAAAAGTTTCTGTAATTCAAGATTCACAAAGTTTCCATGGGCATGAACAAAGCTCAAGGAGCTCCCCCACTTCAACGGTGATCGTCTTTCTTACTTTCACTTTCCTTTTTGAAAAACTTTAGGTTCCCCTCTATAGTTTTTTTGTTTTAAAACTTTTTAAAAGCACACAACAGAATAAAATGACTCTCTAAAACTTCCGGTTTGTCTCCCTGGCAGCGCTTTCTTTAAAGCCATTAAGCCAGGCATAAAGTGCTCAAGTAATTGATCCACCCGGATCCCAAGGTATATCAAAGCCAATTTTAATTAACAATGATTTGTAATTTAGTAGTGAGCACAAAGCAATATATATCATGCCATGACGAAGTCTAACTCTCTTCCTATGCATCGGCATGTCACAAAAGAACAATTCTTGCACATCAAGTAAAGGCCAATGCATAGTATAAACAGTTTCTTGCAATTTTATCGCATTGGAAACATAGAGAGGCGGAGATGTAGTTCCTCTCTCATAATAATTGCAATTAGGAGCAGCAAGCACATGCATATTATATCCATCAAAATTTTCATGTGCAATAGTAAAATGCAACCCATCAATATAATCCTTAATAAGAGCAAACTTCTCCGATATAGTGTAGTTGGGAGAATTCAAAAAGATAATAGGACTATCATGTGTGGGTGCAATAGAAATAATTTCATTCTTAACATAAGGAACTATAGCAAGTTCATCTCCATAAGCATAATTCATATTGGAATCATGGCCACAAGCATAGCAAGCATCAATTTCATCAAAAAGGGATATTTCAAACGAATCCAAGGGATCATAGCAATTATCATAGCATTCATCCTTTGGAAAACACGAAGGGAAATTAAACAATGTTTGGGATAAAGAGTTACTCTCATCAGAAGGAGGGCACGGGTGATCAATCCGCTCTTCCTCCTTTTGTTCTTTGCTCTCCTCCTCAATTTTTTCATCTAATGAGCTCACAGTGTCATCATTTTCTTCTTCCATAGGAGCCTGCAAAATATTAGTCTCTTCTTGGACAACGGAGACTTTCTCAATAAACTCATTAATATCGGCATTGTATTCGTAATTCTCATAGCAATATTTAAGTATAGCAAAATTTTCAGATCTGTAGACAGCACCATCACAATCTTCATACTTTTCAAACAAAGATTCAATTTCATAAGCACCCTTAAAAGCAACAAATTCTTCTATTTGTTCCACATCATAGTAATCATATATACCATTAGAATAAGAAGCCAAGGTTTCATTATCATTAAATTTACATGAAAAGGGAAGGTGTGGAGCCTTCATCCTAGAGCAACAAGTATAATCATATCTCAAGCATAAATTCCAAGCATACCATTGCAAATAATCAATTTGATCCCATAAGAGTTTCCCTTTTTGAGACAAGCGATAATCCCTAAAGTATTCACGTTGATCCAACGTGTCTCCCATTATCAAGTTGAATGGGGTTTTCTCAGGATTATCAAAGTAGTGTTTAATATTTTCCACATAACGAGCATCGAGGGTTTTAGGAGGTTCCCCATCTCCATGAGTAGCAAGTACAACTAATATTTTTGGTATTTCGTGTTCCATATCCATAACTAAAGATAGAGAATAACTTAGAACAGAAAATAAAATCTACTTAGTGATAAAGCAAACAAGCACACACGAGAATATCAACTCCACGCTATTGCTCCCCGGCAACGGCGCCAGAAAAAGGTCTTGATAACCCACAAGTATAGGGGATCAATTGTAGCTTTTTCGATAAATTAGATTGTCGAACCCAACGAGGAGCTAAAGGTAGAATCAATATTCCCTTCAAGTTCTATCGACCACTGATGTAACTCTACGCACACTTAACGTTCGCTTTACCAAGAACAAGTATAAAACTATTTTGTAGGTGATAGGATAGGTTTGCAAGAATAAAACTAGAAGTACTTAGAGGAAATAAAACTACGAGTAATTTGCAAGATAATAAAAGTTAGTTTTAGTAGAGAGCCTTTTTGTAACACAAGAGAAAGATTTGTCCCTAGGCAATCGATAACTAGACCGGTAATCATTATTGCAATTTTATATGAGGGAGAGGCATGAGCTAACATACTTTCCGTACTTGGATCATATGCACTTATGATTGGAACTCTAGCAAGCATCCGCAACTACCAAAGATCATTAAGGTAAAACCCAACCATAGCATTAAGTATCAAGTCCTCTTTACTCCCATATGCAACAACCCCTTTACTCGGGTGTAAGCTTCTGTCACTCTAGCCACCCACTATAAGAGAATTATGAACGTATTGCAAACCCTACAGAGGGAATCCCACACGCTTGCGCGACACGGAGGGCACCATAGGACAGCACCAAAATAAAACATACAACTCAAACCAATCACGATCATCAATCAACCCATAGGACAAAAAGAATCTACTCAAACATCATAGGATGGCCACAAATCATTGGATAATAATATGTAGCATTAAGCACCATGTTTAAGTAGAGATTACAGTGGGGAGAAGAGGTGTTACACCCCTGCATAGAGGGGGAGAGAGTTGGTGTTGACGGCGGCGAAGTTGTTGAGGTAGATCGGCGTCACGTTGGTTCCCCCGGCGGCGCTCCGGCGCCACCGGAAGAGAGGGGGAGAGAGCCCCCTCTCCTTCTTATTCTTCCTTGGCCTCCCCCCTAGATGGGAGGAGAGCCCCCTCTGGTCCATGGATGCCATGGCGGTGGAGGAGCAGGAGCCCCTCCGAGATTGGATCTCTCTCTCTCTGTTCTCTTCTGTTTCGCGTTCCTGTTTTCTGGCCTTTCACCGTTTCTTAAATTCCCGGAGATCCGTAACTCTGATTGCGCTGAAATTTTAACATGATTTTTTTTCCGGATATTAGCTTCCTCACGGCCGAAGAAGAGCCCGACCGACTTAAGGTGTGCCCACGAGGCACCACACCGCGCTTGGGGGGCGCGCCCTCGTGGCTTGTGGAGGTTGTGGGCCTCCGTTTGCGTTGATTCCACCTCCCAAAAATCACATATATTCCAAAATAACTCTTCGTAAAATTTTATTGCATTTGGACTTCGTTTGATATGGATTTTCTGTGAAACAAAAAACAAGCAGAAAACAGGAACTGGCACTGGGCACTGGATCAATATGTTAGTCCCAAAAATAATATAAAATGTTGCCAAAAATATATGAAAGTTGTAGAATATTGGCATGAAACAATCAAAAATTATAGATACGACGGAGACGTATCAACATATCATCAAAATATCGAACGAATACCGAATTCACATGATTACTTATGACAAGACTTTTCCCATGTCCTCAAGAACAAAAGTAACTACTCACAAATCATCTTCATGTCCAAGATCAGAGGGGTATTGAATAGCATATTGGATCTGAACATATAATCTTCCACCAAATAAACCAACTAGCATCAACTACAAGACGTAATCAACACTACTAGCAACCCACAAGTACCAATCAGAGGTTTTGAGACAAAGATTGAATACAAGAGATGAACTAGGGTTTGAGATGAGATGGTGCTGGTGAAGATGTTGATGAAGATTGGTCCTCCCACGATGAGATGATCGTTGGTGATGTCGATGGCGACGATTTCCCCCTCCCGGAGGGAAGTATCCCCAGTAGAATCTCTCCGCCGGACAGCAAAAGTGCTCCTGCCCAAGTTCCACCTCGAGACGGCGGCGCACCGTCCCGAAAGTCTTCTCTATATTTTTTCTAGGGCAAATGGACTTATATACCAAAAAATGGGGGCCAGAGGCTGGCCAGGGGCCCCACGAGCCACCAGGGCGCGCTTGGGGGGGGGGGGGGGGTGGCGCGCCATGGTGCCTCGTGGGCTCCTGGGTGGCCCCCTCTGGTATTTCTTTCTTCCAGTATTTTTTATTTATTCCAAAATAAATCTCCGTGAAATTTCAGCTCATTTGCAGATGTGCAGAATAGGTATCTCTGACATAGCTTTTTCAGGTCCAGAATTCCAGCTGCCGGCAATCTCCCTCCTAGTGTAAATCTTGCATATTAAGAGAGAAAAGGCATTAGAATTGCTCCACAAAGTGTTATATTAATTAAAAACACGATAAATAACAGTAGCAAAACATGATGCAAAATGGACGTATTAGTGCCACACATATGTGGTATTCTTTTAGTCTTGCGACATTTAGCATCAGTATTATGGATGTATCATATTACCATCAATATTCATAGCATACATCCCATCCTTGATGGAAGTATGGCCCTTATGTTATTCATAATACTGAACAACAATTGTTCTTTTATGAACAACACTCTTGCAACAAACATTACGCAAATGGGCTAGAGTGTATAAAACTCTAAAATGAATTATGAAAGTAAATACAGAGGTAATGTATTATTATCAATATTCATAACATACATCTCATTCATAACGAAAGTATGGCCCTTATGTTATTCATAACACCGAACATCAAAAGTTCTCTTATGAACAACCTTCTTGCAAGATACTTTATGCAATGGGCTAGAGCGTATGAAACTCCAAAAATGAATTATGAAAATAAATACATAGGTAATACACCGATGGAAGGTATAGTAACATTTACTATGTTCCTAGCGCGTATCTAAACCTCATTCCCGGCAAGTCTTTTAGGCCATAGTAGTTCTTGCATCGAGTCGCAACAGAATGCAATCGAGCGGGTATCTCTGTGATCAACTCATAATACCCAAGAATCAGTGATTAACATGTTTAATCATAATTCCCAAGAACTATTTCATTGACCAGCCTTTTATACATCAATAGCTTGTATGACTTTCATACATGAGCTGGATATTCCAGTCTTCTCTCTTTTTGCCTTTATACTTCTAACAGTTTTACTTCCAATATTTCTCCTACTCTCAGAAGAAGCACCCAACTTTGAGAGTGGCGTCAGCCTCGGACATCCTAGGCGCGTAAGTTTCACTAATACCCTTCGGACACTTCCTTTCTCTTTAAGTTGTTGTTTTATTCACCTTCATTTCATGACAGGCGTTCTTCTGGATCCCTCTTGTATTAGTCTAATGCATAGTAAACATTTTTACTAATAGTTTGCAAACAAACATTGCTTTGGATATCTCATATCTTTTAGCCTTTGTCTGCATCTGAAAATAATTTTCAGTTCCATGAATATCATATAACTATCCCAAACTTCTGAAATTTGGGTCTCATGGAAGCAAACATATTGCACTTGACCATAACGGAATTCTAGCTTTTGGATCGAAGGACGAGAGTCAAATCATCCATAGCATTAGCGGGAGAATACCGAAAGCATGCGATAGGACAAAGTCCTTCTCGGCACTCTTGAGGACAATCCTCACATTACGTTACCAACCGTAAAGTTTTAACCAGATATTTAACAGCTTATTCAATTTCAACATGGAAGGTGGAAACGCGAGCCATTCTTCTATAACTATTATGCATATAACACTTAGACAATGTTCATAATTAATTGCACAGATAATTAAACTAGTTAATTCTACAGTGCACTCCCACTCAAATCAATATCTCTCATAATTGATTGTGAGGGATACAAGACCCAAATTTCAATTCAACGCCAAGGATGCATCCATCTCAAGTGACGAGAATTTCATTTGGTAGGCCAACTTGCCAATCACATCTCTATGTGACTCTTGTTCATCTTTCGATGGGCGTGTTCCGAGCTCAGGGCGATCCTCCGGAACGTCAAGACAACCAAGTGATCTTGCTGCGAGGTCTCAACTCACCCACCTCACACTTCTCTAATCGTTCGTACCCTTGCATCCATGTGATACCCCGAAGAGATAGGTGCCGTGACGGTGCTACACTTGGGAGAACACTAACTACTTGATATTTTTAGTGAGAGATCACCCTAATAAAAAGCGACTACCACGCAATCAAGAAGGGTGCATCAAAGGGACAAACATCTCAGGCAATTCATAATAGCATGATATGGTATAGCCCTTTCTGACGGAGAAGTCTTTCATTTCTTCGTCTTCGGCATTCGCGTCGGTGTTCACCTTCGCGAAGATTGCCACCACCTCGTCGAAGCAATAAATAATACTGCTATCTCTATAGCCAATAAAATAATGCATTATAACAAGGTTGACACGCAGGTCATTAAAGTGACAATCATATGGCTCCAGCCATCATGCCGAATCATGACACGCAGGTCATGTTAATTTACATTATATAGTCATCTCATACATAATGAAATTAATATGAGAACTGCTATACCACATGACATGGACATCCTGCAAAACCAAGTTAGACGCCTCTAATCGATTTATGCAAAATTTTATTTTACGTGGCTTCTAAGGTTTCGAAACAAACCGAAGCTACCAACATTCATCATCAAGTATGATTATTCAAGTCGCTAGATTAACTTTGCGGGGTGTATGAAACACGAGATAATAAAATCTCGAGCCCCATACTGAACTTCGTCATACGCATGACCCCCGTGCAGATCATATCTGCATTGCCCTTTTGTTTGCGAAATTTCATGTTTCTTTTAACTATGGTGGAATTCAACGAACCGTTAGCACTTCGTTGATAAATCAGGATCGCGGATTGCCAGAACTTTGAAACTCCACCATGCCGTTATCAAGATCAGAAATACGTAAATTTCAGGGAAGCAACAAGAACATCGGGTAACAGATTTGATCTGCTACCTGCACAAATAATTTTCAGTAATAGAACTCATCTAGTACAAATTATATTGTGCAACACACATACATCTCTATGTATTCTAGATCGTAACCTGCATCTACGCATAGCACGGCTCATGATGCCACTGTAGGGGAACACGACAGAAAACAAAAAAAATCGGTACAGCGAGCACGCCCAGGATCACTATAGAGATGCATACAAGGTTTGGATCTCATCGTTACCGACTCGTAGCGTAGCGGAAGTAGAGTTGATGAAAATCGTCGGTGCAGATCCCCGCAGCTAGGATTTTCAACCTCCCAACCGCGAGGATGTACTCCCTCATCTGCTCCTCGGACAGCCCTTCGGGAGGCGGTCGGACAGTCCCCCGGGAGGTGTCACGTTGTGACATCCCCAGATTACTAAACCCTGGTTATGCTAATCAGTCATGCCAAGTCATCATCATTATGCCCTAAGAAAAACAATTAAGAAATATTCCAACTTCAAATTCAAAATTTAAAAGAAAGTCAAAATAATAATTATCCAAACAGCAAAACAAAATAGTTCATAATATTGCAAATAATCCCAAAGCAATTATAAAACAAAACCAACATTATTTGAATTTCCAAATTGACCCTAGCAACTAAAACAGTGGACTAGCAGCAATTATTTTTGCCTTTTCAATTTCTAAAAATGTTTAAACAATTCCAAACTGCCCCAAACTTTTTGTGCAGCCCTGGAATATTGCATTGTATTTATGTACCAAGTTTCACATTTAACAAAAATTGTTTAGTGGCTAAAAGAATTAGAAACCAGAAAAGAAAATTGAAAACAAGAAAACAAAAAACTAGATAAAAAGAAAAAGGCCTAAGTATTCTGTGCACTTGGCCCATTAGGAGCAGTAGCAGCACAGCCGGCCCACCATCGCCTTCGTCCTCCTCCTCGTGTCGCCACCAGACGCCATCGTCATCACCGTGGCCGCGCGATGCTCGACACCGCGACGAACCCCGCGTCTCTGGAGGAGTATATGGCCGCCCCTAGCTCGTCCCCGAACCCTAGCCCCATCACTCTTTCCCCCTCGCGCCGTCTCTCTCTCTCCCGAGCGAAGCCGTCGCTGCGTCGTCATCGCCCTCGCGGCCACCGGCCACCGTTCGCCGCACCGACGAGTCCAGGAGAACCGACACCGTCTCCTTCGTCCATCCAGAGCATCAAATCGAATGGAGCCGTCCCGTGCGCTCGCCATCGAGCACATCTTCACCGCGTACATCGCCGGTCGCCGCCATCGATTGCCGCTGCTCCAGGTCATCTCCGGCCTCCCTGTGAGCTCCATGGAAACCGTCGTGAGCTCCTCTTCCAAAACCCCCTCTTCCCCTCTCGGATTCGTCATCGTAGCCGTCGTCCCCAAGCCCGTGGCCGCCATGGCCGGAGCTCGTTCGAGCTGCCGCGCGCTGCTGGTCCCGTGTACGCGCGTGCCTGCCTGCTGCTGCTATGCTGCTCTACCTGGTGTTGCTGTTGCTTGCTGAGCTGCGGCTGCTATACTGCCGTTGCGCCGCAGCTTGCTGCTGCTGCTAGCCACGGCCATGGCTACGGCCGTGTGCGTTTGTGCTGTGTGTGTGTGAGTGTGTGCCCTGTGTGTGTGTGTGCGTGCGTAAGTGTGTGTTAGGGCCGGCCCTGTTAGTGCTAGTTTAGGTTAGTTAATTAGGTTAGTAGTTAATTAGTAGTCTATGTATAGATGACATGTGGACCCCTATGTTAATTTAACTTCCCTCATTTTAATTTAACCATCAATTAATTTATGTGCCAATGACATGTGGGCCACACCTACCCCTTTTGACTAGTCAAATTGACTTAGTCAATTCGGATTTAATTAAATACAAAATTTTCAGAAATTCCAGGAAGTCGATAAAACTTTAAAAAAATCATATTAAATAAACCGTAATTTGGATGAAAATAATTTATATATGAAAAATGATCAGAAAAACGATACAAATCTGAATATGTCATTTATATTCATGTTAGAGTCCTCTAAGTAGATGAACATTGAACTTTTAGCCTGTTTTAGATAAATGAATAGTGCATGACCTCAGATAAATAATTCCAATTAAATTCCTAAAACATCTAAAATATTGAGAGATGCAATATATCACCCCTGCATATCGTTTAGGTATGGCATGCATCGTGACTGCATTTGTTTGCTTTTATTTATTGTTTCTTCCCCCTCTTCTCTCCGGTAGACTCCGAGACCGACGCTGCCCCTGTGATCGACTACGTCACCGATGACCCTTCTTCCTTTTCAGCAAAGCTTCCAGGCAAGCAAAACCCCCTTGATCATTCCTATATCGCCCATTCTTTCTCTCTCGTGCTTGCATTAGATTTTTCTATTGTATTCTACAACTTTTATTCTGATGCATAGCCTGATTTTGTAACCTGCTGTTGATACTTTACCTATTGATCTAAATGCTTAGTATAGGCCGGTTAGTGATCCATCAATGGCCCCACACCCTTGTCCTTGTTGCCATGCTTTACCATCGGTGACTCGATCAGTGTGATCGATGTGCAGAGATCGAACACCGCACCGCACTCCCCTTAGTTGTACGACTCTACAGAGCTACTATCGAGTGCCGAGGGTGATACCTCCTACCTCACTCTTGATGATACCTCTGTAGCGTAGCTAGTCGGTTGTGGGTTATCGAGGGTGATTCCTCTTTCACCACCTCCGATGATGCCTCTGTCGTGAAGCCCCTCAAGTGTGAACTTATCGAGGGTGATTCCTCCAAGTTCACCTTGACAGTTACATCTAGTGGGAATCCATCGAAGGTGATTCCTCGGATTCCCCATGATGTTATGGACACACGGGTACTTTGACCTCACCTCAGTCCTTTGGGAAGTCGGGTTGGCAAGGAGGGCACCCGCGAGAGATTATTGTGGCGGAACGACAGGGTAGGCGGAGACCACCTAGGAGAGAGGTGGGCCTGGTCCCTAGTCGTTGGACCGCGGGTTACCAAGTCGGTGCGGCAGGGTGTCGGAGGTGAGCCTTGAGCCCTATTCGTGTCCGCGAGATAATTACGTGGCACGGCTAGGCATTCCTGACCCTTGCCGTAAGTCCACGAGACGGGGCGACGGGTCCACATATTGTGGATCGCTGCTCGTCTCCGCGAGCTCCTAATAATTCACTAACGGATTTGGGTATTTGATCTAAGTTGGCCACTGGCCTATACGCACTACCACCACGCGGGATAATGGTTTAATGGGGCCCTCGACGCCGTATGTATCAGCCGAAAGCTCTGTCAGATGTCTAGTTCAGCATTGCGGCATGGCTGGGCCGGCGCCATCCAGGAGAGAGGTGGCGCCTGGATTCGCCCTGCACGCAACGACCCGGAGTGCAAAGGGCGATGGGCCCAAGACCCCTGAGCACTTAGGATGTAGACCGGCGGGGACCGCTCTGCGGAGCCTAGGTAGGACTACGTCGTGTCAATCAGCCGAGGCCGGGCATGACCGAGAAAAGTGTGTCCGGCCAGAGTTAATCGAGCGTGTTGGGTAACAGTAGTGCACCCCTGCAGGGAAGTTATCTATTCGAATAGCCGTGTCCACGGTAACAGGACGCTCAGTGTTGTATCCCGATCTACTACAACTTGAACTGGATACATGTACTTTAATTAAAATGTTAGCTCTGGGATTGCTTTCTCGCAGGGGGTCGAGGAAGGATCTCTGGGCTTTGTTACTACATACTTATTACTTTATCTTATGCTACTAAGCTACACTCTTCTAATGCTGCAAGACGCTGAAGATGCAAGTCTTCGTTAGGCTAGGCCTGCCTCTCTATTCTGGCATTTCTGCAGTCTAGTCCACAGATACATCCAGTTTATTTGATACCGATGCATAAATAGAATAGTTCTGATGTAAGTCTTGCGAGTACTTTGGATGAGTACTCACGGTTGCTTTGCTACCTCTTTTTCCCCATACTTGATTGCTGCGATCAGATGACACTACAAGAAATATGTCAACTTGTGACCTTCTGTCAGTGACCTTGGAATAAATGGTCGTAAATCTATGACCATTTGAGACCAATTGGTCATAAGCTATTCGGGGGGCTCCAAACCCTAAATCATAACGACCATTTTGGTCAGAAAGGTCGTAATTTCCTTACACGAAATGGTCGTAAAGCAGACATCACTAGTCCGCTGCCTTATTTCTAGTTGATCACGACCAATATAGATGGTCATAGCCTAGTAAATTGTGGTGCATTGCTAAGACTAGGCGCCACCTCATCAGTTTTGCCTATGTGTCATGTCCATGTGTCAATTTTTGCCCTAGGTTGTGAAGCAGCCTACATTTCTGTCATTCCCAAAATTCCCAAAAAATTCTCATAAATTCTTTGGATCATATCTTCCTCGAATATGTCAAAAACCTTCCTTGCCTAGTTCAAAAATAATTCAGGAATATTCATTTTCCTATTCTGTTCAGAACAGCACTTTGTGAAGGAAGTGCTATTTATATTTTCTTGATTGCCCTCAAAATTTTTGGGAACTATTTCCTATCCAAATCATTGCCTCATGACAAAATTCAGCTCCATTTGCCTCGTAAATCTTCCTCAGCAAATTTCCAAATTTTTGTTCAGCTAGAAGCTTTGTGAAGGAAGTACTAGCTAGGCATATCCTAATGAGTTGAACTTTTGCCACATCTTCTATATGCCTAAATCGTAGCTCTCCACAAAATTTGATCCCCATCTAACAATCCATGTGAGCTCACCATCCAATCCTTGGTTCTAATAATATTTTCAGTTTGGGAAGCAACTATATTTTATATTACTTTATAATTGCTGCAAATTTAGCAGGACATGACCCTACCCATAGAACCTCCCTCCACCAAATTTTAGCTCATTTAATTTAGCCAATTTCCCTCAATATTTTTCCCAATTTTCTGTTTAGTGGAGAGCATTGTGAAGGCAGTACCATTTTTATTTATCCAAATGGTATGAAATTTTTACAGTGCGTTCATATGCCCAAATTATCATCCTCATCCAAATTGCAGCTCAATCGAATCATCTATGTCAGCCCAGCTTCAATTTCTATTTTCTGGCCAGATTGGCACATTGCAAAGCAAGTGCTATCTAGACCACTCCTATTGCCCTCAAACTTTTTGGGCACTCTTCCATATCCAAATCTTTGCCACATGACAATATTCAGCTCCATTTGCATAGTAAATCTTCCTTAGAAAATTTCCAAAGTTTCTATCTAGAGAGAAGCTTTGTGAAGGAAGTACTAGCTAGGATTATCCAAATGATTTGAGAGTTTTCCAAATCTTCCATATGCTCAAATCATCACTCTCCATAAAATTTGAGCTCTATCCAGCAATCCATGTGAGCTCATCATACAATCTTTTATTCTGGTCGTATTTTCAGTTTGTGAAGCAACTATATTTTATATTGCTTAATTATTGCTGAAATTTTACCAGGGCATGTTCCTACCTATATAACTTCCCTCCACAAAATGTCAGCTCAATCCATTCGTTCATTTGAGCCCAGCTTCAACATCCATATTTCTTTCCAGTGTGGTACTTTGCAAAGCAAGTGCCACCTAGGCTCCTCCTTTTGAGCTGCAAATTTGCCAAGACAGTCTCCTTAGTAGATGATCATCCTCAGCCAAAACTCAGGCCCATTGGCCATGTGCATTTCCCCCACCGCTAATCAAACACTTGGCTGCTAATTCATGTCTGAGCTTAGTTCAGTCTCCTCGTGAGATTCTTCTGTCGTATTCTTCTTCCTAACACCTACCGGGGGAGTGCCCAACCCACCAGACATGCCTAGGCCACCCAGAACGCGTGACAACGGCATGGTCACGCGGTGACCACGCGGCTGGCATGCCAGTTTACGCGCTCTGGAGTTGGGGGCCTCGGCCACCATCCAAACCTCGACGTCTCGCCACCACACCATGTATCTCTGATTAAATAGATACTTATGTACCTAGAAATGATTTTTGGAAAAAATAAAGAGCAAACTATAAGGCAGCTGCAGTTCAAATTGGACCCGCTTCCTACTGAATCGGCGGAAATTTGTCTTTTTCACGAGAGGTGGATCATAGCTTTTGACATGCAACCATTTGGTCAATTGTACATTAAATATGGCCTAATATTTTATAAAATTGATTTGGTCCAATTTTGCAACAAATATATGGTAGGTCCTTCACAAAAAAAACTCATTTTGGGAACTCGAAAAATGGAAAATGAATTTTCCGTCCAAAGAAAATGAAAACTTCCTTAGGCAACATTGTTTGCCATTCCAAGATGCACCCTTGTGCACAATATGAGATCATTTGAACAAACTATGCCATGAATGTGGCCACAAGATTGATCATTTGGCTTGAAAGCCATGAATCTTCACACATGATAGCTCATTTCTGAGAACACTTTTTAAAAATAATTGCCGTATTACAAGTTTATTATTTTTCCTGGTAACTTGGTCACATATAATGACACAATGCGAAGGTTTTCCAATTTTTTGAATTTTTTTGAATTTTTCATGCCCATTTCAAAATGCGGTCAAAATGGCGGGCATGACCGTTCATAGCTAGGGGTTGAATCTTGCAAAACTTTTGGAGTTTATCTAATTAAATAGATACTTATGTACCTAGAAATGATTTTTGTAGAAAATAAAGAGCAAACTATGAGGCAGCTGTAGTTCAAATTTGACCCGCTTCCTACTCAATCGGCGGAAATTTGTCTTTTTCACGAGAGGTGGATCAAAAGCTTTTGACACCCAACCATTTGGTCAATTATACATTAAATATGGCCTAATATTTTAGAAAATTGATTTGGTCCAATTTTTTAACAAATATATGGTAGGTCCTTCACAAAAAAATCCATTTTGGGCACTCGAAAAATGGAAAATGAATTTTCCGTCAAAAGAAAATGAAAACTTCCTTAGGCAACATTGTTTGCCATTCCAAGATGCACCCTTGTGCACAATACGAGATCATTTGAACAAACTATGCCATGAATATGGCCATAAGATTGATCATTTGGCTTGAAAGCCATGAATCTTCACACATGATAGATCATTTATGAGAAAACTTTTTAAAAATAATTGCCGTATTACAAGTTTATTATTTTCCTGGTAACTTGGTCACATATAATGACACAATGCGAAGGTTTTCCAATTTTTTGAATTTTTTTGAATTTTTCATGCCCGTTTCAAAATGCAGTAAAAAGGGCGGGCATGACCGTTCATGGCTAGGGGTTGAATCTTGCAAAACTTTTGGAGTTTCTCTAACTAAATAGATACTTATGTACCTAGAAATGATTTTTGGAAAAAATAAAGAGCAAGCTATGAGGCAGCTGTAGTTCAAATTTGACCCGCTTCCTGCTGAATCGGCGGAAATTTGTCTTTTTCACAAGAGGTGGATAAAAAGCTTTTGACACCCAACCATTTGGTAAATTGTACATTAAATATTGCCTAATATTTTATAAAATTGATTTGGTCCAATTTTACAACAAATAATTGCTAGGTTCTTCACAAAAAAATCCATTTTGGGCACTCGAAAAATGGAAAATGAATTTTTCGTGCAAATAAAGTGACAACTTCCTTTGGCAACATCGTTTGCCATTCCAAGATGCACCCTCGTGCACAATATGAGATCATTTGAACAAACAATGCCATGAATGCGGCCATAAGATTGATCATTTGCCTTGAAAGCCTTGGATCTTCACACATTTTTAAAATAATTGCCGTATTACAAATTTATTATTTTTCCTGCTAACTTGGTCACATATAATGACACAATGCGAAGGTTTTCCAATTTTTTGTTTTTTTTTGAATTTTTCATGCCCGTTTCAAAATCCGGTCAAAACGGCAGGCATGACCGTTCCTAGCTAGTGGTTGAATCTTGAAAAACTTTTGGTGTTTCTCTGATTAAATAGATACTTGTGTACCTAAAAATGATTTAAAAAAAATAAAGAGGAAACTATGAGGTAGCTGTATTTCAAATTTCGTGCTGAATCGGCGGAAATTTGTCTTTTTCACGAGAGGTGGATCAAAAGCTTTTGACACCCAAACATTTGGTTAATTGTACATTAAATATGGCCTAATATTTTCTAAAAATGGTGTGGTGCCATTTTGCAACAAAGATTTGGTAGGTCCTTCACAAAAAAAACTCACTTTGTGCACTCGGAAAATGGAAAACGGAATTTTTATGCAAAGAAAATGAAAACTTCATTTGGCAACAGCGTTTGCCATTCCAAGATGCACCCTCGTGCACAATATGAGATTATTTGAACAAACTATGCCATGAATGCGGCCATAAGATTGATCATTTGGTTTGAAAGCCATGAATCTTCACACATGATAGCTCATTTCTGAGCACACTTTTTTAAAATAATTGCCGTATTACAAGTTTATTATTTTTCCTGGTAACTTGGTCACATATAATGACACAATGCAAAGGTGTTCCAATTTTTTGATTTTTTTTGAATTTTTGATGCCCGTTTCAAAATCCGATCAAAACGACGGGCATGACCGTTCCTAGCTAGGGGTTGAATCTTGCAAAAAATTTGGAGTATCTCTGATGAAATAGATACTTGTGTACCTAAAAATGATTTTTTTTAAAAAATAAAGAGCAAACTATGAGGTAGTTGTAGTTCAAATTTGATCCGCTTCCTGCTGAATCGGCGGAAATTTGTCTTTTTCACGAGAGGTGGATCAAAAACTTTTGACACCCAACCATTTGGTCAATTGTACACTAAATATGGCCTAATATTTTAGAAAATTGATTTGGTCCAAATTTGCAACAAATATTTGGTAGGTTCTTAAAAAAAATGTCATTTTGGGCACTCGAAAAATGATTCTCTTTAAAAAAAACTCATTTCTGAGAAACCTTTTTTAAGATATTTGTATTATTCAAAGTTTGTTATTTTTACTGAAAAGTAGGTCACACTTGGTGACATAATGCGAAGGTTTTTCATCTATCTAGTACATAAGCTGCATTCTCATTGGTGAAAACATGTGTGCCACGGATTGATGACATGGCAGAGATCCATCCATCCATCTATCTCTCAAGCCCACATCCATCCATCCATCCATCCACCCACCCACCCACAGCGAACCACTCCCTGTCTCACCCGATGCACATAGCTCTCCTCCTCCCCTCCCCTTCCAGATCGCAGCCGCCACCTCCTTCCTGCCCATCAGCTCCACCGGTGATCCCTCCCCATCAGATCCACCGGCGATCCCCTCTGCCGCCGCCCGCGCACAGCCTCCGGCCCCTTATGCACTCCCCGCTGGCCCTCCTCCGATGGCCGACGAGCCTCCCTCGCCCCGACTCCCTGCTCTGCCTCAACCGGCCGGCGCGCCGCCATGACCGCAGCCAGCCCAAGCACGCGCCGCCCGCACCGTCCGCGCCCGCGACCTCCTCCTCGACGCCCTTCTCTTCTGCGAGCCGAGGTCCTTGCCGGCGGCCTCCATCTCGTGCTCGAGCCGCCCTCCGCGCGCCCCCTTCCCCTCAGCTAGCTCTGGGCGCCGAGAGTTGGAGCCTTGCATGGATCCGGCGTCTCCGACCTCCGCCTCGCCTCCTCCACCGGCCACCGCTCCTCAGGCTCTGCACCGACCCGACTCATCGCGTCCCCGACTCGCCGCGTCCCCGACGTCTGCTGCTGGACCCGAGCCCTCCTTGTTGTCTGGACGCATCCCCGACTCTCCCTCCTCCCCGACAAGGCCGCCGTTGGATACCTTCTTCCTCGACAGCACCGGCCGCAGATCCACTCCTCCATTTTCATCTCGCGGTTGTCCACAGCATAGACGACTCAGATCTGACGTTTTTGTTGTCTGACTGGTTTTTCAGGATGCGGGTGGTGCAGTGGTCACAAGAACACGCTCGACAACGTCTAGGCCGGGTCGACTAGGGCGGCAGCCGCGGCCGCCGGCGACGGCTACTTCCTCTACAAGGACTACAAGCTCGCCCACGACTCCACGACCCTCCAGGTCCCGTCTGCATGCCCGCTCCCTCCTCCTCGCCTCAGATATCGGAGCAGGGTGTGTTTGCACTGGATAGTACCTGTTTAGGCTGCAAGCTGACTTGACATGCTTATGAGTTCAGCTTATGAGCTCTCTAGCATTTACGATGCGCTGTCTTATATTCAGCTTCTTATGTGTCATGGAAATGCCCTTGTGTTGCATAGTAGGGTCCGAATTATACATGTTGTTGGCGATGAGATGTCCCTGTTTTGCTCTCTACTATGCACTGCTATATTACGTGGTTGTCTCTGTGCATCTCACTTGTAGTTAGTTGTACATGATGACCATCATAGTGTATATCTGGAATTTTTTTGACCTTCTCTCCTTTTCTGGTTACAAGGGGTAGTTACTGGTATCAATTCTAGAATAATCTGTCTGGTGATATGTCTACTGATTCTTTGAGAACTGCAAAGTAGCATGATTGATTGATTGTTATATCCTTATGATGCATTTTGCACCCTTATAGCCATTGTTTATGTGTTCACACCTTCATTTAAATAAGTTGTGGTACTGTTTAAATCAGTTGTGGTTGGCTACTGGATTGCATTGGAAATATGTTGTTTTCATTACCTAATGTTCTTGTTGCCGATAATTGGACCTGTAGATAGCAAGTTATTTTCCTAGTGGTTACTTATGCTTATTGTGTCTCATGCTGAAAAAGAAAATGCACAATGAGCTTGTTTGACTTTTTTGATGCTTATAGTATACTTGATCAGGGCAGTGCTAATTCCTGTGATCTTTCCTATCATTTGCTTGTGTGATGCTTTAAGATGACAAATTTAAAAACCCAAACTATTGTAAATAAGCTTTCTGCATCTTGAGGATTAATTATTCATGATATCCGAATGGTGTAGTTGATCATCACTGTTGCTAAATGCTATTGCTTGATATGATATAAGTATGAGCACTCAACCATTGTACAGCTCTTTGCATATTTGTTTTGTATTTTTTATGAATGATGATAGTTTGCGCAAGATGTGCACATGTTAACTTTTGCTGACTTGAATCTGTTATGCCCTGGATTTTTGCGCAATATATGCACATTATCTGATGGCTTGCTCAACTTTCAAGTCCACTATGTGATACAAATGCATGTGATGGCTTGTTTTATTCTTCTGATTGAATATTTCCTTTCTGTTGGTGAGGGAGGAGAATGCACCAGTTGAGGTCGCCGCTCCGGCTGCAGCTGCAACTATGATTCTTAGAGAGCCCATGCCCCATGTATCATCCCCGACTGCGAACACCCATCTACAGGTATGGCAGTGTCCACTGCTCTGCGCTTTTCTGCTCATCTTCTCCCTGCATCTGTGACAAAATTGGCGCTTAATCTGCTATTGATTTACATTCTCCATTCGTTAACACCAAGTCTAGAACTGTTGCTTTGATTTTTCCTATTAAGTAGCCTAGCAGTATTGAACTATTGGCACAGTACAGTACTATTGGAATACTTTTACTTTGGTAATTCTGTGTCTCCTATTAAACTATTGGATAGTTGTATTGAACTATCATGTTACTTGAAAGCATGTACTCCCTGGCAATGCTTCATGGTAATTCTATGTTTATCCTCACTGTTCTGTTTTCTTGTTGCAAGATATTTTGCCTAAATTCAAGACGAAAGTGATCTCCCTCTTATACAATTGAAGCCAGGCTGAAGATGTTCAAAGAAGCGATAAGATATTTTTGTATAGCAAGTTGTGTAATGATAGCTGGGTTATCTGGGTGATGTGAACTCTGGAATTTCATGTATCTTCTCTCTGTTTCTGAATGAAATATTGTATATTTTTGAACTACAATTGTTTTGTTTGAAATAGTGATTATGTATTTGATTTGAAAATATGTGAAATGGAAACCTGACTAGTGGGACCCACTTGTCCAAATCATTTGAGAAATTTTAGTTTTTTTTACGTGTGGGACCAATGCATGAGATTATAACATGCGGGACCCATCTCACTAGAGGGACCAGCTCTAAATATAATGCCTGAAACTATGAAAATCAATTGACTAAAAAGGCCATGGCCTAAAAATAAAAAGGCTGGAATGTTGGGCTTGGCCCATGTAGATGACCAAAATTAAAAGGAAAAAATAAATTAAATGGCTGTATTATAGGACTCGGCCCACGTAAAACACCGAATTGGACCGGGCCGATTCTGAGCTACGACCATTTAATTTGGTCATAATTTTGCCACGTAAGCTTGCCACGTTGGATCTGACGCGGTCTGGGCAGACTGCCAGTGATCAAAACAATAGGTCATAAAATCTACGACCTTTTATTTTAGTCGTAACCTACTACGACCATTTCACAAAGAAGGTCGCTAACTTTCATTAAAGACGGCCAGCTTTTGACAAACTGTTTTTGGTCACAAAAAGATCACAAATGGAACACACTGACCATTCAGTGACCAATATTGATGGTCGCAAGTTGCCATATTTCTTGTAGTGTGGCGGAGCCCCGGAACCAGCTGATCCCGTCGACGTCTACTACTACCCCGACGGAGCTTACTACTACGAGGAGAACGACGACCAGGAGTAGTTTAGGAGGCTCCCAGGCAGGAGGCCTTGCCTCTTTCGATCAGAGCCGTTGCTTGTTTTCGCCTTCTTAAGGCACTCTTGTCTAATTATGTCTGTTCCCAGACATTGTTGCTTTCGCTGACGCTTGTGTAACTCGAGCTTATGTATTCGAGCCCTCGAGGCCCCTGGCTTGTAATATAAAGCTTGTATTATTTTATTTTTGTGTCTAGAGTTGTGTTGTGATATCTTCCCGTGAGTCCCTAGGCTTGATCGTGTGCATTTGCGTGTATGATTAGTGCATGGTTGAGTCGGGGGCATCACACACGGACAGCCCTTCGGGAGGCACTCATAGAAACTCGGACGGTCACTCGGATAGCCCTTCGGGAGGCACTCTCGAACAGCCCCTCGGGCAAAAAGATCGAACCTTCGACCTCTCTATGGGGTTGCACACATACGGTGTCAGCTATCCCGCAGGGCTTCGCCGTCCATAACTAGTTCCCACCGGAACCTAGACAGCCTTTCGGCTCTACGAAACTATTTCGTGTGAGGGAGAGAAGAAGCCAGATCATTGCATGGCATAATGTATGAGAGAAAGAGTGAGTTTTGGGCAGCCCCCTCCACCCCTATTTATAGGCCAAGCCCAAGGGGTAGAGGACACTTGGAAAAACCAAAATGCCCTCAAAGGTGGCTTCCCAAAGAAGCTACCAAATAGTGTTTCCACTATTCATGAAAATATTTTTCCGCGACCGTTAAATGCAAAAATATTCCTGTAGGTCCAGAACATTTCCAGTACCCACTAAAACAATTCTGCACGCATTCCGAAACAATTCCGGATCAATGATTTTCATCAGCGAAAAGCAAACAACAATGCGTTTTCACTATTCACGAAGACAATTTTTCGCGTCCGTTAAATCCGAAAATATTTTTGTAGGTCTAGAACATTTTCAGCACCCACTAAAAAAATTCTGAACGCGTTCCGAAACATTTCCGGATTAATGATTTTCTTCAGCGAAAAGCAACCAAAGCGGTTCCGGCAGCTCCGGAACATTTCCGATTTTTTCTCCGGAAAAATCCTAGAAGTTCCCAGAACAATTCTGGCACCCTCTAAGAATTTCTAGGCATGTGCCGAAACCATTTTGACTTAATGGTATACTCCGAAACAACTTTTCGGTTTTACCGAAACTCTTCCGGTGTTCTCTCTCCGGAACTCTTCCATTGTCTCCGAAACTTTTCCGGTGACTTTCTCTCAGACTCCCTGTCTAGTATTCAGCAGATAGATGACCCTTAAGCGTGTGACCCTATAGGTTCGGTGAAGTATAGACATGACCGGAACACTTTCCGATAAATGATCAACATCAGAGCCGTGGACACCCATATTGACCCCTATATCCACACGAATAAATATTCGAGTGAACCTCCAGTTGCCGTGTGCTATTCCTGTTGCTTCACGATATGTTATAAACACCCGAGGTGAGATTTATCGGCATCCCCGTGGATCAACACTTGTCCACAATGCCAGTTACCTCGTTACCGGTTTTGTTCTCTTTTCTCGTTCCCGTGTTCCGGCATCCCTGTGATCAAATCACAATGTGTCTGGTCAGACGATGATGGATACCGTAACACCGAGAGGGCCCAAAGAATATCTCTCCATCGTCGGAGGAGCAAAAATCCCAATCTTGAGCTATCAAGTCCCTTGACATACTTTCTCATGAACCCGTAAGCCGCCGTAATAGCCACCCAGTTACGGATGACGTTTAACAAATCCCAAAGTTCATGAAGTAAGCATGAAGAAACTCGATACTCTCATGGTCTAAGGAATTATGCAAACGTTAACTTTTTCTGTGTTATAAACCATTAACTTGTGACGAATGTATCTCATAGCATAACATCAATTCGGGTCGATTCAACACAAGTGTTCTTCTAACAATGTGCCCTCAAAGTTTGCTGGCATAGTCATGCCCATGATCAAGAAAACAGGATCATCATGCAACACTTGAGCTAGTCTTAAAGGTCAGACTAGGAATACATTTTATCGTTTATTATTCCACGCGTGCATATGAGTCTTCCTTCGAGCTTCGTGGTTATTGCAGACTCGAGAACCATAGCAGTTATAGCACGGAATATAAACTTAATTACGAACATAGAGATAAATAATAACATTTATTATTGCCTCTAGGGCATATCTCCTACACACAAGTATTAGAATTTCAGGCGACCGATCCTTTTTGTTCTTTTTGTTATTAGGATAGCAACTCATAGTAATTAAAACCATGGTAGTTAAAAATAATGTTGTATTCTGAGAATGCTTAGAAAATATTTTACTATCAAACGGGACCTTAGTTATATGTGATACGCGCCGGGGGGGGGGGGGTGATGGTTGGAAGGAAGCCACTTCTCACTGTAAAGATGATCATAGCAATCTCCATATGGATGTAATATTTTTAGAGAAGCACTCCTGGCCATCGTGATGTTTTTAACCAACGAGACAGGAGCCGCTCGCACGAGCGTTACCACTAGGCATGTACAGTACACATAATAATAAGTTGCTCTACTAAAATAGTGCAAAATTCTTAGTGTTCTGTATGCGCTTACGGGTGAGGAACTGAACTGAACGCTGTACTTATTAGTTATGGATTGGTGTCTAGAGTTCAAGTTCGATGTCAATTTGCAGTGTTTCTTGACATTTTTATTCTGTTTTTTCTTCACAGATAATTAGGGCATCCCCCCCCCCCCTATATGAGTTTATGTATAATTCTTACTGAAAATGACCAAACCATACTCTTTTTGTTCCTTTACTGTGAATAGAAATTGAAGTATTCGTGGAAACTCTGTTGGTAATTCAGAAGAAGAAGCATGTACTGACCTTTGTGAGTGGCGATGCGATTGCAGGAGAATATTGCAGTGATGTGCTCTTCACGTGATAAATGCAGATGCATGAGGTATGAAGCTTGATAAGTGCACATGTCGTCGCCGGCTGGCTCGACTAAAACAAGTTTGGGTCAGTGGACTGACCCAATTTTTTCAGTCAACTGACCGGTTGCCGGTACCTTGATTTCCTAAAAAAAAAACACTAGAAACATGTTAGTCCAAAGAAACCTAAAATCTTTCCATATTTGATGATAATAAGGCATGCGCAATACAAAAATTATAGATACATTTAAGTCATATCAGAATCCCCATGCTTAATCCATACTCATCCTCTAGCATGTGTGATGATAAATAAAATATTTTGCATGTGAATGCTACTTATTAAGAATATGATGATCTAATATATTATCTTTGGTGAATCTAGAACAATATAAAGATACATGAGAATGATTTAGTCTTAACATTTGTAAACTATCTCAATGCATACAAAACTAGTTCCAACTATTATTTAATATTCAAACGCATCAAGTCAAATATTACCATTGGCGAAGATTTAGAAAGAATGTCAAAATATATTGGGAACACAGAAATGTCCTTTGTAAAAAAGAATATTTAACATGACAATAACTTCAAGACCAAACCAACACAAAAATCATGATCTTGTAAGGTTGGACAATTTTAATATGTGGAATAGAAAAATGAACGTGCAAGTATTTTCTAAAAAAAGAAGGTGCAAGTTAACTACTACAGTTCAAATTGGTGTCCCCAGACTAGTTTAAACAACTCCGTGTATGGATTAATTCGTCCCAGCAATCTTTTTTTAGGCGAACGTCCAAGCAATCAAGACGTACGCTGCATCGCACGAGAGCTATGTCTCGCTTGATGCGAGAAGAATGCTCCTCTAGCCTCTAGTGCCCCATCTAGTGGGCTGGCCAAACAACGTGCTTTCCTGTAGTTTTCTGAAGCTTCCTGTGAGCAGTTTTGGCGAGCTTCTATGACCGGTACATATTGCTTTTTGAAGTTGCCGCGTCTCCTTTTCTTTTTCTTTTCTGTGTGTTTTCTCCATCGATTTTCTTACGGTTTCTTGTTTTTTATCTATTTGTTTTTTTCTTTATCCATATTTTTTAGTTTTTTCATTTTTCAAATGTAATATTTTTTCAGATACACGTTCATTATTTTTCAAATGCACTATGAACATGTATCCGAAATACGCGTTGAACATTTGCAAAATTTACATTGATTTTTTTAATACAAAATGAATATTTTCAACCACATGTTTACATTTTTGCAAACATGCAGAAATTTCTTGAGTATTTATGAAAATTTATTAAATGGTACAAACAAATTTTGATATGTTATGAACATTTTAAAAAAATTGCATGAATTTTCTCATTATTTGAACATTTTTTGAATTGTATGAACACTTTTTAAAATTACGTGAACAAAATTTATATTTCATAAACATTATTTGTTAATACACGATGAATGTCGTAAAAAAGTAAGAAAGAAAATTATAGATATATTTAGAATATTTTCACATATGAAAAAAATAGAAAGATAGAGAAGAAACAAATTAAATGTAGGAAGAAATTAGCGGACTTAAATATTAACGGGCCAGCCCACTACAGAGGCTTCGTGAGGCAAGACATTCTTCGTTCTCGCAGTAGGAGAGGGAAAACGCGATTTCCTATTCGACGCATTCTACGTCAAACTAGTAGAATGCCCGTGCGTTGCTACGGGCTACAATGCATATAAACTAGCGGGGTTACCCACGCATTTGCGCGGCTAGAATTTCTGTATATTGCTATGTTATGTCTTTTCTTTACCTATTTTATTTTGTGTTATTGGCATTAAATTTTGCTACATCTATGTTCTTATTTTGTACTAAGTTGGTGTCAAAGATCTTGACGTGTCACATTGAAAGACCAAATACTCTAATACTATTCTCTATCCTTTTGTGTTCCTCTCATTCTTACCCCTTGATATTTTGTCACAATTTGCTTTATTGTATTTAGAAAATATGTAATATTCACGGCCTATAACTGAACCTTATTGTCCATTAATACTATATCGTACACGATCCACATGTTTTGATGTCTTCCCATCTTACTCTAATTCTCTATGTTTTCCAATCGAATATACATACTTATTGGTAAATGGTATCAAAACTGGTAAAATCTTTTGTTCTATGCGCATCATAAGTTGCTACTTTTTTATTGTGCCCACAATATTGCTTTCTCTACCAATATATTCCCTGGCATCCAAATGTTAACCGGTTTATTTTTTCTATCAAAGTGGCAATCATATATCAAAAATTATAGAAGAAAATAATTATTCAATATACTGGAACCTTACATATAAAAGTGTGCCATGTTCTTTATCCACGTCACAAAAGATTTGTCTACTATTATAGTTATGTGCCATGTTATGTGTAACTTTTTTATCTTTGAATCGCAACCATTATAGTTAGAATCAACAGATCGGTTATGGTTATATTTCATCTGATTAGTTATCTGTCTTTTGATATTTGAATTTATGAATCGGGTCTTGCATTTGTTTATTGACATTTCATGGTACATAGTTTATAATTATGTGTACTGAACACCATGTATACCCTATGTTTTTCACACTGTTATATATTTTAGGTATCTCCAATTGCTCAGCCATATTTCTTTGCATGTTTCTAATCCATCAAAGCGATAACAAATTATGTGTTAAACAGAACTCCTAAGAAAAATCCACGATGCATGTAGCTATATCGAGAAAAATAAAAGGTTGATGCTTGAAATTCTCGTGACATTAATGGCCTAGACAAATCGGACTTCTAGACCCATCATGTGCCAATACATGCACTCTGGTGCACTTCCTTGCACGTCTAACCCATTGGTTTTTACTTGTCCATTATTCATTCTCAATGTTATGCATGCCGGATACTTATTTGTAACCCAATACTTTTATACCTCTTTGAGGTACGATGTATTAAAAAAGTACTCCCTTTGTTCTCAAAAGACTGACCATAAAACGTCGTATATTTGTGAACAAAGGGAGTACATACTTTATTCTTGTTATTTATTGTAGTTGTTCAGAGTTAGTCAGTCTGCGTGGTACATTTATAATTTGAATGGAGCAAACTAATTTGGCTCGTACTTGTACATCCGTATTTACGGGGGGCTGGAATTTATAGTTTAAATGGCAATGAAAATATATTTTTTGCCGACACACATGTATCACGGTGGTTTGCTTTTATTACTTGGCAAAACATTTTCACTATTTTTTTTTTTGAAACTCATTTTCACTATTAGTAGGCATCTCATCGTTAACCGATGGCCACTCAAAGTTTTCCGACCGGGCCTTCCGTGCGGTACCGGAGCAAGGCACACGTGTGTAACGATATGCACCATGCAGCCAGCCTGTCCGGTCAGGAAGAAGAGAAAACCAAACTTACTTAAAGTTTGGAAACTAATACGTTATTACCTGCATACAAAAGTTTATCCTGTCCGTGTACGTGTGCCTGATCAGAACGTAATATTACGTGCATCTGCTTTAAATCTCGACGATTAAAATACATGATTAGTAGATCATATATGAAGGCTTGGCCCACAAATATGCATGATTAAAATATATGATTAGTGAAATCTCATGGAAGCTTGACCCACAAATATGTTCTGACCGGTACAGGGAAAAGCATGTAAAATTTGGCTGAAGGCAATACCTTTTTTTTTTTGCGAGGGAAAGGTAATACCTTTTATCAGCGCTTATGATGAGTTCACGTAGAAAAGCACTTATGATGAGTTATAAAGGAAACACACGTATACGTATTGAGTCCGGACTCCAGCTTTTCTTTTTTCCATCGTGTTTTGCTTGTCTGGCCGATTCCTTTTTTTAGATCACTTCTCTGGCCAATTCCAATACACGTATAGTATTGAGTCCGGACTCTAGCTATTGTTTTGTTTTTTACTCTGGCTGGAAACATATGAGATAAGGAAAAAGCAGACACTTCTTTATTGCAAATCACAGCCGTTCTTTTTAACTATATTTCTATTGTTAGATCTGTGCCGTTCGTTTTCTATCGTTTTAAGTATATAATAGATAAATCAGACAAATGTTAAGTTGAACTTTAAGGTCGAAGCTCATTTCTTCCTCATACATCTGGGCATGTTTGGACATCAAACGTACTCCCCACGGGCTCCTCAAAATTCAACCGTATGGATAGTCCGGGCTCCCCCAAATCCAGACCATATGTGGGGAAGAAATGTGCTTGTTCGGACTATCCACCATGTTATCTGCAACACAAAGTCCCAACACAAAAAATCCACCCAACGACGGACCCTTCCCATTTCCTGTCGGACCCTCCCCTTCTCGCCCGGTTTCCCGCCGTAGCCGGACATTTCTTGCTGGAGCCCTCTCCTTTAAAACCGGATGACGCCCACCTCACCATCACCATACGTCATCTCTCTTTCACACCATACTTCCCTACGGACTGTCAAGGAGGAGTCGCCCGCCAACCACCCCGCTCTCCACCTTGAACCTCTCCCCCGTGTTCGTGTCGATCCACCACCGCCATCAAGGGGGAGGAGGCGTGCGCCGCCCGTGACACCCCTGAGCCAAGAAGTCAGATCCGATGTCTCCTAAGTCATTGCCACGTTGTAACATATAGTTGAATGTCATGTATTACCACGAAACAAAAATATGATGTTTGTTGTTGGGCATGCAACTGATACGCCACCGTGTCTATTATTAACTCTTGAAGCAATCAATCAATGCATTTACCCTTCTATCTTAACCAAATAAATGTATGACTTGATGAAATGAAATATGAGCCACCCACTCATGCAATTTGCTGCAAAGCCACCTCTAATGAAATGCAATTTGCCACATGTTCTAAAGTAGGAAAATTATTCCGCTCAGACAGCCGTAACTAAAAAGGGACTCTACATCAGCTAGGCAATCTTCCAAATGGGGTTATGTCAATTTAGTCGGGCAGAGCAGAAGCACAACCAATAGCTATTTCAAGCACCGACACAACTCTTTGAGTCGGTGCAGACAGTTGCTCAGCACTGGCACCCATCAGCGCAGACACACACACAAGATTGCTTGCATCATGCCTCCTCCATGCGAAACTCTAACGCCTACCCCGTGGTGACTCTTTGTGGCTCGTCGGTGGTTTGTAGGGAGCCTCCGCGGCCTACCCCGTGGTGACTCTTTGTGGCTCGTTGGTGGTCCGTATGGATCCTCCGCAGCCTACCCCGTGGTGACTCTTTGTGGCTCGTCGGTGGTCCGTATGGAGCCTCCGCGGCAAAATCAAAGAACCCACACGAACAACAAATCCACATGTTTCGATTTCATTCCGATAAACAAAAGCAGAAAATTTGTCGCACTATGACCTACATTCATGGAACAGCTACAACTAATTATAACTATAGGCACGTCCGCGGTGTGGACTAATTGCGGCCACGCCCGTGGGGACCACCCCTGGGATGTCCACGGGCACCTCCGACGCCTCGGTCACTGGCACGGCCACGCCCACAGCCAACGCCACGGACATGGCCACGGCCAGCGCCATGTAAGAACATGTCCATGGCGTGCTGATATTCGTCCTCCGGCTCCGTTAACCCTTGGGTAAGCTCTTCCACGGCTAACTCCATCTGTGCAACCTCCTCAATGGCTAGCTCCATCTGCGCCTACCATGTTTATCAGTTCTACATCTACAAGCAATTAAGAAAATCGTATTAATCCATCATGCACTGGTCTAAAAATCTAAGTAACTACGACCAAAACCTCCCAAATCCAAATGAAGCACTATTTATCTTTGGAAGGGAAGTTTTTTTTAGAAAACCTTTCGGGAGATGACCTGTCAAGGGTCAAAATCAACTACAAATATAAGAGGGTAACTTTCTGAAGGATGGAAGCTCACATGTGCAATGTAAAAAAATAAATGAAACATAAGCACCACATCTGATCTTGCCACTTGCTCGAAAGGAATGAAATTCTAACACTTGTATGTAGCAGATATTTTATTCAGAAGACAATAAGTGGAGTATCTCAACATCCATTTAATCCCATTTGTTTTGCAATTTGCATTGGTCTAGAACAGGAAGGCATGAAGAGCATGCTACTTATCAATGCCCAAGGCCATAAAGGCTCAGGTTTTACATTTGCATAGTAACACAATGACAGACCAAGACATACATATATGCAATGAAAGCACAACAATGGATCCTGATGAATATCTATTTAAGGTTCAGCCAATTCATCTCAACTGACCAAAATACCACATACAGAGACGAAGGATCGCCTAAAAGTTGATGACTAATTAGGTTATGACTTGCACCAAAGTCATATTAGGAAGAGAACCATAAATGTTCATCCATGAATAAACTCTAATATATTGTTATTGTTGGTATCTCGTACTTACAGGAAGAAAAACAGGAAAGTTTACTATGGTCTTGCAGGTAAAAAAATATCAGCAAACATTTCTCTACCGCTAATTACAGTACCCTATAAAATTAGAACCAATAAATAATCTAGATTCTACAGTGTATCCTTTCATTACAGCTGATTGATTAAAAAAAGATCCAGCAAACACAAGCTGGTAATCTTTTTTTGTGAAGTTTTGTGCAGGTACGAAGCCAACCAAATCAGTATCAAATGAACCACAACTGAATTTGTGAGATTAAACCGGTGAGGTGAGACTACCAACTCCCCTTTAATAGTAGAGATTAAACATTGTCGCATAGTAGGTACCTTTGAATTTTCAGCCAACTTACTGTTCTCGGTCTGAGAGGATGTGTCATCTTTGTTAGGGAGAACAAAAGCGGCCAGACATTGACAATAATATAATGTGCTTATTTGTAAATCGGTGCAATTTTTTCCCGTAGCAATGCCTGATGTGATTGAGTTTTTCTTTAATCTTGTATAGCTGAAATTCAAATAACATTCAGCTATTATCAGTGCCAAGCTGAACATTCAGCTATATCAGTATAGCTATGTTTCCGTAGCAATGCATCAGTGCCAAGCTTAACATTCTGCTATGTTGAGTATAGCTAAGATTTTTTTGCTCTGCTTGATAAGTGGATTACCGCCACATCTGGTTTTAAGCATACAGATTCAGGTTCGTATATATACGAACCTGGTGTAGGATTGTCAGCTGAATGTCCCTATATGCGTGAACCTAGTGTAGGATTGTCAGCTGAATGTCCCTATATATGTGACCCTGGTGTAGGATTGTCAAACATCTGTAAGCATACAGATCTCTCTAGTCCTTTGGTCGTCCCTTCTAAATGACAAGCAAAGCTAGTTACAGATCTGAGAATAGGATAGAGACCAAGTAAATTTAGTATTCTCATTTCTGAGTACTCGGTCGGACTCTCGAAATTCCACCCAATAAGATAAAACTATTGATCCAATCCTAACAAAGGGTGAGGGGAAGAAAAGATAAATTTCAAATTACCTAAGATTTTTTTTTCACTATGAGTAGAGGAGTGAGGCATTGGACCTGTGCAGCGCAAAGGACATATGCAATCTTACTAAGTTGAAGGAGTCTTACAGGTATTCCTTTTGGAACTTCACACACAACTCAAGCTCTTTGTCATCCAGAAGTACTGTAAATATCATTTATCAAAGGAGTAACGCTGATGATCAATGAAATGAGCATGAAACATTACCATATATAAATCAATGTTCCCATCCTTACTCCCACTAAAATGAACAAATCTTTGACTGAGGCTGTGGTGGTGAAGAGGGTGACATGTTGGCTTCTACTGGCCAATTTCAAAGTCATAGGCAGAAGAATTTCGACGAACCACTAAATGATGAATGTAAATTTGGTACTTGAAATAAGGAACAAAGTAGTTAACTCACTTTCTTTTATTTCCCAATGGGCTATCATCAGATAATAATAAGGACAATAAAGGCAGCAATTTAAATAGGGTATAGGCAACAATGACTATGGAAAATAAATAGCATGGACACGTTTTACTCTATACATAAATATCCACACTTCAGTAATATAAAACAAGGTCATGAGATGTCTACTTGTATGTTTGAAGCTATCCAGATCATACTATGCCAGATTGTCGATTGTAATTTCTCATACACAAAAATTAATCACCATCAAGAAGATAAAAGTATCATTTCCTATTGCAGATCCACTTATTTCCGGATCAATACATAGTCAACCACCGGCAAATGTATCGTGTTCAATCATATCGATGAGTTCTCTTTATGAGAGGCTAACATTGTTGATGTTTCAGAACTAGTGGCGATTGATTTTTCCCAAGTATAAATGCTTTTAGTGAAAAAGGCAAACACACTAAGCTGATCCATGGGCGACCAAACTAAGAAAAGAGAGAAGATTATCCAAATGTGGCTTTCAGCAGACATATCTGATTAAAGCTGACCGTTTCCACTTCTTATTTTAACAAAAAAATATGATAGGCTAAATGCTAAAATCTCTATGCACCGGCATCTTAAAGAATCTAACACTTCAGGAATTCATCTTGGCCTACAACAATTAAGAGACATAGACAACATGCACTCAGCTGAAATGAGTGAGTTCAGCATGCATTATTGCATTATCTGAATTAGAATGGATTATGTAGTGAAAAAAGGAAGCATAATGTCATACTCTGGCATGTTCAGTCATGAATGAAAATATTGAGTATTGAAAAAATAGCTCTCTACATCCCTCTCTATTGTCTTGTTATATATCTACCAAGTGGAGCAAAACGTTATCCTAAATAAGTTATAGACATCAATTTGTGCTTCTGAAACTATTGTGAATTGCGTTGCTAAACATTTAGAACCTGTTCATATAACATGAGAGATTAGTTAATGATGCCACTGAAGCTAAAGCGAACACATTAAGGTTCGGCATCAAGTGGTTGCTGTACCTACAGAATGTTGTGACTTTTTGAGTGCGACTGCTACTCTCGAGCGTGGAGCACCCTGATGCTTCTGCGGCCGGGCATGCACTCCGGTCCTGTGCGTATATCTCCCACCATGTAGAAACACAAACAGAGGATTGTTAATTTCTACTGTCGCTAGCAGATTGTCAGCATGAAGATCTTTCGGCCTTGTTGATGCCAGCATGAAGGGCAAGGAGAGAAGCGCTTACCTCGGTGGTCAGCGCCGCATCCTCAGCTATGATCTACCTGCAGCTCGTCGAGAGGGTGATGGAGATGCTGCTGCAAGTTTTCGCTCCTTTGCTATATCGTCTTCAGTACCATGCAGTTGTGTTATTCGCCAAGCCACAAAAAAACTCTGAAACTATCTTTGATCCATTTTTTTATACTACTAAGTATTTACAGAAATAAATACAAATTGAATCAATGGATCTGGAGTTCTTTACCTTGATGGCTAGAGGTGGTTCTACACACAGCCGACCATTACAGGTCTGACTTGACGCGTCCAAGTACATCTTATTTTAGTTGCTTCTTCACATCAGCCTGTAGCTATCGTTGTGGTAAGCGGGGGAGTAAAGAGACCACACAAAAAATCAAATTTTGCTAGTCATACACATGTCGCACGACTCCACCTAGCCGGCCTGCTCATCCATTTTAACTGGGCACAATCAAGTGGCAAAGTTCAGATTTTCAGAAAAGAAACGACAATTCTGATGAGGATATCCCTACTATGGTTCCCTCTCTACCTCATGAAGATAAACAACCTGTTGCTGCAAAGAAGATGTCCAATGATGAAATCGGGATTGGTCCAATTACAAGAGCTCGTGCTAAGTTACTAGAACAACATGTGAATTCTCTCTTAGTTGATAATGCTATTTATTTTAATGAGAGCTTTATACTGCCTAAATCCTTGTGTGTATGTGTCATTAGGTACATTGGAGAGGAAGGCATAGCACAAGCGAGCAAGGAGGGGAGCAAGGAGGCATTGCAGCTGGGAAGGGAGGAAGACCCTGCAGTTTCCAGGGCGGTAGTACCGCCCCACACAAGCGGTAGTACCGCTTAGCGGTAGTACCGCCCCAGTACTACCGTCCTAGTACCGCTTAGGAAATTTCTTCTGGAATCCAAGCGACCCCAAGCGGTACTAAAGCGGCACTGAGTATTTTTAGAGCGGAAGTACCGCTTAGGAGCGGTAGTACCGCTTGCTATAAGCGGTACTACCGTGCTGCCTGCGCACAGACTTTGGGGCTGACGGCCCGTGTACCCCTTCGATCTATCTTAGGATATAAATACCCTTCCTTAGGGTTAGTTAGAGGCAGACCACGTTTAAGATAAACCCTAGTTCTTGAGATTGCTTGTAAGCATTCATCTTGAATCCTCATCTCCAATTCGTATCGATCTGGAGATCATATACTGCAAGTTGAGTGTAATCTGCTGTTCCATTGGGAATTAGTATATTGCAATTATACCGTTTCGTGGTTGACGGCTACGTGCGCAAGTGTGTGACGTTGTGAATATCCAAAGGGTTGAGACCTTTTGCATTGGCATCAGGGATCAAGCGAGGGAGAGTTCATCGGCGACATACAAGTTATCTATCATCTTCATCATCACCACCGCCGCTTACTGAGAAGATCAGGACACCCCATATCATCTTGGTATCAGATTTCCAGTGTTGCCTCGGTAAGCATCCACCAAATCATCCATAGATTAGTTGTGTTTTTACTCCTATCCATAAAAAGCCTCACAAAAAGATTAGGGTTAGGGTTTTTGCCATCACCTAGATTGCATCGTAGATCGGTTTTAGTTGCTGGTCGTTGTGTCTTTCTTTTTGCGTAGCTTTTTCCTTCGAATCGATTGGTTTTCGTTTCCATCGTAGATTGGCTTTTTGTTTCGATCAGTTATCCTGTTTTGCAAATTCCATAGCCACAGCCTGTCTACACAAAGGTGTTAGGAACTTACCCACGAGACTAGTTTCCGCTCTACAGGTTGCTCATATAGGTTTTGGTGCTTTGCAATTTCTGGACGTGATCCAAGAACAGTCGCCGCTGCCTGCGATCTATTGTGGCCTAAAAAAAAGGACAAGAAAAGAGGAGAGAGAAAAAAAAACGAGAAAGAAAGAAACGAGAGAAACAGTGGCTGGACGTTGTTGCTATCTATTGCACTGTTGGATTTGTATTATCTTGCGATTGTGCACTAGTAGAATTGAGCAATCTTGTGCCTGTTTACATTGAGCATTGCTAGTGTCTCTCTAGTGCATTGCAACACATCCTGTTTTTATAGTTGCTTTGCCACATTTTTCTCCACCGTGTTTGTTTCCTTGGGTGTTTGTTCACACGATCAGCACTAGGACTTGTCTTCGGTGTTGTTAGGTATCCAAACCAAGCTCCACCATATACCCTGCTTTGTCGTGTGATTGCTCTTATACCCGGGTATTCACTTCATCACATCCGTGCATTAGTCATCCATCCGAACGGGTAAGCATTGCTATTCACTTTGGAACGGTAAGATTTCCTTTTCTTGTCAGTTTTGAGTGAGTTGTGAGTGTGCCACCAACCAGATTTTGATTTTTGCACTAACCGACTAATCATGTCTTCTAGTGATGTTGATGTGCTGCAGAAAAAGGCTGATGACGAGTGTGTTTCCTGGAAGGACCATGAAGCTCTCCGCGTTCATTTGACAGGGGTTATCGATAGATCCGCTGAAAAAATTGAGGCTGATATTCAAGTTATACAAATGAAAGTGGACGCAACTGACACTACCGTCAATGCTATGCAAACACAAGTCAATGCTCTCCAAATAAGTATACAGCAGTTGACAACTTCAGTCAATGGGCTGCGTGTCGCTATTGAGCAACGCCAACATGACGGTCATGACGATGCTGATAGTGTCCATGACGACAATGACAACATGGTGGGCAATCATGGCCATGGGCGTGACTTGCAAGGGCATGGTCATCTACCACTACGTGGTGCTCGGCGTGTACCGCTTCAGGAGGATGATGGTTTGGGCAAGCCCAAGTTCACGATTCCTAGATTTGAAGGCTCCACTGATGTCGAAGAGTATCTCACTTGGGAGCTTAAGATGGAGAAATTATGGCGTTTGCATGATTATACTGAAGATAGGAAGGTCAAGCTTGCTTCTTCTGAATTTGATGGCTATGCATTGCGTTGGTGGGATAGCGTTGTGAGTACCCGTCGCGATGACAATGAACTTCCTGTTCGCACATGGCGTGAGATGAAGGCGGTTATGAAAGCTTGTTTTGTTCCCACTAATTACTTGCGGACAGTTTATGATAAATTGACACAATTGAAGCAAGGTTCCATGACGGTTGATGCATATTACATGGAGATGGAGATGTTGATGCAGCGTGCTCGAGTAAGAGAATCTGTTGAGATGACTATGCAACGTTTTCTCCATGGGCTGAAATATAACATTAAGGGTATTGTTCGGCATCACCAATACAATACAATGAACGAGCTACTCCATCATGCAAGAGAAGCTGAGTCCCAGTTGGCCGAAGAAGCTCAAATTAAAGGCCGTTATACTACAGCTGGGCGGTTCTCCAACAGAACACAGCCGCCCCCTAGGGAGGGCGCTGCCAGCCGCCCCTCTTCTTCTGCAACCAAACCAGCCTCCACTGTTCCACAATCAAAGCAACCTGCTGCTCCTGCTGCTAGCTCAGGTTCCAATATGTCTACAGCCCGTAATAGAGATATGCTCTGTCATACATGTGGAGGCAAGGGACACTTCAAGAGAGAGTGCCCAAATAGAAAAGTGATGATTGTGAACGATGACAATGAGTATGAGACTGGAGATGATGCTGATCCATATGCTTCAGATGACGATGGGTACACACGTGACGACGGCATAGATGCTTTTGCTTCTCCAGCACCTACTATTGTTGTCTCGCAGCGTGCTCTTAGTGTGCAGCCACATGTTGATTCACAGCGTTGCAATTTGTTCCAAACAAAAGCACTAGTTGGCCCCAACAAAGCTTGCAGGGTGATCATTGATGGAGGTAGCTGCCGCAATCTTGCAAGCAAGGAGTTATGTGCCAAGCTAAATCTGAAATATTTACCTCACCCCAATCCATATTACGTACAATGGTTGAGTGACAATGGTGAGATGAAGGTGAGTCATATGGTGCGCGTAAATTTTGAGATAGGACCATACACGGATTCCATTGAATTTGATGTGGTGCCTATGACAGTTTGCCATATTTTATTGGGTCGGCCATGGCTCTATGACCGCCATGTGCAACACAATGGCCGTGCCAATACTTATCACTTGGAGTTCAAGGGCAAGAAAATAAATCTGCAGCCTATGTCACCACAGCAAATTGTCACTGAGTCTCGTCAGAAAACAGAAGTGAATATCGAACAGCCACCTGCACGAGAGAACAATGTAAAAGCCATGAGTGATAATATAACGAAAAGTGCGAGAGAGCCTAGTTTGCTTATATTAGCCACCAAAGAAGACATGAGAGAATTTCGAGAGGATCCTACAGCCCTGCCTCTTGTGCTTATGTACAAAGGCGAGGTTTTAGTTTCTAATGATACGCAATCTGTTTCTCTTGGTGTGTCTACTGTTTTGCAGGAATATGGCGATGTGTTTCCGGCGGAGGTACCATCGGGGCTGCCAACATTGCGTGGAATTGAGCACCAAATTGATCTCATACCCGGCGCCACCCTCCCCAACCGAGCGCCATACAGGACCAATCCCGAAGAAATGAAGGAAATACAGAAGCAAGTGCAAGCACTAATAGACAAAGGGTATATTCGTGTTTCTCTTAGTCCTTGTGCTGTTCCTGTTATTTTGGTGCCTAAGAAAGATGGTACATGGCGCATGTGCGTAGATTGTAGAGCTATTAACAACATCACTATTCGATATCGTCATCCTATTCCACGCTTAGAGGATATGCTAGATGAATTGAGTGGTGCTGCTGTTTTCTCTAAGATTGCTTTGCGTAGTGGTTACCATCAAATTCGGATGAAGGAAGGCGATGAATGAAAAACTGCTTTCAAAACTAAATTTGGTTTATATGAGTGGTTAGTTATGCCTTTTGGTCTTACTAATGCACCTAGTACCTTCATGAGATTAATGAATCATGTTTTGCGAAAGTTTATTGGACGTTTTGTGGTTGTATATTTTGATGATATACTTATTTACAGCCGCAATGAATCTGAACATTGTGATCATATTAGACAGGTTTTGCAAGTGTTGCGTGATAATAACTTGTATGCTAATCTTGAGAAGTGCACATTTGCAAAAGATAAAGTGATATTTCTGGGATACGTTGTTTCTAAGCATGGGGTAGAAGTAGATTCATCTAAGATTGAAGCAATTCAAAATTGGCCTACTCCCATGAATGTTAGTCAAGTACGAAGTTTTCACGGTCTTGCTGGTTTCTATCGTCGTTTTGTGAAAGACTTTAGTACTATTGCTGCACCATTGAATGAATTAACAAAGAAAGGTGTGCCTTTTGTGTGGGGCGTAGCCCAAGATCATGCTTTTGACGAGCTGAAACGTTTACTTACCTCTGCACCATTACTTGCACTACCAGATTTTTCCAAACAACTTGAGGTTGAATGTGATGCTAGTGGTATAGGTATTGGTGGTGTGTTGATGCAATAAGGTAGACCTATTGCTTATTTCAGCGAGAAACTTTCTGGTGCTAGACTGAATTATCCTGTTTATGATAAAGAATTGTATGCGCTTGTTAGAGTTCTTGAGATTTGGCAACATTATCTATGGCCAAAAGAATTTATCATACATTCTGATCATGAAGCATTGAAGTATTTGAAAGCTCAATCAAATCTGCATCGACGCTTAGCTAAATGGGTTGAGTTTATTGAGTCTTTTCCGTATATCATTAAGCATAAGAAGGGAAAAGATAACATTGTTGCTGATGCTCTATCTAGGAAGAACATGCTCTTGACACATCTCGATGTTCAAATTCCTGGTTTAGAGAGTTTGTGTGATTTGTATGCAACTGATCATGATTTTGCTGAACCATATCGTTTATGTTTGCTTCGAAATGCATGGGAGAAATACCACATCCATGATAGATACTTGTTTCGAGCTAACAAACTTTGTGTTCCAGAATCGTCCGTCTGTTTGCTATTGTTGCAGGAATCACATGCAGGAGGATTGATGGGTCACTTTGGGCGTGAGAAGACATTGCTCATGCTGGCTGATCACTTTTATTGGCCCAAGATGAGGCGCGACGTGGACAGGTTTGTTCGGCGCTGCATTACATGTCACAAGTCCAAGTCAAAACTGAAGCCTCACGGTTTGTATACGCCATTACCTCCACCTACCACACCATGGGAAGATATAAGTATGGATTTTGTGTTAGGTTTGCCACGCACTAAAAGAGGTCATGATTCTATATTTGTGGTAGTGGATCGATTTTCTAAGATGGCACATTTTATTGCATTCCACAAAAGCGACGATGCGTCGCATATTGCTAACCTGTTTTTCAGGGACATCGTACGCTTGCATGGAGTGCCAAAGACAATTGTTTCTGACAGGGACGTGAAGTTTATGAGCTACTTCTGGAAGACATTGTGGGGAAAGCTAGGCACAAAGTTGTTGTTCAGCACTACATGTCACCCACAAACTGATGGTCAAACGGAGGTGGTGAATCGCACCTTGTCCCAATTGCTGAGAGTTATGATCAAGAAAAATCTGCGTGAGTGGGAGGAGTGTTTGCCACTTGTTGAGTTCGCTTACAACAGGGCTGTGCATTCTACCACCCAGCTTTGTCCTTTTGAGGTGGTGTATGGTTTCAAACCAATTACACCACTAGATTTGCTGCCTCTTCCATTGCATGAGAGGGTTGATATGGAGGCATCAAACAGAGCAGATTATGTGAAGAAGATTCATGAGAAGACACGGGAGGCTATTGAGAAGCAAGGCAAGAACATTGCTACTGCACGAAACCAATCAAGAAAGAAAGTTTTGTTCCAGCCTGGCGATATGGTGTGGGTGCATCTTCGCAAGGACAGGTTTCCACAGTTGAGACGTTCTAAACTTCGGCCGCGTGGTGCTGGTCCTTACAAGGTGTTAGCCAAGATAAATGACAATGCCTACTCGATTGATATTCCTATTGCTGACTTTGGTGGCGTTAGCAATAGTTTCAACGTTGCTGATTTGTCCCCATGTGATGTCGATGACCTTGGAGCGTCGGGGTCGACACCTTTTGAAGGGGGGGAGGATGATGAGGATATCCCTACTATGGTTCCCTCTCTACCTCATGAAGATAAACAACCTGTTGCTGCAAAGAAGATGTCCAATGATGAAATCAGGATTGGTCCAATTACAAGAGCTCGTCCTAAGTTACTAGAACAACAGGTGAATTCTCTCTTAGTTGATAATGCTATTTATTTTAATGAGAGCTTTATACTGCCTAAATCCTTGTGTGTATGTGTCATTAGGTACATTGGAGAGGAAGGCATAGCACAAGGGAGCAAGGAGGGGAGCAAGGAGGCATTGCAGCTGGGAAGGGAGGAAGACCCTGCAGTTTCCAGGGCGGTAGTACCGCCCCACACAAGCGGTAGTACCACCCCAGTACTACCGTCCTAGTACCGCTTAGGAAATTTCTTCTGGAATCCAAGCGACCCCAAGCGGTACTAAAGCGGCACTAAGTATTTTTAGAGCGGAAGTACCGCTTAGGAGCGGTAGTACCGCTTGCTATAAGCGGTACTACCGTGCTGCCTGCGCGCAGACTTTGGGGCTGACGGCCCGTGTACCCCTTCGATCTATCTTAGGATATAAATACCCTTCCTTAGGGTTAGTTAGAGGCAGACCACGTTTAAGATAAACCCTAGTTCTTGAGATTGCTTGTAAGCATTCATCTTGAATCCTCATCTCCAATTCGTATCGATCTGGAGATCATATACTGCAAGTTGAGTGTAATCTGCTGTTCCATTGGGAATTAGTATATTGCAATTATACCGTTTCGTGGTCGAAGGCTACGTGCGCAAGTGTGTGACGTTGTGAATATCCAAAGGGTTGATACCTTTTGCATTGGCATCAGGGATCAAGCGAGGGAGAGTTCATCAGCGACATACAAGTTATCTATCATCTTCATCATCACCACCGCCGCTTACTGAGAAGATCGGGACACCCCATATCAAATTCTAAGTTTCAGAGTTGACCACCCAAATCCCTTTGGTCGTTCGCAGCATGAGGATGGAGTCAGAGCGCGAGGTGCATTGGGCACCTCCCTCCGCCTCCCTGCCCTGGCCTTACGTCGGTCCGGTACTTGGATTGCCGCTTCATCACCCTCTCCGCCGCAGCGTGCCGTGTCGATCTATTTGACGGCCACATCGTCGAGCGGAAGACTAGGGCAGCGCTACCACCTGCCACTGGCAAGCCGCGGCACGCATGCCCTAGCGGCGGAAGAGAAGGAGCCATGACCGGGTGAGGGCTATGGCTCTAGGACGTGTAGCTGGACGACGGATGGATGGTTGGCAGCGGCGAGGGGCGACGATGTAGGAGGCAACGAGGGCGGCGGCGATTGTGGCATGGAGGCAACGGGGGCGGCGGTGTGGGAACCCTAGAAGACAGGGCCGAGAGAGATCGAGGGAGAGAAGATTCGGGTGGAGCGATTCGTTCTGAGGATAGAGAAAAAATCGGTCTGATAGTCTTTTTTCTCCCTGGTAAATCGGTGGGGTGGAGGTATCGTTCGATGTGTGGGTTGAGACAGGGGGAGGTGGGAGGAAATAAAATCGGACGAAAATAAAACCGGAGTACCAAAATAAAACCGGAGTACCGGCCTACCAACTGCTCCATTAGGAATAGTGATTGTCGGGCAACCGCACACGCAATCGAAGGGATCGACCGTGATGGGCCGGCCCATTTAGAAGTGAGGGGTGCGTTCCACCGATCCCGGTTTTAGGAACCTTCTCAAGGTTCTAGCCGGTTTTTACTGGCCAAACCGGTTTAGTTTTTCTGTTTCTTTTAGGTTTTCGTATTTCTTTTTTCTTTTTCCAGTTTCGTTTTTTCTTTTCTCTTCTTTTTTTTCTTTTTCTACTTTTTTTGTTTCTTTTCTTTTTTTTTCCTTTTTTTCAAGGTTTTTTTTCTATTTTCAAAAAATGTTCAAAAATGTAAAAAATGTTAGCATTTGATCATTTTTTCTAAAAGTATCCTGTTTTAAAATTTTGTTCAAAAATTCTAAAAAAGTTTAGACTTTCAAATATTTGTTCGCTTCTTTTTACACATAATATTCCAAATTTGAAACAAAGAGAATTTCAAAATTTAAAAATGTTCAAAATTCAGAAATTTTCTGGAATTTCAAATAATGTTCCCAGTTTTAAAATTTAGAACATTTTCATGTTTTGAAAATTTGTTCACAAATTCAAATAATGTTGGGGAATTTTAAAAAATGTTCCCACTTTTGTTCCAAATGTTCATTTTTTGAAAATTTGTCCCAATTCAAAAAAGTTTGGGTAATTTCAAAAAATGTTTGCAATTTTCTCTTTTGTTCACAAATTCAAACAATGTTTAGGAATTTCAAAAAAAATTCTAACTTTCCAAATTTCTTCACAAATTAAAAAAAATGTCGTGTCTCCAAATTTTGTTCACGAATTCAAAAAACATTCGGGCAATTTCAAAATTGTTCGTGCTTTTGAAAAAATTGTTCGGAATTTAAAAATTTTGTCATTTCCATTTTTGTTCCAGTTTTTCAGAAAATGTTTTTTTAGAAATTGTTCGTAATTTCAAAATATGATATTGTTTTCATTTTTGTTCCTTTTTTTAGAGAAATGCTCGGGAATCCCCAAAAATGTTCACATTTTCGTGAAATGTTCGAGCTTTTAGACACAGATTCATAGGAATTAAGGTCGCTAGTGACCTGGTTCAGTAGTAGGAGGCCCTCTGTTCGATCCCTCACGTGTACTTTAGTTTTGGGGATTTTTTGCGAATGTTTAACTTTTTACCGCTATAGTTTAGTTCTTTTAGCTTTGCGTTGCAAGTTTAGCATAAACGCTAATCTGTCGCAGAGGCTAGCCCAGCTTGCGCATCGCTATGAAGTCAGGGGATCGAATCCCAACGCTAGCGCTTCTTTTTTCATGTTTTTCCACCTTGCGAACGCGCGAACGCAAAATGGGCCGGCCCAGGTGAGCTACGCCCTGTGTGAAGCGTCGACTTTTTGACGCAAAGAGCGTCACACATGAGCTCCCAGGGGCAACCCTATTCTCAACGAAAAGAAGGTGAGCAAAAACCCATGTGGCGAGCTTAAGGCGTTAGAAATAGGTTTTTCATACAAGCGCACACCCTATCCATTGCAAGAATAGTAAATGGGTCGGCCCATAAAGCTTGAAACTGTTGCAGTTTTGGGAAGCTTCCAGACGATTTTGGGAAGCTTCTAGCCGGTTTTCTGTATTTTTTTCTTTTCTCGTTCTTCTTCTGGTTTTTTATTGATTTTTCATTTTCATTGTTTTTTCCCTTTTCTTTTCATGAAGGTTTCCCAAATCCGTGAACTTTTTCAAATTCATGAACTTTTCTTGAATTCATAATTTTTTTAAATACATGAACTTTTTACATATTTAGGAACTCAAATACACGATTTTTTTTCAATCCATGAATATTTTTTAAAATATGCGATCATTGTTTCAAATTATTGTTGTAAAATTGATGAAATTTTTAATATTTGGTATATTTTTTAAATTAATATTTTATTCAAATTTATTGGGCTTTTTCAATTTTGTGAAATCTGATGAATCTTTGAATTAAATTTCAAACTAGTGAACATTTTTTTTAAATATATGAAATATTTTAAATTCAAGAACTTTTTTAATCTATGTTTTTTTTTTCAAATTATGAATATTTTAATATCTGCAAAACTAAAGGATCCTTTTTTTCTAAACCAGTAGCTGTTGTTGCTTTTTTCTACATAGTGTGTTTTTTTTCGGCAACTATATAGTGAGTGAGTGAGCGAATCTGTCGAGCGCTAATTTGAGTCTCAACCCACTAAGCTTTTTCTGTGAGTGCTGGCATGTTAGTTGGAGCTAGAAAGCCCATTTATCGCTTCAGGCTTCAAATATGGCTAAACGATAGAAGGCACACGCTTCCAACTGTTTTTTCTTTTCTTTGCTTTTTTAACCTTTTTTGTTCATTTTTGTTCATTTTTTTTTCTTTTTTTCCTTTCTCATTATTTATTCATCTTTTTTGCTATTGTCATTTTAAAATACATGATTTTTTTTGAAATACGTGATTTTTTTTACAAACTTTTTTGAAATCCAATATCTTTTTTATTTCACAAACATTTTTTAAAATACATGAATACACTTTTATTCATAATTGTTTGAAGCACGAATAGTTTTCAAATTCATAAATATATTTAAAAAAAATTCTCTGGCAATTTCAAGTCCATGAACATTTTTGTAAATTCATAAACTATTTCCAAAGTCATGATTTTTCTAAAAAATGATGATATTTGTAAATTTCAAAAGCGAGTAGCTTGTTTTCTTTTGAACAAAAGAGCGAGCAAGCTGCGGACGATGGAACGAGCGAACCAGGGCATATTTCGTTGGGCTGGCCCATTTGTGTTCACAGTACTTAAATGTATAAAAAATGCTATAATTCGCCATGTTCTAGGCTGATGTCTACCTGGGCTGATTATTATGCTACCTGGCCCATTTGCGTTCACAGTATTTAGGCATATTTAAATAAGCATTCCATGATGGGCGCGACTATGTGCCGACGGGAGCTCCTGTTTAGCGCCTTCAGCGCTGACCTGATGGCTTTTGCCCTCCCATCGGCACAAAGAGGTCGTCTCATATGCTAGACACGGCCGATGCATCACACGTAGGGTGTGGCTATAGTTGCCACAACGCATATATTATGGGCCGGGCCAAAAACGTGGTTCTTTGGAGATGACATCAGTATTCTAGTGACGGCTTCACTCTGTTTCCTTTTTTTTATTTTCTTTCCTTTTTATATTTTCAAAATATTCAAAATAAGAATACTCAAAAACAATTTACTTCAATTTTGAAATGCGTTCATCGCACATTTAAAAAGTTCATATGGTGTAAAAAAGTTCACGCGACTTAAAAAAAATTATACCATTCTAAGAAAATGTTCGTGACCTTTGAAAAATGTCCACACGTTTATATATATATATATAGGACAGCACTATTCTAATTCCAGGATTAGAATAATATTCTAATCCCAACCAGCCCTATATAGGGCCGACAGGAACCTCTTGAACCCCCGAAATCGCGGGCGACTTGGACCAGGACCAGGTGCCGCAGAAACCGGGCACCCCGATCCCGATCTCGATCCCCGCCGCCGTTGCCCCCCTCGAGCACCGGCCCGATCGAGCCCACCTCCGCCACCGAATCCACCGCCCTCCACCGCCGGGATCTTCCCTCCACTCCCTTCTACCCACCGTCGCGGACCGAATCTAGCCTCCTCCCCTCCATCGCCACCTCCCGTCCGACCGCCGGCGCGGACGAGCGAGCGACGACGCACGCCGGCGCGGACGAGCGAGCGACGACGCACGCCGGCGCGAGGGAGCTCGCGTCGACTGGAGGCGGCGAAGCCGCCGGACCACCGGAGTTTCTGCGGGCGCCATGGACAACCGGAGGCTTCCTCCTTCCCTCCTCGCCTCCTACCTACGGCGCGGCCAAGGGAACGACGGCAAAGGCCGGAGCAAGGTTGGCCGCAGGTCAGCGGCAGAGCCTTCGGATCTAACAAGGCACGCAGCACCACAGGTACTAATTCACCCCTGCCTCCTCCTGCATTGATGAACTTCTTGCTGTACCTGAACTTCTTGCTACAACCAGATGAATTTGGTGCCTTCTAATAGCCATGCAATGTCTTGGGATTCTTCTTCCAACACGCTGGCGCTTTGCTCTCAACGTGGCCTATCTGCTGCAGGAAAAAGAATAGCTGAACTTCTAGCCAAGGTATGGTTGGACTTCCTGTTCTATTTTCTTTGTTTTCTCCTGCATGATCATGTATGTTATTTCTACACCATGTGAATTCCTACTAGTGACTGTGAAGTTCTACTACTAACTGAAGCTCAGTTCAGGCTGCAATACTTGTTTACATTTTATTTTTAAATAATAATAGTTAGATACAAAACACCATGTGAAGTTCAACTAGTAAATGAGCCTCAGTTCTAGTTGGTACATATCTAGTTGATGTTACTCATGTATATCTAGAAGTTCAACAAGGGGATCCCACTCAACTATTATTTTAACCTTCCCCTTTTGCACACTAGAAGTTCAGACTATGAATAATGCTCAGTTCAACTATATACAGGAGGTTACTTGTGCTACAGCAAATATAGATAGATGTTGCTGGGAAGTTCAGACTATGAAGAATGCTCAGTTCAACTACACCAATATAGATAGATGTTACTTGTGCTAACGAAATTATTTCATGCGAATGTAATCTTTTCAGGACGAGAGACGCAGAAAAAGGGGTAGAACTTCCCATCAGCAAGTATACAACCCTCAGCCTGTACGCATTGCGCCGCCCCCTGAATGGGTGACACCTGAAACACACTCGCAGCATTCCCAATCTGCTCCACACCCCAAATGGGTGACGCCCGAAAACCTAAACCCCCATCCTCACCAGTACGCACATCCACCTAATTGGGTGACACCGGAAATCCCCCGCGGATTCTTTGTATCCACCAACAGACTTCCAAGCACACCGATGGAGGAGGACGTTAGTTCAGGTTCTGCATATAACTCTAGAGGTTATCCTGGTGTGGATCGTCAATGTGAACGAGCAGCAAGTAAACCAAATGCCAGGACAATTACAACAGGAACACACACACGGAGGAAAGTGCTCTGCACACTACCGCCGAGGGATCCTGATGCTGCTGCTACAACTCATGATCGTACGGGACATGAGATTGATGGTTTGTTTCATAGAAGAAAAGAACAAACTAAAACCAGGATTGGCATTCCTCCACAACCACCCCAAGCCAAAAGGACACAAACAAGAGAGAGGCCATCTTCAACCCTCCTACCTCCTCGTGATCCACTCCTGCACCCTGCTATGGTAACTCCGCCCTGCCCCATCCCAACGGGCCAGCAGCAGACTCCGGTGGAGTTGCGATCATACAAACACGTAAGTGAACAAAAATAACATATTTATATATGCATCTGGTCTGATCTGCCATTTTTTTGCACCAGGACTAACATATTTATAAGCTACATTTTAAAAATTACCGTTTGTTTTTTTTCTTTCTTCAGAAGCCGGATCTCCCAGATTATCTAATACCAAGACTGAAGATGACATTCAAGAATGTACATAAAGCCTGGGAATTTTACAACCGATACGCCAGGCACGCTGGTTTTGGCATCAGGAAGACGGGTGGAAATGATAATCACAAGTACTTTGTCTGCGCATGCCAAGGGAAACACAATCCTACTGTTTCTGAAGCTGATAGGCAGCGAAACAAAACCTCGCACAGGACAGGCTGCAATGCTAGAATGAGGGTGAAGGTGCAAGAGGATAACACATGTGTGGTGGTGGACATTCAATACAATCATAATCACCACCTCATCCAAACTGCTGACATGCTGGTATTCTTGCACTCACACAAGAATTATGACCCCACTCTTTTGGAGTACGTAAAGCTCTTCCTGTACCATGATGTCAAACATACAACAATTATGTCCATGCTATCAGAAAATGAAGATGGAAGCTACTTCCTGAGCATGACCGGACGAGACGTACTAAACCAGTAAGTATTGAAAAATGAACATACTGCAATGCACATAGCATCCTAAGTCACCACCCTTGCTAAAAAATAACAAATGCATATTTGTATATATTTTGCAGGAAAGCTATGAATGCAAGGAAAGATGACTTGGATGATGTATTGAAACGTGTATCTTTCTTTAAAGACATGAAGGCAATCAATGATGAGTTCTTCTTTGACATACAAGTAGACAGCGACAATGCAATAAAGAACATTTTCTGGTCCAATGCAAGCTGTCGTGGAGCATATCAAGACTTTGGCAATTGCGTAACATTCGACACGACTTACAAAACAAACAGATTTCACATGCCTCTGGGAGTGTTTGTTGGAACCAACCACCATTTGCAGTCAACGATATTTGCTGTTGCCCTCATCAGAGACGAAGATGTAAAATCATTCAAGTGGCTCTTTGATACATTTGTACGATGCATGAACAACAAACTTGTATTCTCACAGGTAAAATCAAAAAAGATTACCAGTTTTATCATTTTTTTAGTTCTGGCTATATTGGGTATATTGGTGATAATGAAAAAGAAAGTAAACCATGCAGTTCAAACTCTGGTAGCATAGCAGTCCACATACACAGCAATAAGAAACAATATATGTGACATATTTAGATAGACCTACTGCTGGCTGTGAAGTTCAAACTCTGGTAGCATAGCAGTCCACCTACACTGCAATAAGAAATAATATATGTGACATGATTAGATAGACCTACTGCTGGATGTGAAGTTCAAACTCTGGTAGCATAGCAGTCCACCTACACTGCAATAAGAAACAATATATGTTACATGATTAGATAGATATAGTGCAAGCTCTAAAGTTCAAATACTTGTAGCATAGAAGTTCACCAAAAAATGCAATAAGAAAAAATATGTGACATGATTAGACAGGCCTACTGCTGGTTGTGAAGTTCAAATACTTGTAGCACAGAAGTCCACCAATAGTGTAAGAAGCAACTTACATTTTACAACACTACATATAAGATCAAATGAAGTTCAATAACATTGCATATTACATTTTATATCCATGCAGACCAGTGCCCGTCAATGGCAAAAGCTATACCACAAGCGTTCCCAAATACCATCCACAAGCTATGCCGTTGACACATCCTCAAGAAGTTCAAGGAATACCTCGCGTGCCTGTACAAAAAGTATCCAACATTCAAAGAGGAGTTCACGTCTATCTTAAACTGGCCGCTAATGCCAACAGAGTTTGAAGCTGCCTGGGCTGCACTCGTGCAGAAGTACAACCTGCATAACGACCCGATGATGATGCAACTGTGGAGTGATAGGAAAATGTAGATATCAGCATACTACAAGAACATTTTCTGTGCTAGAATGACTTCTACACAACGAAGCGAGAGCATGAATCACGTGCTCAAGAGAGGGCTTGTCAAGGGGACCCAGAACCTACACAAGTTTGCTAGGCGGGTAAATGCTTGCATACAAACTCGGCTACAGAAGGAGAACGAGCAAACGATGGCCAGCATGGTATTAAGACAAAAAACACCCTCTTATTCAGATACTTCAAGATGTGCACTTGTTATATAAATAAAAATCGATCACTCTGCTCGACTAATCTCTTACTTTTGACATATGCAGAACAATCCAGAGACAAAAACAAAATACGGCTATGAGGAAGACATGGCTATCAAGTACACGAGAGCCGTATACAGCGAGATGAGGGATAGGATGAGAAAGAGCACGCTGTTCCGTGCAAAGAAAACAGCAGAGAAAAATAAGTACCTTGTGTACTATACCATAACAGAGGGAACCATGAGGAAAAAGTGTTTGCCTGGTCAAAGCATGAATTCCAGGTTGTAGCTGACCCAGAGAATAAAATATATGAGTGTGAATGCAAGCTTTGGACCCACACAGGTGAGCGCAAAAAAGAAATAAATAAATAAACAGCTGAACTGCTACTATGATATCACTATATGGTAACTCATTGCTGGCTCACAAACAATGAATTCTGCGTTTATCTCACTACAGGTCTGTTCTGCCTTCACATCATGAACATTCTGGACTACCTGAGGGCTGACGAGTTTCCGGACAAATATATCCTGAAACAGTACACCAAGACTGCTAAATCGCACCCCACATTTGATACAAGGGACTACAACACAATAGCGTCGGATGGCAGCTCGAAAATCTCCAAGCAAGACATCATGCTGCAGCTAAATTTGACGGTTAACAAGAAAGTAATGAGATGTGACCAACAATACGACAGAGCCTTCTATGTTCTCAAGAGGCTCGTAGAAGAACTTGACGCCATACATTCAGCAAATCAAACAGATAATGACGAAAGAATGGCTGAAGAGGATGCTGAAATAGCTGATGACCTTGCTTATTATGAAGCTGAAATGCTCCAAACCGCTGCTCAAGCCATGCAATGTCAAGAGGGTGCAGGTCATTCAATGCAGCAGCATAACCAACAACAGCAGCAGCAAGGGATGATGAAACCGCCGTTGTACTCTGAAACAAAGGGTAGGAAGAAACATTCTGCAGCAAAGAAAAGTGAACAGAGAGTTCAAATAAAGCCACCACCTGTAGATAGAGTGGTCAAGCTAGATGAGAATGGAGTGCCACTTGGACAAAGGCAATGCAGTGTATGCAAACTGGTTGCAGGACACAGCAAACTGACTTGTCCAACACTTCTAGAAAGAAAAGATGTTGAGGAAGTAAAGCAACCCAAAGCTCAAAAACATAACAAGGGACCACACCCAGAGAAAGCTAGCAGTAGGCTTTGTAGCATATGCAAGGAATATGCTCCACACAATGCACGAACATGCCCGAAGCACAAAGAAGAAGCTGAAAAGGGGAGTCAAAAGCCAGAAAAGAAAGGGAAAACAAAACCTAGAGCCAGCACAAAGAAAGTGGTGGAAGATGAAGATGAGCAAGACTTTCAAGACGAAGTTGAAGATGACGAAGAGGAAAGCGAAGACCTCATCGAAGAAGAAGAAGAAGAAGAAGAAGAGGAAGAGCAAGAGGAAAAGGAAGAGGTACATGACAAACATAAACCGCAAGCAGCAAAGCCTAGGAGGAGCGCAAGGCTGATGAACAATTAGACTAGGTCAATTAAACAAAAAATCTTATGTCATGTCAGCACATATTATGTTATTCCACTACTGAATAGTATGTATGGAGAAGTTCAAATAGTCATATTGCAGAAGTTCAAAATAAGCTTACTGTAGAAGTTCTGGTATACTAGCAGGTGCTATATTATTACATAAAAAGAGTAAGCAGGAAAAAAGAAAAAACAATGAAGTTCAAATAAGCATACTGGAGAAGTTCTGGTATAAGAGTCGATGTAGAAAAAGAATATGCTTGACAAAAAGGTACTGCCGTGTAAACTAAGTTAGTAAGCCGAAAGTCACGCGTGCGGTTTATGAAGTTCTATTTGGATACCTGGAGAAGTTCATCTAGAACATCGACAAAATAAATAAATAAATAGAACCATAAAGGAGTGCAGTGCAATAGAATTTTGTTATGTGAAGTTCTACTTGAATACTATGTGTAGTTCAAGTATTACCAAGGACATATAGCTCTACTTGAATACTTGAATACTATATGATGTTCTACTTGAATACTATATGAAGTTCTACTTGTTATGTGAAGTTCTACTAGTGCATTTTACAACACAAAATGCTCTCTGGGTTAACATAGCAGTTCAACCAGAGCACAGGCAGAAGTCCAAAATACATATAGGGGGGGTATAGGAACCGCACTGGTTTGTGTGGGAAAAAATGCTCTCTGGGTTAAATCAGCAGTCCAACCAGAGAACAGGCAGAAGTTCAAATACACATAGGTGGCAAAGAAACCACATAGGATTGTGTGGAAAAATTACTGAACCCATACAATAACAAGAAAATCACAAACCAAACATTTTTGATATACAAATTACTAAACCAATCTTCAATATACAAATTACTAAACCAATCTTCAATACATTGGTTCTCATTCACAAAGAAAACAGTGCAGTTATAAAATATACAAATTACTAAACCAATCTTCAATAGCTCACGCAAACAAGTCGTTCCAACCATTACCAAACCAAATCTATACTAAACCAATGTTTCTAATAGCAGAATTCACGGCGCCAAGTTCTGGATCTCAGCTGGAAGCTCTCCACGCAGAATTTCATTCTTTGGGCTGAAGACTAGAGTGTGCATGTACTCGGCCTTCCAATCATCTACGGTAGTCTGCAAAAAAAAGAATGAAGAATCAAAAAAAGAGTAAGGCTAAAAAAGAAGAACACAAACTGAAGCACGACAGGAGCATGTGGACAAAAACAAATTAAGACATGAAAAGATGACGAGACAAAAATAAGTAGAAAACATACATCCACATCACCAAAATCTTCCATAAGGTCATCGCCATCATATGTAGAGCAGAACTTCACGCAGAAGAAACCACACTCATTAGCACCTTACTTTGGAACTTCAACAAAAGTCGGCCTCTTTGTAATAGTAACCCAGTTTGGCTGCTTGCTCGCTTTGTACTCAGCCTTGCCGTTCACCTCCTCCAGCAACCCAACGAATCTCTTGAACTGCCAGACATGACATGAACACTAAAATCAAAAGCATATTGAACAAATAGCTAAGTTCAGGTACATATATTGAGACTTGCATAAAAATACAACTAAAAGAAATCAGAAGTTCAGCTATCAAATGATACTCAGTTCAACCACACAACTTTGATGCAGTATTACCAACATACATAAAAAATGTTTGTCGAAGCAAGGCAGAATGAAACTCATGACAAAAAAGCCTATGATGGAGGTTCAATTATGAAAACTCACGATATTTGTGCAGTCTTCGTGGAAACGGGTTCGTGACAAGCCCTTCTTAGAGTAAGGAAGTGAGTCAAGGATATCAATGCTCCCACGATATCTATTCAGCACATACACACTGTAGTGCGCTACTTTATGAATGGGCTTGAAAAATGGCAAAAAAACCTGCAAACATTACAAAATACGGTGAGCAAAAACTATAAACCATAAGTAGTGAACAACACAGATGAAAAATAACTTGTTGGAAAACTCAGGAAAGCATATACATAATTAAAAAAGCAATAGTTATAAAAACCTAACCAGCTTTGCATTAAGAAGGTCTTCTTCCTTACGAACGAACATTCGAAGCAGACCCGCCGATTTTTTTGCATTGAATTTTGGAATCGGTGAAGAGAACACATCATAATCCAGACAGTACTGCATTACAAAACACACCATCAACAAAAATTAAGAACATAAAAACACAACCAATAAGAATACCTCACAATACCCCGTAACCAAAACTAGCGCAAAATAGGGAGATAGGGTTACAAAAACAAAAACCTGTATGAAGTAGGGACTCAGAACAACCCTGTCAGCACAAGAGAAGATCTCTGAGGTTTCCGGCATATCCTTCCACTGGTTTATGAGAAAGTCCATTACGTCTTGTTCCATCTGCTGCCCTTCACCAAAAAGACTATGAAGGACACGTCGAGTCAGGTCAATCACATTGCCAGGGAGAGTAAACATGCAGTACGTTGTCCTACAGAAGAAAGGATGGGAAAATATTAGAAGCGCAACTACATAAGAAAGAAAAAGAGAAAAAAATTAAGAGAAGTTCAGACATCATCACAATAGAAGTTCACATTAGAGCAAATCAGGGAGCAAACAGAAAGAAGAAAACTCACTCCATATACTTCTTTAGACCATTTTCACTAAGCACAAACTCTTTCAACTTCCGGGCCTCAGGTAGATGAGGGTATCTGTATTTATTTAGGGGACAGACAGGAGAACGCCACTTCAGAGAAAATCTTGCTGCTCTCTTTGAGGAGGTTATGTTTCCAGACTCAAGTGTCGGATTCCTCCCAGCGATGACAGCATTCTTGCCACCTCTGCCAACAACAATAGTAGCATCAGATTTACCCTTCCTCATGCGAGCAATCTTCTCGAAATCATCATCCGATGAAATCTCTTCAGCTTGGACTACATCCACCTTCCAGTGCAAGGGGTCTTTGGAGCGGCACTCCCTGGGGCTTTAGACACTCCAATACCGACAGGTTGCTTGCCAACCTTGGAAGGAACAAGGGTTCGAGCACTCTCATCATGTTTTGGACTTGTACTCATCAATTCCACTCTAGGCTGGTAATCATGTGTCCCGAGGAATGCGTAATGGTAGTCGGGCAAATCCAACTGCTCCACTGTCAAAAAAAGACCATAAAAAACAATTGAAGTTCAGGTACAACACAAGCTTCAGTCCAACAAATATAGATGACATGATTACTATTCAAGTTCAGCTACAAAAATAAAAATCTTTAGCTAAAAGAAACTTTTGCATTTAAAACTAATGAAGTTCAGTTGCAACACAAGGTGCAGTTCAAGAAAAACTGATGACATGAAAATCATTCAAGTTCAGCTACCAATACATAGGAAGGTATCATCACTGAAGTTCATGTACAATAAAAGCTACAGTTCAAGGAAGCAATGACATGAAAAACTTTTAAAACAAAATATACAAGTAAATAAAAGACAATGTATCAGGATACAAATAACAAAAAAGAGATATAAAGTAGCCAAAAATGTAAGTTTGAAGACTTACATGTATAGTAGCCAAACAGATCCATGAAATCTGTTTCAAACAGGTTAGAAGACGCAATTGAATACAACCATGTCTTCCTGATATCCAAGATATTCTCATGAGAATAGTTCGTAAGAACCCCCTCATGAAACGAATTAACGTTCGTAAGCATGAAGAACCCGTAGTCGATACTGCCATCAAACAAAGAAACATTGTAAAAAGAAAAGAAAACCAAAGCATAACAAAACGCTGCAGCTTACGTACTCACACATATAAACAAAAGTAATAGAGAGAAACTGGAACTCATACTTGTTATTCTGTTGGGGGACATCAATCCAATCCAAAGGGAAGTGGTCAATAGAAACTGGACTGAAGGGTGTCTCCCTGTCATTGCTGGCATCGCTCCAAAGCTTCTTGATGTTATCAGTCATCCACCGAAAGAGACGCACTGCACATTCATCACTTGGTCCATAGTAGGAGTCGAGAAGCTGAAACCTTTCATTCTTCAAGTCAAGAAATATAGAAACCCAATGCCCAACACCACCCATGTGAGCAGGAATTTCAGGTGGGTCAAAAGTAGGGAAAATAACCTTACGCAAGATAAACACACAATCATTAAAACTAATAATAATATCAAGAGCACAAATAAAACAAATACAAACAGAGAGGATCATAGGGGAAACAAAATATAGAGACAAGTACAAAAAATTGCTTACAGAATCGTGGGCATCCATGCTATCGGGACCAGTCGCATTGAAAAACATCCTCACACGGGAATCAAATTGCCCTCTGTAAATCTTGTCCTAATAAACAGATAGCAGCAAAAAAAACAGATAAGGGGTAATAAAAGAGGTACATATAAATATAATGAGACCGACAAGTTTAACTAATTTGGAAAAGAACATGATAAAAGAGAAAACTATAGGGTTGACTTACACAAACCCAATACGGCAGGATAAGCTTGCCTGACCCCTGGTATTTGCAATGTAGACAATAAAGGGCAACCTCAGCGACAGAAGATCGAAGCATTCCACGAGAAGCAAAAGACAATGCGACATCTTCAACAGTAGCTTCACACTCATTGTTTCGGAACATAACCTTTGATCTAAATACAAAAAATAATGACATCAAATGTGGATTCATTCAACTATGAAGCTCCCCTTATATTCAAAGTGTCCTTTAATAACTAATAGAGAGTACCGACATAAGAAGTCAAGAAGTTCAGCTATAAAACCACAGGCAGTTCATAAGTTAGATGCAATGAAATTCTGACTGGCTGGACTCACCTCTTAGAACGATCATCCCTAAGCCTAGTTACACTGAAATAAAAGTCATCAACCTTCTTCTTGACGGCTGCAATTTCACTGTCTGCTCAGCAAACAATAGAATAAGAGCAACATACAAAACATACTTACAATATATACAAGAAAGAAGGGTTGAATATACACAGGAATAATCGTTGCATATACACATGATTTAGGAAGAAGGGTTGGGTATAAAACACAAAACACAAAAAATATATATAAGCGATTTCCCGGTATGGGAAAAACCATACAACATATAGACACAAGTGTTACCTTAAAATGAAGATATTGCCATGCACACAACTAACAAAAATCAGTTTCAAACACATAGATCATGACAGGAGCTACAAACAACACAAACACATTCAGCTGCTACATCAAAGAGAACACACAAGATTAAAAACATCACAACCCATGCAATACACACCTTCCCCCCACATAAAAACAACTGCACTTCACTTTATTTACATTAACATGACACATTTCAAAGTTTAGGACAAACCAGAAGTTCAACTTGTAGCATACAGACAGTACATAGGGATATCAAGAGGCAAAACAAAAACAAAAGACATGGGGATGGGGAGAGAAGAGAGAAGCATGCTCCTCTCTTTTATGGATTCTTGCCTAAAGCAGTAGCAGAACTGGACAGATCCTCCTCCTTTCCCAAACTATCAGTTTTAGTTTCTGAATCATCGCCATCACCAGTAGATATTGCAATATCATCTTCACGTACACCAGTAGTAGCTGTAGAATCTGAAACAACGAGAACTGATGGCTCTGCCGCAAGAGACTTCGCCGGTCCTGCATGAGCACTACCAGTCTCAACAGCTGCCTCCATGGAATCTTTCTCAGAACTGCTAGCATTAATGATGGTATCACCTCCAGCTGACTTACCCTGCTCAGCATCGAAAACCCCATCACCAATGGACAAGTGATGTTCAGTTCGATCCAGCCCATCAGAGCAGCCAATGCCTGATACATCTTTATCTGGAAGCTTTTCTGAAGCAACATTAACATCTCCAAACTGCAACAACAACAAAACTCAGTAAAAATGGGCACATAGCAACAAAAATATGAAGTAAAAGAAAAAGGAAACAAATGGACAAGAAAAGATACTACCTTAGAAACATTGCCATGAACCCCAGCCACAACAAAATCACTTGCAGGAGAAGATTCATGCAGAGGAACAGTTGCACTTTCAGGTAAAGTAATATCGTCTCTAACACCTTCAACAAGAGCCTACAAAAATCATACAAAAACATAAAAATAAAAAGACTAGAAGACAACGTAGAAAAATGTGTAATTAGAAGTTTAGATTCACTAAATAAAGAAGGTCAGCTATTTACCACTGACATATCATGAAAAGAAGTTCAAATAGTGTAAATAAAGAAGGTCAGCTTTGACCACAAATATATCATACAAGTTCAGATTCACTAAATAAAGAAGGTCAGCTATTTACCACTAACATATCAAGGAAGAAGTTCAGATAGTGTAAACAAAGAAGGTCAGCCATGAACACTAACACTCAACAAGAAGTTTAGATACTGTAAATAAAGAAGGTCAGCTTTGACCATAAACATATCATGGAAGTTCAGATTTACTAAACAAAGAAGGTCAGCTATACATATCAAGGAAGAAGTTCAGATACTGTAAACAAGGAAGGTCAGCTATGAACACTAATACTGATAAAAAAGAAGTTCAGAGACATGAAAACAAGAAGGTCACCTATTAAAAACACTAAAAAAAACAAGAAAACAAACCTCTTCAGCACGCTCCTCGTTGCCTTTGTCAAGACCCACATCAACAGAATCATGCCTTTCGATCTGTCTGATAACAACACTAGCCTCATCTTCAAAAGGCTTGCAACGAGCATCCTGCAATTTCTTGAACAATCCAAAGCTAGTACGGAGGTGGACCGTGCTCTGACGAATCTCAGCAAGAATTTCAGCTTCAAGTCACAAAGCCTCCTTCAAAGACTCCGCATCAAAACCATGACCGGGTGGAAGAATCCCATCGACATGACTAAGACGCTCAACCGTCGTCGAAACACGGGCAATCTCCCCACAAACAGTGCTCAAAAGACCATCGATCCTACCAAGGGAAACACTGGCAGCATCGAAGAAACCCTTCGCAGACTCTGAAGAAATGCCAGCTGCAGCATCCGTACGGGCAGAAGAACCTCCAGGTACTTCAGGGGGAGCACCAGTGTTCACATCCTAGGAGCATTCAATTCTGGGGGCAGCTTCACTGCCAAGACCGGTGGCACGCGGCATAATAAGAATAGGTCATTCAATATGCCTAAAGAACACAACCTCAGCCTGTGTCTTCCACTACACGCAAATAAAAGACAAACGGGTCAAAAAATAGTGAAGGGACAAGAAACAAAAGTGAAGATAACATCAGAAGTTCAAGTTATACTATACAGGAAAGAATAATGCATAATAAGACTCACAGGCAGATTCCCAAAAACCCAGTTGACTGGGTCATCATCACCCTTCTTAACCAAGTCAGCAGCAGCAAGCTCAGATAGCTTGGCCTGGTCCATGAAATTGATGCGAGGAGTTCTCAAATCAACAACAGGCTTCTTGCCAAGGATAAGGCAGTCCAGATACATAAGACGCGGCGCAATGCCACAGCCTGTAACAGATTTCCCCCTGCTAGTCCCATTTTGATACCTAATTACAGCCCTTTGAAGATCATCAACAAGCAACTGGCAATAGTCCATATTTGCCATATCTTCAGAAACAAGATTCTCAGCCATTGTTGCCTCCCTGGAAACTCGTGTAGACGTACCAGGAATAACAACCTTCATGAAAAGAATTAGGTAAAACACCTGCAGAGCCAAATCATCTTTCTTGTCATCCTTCACAAGATCCTCGAGGACCTTCCACGGATCCTTTGTCTTGATATCATCACTCCTGTTATAGCCAAGTTTGGCCTTCGGCCTCATAACAGCGTCGTCGAATCCATCCTCTGAGGGCCTAGGAGGGCTACGATCACCTTGAGGGAAACCAAAAAGATGGTGAACAACATCACTTGTAATGCGCAATTTCTTATTTGGCTCGCCCATGTCTAGAATCATAGTTGAAGGGTCAATCTTGGTGTAGATGTGGCCCATCAAAGGACGAGAAATGTTCGAATCAATCTTCAAATCAAAAACACAACCAAAACCAGACTTGACAACCCTCTCCTTGTGCCTAAGCTGTAGCAATTTTGCGCACACCTTCACCTCTTTCAGTGTCTTGTTAAAATGTTTCGCATCATCTTCTCCTTCAACAGCTCCTTCCAGTGCTTTGCCTCCTCTTTTCCTCCTCACAGGCCTCTTCACAAGCTCATACTGCAAAAAATGCAAAATACAAGAAACCATGGCAGAACAATGTGTTACTGAAAATAAACCAGAAGTTTAGCAATGTTAAGCAAGGAAGAACTACATAAACAAATAGAGCAGGGCAAAAAAAATATGTATAGCAATGCATATACCAGAAGTTCAATAATGTAGAACAAGGCACTTCAATAATGTATATCTAGAAGTTTAGTTGTTTTTTATGTTAACAATAATATACCAAAAGTTCAACAATGTAAAACAAGGCAGTGCAACCATGTATAACCAGAAGCTCAACAATGTAGAACTTCTGGTTGCATATACTAGAAGTTCAACAATGCAGAACAAGGCAGTTCAAGCATGTATAACCAGAAGTTCAACTGTTTCCCATGTTAACAATAATATACCAGAAATTCAACAATGTAGAACAAGGCAGTACTACATACACAAATATAGAGCATGCGGACAAAACAACTAAGAAAAATAAAAAATATTAACATAAGGAACAAAAAACAACAATAAAATATAACAGATTCATACCTGATCAGCACCTTCATCATCAGCATCCTCATCATCAGCGTCGAAATCAACATCATCCTGGCCATCTGCATTAACACGGGAACACTTCTTGCAACCCTTGTTAACCTTTGCCGGCCCACCCTTGCGCTTAACGCCACATTTCTTGCCCTTCCCAGATACACCAGCACCAAGCGGAGACGGTGTAGGCCTCGCACAGCCAAGAATACGAGGACTACGATGTGGGGTAACACCAGCAGCTTGACCACTAATTTCAGGAAGTTCAACTATACTTGGACTTGCAACCTTAGAAACACGTGGGCTCCTCCGAGGAGTAACTTCACCAACGAGATGCTTCTTCATTACGGTCCGCTTGAATTTCTTCTTCACAGGGACAACCATGTTATCACTGGCACGCGCCACGTCTTCTTCAGCACCAGACACATGCCCAAGCGTGGGCTCAGCAAGATCACCAGATTCAGAGACATTAGAACCTTTCTCTAGGCAGGCCGTCTTCTTCCTCTCGAAGGCTTCTAGCTTTTTCCTCTTGCGTTCATCCTCTAGAAGAAGCTGCAGAGGCACATCATCAGCTTGTGTGACAGGTTCAGTGCCATCAATGGATTGGGACTGCGTCTCTGACAACTGAAGAGAGCACAAAGGCTCCAGAATGGGATTGCAATCTTCAGCTGATGGAGCCACCTGCCCAGCCTCAGCAGTCTTCTCAGCACCACCCAAGTCAGATAGAACATCGTTGATGGTATTAACAACTTCTTCACTTGCTGCATCTGCAAAAACACAAAAACAAAGCAAAGGAAAAGAGTCAGGAACAAATACAAAAGACATGATAGGAACAAGTTCAAAAACATGGCTCTAGAATTAAAAAACTAAAAAGGAGTTGCACATACTAGGTGAAGCAAGAGCTACAGACGCAAGATCTCCGAGATTTAAATTTTTCTCAAGACTGCAAGCAACCTCAGCAACTAAACTCAAAGGCACAGGCAATTTAGTTGCATCAGACTTCGGAACATCAACATTAACTTCTGAACCCCCATCTTGATCAGAAGCAGTTTTTTCAGAATTATTAATGTCATCACCAACTACAACAAGGATACAAGGCAGCTGAGTTTTAATTCAATACAAAGAAATGGCCTTAGAGATGAAAACACAAAGCCTAAGATATATACAAAAAAATAAAACTATGTACACCAAAGGTAGTACTAAATAAACATGATGGAGCATCAGAGAAACAATCCATAACACTGAATAGTCAGAAGTTCAGAAATAACTAACAAAGCAGTAAAACAATGCACAACCAGAAGTTCAAATAAATTTCACGATTATAAAATATAAAAACCAGAAGTTCAACTGTGTGACCAAGGCAGTATTACATAAACAAATAGAGCATGAGCAAAACAATCTATATGACTGAATAGCCACAAGTTCAACAATGTATAACAATGTACAACCAGAAAGCTCAACTATTTTTCATTACCTTCAAAATGATAACACAAAGACAAACATATATACCAAAATTATAACATTGGGAAGTCCAAACACACTTGATGAGATAGTTCATTAGTAATACATAAAAAATTCACTAAGACAAACACTGCTCACTCAACTACAAAAGGAAATGCATGTAAATAACTGCACATAAGTAGAACAATAATACACATCAACTACATAGGAAGTTCATACTGTCAAACATGGTCAGTTCAACATGACAATCAAGAGAAGATCAGGGCTGACATATACAAGTAAACCCCTATTCTAAGACAAGATGCATGTATAGACAAAGATAAAAGAAACAGTACTACATCTACACACACAAACAAACAGTACAATACATGATTTATAGTATATGAAGACATTAAAACAACTAAATGATGCATATGCATTATGTTACAACTTCAAACTAAAAAACAAAAAATGAACAAGGAATCACCTGATGAAGGGCCTGAAGCCATCAGAACACCCCTCCCTGCTGCAAGATAGTCGAAACCCTAGATCCACCTGAAAAACACAAACACAAAAAACAGAAAACAATAGCTAAGAAACATATACCAGAAGAAGATGCATCACCAAACATACCACAGACGAAAATCTACTTAAACAAGGAGAAAACCCTAGAATTTAACAACTAAATCACAGGAACCACTAGATACATGGGCATGAATACAACAGACACACCCACGGGAAATGCAATCCACAGATGCCCAAGCAAAAACTTGCACAAGGAGACGAAATCAAAGCATCTAAGCATCATCTAGAAGAACCCTACCTACTCATGGATGCAAGGATCAGAACAAAAGGGGGAGGTGGATGCGAGAGCGTAGGCAAGACACAGACGCGGGCGAGACGCTGGCTAGATCTGGCGAATAATAAAAGCGGGCGTTGGGGGGAGGGAGCAGTTTGTACCTCTCCAGACGGCGCTGATGCACGACCGCGCGACGGTTGTTCCACCCCACGACGCCAGGAGCAGTTCCGGCGGTTGCGGGCTCCGATTTCCAGGGAGAAAAAGAGCGCGGGGCAGGAGACAGCAGGGGGCGTGGGGCAGAAATAAGAGGGGATGTGGAGCCGGTTGCTCAACCCACTCGCGGCAGGGAAAAGTGGCGATGAATCCGAAGGGCAGGTCGGAGAAGGGAGCGAGCGAGAGGGAGACGAGAGAGAGCGAGCAAGAGGTAGGGGATTTCTGACAGGGTGGGGGCGGCGGCGAATAAATACAGAAAACACCCTGCAATATAAATGCAACATTTCAAGTCCACTACAATATAAATGCAGCATTTCAACTCCACTACAATATAAATGCAGCATTTGAACACTCAATAAAGTTAATAAAAAGAAATATAATTGATGCATGTCATAAGAAAAGCTTTAATAACTCTCCATACAAGTATTTGATGTCAAAACCGTCACAGAGAAAAATGACCATATTAATAAATCTAAAAATAATATCTATGTACTACTAAAAGATACAATGAAAAAGCGAAAACAAATAAAAAAAACCTTAGTCTTACATCGACATGCAACGCCAAAGGCAAGCCATGCCGTCATCTGCTCCAACCCGTTCTTTGCTAAGAATCGCAATGGCTCACACACAGGCACACCCAAATAAAATTCAAAAAAAGACCAAACAAAGAAGAAATCAAATTACAACTGTTGGCACCCATTAAAAACAAATAACAAAAGAAAAACAGAAGTTCAAATACACAAACAAAGGAAGTCCAAATACAACTAAATACACAACTCAAAAACAAAAGAGAAGTTTGAATTCACCGACACGTTTAAAACAAATTAAAAAAACCTTAGACTTACATCCACAAGCATCGCAATAAAAATCATCTGCTCCAACCCGTTATTTACTCAACATTGCAATGACTCATAGTCAAAATACAACTGGTGGCAACCCTTACAAACAAAGAACAAAAGAAAAAACAATTTAGAAACAAAGGAAGTTCAAATAAACAAACAAAGGAAGTCCACATATAACAAAATACAAAACTTTGAAACAAAGAACAAAAGAAAAAACAATTTAGAAACAAAAGAAGTTCAAATACACAAACAAAGGAAGTCCATCTATAACAAAAAGAGAAGTTCGAATTCACCAACACGATAAGTCCAACTTTCATTAGAAAACAATTAAAATAAAGGACTCGCCTCCACATGCAACGACCAACCCTCCCCCCTCCCCCCGGCTCGGCCTCGCGCTAACGCGGCAGTGCGCTTGGTTGACAGGCGCAATGCGGTTATTCTGTTTCCACCCCCCATGCACGCACCCCAGAGCCACACCCCTAAGATAGATAGTGGGGTCACGGATGTGACGGACTCGCCTCCGCATGCGACGACGCGGCACGCCGCGTCCTCGCCTACTCCGGCTCGTTCCTGTCTCGGCCTCGCCGCGGGAGGGAAGGGGGGTCGGGACCCCCCCTCCCCCCCGGCTCGGCCTCGCGCTAACGCGGCAGTGCGCTTGCTTGACAGGCGCAATCCGGTTATTCTATTTCCACTCCCCACGCACGCACCCCAGAGCCACACCCCTAAGATAGATAGTGGGGTCACGATCGAATGCTGCACTACCTTTTTTACAATGTGAACAAAAAGCAGAAGTTCAAGTATGAAAGATATAGAAGTCCATATTCTACATCAGACCGTGACTGATCCAAAAAATAGCCACGATCGAATTCGTTTGAAACATACAATCCTTTGCGTCTGCTTAAAACACATCTGCCGACATTTCAAAAGCTTTGCCAACCCTGTTCACAACAAAAAATAATGCGGCACCACTCTGTCAATTCTCATCATGTTAGAGGTCCAAGAGCATTCAGTGGATGCGTTAAACTTATAACAAACATGCGGTCATCGCGTCCCGAGAGCACACCCGCCAACAAGCGAGATTCTGAAACAAAACTACCATTTAGATGCTAAAAAGTCTATCAGGTTTACACTAATACCACAAAGAACACGACGCACCAGAATTAATCACGCAGGTAGCCATGGTTGCAAAGATAGGATGAAGTTCGAGTTATCAGAGAAGGAAGTTCAGGTAGAACAACTCAGGAAGTTCTACTTCTATACGGAGTATGAAAATAGCTTAGACAAAAAGAAGATGCGTGTGACTATGGGCCAGCTCCACAATTGCACAATAGAACTAAACAGAAATGTGTGTGACTATGGAAAAAAACCAGACATACATTTTTTTTATGACAACAACAATAGAAGATATCATTTTGCCGCATCACCTAAAGATATTGTGAAACACAGAAGTTCTAATACAAATGATACAGAAGTCCAACCTCTACAACATACCGCATCACCTAAATATCAATTCGACGATTAAATATTTAAATACTAAAAAAATTAATCAAAATTAAAATATAGAAGTTCAAAATTGTGAAGAAACAGAAGTTCGAAGTTTTTAAAAACTCTGATTAACAAGTTAAATAAAAAGCCATAATATTGGAGCTTTCCAGACCCTAAAAATAATCTGTAAGTTCAGGATACATAGTTACTGAAGTTCTACTGCTGTTCACAGTTTGAAAAATATGTTAGACCAAAAAAAAAGGGTGCGTGTATCTATGGGCCAATTCCATGATTGCTTACAGGACAAAGTCAATACATCAAAACCAATTCATTAACAAAAATTATGAAAAAAGCAAACAAAAGAAAAGATCATAATGATGCATTACCTTAAAATGCAAAGAACTCAAAAGTTCAACCATAAATGATATGGAAGTCCACCTTCTACAGCAGACCATTACTGATCGAAAAACTAGCCACGGTCGAATTCGCTTGAAACCTCTAATCATTTGTGTCTCCTACAAACACATCCACCAAAAAAAATTGGTGAATATTAAAATAATGAAGTTCAAATTAGAAATAAAACAGAAGTTCAAAGTTTTTAAAACCTCAGATTCACATGTTCAAAAAAAAACTCACTATTGAAGTTTTGAACACAAGGAAAAAACTGGAAGTTCAGCATGAGAAGCTACTGAAGTTCTACTATTATTCAGAGTATGAAAATAGGTTAGAGAAAAATAGGATTTGTGTGTCTATGGGCTAGCTACACAGTTACACACATGAGGACTGTGAAAAACAAAAACCAGACACAATTTTTTTTTTATAACAACAGCAACAGAAGAGATCATATTGCCGCATCACCTAAAAACATGTGTAAAACCAGAGAAGTTCTAACACAAATGATATAGAAGTCCAACTTCTACAACAGACCGTAAAGGATCAGAAAAATACCCACGATCGAATTTGGTTCCCAGATCTAATCATTTGTGTCTACTAACAACGCGTTCGCCGACATTTTGAAGGCTATCGTACTCCGTGCTAACATCAAATTGATGCACCACCACTCTCTCCTTTTGAAGAACATGCGTTCAACCGTGGCGGGCGGAGCAAGATCCGATCGGCTGAAAAATTAAGTGTAGGGACTCGCCTGACCAAAATTAATGAATTAGGATGGTTTCAGTTTCAACATAATACGCAGATCCACTGCCAATTTTGAGAACAAAACAGAAAATCAAGAGAAGCGGCTCCAACAACACCGACGGGCGAAGAACAGAGCTCCAAACAAAATCCGCGAGAAATAAACACAAATGAACTCAAAGCGCATGCTAAAATTCAATTGCGATCATATTAGGGGATCACGAATGCCTACTGCCTCCATTGTACCTCCCACAAACGCGCGACAACCACGTCCCGACCTCACATCCGCCATTACAGAAGATTGCAAAACAAAACCCTCGTTTAGATGCTAAAAAGTGTGTCAGGTTTACATTAGTACTCCAAGGAACACGGCGCATCACCCGTAATCCCGCGGAAAGCCACGGTTGCGAAGATAGGACAAAGTTCAGGTTTTCACAGAAGGAAGTTCAGGTATAACAACTCAGGAAGTTCAACTAGTTATCAGAATATTATTCTGATCTCGTGATCAGAATAGTGTTTATATATATATATATATATATATATATATATATATATATATATATATATATATATATATATATATATATATATATATATAAAGTCGCGCCCCCGCAAGGCAACAGACCGGATTTCGGTGGACCATTCACGCGCATGTTGAACGTATGCGCCGCCGCGTGCCTGAGCCCGGCGAGGTGAGCGAGAGCGCGCATGTGGTCTTCCCTTTCTCGTCTCAACACACCACTTAGAGTGGTGGAGAGAACCCACTATATAAAGAGGTCCAACTCTTCCTCAACTAGCGGTATGGGACTAAACTTTAGCACCACCTCTTGCCATTTTATTCATGGACCACTATTTGAGATATCAGAAATTGCTATGGGCCTAGCCCATTAATTCTAACAAAGATGAGTGGTCAATCGGTATGCTTCCTAGCATAGGATCGATCGAGATAGGTTCTTTTTGGACACCTGTTTAAGATCTTCAGTAGCATCGTAATGTCTTTTTTAGATTTACCACATCACTAAGCTGCAAGACCAGAAATGGTGCCATGTCACTAGCTGTGAGTACTACTGTATGCTACCATGTAACTGGTGTTGTTGTGTTTAGGTTATTCCGTTTCGTCAGAGTTGTGTTTGATGTGTTCTAGTGGACCTTGTAGTTGCAAGGTATTTCATCTCCCCTTTTCTTTTTCTATAATTTTCCCATTGCTACCCATGGCAATAGATTTTCAGTGTGGCTTTTTTGTAGCAGTAATCTCTGTTGTTGTTTACTTGTTTCTGATACTTAGCTGTTGCTGTTTTACCTTTTTCACTGGTTTCATCATAGTTCTATTTTTTGGTTAGCTGATAGTTGTTGCAATTGGTGTAGCTAATTGGTTAGCTGGTAGCTTTGCTTTTTTAGGATGTTTTTGCACTACAATTTATACTTCAATCACTGTGGAGAATTTCGGGCAACCTTTTTTTCGCATACTGAATCGTTGTAGCTCATTTTGCTGTAGTATTTTTTTGTGTAGAGTAATTGTTCCACCTTCTTGATAAGTATCTTTAGCATTAGTCACTTGTGTGCTTATCCAGTCGGGTTTTCTGCATACGATAGACGTGATAGGTCCAATACTTCTTCATAGTACTTATCATCTTTTTGATATGTGGTATGTACCTCTGTTTTTGTTATGGCTATTTTTGGTTCATTTCTCCACATGCAGGAGTGCGGATTATGCGGGTCATAGATCGTCTAATGTTGGATACAAACCCAACTATGACCCTGACGGCGGTCTGTCAAACAGCGATAACGCTTCCAACGACGATGTATGCTCATATAGCTATCATTGATGGGTTATTTTCTTTGTCATTTTGCTTTTTGTTTTTACTTGACATTTTTTGCACTAAAAGGAAACTGTGTCTAGGAGGAAGTGGATGTTAGAGGATGCTTGTTGTGTTTTTTCATGGAGGTATGCTTTGTTAGTAGTTCAATATATTTTAAATACATGGTTAACATTTTTTATACACATTTAACATTTTCCAAATGTTTGATCAACACTTTTATATACTTGTTCAACCCCTCTTTTTTGCGCCTGCGATAACGTAGGGCGGCCTTGCCAGGGCGAGCACGAGACCGGGCCGGCCCTGCGCGGGGGAGGCCACAGGCACATGCCACAGCCTCATTTTTCTCTCTCTCTCTTTTCAGGTTTTTTGTTTTCCGTGTTTTGGTTTACTTTTTTACTTATTTTGCACTTCCAAATATTCTAAATACAAACACACACACACACACACACACACACACACACACACACACACACACATGGACAAATTTTGCATACCACCAGTGGTAGTTACCCTCATGTGAGTTTTTTATGTTGTATGTAGTATCTTTTAAAACCGAGAGTATGTACGTGTAGTATATAGTATATAAGAATATTTGGGTAGTACATATTCTACTTTTTAGGTATTATATACTATTTCTTTAGTATATTATTTTATACGTACAAATATGAAGGTATTTTTAAAATATACGAAAAACTATGGACTCACATGCAATTTTTTCGTATAAATTGCTTAGAAATATCTTAGATATAGTATATGAATATATTTAGAATGATAAAGTAGTATATATAGTATCACATGATAGTATATGGACATGTGGGGTAACTATCCCTGAGTGGTAGGATGTATTTTTCCCCTAGGTGGTAGGATATATATATATACTTTACATACAATATTTGGAAAATGTTAATCAAGCATTTGAAAATTGGTAAATGTGTATAGAGAAAATGTTTCTCATGTATATGAAAAATGTATACAAAAACATATACAATGTGTTTCAAAAAATATTGGTCATGTATTTAAAAATATTAAACGTGTACAAAAAATGGTCCTGATGTATACAAAAAATGTAAGGTACATTGAATAAAAGTAGACATAAAAATATATTTAGAAAAAATAAATTATGTATTTCAAAATATTAAACATATATGAAAAAAAATTCCTGGTGTATACGAAAATTGTACATTCTGTGTGAAAAATGTTCCCTTTGTTTCATTGTTTCTTCACTTTGCCATTAAAACAGTGCAAAAGAATGAAAACACGAAAAATAAAAATAAAAACAAAGAAAGCCAAAAAGTAAATAAATAACCCAAAGAAAAAGAAAGAAAGAAAGAAAGAAAATAAAATCTAGTGAAAACCGAGAAAGAAACAATGAAACCAAAAAAACATAGAAAAGTGAAGAAAACCAACACAAAGAAAAAGAAAAACGAAGAAACCAATGAAAACCAGAAAGGAAGCCAATGGGAAGAAAAAATAACAAAAAACTCACTGCAAAAGCATGAAAAACAGTAAAAAAATCGCAAAAGAAACAAATTAAAAAGAAAACCGATGAAAGACAAGAAAATAACAGAAAAACCCAAAGAAAATAAGAAAGAAAAGAAAAAACCAGTGAAAACCGAGAAATAAGAAAAGAGAACCAAAAGAAATGAAGAACAAAGAAAGAAAAATGAGTGAAACCAAAAGAAAAGAATTAAAAAAATGAGTGAAAACCAATAAAGAAAAATGAAAAAGACCAGGGACAAAAGAAAGAAAACCAGTGAAGAAACAAAACAAAACCAAAAAGAAAACTAAAAATAAAAAACTATAAAAACCTGAATGAAACCGGGCCAAAACCACTACAAACAATCAAAAATGTAGCAAACGAAAAACAAACAGGCTAAATGGGCTGGCCCAGTATACTCGCGTGGGAGAAACCCTGCAGCTATACGGACGCTGCTCTCGCTATGAGCGAGATATAGTTCTCACTCTCCCCAAGCGCGGAACATATTTACAACTTGTTGTTCGTGGGCTTGGAACCTTTTGTGTGTTGTAGTTGGCTGGGCTCTTAATTCTGTCGAGAAGTACCCCGACAGAAGTAATAGACCACACCCTGGTCATCCTTGCCACTGGTCCTGCAAGTGGGAGAGCAACTAGTTAAAGGACTTCAAAAAAAAGTTAAGGGGTACCGTTTGCAGGAGCCCCGCAAGGGTCACTTTGGAGGGCTAAGAGCGCGTAAGTGGTGCGTCCAGCCGCTGCCACATGTGGCATGTTCGGTGCTCCCTCAGGATTATTTTTCTACGCGTTTTTGGGTTTAAGATGATTTTTTTTTTGTCTTTTTGGTTTTCGTCCAATTTCCCTTGGTATTGGAGAAAAAAAATCGAAACTTTTTGTTGCGCGATTTTTTGGTTTCCACGATAAGCATGTATTTGCCTCTCGTGGACACACGAATTTGCTTCTTGTAAAAGCACAGATTTGCTTCCATCAGAAATGCAGTTATGCCTCTTGGAAAAGAAGAAGAAAAAAACATGTTTTTTTTTGCTTCCAGGAGAAGCACAGCAGTGCCCCTAGAAAAGGAATATGTTTTTTTTTTCTTTCACAAGAAGCATAGATTTGCTTCCGCAAGAAGTACAATTGTGTCTCTCGGAAAGGAAAAAACGTGTTTTTTTGCTTCCACGAGAAGCACTGATTTGTTTCTCATGGAGGCGAGAAGCAAATTTGTGCCTCTCGGAAAGGAAAAAGTATGTTTTGTTTCTTCCATGAGAAGCACAGATTTGCTTCTCATGTAGGCACATATTTGTTTCCGTGAGAAGCATAGTTGTGCCTCTTGGAAAGGAAAAAAAACTGCTTTCGGCTCCGATTTTTTGTCCTGATTTTTTCATGAAAAAAAAGTTCGTCGAAAGCTATTAACATGAGATCTAGTTTTAAACATCTCGACGCGAGAACTCCAATGGTGAAAACAGTTCAGGATTTGAATGCACGGTTTAGAAGATAAAACTGTTTTGAATAAACGGATCAACGAAAAAAAGAAACCTCACGTTGCGACAAGTGACCCTCGCAAGAGTTGAATTCCTTATTTAACACTGTCTTAAAATTTGTTGCCTTATTTAACACTGAATTTTTTCCCCTTCCTTATTTAACATCGAGTCTAAATTTTATGCCCTTTATGACACTTCCGTCCATTTTGAGCCTTAACGGTGTTAAATGGCACCTGAAAAGACCTATTTGCCCCTCATGTGTATCCGGCCGGCTCGTTTTGCTAGGTGCATGAACCATATCTCAACTCTGAACGATATCCCTTTTTAGGACAAATCAATTATTCGCTAACCGGCCTTAGAGCCAATTATGTAGTAACTAAATTACAATGAATAAACTTTTAAACAACAATTGACTTGATAATTCATGGTACCAAATTGCTCGGCCGTGCATTCAGTCAGGGTAACTATGAATTTCAGGTTTCAACAGTCTATAGAAAAATACTATTGTGAATATAAGATGATGCCGTGAAGTGCAGATATGATTGGTAAAAGAAAATACTTGTGCAAAGCGTCTGTGCGGCCGGTTGTGCTCATTGCCTGGGTCGCCCGTCGCCGGCTTGCCGTGCTAGCTACCGGCCACCTGGCTCCTGGACCAACGCCAACTCCCCGTCTCCTCCATGCGGCCTTGCAGCTGGGCTGCAGTGGGCTGGGCACTCATGCCTCGAGCAGCAAGTCTCCGGTGCATGCATGCTAACTTGCTAAGGAGTGGAAAGTTCCACGCGCATTAAGTCAGGCTGCTATGTAACCCAGTCACCGGTTTTGGGCTTGGCGGGCCACGGCATCCTTTTGCCCCAGCTTAGCTCGGCCAGTACTAACTAGGTAGGAAGTGCGGCTTGCCGCACCCGGTAGAGTCATATCCAATCGGGTAATATAGTCATAGGAGCATTGCAAATATAAAAAATAGCAATGATATTGGTTCAGTACAGTGCCATACCCCAAATCATTATCTATGAATAAGATATGAAATTTAAGATGGATTTTAGATGTGCATAACATATTGGATAGAATATATTGACAAATATGAACAGTTCAGACATAAGCATCCACAGAAAGAGAATTCTGGTTTATGACATTGGTAGTCACATGAAAATTTATCTGAAAATGAGCAGATTGCCAAGTCAAAGAAAAAGAACAGTACAAAGGATACATTAAGCTTATATAAGCATACGAAGGCAGGCTATGTAGACATAACTTGACATCATCGATATAATAGTTCATAGATAAAAATATAGACTGGATATGTTCTCCTTACACACACAACCAGTAAATACATGGTACATGACTTAGTTGGCTCATCCTAATATATTCTCACTACTGGGAAAGGGCTTATAGGTGACCTCAAATCAGTGGCGGGCGCAGTCTAGCACCCGCCACTGCTATTAGCAGTGGCGGGCTTCAAAACCCGCCCGCCACTGCTATTGGCTTACCAGTGACGGGCGTCAGTTTGCGCCCGTCACTGGTAACAGTTGTCCTGATTTGTGATGGGGCAAATGTTACCTATGGTGGGCACAAAATTGCACCCGCCATTGGTAGCTGAGTTACCAGTGGCGGGCGGCAATACTTGCCCGCCGCGGGCGGCAATACTTGCCCGCCGCAACTATCTCTTTTATCCTGCGGCAATTCTGTACAAAAATAACAGTGGCGGGCTTTGTTTTTTGCCCGCCACTGGTAAATAAAATGACAGTGACGGGCTCAGTCTTGTGCCCGCCACTGGCCTATAAGCCCATCTAAACCATATACCCTAACCCCTCCGGCCCTCTCCCTCTTCCCAGATCCCCTCGTCACTTCCTAACCCTAACCCCTTCCATCCCTCTCCCCACGACTCCACCCCGCCGCCGCCGCCCGCGCCTGAGGATCCAGCAACTCTAGGCCACGCGCAGCAGCCTCATGTGCTCCCCTCGCTCCGGGTCTTCCTCTCCACTGGCCAGATCCACCGTTAGCGGCCTGTACACTCACCCGCGGCTAGGGTTCCGGGCGCCTCCGACACCGGCGCGGCACCGGTAGGTCCCTCTTCTCCTTCGCCGGTATCCGCCACAACCGCCGCCCCACCCTCTCGTCCTCTCCTCACCTCACCTTCTCTTCCTTTCCTTCCCTTCCCTTTGCTGCAGGTGGCCCATGGAGCAGACTGGTCGAGGTGCCAGATCCCGGAACAGGGCGGGGTGGAGGCTGTCCTCCTCTCGTAGGATCCCTAGCTCGACGAGCCCAGCAGCCAATGGGCGGAGGAGGTGGCGGGATCTTGGGAACCAGCGGAGCGCACGATGGCGGCGAAGGGATGAACCGAGATGGAGGTGGGCGATGACAGCGTCGCCGTCATCACCATCTGCAACCCGCCAGTCAACTCCCTCTCCATCGATGGTAGTACCGGCAACATCTTTCCTCGTCTATGATTGGATCCCAATTTGTTGTTCTGCCTATTTTGTTTTGTCTTTTTTGTTGAACTCTGCGTGCTTGATGGGAGAGGCGTGATTAGCTATCAAGAATTGTGCATTTTAGGTAGGAGAGAATCTGCTACAGGTATTCAACGCCAGCCAGTGAGATTGCAGGCCGGAGACACACACGCGTACACAACCTTTAGTGTTTTTTAGTTTTTTTTTTCTTCTCAGCCACTCTGCTTTGCTGGGGCAGAGGACCTTACTAGTACAAACTTAGCGCTTTACAAATCACAAATTTAGCAGGCCACCTGTTTGATGATTGGCACAAGCTGAGATTGTTTTAAACAATAAAACATATAAGCTGAGACACTTAGTGATTTCCAAGATTGTTTTAGAACGAAATTGTTGTCCATGCCACTGCCATTGATGTCTAGTTAGTTTGATGAAATTCTAGAACTAATCTGATTTTTTTCTTGCGTTCTTGTAATGTAGATTGAGAAGAAAGGTGTTGACATGGCGAGCCGCCGCTGCCAGGGTCACCGCTAAAGCCCATGCCTACTACGCCATCCACGCCCAGGAGGAAGATGAAGCTCCTCCAACCATCAAATTTGTATGGAAGTCTGAATTCTTCCAATAAATTGATCTAGAATATGGTGCAGTTGTCACACAGAAAATCGGTCGCTCAAACACCACATTTTTTTCTTTTTGAAACTCACTACAAGTCATACAAAAATTGCAGCTGGTGTACTGTCTTGTAGATGCTTGTAGAATAATTAGTTCTGCATCAATTCAAGGGTTAAATTCATGTTGGTTTGACGATATATCTCTGATTCATTTCAGTGTGATACAAATTCTGGTTTCATTTCAGTGTAGGATTTTGTTCTTTCAAGCCATGTTTGATAACAAAGTACTTTCTAACTATCCTGATAATACTGCAGTTTTTTTAGTTACCATGAGTTCAATTTCCGTGGGCTGTTTGGCTACCCAAAAAACTGAATTTTTTGCATGGTCGTTCAGTTTTTGCATGGCCGTTCTTCATTCAAGTGGCTACATCTAGCTAGTTTGCATGGCCGTTTATTTGCATGCGGATAACTAGCGACAGTTTGCATTCAACGCCTACACAGTTTCAGTTCAGTTTGGTGAAATGTGATTACTTTTATTCGATTCTCTTGTGCTTGAGTGTGACATCTTGATCTGCAGGTTTTGGACAGTAAGGAGGGATGGATGTGGAGAAACCTGCATCCAAGGGGCATGGCTTCTTTGTCCTGTTTGATTGGGGCAAGAGTCCAAGAGGCGGCTATTCAGCGGAGGCGGGGGCATTCGGTACATGGGAAGGAAGTTGACGGCAGTGTGCCAAGTGCGCTGTCAAACATGGTGCGTGTTTTGGGTGCATCATCTCTTTTCTAGCAGCTCAGTTTGCTTGCTTACTATCATTCTGATGAGTCAAATTAGGCATATTAACAGCGGCTGATTTCTCCTATAGTTGATAGAAGTTCTGGAACCAATACTGTCATGCTTGTACCTCAAGTTTGCTTACCCACTTGACCTCAAGTTTGCTTACCCACTTGACCTCTGTTTCTTGTTGCGTTGACTGTCCAGGTTGTTTGCTCGTTTGATGCACGTCGACCTCGTTAGCTAGCTGGTGGTTTGCCGCTAGCCTGCTCCTTTCGGACAAATATATGAAGAAACCAATGACTGTTGATTTAATATGTGTGTTTCAGAGTTTAGCGAAGTGCCTCTTATTGAATTAATCCAAACATGCCTACATGCAAGTAGTGTTAAGTTGTGTTTGAGTTTGCTTTAGATTAGGTATAAGTGAATTTGTGTCCAGCCAAGAGTAGTAGTATATGGAGTATATGGCCGTGTCCTAGTAGGTTTTATCTTTGTCCGTGTAGGTTTAGGCACTGTGTTCGAGTCGGCTTGTGTTGGCTAGGTAGTCCAGGTTTGCGTATATATATGCATCGATGGGGGCGTACGTTTGTAACACCGAGAGAACATTGGGAGAAAAAAGAGAAAATCAATAAAGAGAGGAATTAGAGGGTGCGAGACGCACCCTTGGCTAAAAGTGTTTATCGCGTGTGTTCGTGATATTTTGATGTGATTGATCCTGAGGGCAAAAAACCAACAATTGGTATCAGAGCAAGGTTTTGAAGCTGCGCTTGCCCCGGGGTGGCGACCCGACTAGCGCCTCGGGGCGGGCAATATAGTCGCTGGGTGGTGCAGCGACAAGGAGGGACGGGCTATACAGTCGCCGGTGTAGCGACGAGGAGCAGTCCATATAGTCGTTGAGGGTACAACGACGAGGAGGAGCCGGTGATACAGTCGCTGGTGCGGCGACGAGGAGGAGCTGGCGATAGTCGATCGGTGGAGCGGCGAAGAGCAGGCGGTGCGTGTGCTGTTGGAAGCGAGGCGACGAGTGATTGTCGTTCGGCGGAACGACTTGGAGGAGGGCGATGGGCTATCGTCGACAAGGTACTGATGATCGTTGATGGGTATGGAGGTGTCGAGTTGGCACTGAGTTGTTGATCAAGATCATCGTTGGAGGGTGCAAGGTGGAGATGGCGAAGTTGCGAGCCATCGTCAAAGTGTGCACGTGAGTTCTTGTAAGGTGCGTCCAAGAGCTCGGGTGTGTGAGTCTTCTGCTGCAGGTGAGATGCGTCATTAGCGGAGGAGAATTAAGAGCTTGAGCGGATGTAAAAAGGAATTTGTGCCTTGCGTTTCCGTTCGTCATCAAGGAGTTCCAGCGAGTTCGTATACGGGAAGTTGTGTTGCGCGTATACGGCGAGTTGTGTTGCCGCTGGACCGGTCGGATTGCCTCGAGATCGTGCGCTCGATCTTGGGCAAAGGTAACAAGTTCTGGCGAGTTCATGTACGGAAAGATGTGTTGCTCGTACATGACGAGTTGTGTTGCCGCCGGACGCGAAGTGTTGTTCGGTAAGATGCGTCACCGACAACAAGAATAAGGTCTGGAGTTGGGTCAAAGTGCTGGTCTGCGAGATGTTTGTCATGGTCGAGGGACTCCAGTACGATGCATCTTCAAGGCGCGAAGACATGAGTCACGGTCGATGCGCTCCAATGAAGGTGTATCTCCAAGGGGTGAAGACGTGGGCGGAGACAAGATGGCGGGTGGCTCTCTGCGTGTCTCAACGAGAAGATGAAACGAGAAGACGAAGACCGACGTGAAGATGGATGCGAGCCGGTCAAGATGAGTTTCTGCATGAGGCTATGTGTTTAGTCTGCATGTAGCACGCTAAGATGTGACGGCGTGGCTGGTAGTCTGGATAATCGTTGGCTCCATTCTACAAATCGGTATGAAGAAAAAGATGATGATGAAGTGGTGGCCATCGTTGCGAGAAGAGAAAAAATGCGGTCTAGTAAGTCGCGACACTGAAGATAACTGGTGTGACAAGATGAACGGATGATCGTTTGCATGTCTCGAAGAGTAAAGAGTTGACAGTTTGGATTAGGGGGTGAATATTGAATTAATCCAAACATGCCTACATGCAAGTAGTGTTAAGTTGTGTTTGAGTTTGCTTTAGATTAGGTATAAGTGAATTTGTGTCCAGCCAAGAGTAGTAGTATATGGAGTATATGGCCGTGTCCTAGTAGGTTTTGTCTTTGTCCGTGTAGGTTTAGGCACTGTGTTCGAGTCGGCTTGTGTTGGCTAGGTAGTCCAGGTTTGCGTATATATATGCATCGATGGGGGCGTACGTTTGTAACACCGAGAGAACATTGGGAGAAAAAAGAGAAAATCAATAAAGAGAGGAATTAGAGGGTGCGAGACGCACCCTTGGCTAAAAGTGTTTATCGCGTGTGTTCGTGATATTTTGATGTGATTGATCCTGAGGGCAAAAAGCCAACACCTCTTGCCTTTTGTTTAGCATGTGTTCTTAGAATCCAACATATGGTCTCTTCCTTTTTACATGTGCAAAGAATGTTTCTTGTTGCTCGCTAATACATGCAAAATAAACCTATGATTTAAAGGTCCAGTAGAATTACTGGCTGCGTGATTATAATTTGGTAGTTATTATTGCTTGCTTTTCGTACTCCAACATGTTGACAATTTGTAGTATGTAGCCTAGAGGTTACTTCTTTTTTTCTTTCTTCATCTACCCGTCCGATTTGTGCCTTCCTTTTGCAGGTTGTTCCGATCTGATTTCTTCATCTCTCTGTGTGTGTTGCGGAAGTCAAGTGCCAAGGAAGGAGAAGCTGCTGCATAGGTGGTGAGCTATTGCATACGTGGTGAGCTGCTGCAATTCTACCTCTGAATTCTACTTGATATGCTACTGATGTTAGATTGTTGTGCTGAATGAGATAAACTTAAGTTACACCCTTGCCCTCATCTACTCCATTCCTTCTGCCCTTGCTGTCAAATTACGTGTACCAACTTCTTGATGCTCCTATGTTGGTGGACAAACAGCTGTTGTTTTATTTTGGTTTGATTTGAGTTCCTATATTGATGCAGATATATGATTGACATTAACTTGCTTGTGTTCCACTTCACATTGATTCCAACATGGTTTTTGATTTGTCCCATCTTTACTTTTTTTAACTAGGTACTGGTTTGCGATACATTATAAATTCACCATTGAAACAAAATGAAAGCAAACTAGAAAGTTGAACATGCTAGTCCATTCATCATGCTTTGACAGCTCCTCTAATGCTTTGTTTTCTTCCAAACACTGGTCTGTTTCTACTTGATAATGCAAGCGATGTGTTCCAAGTGGAGTGCTCTGAATGTTTATGGTTATGATATACTTGCATGATTTTAACCAGCACCATATGATATACTTGTATGATTTTATTAACCAGCACCATATGATTGGCACTTTGGCTACAAATAGGATTAGTCATTGAACTTATGGTTTTACTAAGAATGAAGCAGTTGCACTTTGCAAATAGGCTGAGAAAATGATGATTCCGCATGATGTTTCTGATATATGGTGTTGGGTTACCAATTGGTGCCTGTTTACATGCTAAGCAATGATTTCTCCAGTAGTTCATAGTGGTTCTCCAACCAATTGTGGCAGTGATACATACATCTCATCTAGAGTTACTCCAGAATGAATAATATAAACAAGTTAGTTCATTCTTTCTTGGATAAAACATGTTACCCATGTTATGTAATATTCATCATTCTCACACGTTGATGTTTTAGTGGCTTCATGGCTTCTTATTATTTTTCTTTTGCAGGTGAGATCCAATCGGGAAAGAATGGTTGAGCATAAGGCTACTAGGAGGAGCAACGTCTACAATATTCAGCCCTACTAGTAGAAAACAGGGCATCAGTCCCGGTTCCAGAGGGCCTTTAGTCTCGGTTCTGCAACCGGGACAAAACAATCGGGACTAAAGGCCCCCACTTTTAGTCCCGGTTGGGTTACGAACCGGGACTAAAGGAGCTCCACGTGGCCGCTGTGGGCGCCCGGGCAGGAGGACCTCTAGTCCCGGTTGGTAACACCAACCGGGACTAGAAGGCAGCCACGCGTCAGCAACTGCCAGGCGCTGGGGTTTTTTTTTGAAAGGAGGGGTTTAGGGGTTTTGGAGGGTTTAGGGGTTTCATATTGTGTTTCCCCTTTTCTTTTTGTGTTTATCATTCAATTCCTTTACATTTAGGATTTTCATTTTTATTTTATGCTTTTCATTCAACTCGACGCTAGCTACTACATATAGCAATGAAGGAACCATTACACAACATCGTCATGATCAATATATAGAGAGAAGTGACCTCTCTTTCTCCATGCTTGGTCGAACAACAAGTTTTCGTATATCTATTCGACGCTACTACATATAGTACACGTTCATGCATATATACAATATAACATCTCTTACGATCCCTAATATCTAATTACCACAATCGCTTTGCAAATCCCGATGGTATTCTCCGTCTGTAAGTATGACATGGTCAACAAAGAATCCCGCCAATTCCTCTTGAATTGCTCGTATGCGATCAGTTGGTAGGAGTTCGTCCCGCTTGAAGGGGGTCAATATATATATATATATGAATGAAACTCAACACAATTGATGGTAATAAAATAAAAATGTGAATATTGTTTACGTACTTCAAATTGTTCTAAAGATCTGCCCCGCTCAGAGATTGTTGGGGAACGTTGCATGGGAAACAAAAATTTTCCTACGCACACACAAGATCTATCCATGGTGATGAGCATCTACGAGAGGGAGAGTGAATCTACATACCCTTGTAGATCGCTAAGCGGAAGCGTTAAGAAACGCGGTTGATGTAGTCGAACGTCTCCGTGATCCAAATCGCAAGTCGTCCCTCGAACCGATCACGAACTAGTGCCGAACGGACGGCACCTCCGCGTTCAACACACGTACAGCTTGATGACGCCTTCACCTCCTCGATCCAGCGAGCGATGGTGAAGTAGTAGATGAGTTCTGGCAGCACGACGGCGTGGTGATGCTGGTGAGGAACAATCTCTGCAGGGCTTCGCCAAGCGCTATGGAGATTATGACGGAGGAACTAGAGGGTTAGGGTTGCCGGCACACGGCTTGGGGAATTCTTGATGTGTTCCGGGTGCTAGCCCTGCCCCTCTATTTATATGTTGAGCCCTGGGGTCGAAACTTGGAGAAAGAGCCTCCTCAAAGTCGGTTTGGCCCGCAAGGCAAGAGTCCTGCTCGGACTCCAGGACCAGACGCCAGGGTCCTCGGCGTCTGGCCCCAGACGCCAGGGTCCCTGGCGTCTGGCCCCTGGCCTCCGCAAAACTTCCTTTTGCACCTTCCTAAAGCCTCGTGGGCTTTACCCCTTGGCCCAAATAAAGTGTTCTCGTACCCGAACATTTCGGGAAACATTCGAAACTCCTTCCGGTGAATACCGGAACCCTTCCGGAGACCAAACACTATTATCCCATATATCAATATTTACCTCCGGACTATTCCAGAGCTCCTCGTCATGTCCGGGATCTCATCCGGGACTCCGAACAACTTTCGGTCACCAACATAACAACTCAACTATACTTATATCGTCACCAAACGTTAAGTGTGTAGACCCTGCGGGTTCGAGAACTATGTAGACATGACCGAGACACCTCTACGGTCAATAACCAATAGCGGGACCTGGATGCCCATATTGGCTCCTACATATTCTACGAAGATCTTTATCGGTTGAACCTCTATGTCAAGGATTCAGTTAATCCCGTATGATGTTCCCTTTGTTTATCGGTATGTTACTTGCCCGAGATTCGATCGTCGGTATCTCTATACCTAGTTCAATCTCGTTACCGGCAAGTCTCTTTACTCGTTCCGTAATACAAGATCACGTGGCTAACACTTTAGTCACATTGCTTGCAAGGCTTATAGTGATGTTGTATTACCGAGTGGGCCCTGAGATACCTCTCCGTCACACGGAGTAACAAATCCCAGTCTTGATCCATGCCAATTCAACAGACACCCTCGGAGATACCTGTAGAGCATCTTTATAGTCACCCAGTTACGTTGCGACGTTTGATACACACAAGGTATTCCTCCGGTGTCAGTGAGTTGCATGATCTCATGGTCAAAGGAACAGATACTTGACATGCAGAAAACAATAGCAATAAACTGACACGATCATATGCTACGTTTATAGTTTTGGGTCTTGTCCATCACATCATTCTCCTAATGATGTGATCCCGTTATCAAATGACATCTCATGTCCATGGCTAGGAAACCTTCACCATCTTTTGATCAACGAGCTACTCAACTAGAGGCTTACTAGGGACACAGTGTTGTCTATGTACCCACACATGTATTTGAGTTTCCAATCAATACAATTATAGCATGGATAATAAACGATTATCATGAACAAGGAAATATAATAATAACCAATTTATTATTGCCTCTAGGGCATATTTCCAACAGTCTCCCACTTGCACTAGAGTCAATAATCTAGTTCACATCACTATGTGATTTACATTGTAATGAATCGAACACCCATACAGTTCTGGTGTTGTTCATGTTTAGCCCTTGGAAGAGGTTTAGTCATCGGATCTGCAACATTCAGATCCGTGTGTACTTTGCAAATATTTATGACATCCTCCTTGATGTAATCGCGGATGGAATTGAAGCGTCGCTTTATGTGTCTGGTCCTCTTGTGAAATCTTGGTTCCTTGGCTAGAGCAATGGCACCAGTGTTATCACAAAACAGAGTCATTGGGTTAAGCGCGGCACTACTCCAAGATCTGTCATGAACTCCTTCATCCAGACACCTTCCTTCGCCGCCTCCGAGGCAGCGATGTACTCCGCTTCGCATGTAGAATCAGCTACCACGCTCTGCTTGGAACTGCACTAGCTAACCGCACCCCCATTAAGAATAAATATGTATCCGGTTTGTGACTTAGAGTCATCCGGATCAGTGTCAAAGCTTGCATCGACGTAACCCTTTACGACGAGCTCTTGATCACCTCCATAAACGAGAAACATGTCATTAGTCCTTTTTAGGTACTTCAGGATATTCTTGACCGCCGTCCAGTGTTCCATTCCTGGATCACTTTGAAACCTTCCGACCATACTTATGGCAAGGCTGACATCGGGTCTTGTGCACAGCATTGCATACATGATAGAGCCTATGGCTGAAGCATAGGGGATGACACTCATCTTTTCTCTATCTTCTGCAGTCACTGGGCATTGAGTCTTACTCAACTTCACACCTTGCAATACATGCAAGAACCCCTTCTTGGACTGATCCATTTTGAACTTCTTCAAAACTTTGTCAAGGTATGTGCATTGTGAAAGTCCTATCAAGCGTCGTGATCTATCTCTATAGATCTTGATGCCTAATATGAAAGCAGCTTCTCCTAGGTCCTTCATTGAAAAACTCTTGTTCAAATATTCCTTCACGCTTTCCAACATTTCTATATTGTTTCCAATCAGTAATATGTCATCCACATATAATATTAGAAACGCTATAGAGCTCCCACTCACTTTCTTGTAAATACAAGCTTCTCCGTAAACTTGTATAAACTCGAACGCTTTGATCACCTCATCAAAGCGAAGATTCCAACTCCGAGATGCTTGCACCAGTCCATAAATGGATCGCTGGAGTTTGCAAACTTTGTCAGCATTCTCTGGATCGACAAAACCTTCTGGTTGCATCATATACAACTCTTCCTTAAGGAAACCGTTAAGGAACGCTGTTCTGACATCCATCTGCCAAATTTCATAATCGAAAAAGGCAGCTATTGCTAACATGATTCTGACGGACTTAAGCATCGCTACGGGTGAGAAGGTCTCATCGTAGTCAACTCCTTGAACTTGTGAAAAACCCTTTGCCACAAGTCGAGCTTTATAGACGGTGACATTACCGTCCGCGTCCGTCTTCCTCTTAAAGATCCATTTGTTCTGAATGGCCTTACGCCCTTCAGGTAATACTTCCAAAGTCCACACTTTGTTTTCATACATGGATCCCATCTCGGATTTCATGGCCTCTAACCACTTCTCGGAATCCGGGCCCATCATCGCTTCTCCATAGCTCATAGGTTCATCGTTGTCCAACAACAGGACTTCTAAGACAGGGTTGCCGTACCACTCAGGAGCAGTACGCGTCCTTGTCGACCTACGAGGTTCGATAGCAACTTGATCCAAAGCTTCATGATCATCATCATTAACTTCCTCTTCAGCTGATGTAGGCTCTACAGAAACATCTTTCTGTGCTGCGCTACTCTCAGGTTGAAGTAAAGGTTCAACAACCTCATCAAGTTCTATCTTCCTCCCACTCAATTCTTTCGAGAGAAACTCTTTCTCAAGAAACGTTCCGTTTTTAGCGACAAACACTTTGCCTTCGGATCTGAGGTAGAAGGTATACCCAACTGTCTCTTTTGGGTATCCTATGAAGACGCATTTCTCCGCTTTGGGTTCCAGCTTTTCAGGCTGAAGCTTTTTGACATAAGCATCACATCCCCAAACTTTAAGAAACGACAGCTTTGGCTTCTTGCCAAACCAAAGTTCATATGGCGTCGTCTCAACGGATTTCGATGGTGCCCTATTTAAAGTGAATGCAGCTGTCTCTAATGCATAACCCCAAAACGATAGTGGCAAATCGGCAAGAGACATCATAGATCGCACCATATCCAATAAGGTTCGATTACGACGTTCGGACACACCATTACGCTGTGGTGTTCCAGGCGGTGTTAGTTGTGAAACAATTCCACATTGTCTTAAGTGACTACCAAACTCATAACTCAGATATTCTCCTCCTCGATCAGATCGTAGGAATTTAATCTTCTTGTTACGATGATTCTCAACTTCACTCTGAAATTGTTTGAACTTTTCAAATGTTTCAGACTTGTGTTTCATTAAGTAAATATACCCATATCTACTTAAGTCATCAGTGAAGGTGAGAAAGTAACGATAACCACCGCGCGCCTCAATACTCATCGGACCGCACACATCAGTATGAATGATTTCCAATAAGTCACTTGCCCGTTCCATTGTTCCAGAGAACGGCGTTTTAGTCATCTTGTCCATGAGGCATGGCTCACATGTGTCAAGTGATATAAAATCAAGTGACTCCAAAAGTCCATCAGCATGGAGCTTCCTCATGCGTTTTACGCCAATATGACCTAAACGGCAGTGCCACAAGAAAGTGGTATTATCATTATCAATCCTACATCTTTTGGCATCAATGTTATGAACATGTGTATCATTACTATCGAGATTCAATAAGAATAAACCCCTTACATTGGGTGCATGACCATAAAAGATATTACTCATATAAATAGAACAACCATTATTCTCTGATTTAAATGAGTAACCGTCTCGCAATAAACAAGATCCAGATATAATGTTCATGCTTAACGCAGGCACTAAATAACAATTATTCAGGTTCATCACTAATCCCGATGGTAATCGAAGAGCGAGCGTGCCGACGGCGATCACATCTACCTTGGAACCATTTCCCACGCGCATCGTCACTTCGTCCTTTGCCAGCCTCCGTCTATTCCGCAGTTCCTGTTTTGAGTTGCAAATATGAGCAACCGCACCGGTATCAAATACCCAGGCACTACAACGAGAGTTGGTAAGGTACACATCAATAACATGTATATCATATATACCTTGTTTGTTGTTGGCCGCCTTCTTGTCAGCCAAATACTTGGGGCAGTTCCGCTTCCAGTGTCCAGTTCCCTTGCAATAAAAACACTGAGTTTCTGGTTTGGGTCCAGCCTTGGGTTTCTTCACGGGAGGAGCAACTGCTTTGCCACTCTTCTTGGAGTTACCCTTCTTACCCTTGCCATTTTTCTTGAAACTAGTGGTTTTATTGACCATCAACACTTGATGCTCCTTCTGAATTTCAGACTCAGCGACTTTCAGCATCGCAAACAGCTCGGCGACTGACTTGTTCATCCCATGCATGTTATAGTTCAACACGAAGCTCTTGTAGCTAGGTGGCAATGATTGAAGAACTCTGTCAGTGATAGCCTCTGGCGGAAGGGGCATCCCCAATTCAGCTAGACGGGTGGAGTACCCAGACATTCTGAGTACGTGATCACTGATAGACTCGTTCTCCTCCATCTTGCAAGCACAGAACTTATCGGAGATCTCATATCTCTCGATCCGGGCATTCTTCTGAAAGATAAACTTCAACTCCTGGAACATCTCATATGCTCCATGACGTTCAAAACGTCTTTGAAGTCCCGGTTCTAAGCCATACAATATTGCACATTGAACTATTGAGTAATCTTCAGAACGAGCCTGCCAGGCGTTCACAACGTCTAGAGACTCAACTGGAGCGGGTGGATCACCAAGCGGTGCATCAAGGACATAAGCCTTCTGGGAAGCCGTAAGGATAATCCTTAGATTACGGGCCCAGTCCACAAAGTTACTTCCATCATCTTTCAACTTAGCTTTCTCTAGGAACGCATTAAAATTCAGGGGTGCTACTGCGCGAGCCATGATCTACAACATAAATATAGCAAAGACAACTTAGACTATTGTTCTAGATAATGAGTTTAGTTAATCATATTACTTAAAAAACTCCCACTCAAATTGACATCCCTCCGGTCATTCGAGCGTAACATGATCCAAATCCACCAACTCAAGTCCGATCATCACGTGAGTTGAGGTGGTTTCAATGGTGAACATCTTCATGTTGATCATATCTACTATATGACTCGTGTTCGACCTTTCAGTCTCTTGTGTTCCGAGGCCATGTCTGTACATGCTAGGCTCGTCAAGTTTAACCCGAGTGTTCCGCACGTGCAACATGGCTTACACCCGTTGTATGTGAACGTAGAGTCTATCACACCCGATCATCACGGCGTGTCTCGAAACGACGAACTTTCGCAACGGTGCACACTCGGGGAGAACACAATTTATCTTGAAATTTAAGTGAGGGATCACCTTATAATGCTACCGTCGTCCTAAGCAAAATAAGATGCATGAAAGGATTAACATCACATGCAAATCATAACTGACATGATATGGCCATGAACTCGTGCTTTTGATCTCCATCTCCAAAGCACCGGCATGATCTCCATCGTCACCGGCATGACACCATGATCTCCATCATCTTGATCTCCATCAACGTGTCGCCATCAGGTTGTCGCGCCGACTGTTGCTTCCATGACTATTGCTAACATTTAGCGATAAAGTAAAGCATTACATAGTGCTTAATGATTGACACGCAGGTCATACAATAATTAAAGACAACTCTATGGCTCCTGCTAGTTGTCGTACTCATCGACATGCAAGTCATGATATTCTATACAACACATGATCATCTCATACATCACATATATCTCATCATGTAATTGGCCATATCACATCACAACATACCCTGCAAAAACAAGTTAGACGTCCTCTAATTGTTGTTGCAAATTTTACGGGGCTGCTACGGGTTTGCAAGAACCGTTCTTACCTACGCAAAACCACAACGTGGTGTAGTGATTGCTTTTTGATCTTCTAAAAGAACCCTCTTCATTGAAATCGATTCAACTAAAGTGAGAGAGACAGACACCCGCTAGCCATCTTTATGCAACAAAGTTACATGTCAGTTGAAGGAACCGGTCTCTCGTAAGCGTACGAGTAATGTTGGTCCGGGCCGCTTCATCTCACAATACCGCCGAATCGAGTATCAACTAGTAACGGCAAGCAATATGTATACACCCACGCCCACAACTCGTTTGTGTTCTACTCGAGATCTCATCTACGCATAGACCTAGCTCTGATACCACTGTTGGGGAACGTTGCATGGGAAACAAAAATTTTCCTACGCACACACAAGATCTATCCATGGTGATGAGCATCTACGAGAGGGAGAGTGAATCTACATACCCTTGTAGATCGCTAAGCGGAAGCGTTAAGAAACGCGGTTGATGTAGTCGAACGTCTCCGCGATCCAAATCGCAAGTCGTCCCTCGAACCGATCACGAACTAGTGCCGAACGGACGGCACCTCCGTGTTCAACACACGTACAGCTTGATGACGCCTTCACCTCCTCGATCCAGCGAGCGATGGTGAAGTAGTAGATGAGTTCCGGCAGCACGACGGCGTGGTGATGGTGGTGAGGAACAATCTCTGCAGGGCTTCGCCAAGCGCTACGGAGATTATGACGGAGGAACTAGAGGGTTAGGGTTGCCGGCACACGGCTTGGGGAATTCTTGATGTGTTCCGGGTGCTAGCCCTGCCCCTCTATTTATATGTTGAGCCCTGGGGTCGAAACTTGGAGAAAGAGCCTCCTCAAAGTCGGTTTGGCCCGCAAGGCAAGAGTCTTGCTCGGACTCCAGGACCAGACGCCAGGGTCCTCGGCGTCTGGCCCCAGACGCCAGGGTCCCTGGCGTCTGGCCCCTGGCCTCCGCAAAACTTCCTTTTGCACCTTCCTAAAGCCTCGTGGGCTTTACCCCTTGGCCCAAATAAAGTGTTCTCGTACCCGAACATTTCAGGAAACATCCGAAACTCCTTCCGGTGAATACCGGAACCCTTCCGGAGACCAAACACTATTATCCCATATATCAATCTTTACCTCCGGACTATTCCAGAGCTCCTCGTCATGTCCGGGATCTCATCCGGGACTCCGAACAACTTTCGGTCACCAACATAACAACTCAACTATACTTATATCGTCACCAAACGTTAAGTGTGTAGACCCTGCGGGTTCGAGAACTATGTAGACATGACCGAGACACCTCTACGGTCAATAACCAATAGCGGGACCTGGATGCCCATATTGGCTCCTACATATTCTACGAAGATCTTTATCGGTTGAACCTCTATGTCAAGGATTCAGTTAATCCCGTATGATGTTCCCTTTGTTTATCGGTATGTTACTTGCCCGAGATTCGATCGTCGGTATCTCTATACCTAGTTCAATCTCGTTACCGGCAAGTCTCTTTACTCGTTCCGTAATACAAGATCACGTGGCTAACACTTTAGTCACATTGCTTGCAAGGCTTATAGTGATGTTGTATTACCGAGTGGGCCCTGAGATACCTCTCCGTCACACGGAGTAACAAATCCCAGTCTTGATCCATGCCAATTCAACAGACACCCTCGGAGATACCTATAGAGCATCTTTATAGTCACCCAGTTACGTTGCGACGTTTGATACACACAAGGTATTCCTCCGGTGTCAGTGAGTTGCATGATCTCATGGTCAAAGGAACAGATACTTGACATGCAGAAAACAATAGCAATAAACTGACACGATCATATGCTACGTTTACAGTTTTGGGTCTTGTCCATCACATCATTCTCCTAATGATGTGATCCCGTTATCAAATGACATCTCATGTCCATGGCTAGGAAACCTTCACCATCTTTTGATCAACGAGCTAGTCAACTAGAGGCTTACTAGGGACACAGTGTTGTCTATGTACCCACACATGTATTTGAGTTTCCAATCAATACAATTATAGCATGGATAATAAACGATTATCATGAACAAGGAAATATAATAATAACCAATTTATTATTGCCTCTAGGGCATATTTCCAACAGAGATCTTGTGGCGAATGTACTCGCAAACGTAGTATCCACATAAATTATTCCCGGGTTCCTGCCACAAGAACTTTACGAGAATAGAGTTCAATCAAAATGATAATCAAGCATGATAATGGTATTGAAACTAGAATCAATGAGAGATGCGCGGAACTAGCTAGCTAGTAGTACTTACTTTGGGGTGTGAAAATCGCAGCTCCTTTTTCCATTTACCCCTAACCTGGTTGGTGAACTTTTTCCAAACCCTGCCCGGCAAAGAAAATAATTACTTGATATCAGGAAATGAACGAAAGTTGCCGATATGGTGCGATAATGATTGAACTTACTTCTGGAGCATTTGACTCAGGTCCGCCCACTCCTTAGGCTCTTTACGTCTCGAGTCCAAGACAATTACTAGTCCCGCGTCAAGCTGAATGGCTAGCAGAATATAGTGCAACCTGCGCACGCATAACTCATCAATTACACTTAACCTCGAGTAAGCGAAACAGAATTTGCACAAGACAGTAACACTCACTTGAAGTTGTAAGGAAATAGTATTTCCCTTTTGTTTTGTTGTCCAAGTAACGCCTTTAGCAAGTTTTTCTCAGTATCATCGGGGTTTTTTTGTACCGTATATTCATTTACAGTATTTGGGTTAATGAACCCAATGTCATAGATTTTTCCTCTGCATTCGAGGATCTTCAATCTGCATAATATAGTGTGAGGATAATTATACATGCAATGAACGAGCTGAGCTAGAGACTTAATTACAGAAAAAATACTTACAGACAATAGCAACTGACGATAGTTTTGTCGAGGGCGTCTTGATTGTATAACTGAAATAATTCTTCAAATTCAATGTACAACGCCTCGACTCCATTGAAGTAGTGCTCATCTTTAATTCCCACGTAGATACTGTCGGTCCCTTCCTTGTAGGCTTTCAAGTACCAGTTATGCAATCTTCGCATCATCGTTGATAGACGCGGGAGCTGCTCAGGTCTGATGAGAGGCTTCCCGTGCTCGTATCTTAACGCTACCTCAGCCATTTCGAACTGTACCTGATCGCCTAACTAATCACCAAGAGTGTAATCAGGATGAGCGGCCGCTACCACCGAATCATTAGCGATATCGGGAAACACCTTGAGCGGGGGGCACAATTGTTTTTCCTGTTCGCCGAGCTGGGGAATTGTTTTCCCACTTCTTGAAGCACTGCTACTTCCTGACCTTTTCACTTCATGAAATGTCTTTACAATACAGCGGTCATAGTGTGAGAGCGGCGGAGGAGGTGGTGGTCGCTTAAGGGCATCCAGACAGCGCTTCGCTTTTACCGAATCTATTTTCTCCTTTGGATCTGGACGTTTCGGTGCAAGCTGGCGTTTCACATCGGCAGCCACGAACTCGTTGTTTTCCTCTTCAGTCATGTCGTATGGTAACTTGACAGGAGCCTTCTTGACGCTTGGACCTGCTCTGGATTTCTTCGTTGTTGTACTGCTAGCCGCCGGAGCGGCGGCGGGTCTCTTCCGCCGTTGTTGAGGCGGCAGAGGAGGCAGAGTCAGCTGACGCGGCGGAGGAGGCGGAGTCCGCTGAGGCGGCGGAGACAGCTGAGGCGGCGGAGGATTCTGCTGAGGGGCCTCCTCCGGCGGAGTCCGCTGATGCGGCGGAGACAGCTAAGGCGGCGGAGTGTGCTGGCGCGGCGGAGACTACTGAGGCAGCGGAGATAGAGCTGGAGTACTGTGAGGAGTCTGCTGAGGTGCCTCCTCCGGCTGAGTCTGCTGACGCGGCGTCCATTGTGGAAGCACGATGTTTTCCTTTCTCCATAGAATGGTAGTCCTTACGGCATCTACCAGATGAGTCTCCCCCTTCCTTTCTCCATAGAATGGTAGTCCTTACGGCATCTACCAGATGAGTCTCCCCTTCACCTGTAGGGTACTCAAGGTCCAGCCCCTCGAATCCGTTGGTAACTTCATCCACCCCGACAATAGTGTAGCCATCTGGAATCGGATTGCAATGGAAAGTTCCATCAGGTCGAGGAGGTAAGACATAGCCGACCGCCACCTTCAAGGTTAGGTTGCTGCATTTCGCCATTAGCTCACAATGTTCCCTCTCCGTGATATCATCCACGGGGTAGTGAGGAACCGTGATATCAGGCCGAACGAGCTCCGTGGAAGCCACGCTGCTTTTCCGCTGAGATGGTGGGGTAGCTTCGTGGGCAGTATCGAATGAAGGATCTTCGTGCTGCTGAGATGGTGGACCGGTAGCTCGCTGACTGGTAAGTGCCTCTAGTTTCTCCTCCTGCAACGCTAATCTTTCTTCTAGCTTCTGCATCCGGTCTGCATCCTCTTTCTTCTTTCTCCCTCGGCTTCTATAACCAGTGCTGTCGGGAAACTCATGCACCCACGGAATGGAGCCTGATGTGCCTCGTGTTCGTCCAGGGTGTTCAGGATTCCCGAGGGCGCGTGACAGCTCGTCCTTGTCTCTGTTGGGGTGGAACCTCCCTTCCTGCACGTCCTTGATTGCTTCCTGAATCTTTATGATGGGTGTTTCAAGTTGTTCTTTCGTGTAAACACACTTCCCTGTTTCTGGGTCCAAAGTTCCCCCATGCCCGAAGAACCAAGTCCTTGCCCGTTCGGGCCAGCTCAATGTCGATGGTTGGATCCCTTTAGCAAGCAGGTCGTTCTCAGCTTTGTCCCATGTAGGCCGGGCAACCTTGTAGCCACCTGACCCCGTAACATGGTGATACAGCTTCTTTGCAGCATTTAGCTTATTTGTCTATGACCTGTTCTTAGCTTTCTCCGATTTCTTGTACGCCACAAATGCGGGCCAGTGATCTTTTATCTTCGCATATTGACCGGTGAATTCTGGAGTCTCGTCTTTCTCGACAAACTGTTCGTTCAATCTTTTCTTCCAGTTCTTGAATTGTTCTGCCATCTTCTTAAGAGCCCATTTTTTGACTTTTCGCTGTATAACTGGGTTATTTGGATCCTCCTCTGGCAGTAGGCTGAAATTTATCTTGAGCGAGTTCCAAAGCTCATCTTTGCATCTATCGTCGACATAAGAAACTCCATCGTCCTTCTTCTTATTCCATTCTTGGATGCTGATCGGGACGCTGTCCCTAACAACAACTCCGCACTGATGTATAAATCGGTCTTGGGTCCGCTTGGGAACAGTCGGTTTGCCATCTGGATCGACTTGTTCGATCGTGAACCTTTCATTCTCGCCCAACCTTTTCTTCGGGCCTCGTCTCCTTATAGAAGTTTGGTTCAACGATCCGGAGGGCTAAAAGAAGAAAGAAGCGTTAATATATGTACATACAAAACAATTAATGCATCTAGTCAGCAAAGGCTTAATTAATATATATACCTCGCCGGACTTTGCAACAGTTAAGGCTCCAACACCGGCGGAGCCGTCATCTTCTTCCTCCTCCATTCGATCACCGGAGCCATCATCTTCTCTTCCCTCACCACCGGAGTCGTTGAGAAACTGTGAGGTGATGATATCATCATCTCCCTCCCGGATTATTTCCTCCAACGCCTTTTCTTGTTCTAAGTCTCTGTCGTGTTCCATAGTTTCTGCAAATATTACAACATCGCAATATACAACCATGAGAGATGGATTAGTGGCAAACATAGACCTAATCACAACAAGGAATCATATGCATATGAGCAATGGATTAGTGGATTATCGGGGTTATGTTTTAACGACCCCCTCCCCCCTCATGTCGAAGTTATACCGAAATTATCGGGGTTATGTTTTAACATGACCCCCCCCCCTCATGTCGAAGTCAATGAACAACATGAAAATTTGTAAGTGATTGCTAAACTTTTATGCTTCATTTATATGAAGATCAATTATCCAATATAACTATGTTCGCGATATGAGGCATTGGACATTATTTAGAATCATATCTGATGAGTCGTCCTATCTTTCGGGAGAGGATACTTTGTGGACCGCCTCTCTCATGCCTGTCCGACGTGCAAATCAGGTTTTCATATGCCTCAAAATCAAAGTTATCGGGGTTATGTTTTAACGACCCCCCCCCCCCTCTCATGTCGAAGTTACGACGATATTTGTACAAGATGAATACAAGATTTATACACAAGATGAATACAAAATGAATACAAGATGAATACAAGATTTATACACAAGATGAATACAAAACTCAACAAATGAACCAACCATCATCCTATGAACAAAACTCAACATACGACAAATGGACACCTTTTGTCGAACAGCGGAGGGACGATCAGGGACCAACTCCACGGAGATGCAACACCACAACCTGTAATTCCACCGAGTGAAAAAAAATTAGGCAAACCCAAGTATGCCACTGGATAGAATGGAAGATTTTAGTTGAAATGGACCTATAAAGATCATGGCAAACGGATGCACGGAACTCAAATGGTGATCAAAGCAATATGCAATGCAAATCTGTCCATTATAGCTAGATACCAATTTGAAAGTAAGATTTGAACATGCTACAGAATTTCTACATGGCAACAAATGGCATGACATGAATGTACATGTAACACATGGCAAAACATGCTTACTGAACTAATTCAAATGACCCCTAGATCAATGGCAATCATCATGACAAGTTGACAAGTATTAACAGATTTCAGACTTAGTGATATTTGCATGGCATGGCAGAAATGAATAGATAGCAAGTTTACAAGCTTGTAGCACTCACTACAGGTCCTAACATGGCATGAACTAAAATGTACCAGCAAGATGACATCAAAATGCTCCTACTTCATGTTCAAAGATTGCCCAAAAGATGCTTGCATTAAAACATACAAAAAAGACAAAATGAACTCTAATGCAAAAAAATTGTTCTTCAATTTGTTTATATGCTCACTAATTGCAATCTATATATATCCATACACATTGCACACACATTGCAATCTATATATATGCATACATATGCATTCATCCACTAATTGCAATATGCATCTATCCATACACATTGAGAAAAAACCAAGTCCAACACATCCATACAATTTATTCATCCATACAAATTAAAAAAATTAACTACAACATATCCATACAATCTATCCATACATTCATCAACACACCTCTATTACTACCTCATATACATACTAAACAAATTTAACATCACAAAATTTCAAACAAAGTGATGAACTAGGGTTCACCTACTGCCAAATAATGCATCAAAGCTAAAAGGATCTGACAAAAAATATTTGGAGGGATCGATTAATACATCCATCCATGAATCCATCCATCCATCCATTTGGGGAAGAGGGGGAGGAGGGGGAAATGGTGCTCACCGTGGGGCGGCGACGACGAGGAGGGGGCTCGATCGGGGGCGGCGACGAGGAGCGGGCTCAGGGGCGGCGATGCTCGGGGAGGACGGCGAGGAGGTCCGGCGACGGTCAGCGGGCTCAGGGACGGCTCGGGGCAGGGTGTCGCGGCAGCCTGGCGGCGGCATGCAGTGGTTCGGTGTCGGGGCAGAGGAGCGAGAGAGAGAAAGAAGATTGGGGAGGAAGAAGGCAGCGCGCGGTTTATATAGCCCGAGCTTTAGTCCCGGTTGGTGGCTCCAACCGGGACTAAAGGCCCCCCTTTAGTCCCGGTCCGAGCCACCAACCGGGACTAAAGGTGAATTTCACCAGCCCAAAGGGCGCGAAACCCAACCCTTTATTCCCGGTTGGTGGCTCGGACCGGGACTAAAGGGGGGCCTTTAGTCCCGGTTGGAGCCACCAACCGGGACTAAAGGGTTGGTCCTGGCACAGCCGAGGGGCGGTGGGAGTTTAGTCCCACCTCGCCAAGCGAGAGGCTCTCGCAGCGGTTTATAAGCCCGCCTGCGGCTACCGTTGCAAGCTCCTCTCAAAGCACACACAGCTCATCGTCTGACCTGGCCCCTCTCTGCCCTGTGGGTCCTACTGACAGCAGAAATTCGTGCCCCGCGGGCCTGCATCCTGGCCCATACATAGTTGGGTTTCTAGTCGTATGCACGCCGTGGTGTGTGAATTCTCCTGCTAGTAGGCGGGCATTTTTTTATTTATTTTTTATTTTTTGCATATAATTTTTTGACCTTCTTCAAATCACATCCTAATTTTTATACATACTCACTTATGTGTAATACACATGATTATCAAATAATTTCAACAAAATATATGAAATTCTAAAAAATGCAAAACTTTCATATTCTTTCTGTGTTAATGAAAGAGATCATGCCTATTTTTGGTTTTTAATTCTAAAGTTTTGTTTTAAATAGATGCATACATGCCTAGTTTTCATTTAATTCTTTTTGCTATTAAAGTTTTTAACAAAAAAATACTTTATGAAAATTTTAGTTGCATAAATTTTATATAATTTTAAGTTAATATTATTTTGATCATAACTAGAGTTTTATAAAATCTTTTTAATTGATTATTTTTGCTATTGAAGAATATTATAGTTTTGTTTTAGTTGATCATAACTAGAATTTTATATATATTTCAATTTTTTGACCTTCTTCAAATCACATCCTAATTTTTATACATACTCACTTATGTGTAATACACATGATTATCAAATAATTTCAACAAAATATATGAAATTCTAAAAAATTCAAAACTTTCATATTCTTTCTGTGTTAATGAAAAAGATCATGCCTATTTTTGGTTTTAATTCTAAAGTTTTGTTTTAAACAGATGCATACATGCCTAGTTTTCATTTAATTCTTTTTGCTATTAAAGTTTTTAACAAAAACTACTTTATGAAAATTTTAGTTGCATAAATTTTATATAATTTTAAGTTAATATTATTTTGATCATAACTAGAGTTTTATAAAAGCTTTTTAGTTGATTCTTTTTGCTATTGAAGAATATTATAGTTTTGTTTTAGTTGATCATAACTAGAATTTTATATATATATGTCAATTTTTTGACCTTCTTCAAATCACATCCTAATTTTTATACATACTCACTTATGTGTAATACACATGATTATCAAATAATTTCAACAAAATATATGAAATTCTAAAAAATGCAAAACTTTCATATTCTTTCTGTGTTAATGAAAGAGACCATGCCTATTTTTGGTTTTAATTCTAAAGTTTTGTTTTAAACAGATGCATACATGCCTAGTTTTCATTTAAATCTTTTTGCTATTAAAGTTTTTAACAAAAAATACTTTATGAAAATTTTAGTTGCATAAATTTTATATAATTTTAAGTTAATATTATTTTGATCATAACTCGAGTTTTATAAAAGCTTTTTAGTTGATTCTTTTTGCTATTGAAGAATATTATAGTTTCTTTATGTCATACAACGTTTCTCTCTTATCATCTCCTATCAGAGAAACCACATAGTACCTCCAACTTTATGTCATACAACGTTTCTCTCTTATCATCTCCGATGCTTCTGCTATATTCATCTATGTTAAGACGTTTAAGCCATGTCTATATTAACCTTGTTATTATATATGGAGCCACCAACCGGGACTAACCGCGTATGATCAACCTTGCAAAACATGTGGCTGAAAGGATAGGAATAATTGAAATTTCATAACTTAATAAATAATTATTATAAAATCATGTTTCAAATGCCAAAATGCCCTAGCTAGCTCTTACAAAGATTCCCTTCGGTTTGTCCGAAGTGGCACTTTCTAGCTATAAGTCCGGAAACTCACACTAGAGAGAAAGTGATGGCGGTGAAGCCGGTCACATCCCAGAGTGGGATCTTGGGGTATAAAACTATTTCTTCGCGTGTGTCCCTTGCTTATTGCGCCGTAACCATGGATAATCTTCATCATTTAATAGGATGCTTGGGTCAGTCTTCACTCTGAAGGGAGAAATTTCATGAAACTTTTCATAATCTTCTGACATGTCTGTCTTGTCCTCCACTCCCACGATGTTTCTTTTCCCTGAAAGAACTATGTGGCGCTTTGGCTCATCGTATGATGTATTCACTTCCTTATCTTTTCTTTTTCTCGGTTTGGTAGACATGTCCTTGACATAGAAAACCTGCGCCACATCATTGGCTAGGACGAATGGTTCGTCTGTGTACCCAAGATTGTTGAGATCCACTGTTGTCATTTCGTACTGCGGGTCTACCTGTACCCCGCCTCCTGACAGATTAACCCATTTGCACCGAAACAGAGGGACCTTAAAATCACGTCCATAGTCAAGTTCCCATATGTCCTCTATGTAACCATAATATGTGTCCTTTGCCCTATTGGTGTTTGCTGCATCAAAGCGGACACCACTGTTTTGGTTGGTGCTCTTTTTATCTTGGGCGATCGTGTAAAATGTATTCCCATTTATCTCGTACCCTTGGAAAGTCAATATAGTCAAAGATGGTGTCCTGGCCAACAAGTACAGCTCATCTCCAACAGTGGTGTTACCCATGAGATGTGTTTGCATCCAACCGCCGAAAGTCCCCATGTGTTCACGTGTAATCCAGTCGTCAGACTGCTCCGGGTGTTTGGAGCGTAGAATATTCTTGTGTTCATTGATATACGGGGCCACCAAGGTACAATTCTGTAGAACTGTGTAGTGTGCTTGCGCCCAAGAATGCCCGTCCCTACATATTATTGAGTTCGGTCCTAGCGTGCCTTTTCCACCCAGTCTCCCCACATGCCGCAATTCAGGAACACCAATCGGCTTAAGGTCAGGAATAAAGTCAACACAAAGCTCAATGACCTCCTCTGTTTGATGGCCCGTGGAGATGCTTCCTTCTGGCCTAGCACGGTTACGAACATATTTCTTTAAGACTCCCATGAACCTCTCAAAGGGGAACATATTGTGTAGAAATACAGGACCCAGAATTGCAATCTCGTCGACTAGGTGAACTAGGACGTGCGTCATAATATTGAAGAAGGATGGTAGGAACACCAACTCGAAACTGACAAGACATTGGACCAAATCATTCTTTAACCTTGGTAGGATTTCTGGATCGATTACCTTCTGAGAAATTGCATTGAGGAATGCACATAGCTTCACAATGGCTAATCGAACATTTTCTGGTAGAAGCCCCCTCAATGTAACCGGAAGCAGTTGCGTCATAATCACGTGGCAGTCATGAGACTTTAGGTTCTGGAATTTTTTCCCTTTATATTCGACGAGAAGCCAAACGGGACCTTGATACTGAGCAGGCATTCAAAAAAGATTTCCTTCTCTGCTTTGTTAAGAGCGTAGCTGGCAGGACCTTGATACTGCTTTGGATGCATGACGTCTTTTTCGTTCATACATTGCTGGTCCTCTCGTGCCTCCGGTGTATCTTTGGTCTTCTCATACACGCCCAAGAAGCCTAGCAGGTTCACGCAAAGATTCTTCGTCACGTGCATCACGTCAATTGCAGAGCGGACCTCTAGGTCTTTCCAATAGGGTAGGTCCCAAAATATAGATTTCTTCTTCCACATGGGTGCGTGTCCGTCAGCGTCATTCGGAACAGATTGTCCGCCAGGACCCTTTCCAAAGATTACTTGTAAATCCTTGACCATATCAAGTATATCATCACCAGTACGGAGGACAGGCTTCTTCCGGTGATCTGCCTCACCTTTGAAATGCTTGCCTTTCTTTCTTAAGGCATGCTTGGTCGGAAGAAATCGACGATGTCCCAGGTACACATTCTTCTTACATTTATCCAAATATATACTTTCGGTCTCATCTAAACAGTGCGTGCATGCGTGGTATCCCTTGTTTGTCTGTCCTGAAAGGTTACTAAGAGCAGACCAATCATTGATGGTTACAAACAGCAACGCTCGTAGGTCAAATTCATGTTGTTTGTGCTTATCCCACACACGTACACCTTTTATGTCCCACAGCTGTAAAAGTTCTTCAACTAATGGCCTTAGGTACACATCAATGTCGTTGCCGGGTTGCTTAGGGCCTTGGATGAGCACTGGCATCATAATGAACTTCCGCTTCATGCACAACCAAGGAGGAAGGTTATAGATACATAGAGTCACAGGCCAAGTGCTATGATTGCTGCTCTGCTCCCCAAAAGGATTAATGCCATCTGCACTTATACCAAACCATAAGTTCCTTGCGTCACCTGCAAAGTCCGGCCACTTTCTCTCGATTTTTCTCCACTGCGACCCATCAGCGGGTACTCTCAACTTCCCATCTTTCTGACGGTCTTCTTTGTGCCATCGCAACAACTTGGCATGCTCTTTGTTTCTGAACAGACGTTTCAACCATGGTATTATAGGAGCATACCACATCACCTTCGCAGGAACCCTCTTCCTGGGGCGCTCGCCCTCAACATCACCAGGGTCATCTCGTCTGATCTTATACCGCAATGCACCGCATACCGGGCATGCATTCAAATTCTCGTACTCCTCACTGCGGTAGAGGATGCAGTCATTAGGGCATGCATGTATCTTCTGCACCTCTAATCCTAGAGGGTAGAGAACCTTCTTTGCTTCGTACGTACTGTTAGGCAATTCGTTATCCTTTGGAAGCTTCTTCTTCATTATTTTCAGTAGCTTCCCAAATCCCTTGTCAGATACACCATTCTCTGCCTTCCATTGTAGCAATTCCAGTGCGGTACCGAGCTTTGGTGTGTTGCCATCTTCGCAATTTGGGTACAACCCTTTTTTGTGATCCTCTAACATGCGATCGAACTTCAACTTCTCCCTTTCACTTTCGCATCCTCTCTGTGCATCAACAATGACCCAGCGAAGATCATCATCGGGCACATCTGGTGCCTCTTGATATTCAGCTTCCCCCGTTGCAGTATCACCGTATTCAGGGGGATAGTTGTCATCATCCTCTTCTTCTTCGTTGTCTTCCATCATAACCCCTCTTTCTCCGTGCTTGGTCCAAACATTATAGTGTGGCATGAAACCCTTCGAAAGCAGGTGGAAGTGAAGGGTTTTCGAGTCAGAGTAATCCTTCGTATTCTCACAGACGGTACATGGACAATACATAAAACCATTCTGCTTGTTTGCCTCAGCCACATCGAGAAAATTATGCAGGCCCGTAATGTAGTCGGAGGTGCGTCGGTCACCGTACATCCATTGCCGGTTCATCTGCGTGCATTATATAATTAAGTATATCAAAAACCATTACAGAACATCATGAATAGAGAAATGACCACATTAATACAAGTTCATCATCACATTAAAACCAAAGTACAGTAGTGATCAAATGTTATTACTGAAAAAATAAATACATAAAGTTCATACATAGTTCTCATAGAACAACATACAACTCTCTAGAGCATCTAATTAAAACATACATTGAAACTAACATACAACTATGTAAAACATTTAAATGCAACAACAAATGCGATCAAAATCGCAACTAAGGTAACAATTGATCCAACAGCATAATGATACCAAGCCTCATTATCAATGGCATATTTTCTAATCTTTCTAATCTTCAAGCGCATTGCATCCATCTGGATCTTGTGTAGATCGACGACATCGGCAACATGCAACTCCAATTTCATCTTCTCTTCTTCAACTCTTTTCAATTTTTCTTTCAAATAATTGTTTTCTTTTTCAACTAAATTTAACCTCTCGACAAGAGGGTCGGTTGGAATTTCCGGTTCACATACCTCCTAGATAAAGACATCTATGTCAAGTTGGTCGGCATAATTGTCATAAACACTAAATGAAACAAATAGTTATAAAAGATAATATACCACATCCGAATCATAGACCGGACGAGAGCCGACGGGGGCGGATACCAAAACCATGGCACTATATAATAACAAACAATAATACAAGTAAGAAAATTATACAAGTAGCTATATAAATCATACACATGTGCAAACTAAGAAGTTAATTTGAGCTCAAATTGTGCATCTAAATCAAATAAACTCACACATACACTCCTCCACTAAAACCCACAAACCACACTACTTCTAGAGCATTTGAAATGAGCTAAACTAGCAGTGAGTGATGAAAGGATGAAGTTGCTAACCTTTTTAGAACACTTGAATAGTTGGTGCACCGCCAAACTAGACAAATCTTGGGGAAAATGGAGCTTGGAGGTCGAGCTTGGAGGAAGAACAGAGGAGAAAGCTTAAGTGTGGCTCCGGCATTTCATCGAACACCTCATGTGCATATATAGGCAAAAAACAGAGTAGCCCACACCTCCACCCTTCCACGGCCAAAAAACAGAGGAGATGGGGGGGCGTGGATATATATAGGCAAAACTTTAGTCCCGGTTTGTGTCTAAAACCGGGACTAATGGCCTACCCTTTAGTCCCGGTTCCAGACACCAACCGGGACTAAAGGGCAGCAACCCCTTTAGTCTCGGTTGGTGGATGGAACCGGGACTAAAGGTCCCAGCCGAAACGGGACTGATGCCTGCCGAGGCCCGGCCGGCGTCCTAGCCTCTCGAACCGGGACTGATGCTCTCATTAGTCCCGGTTCGTAACACGACCGGGACTAATGCTCTAATCTGGCCAGGACCAAAGCCTTGTTTTCTACTAGTGTCCTTTCATTCTTCCTATTTTCTTATCGATTAAGAACATTGATGATCGCTGACGAGCATGAACCACCATTCCTGGGTCCCGCGTGTCATCGAGAGCCAGTGCACCAGCGCGGGTGCAGGAAAAACAGCACTATTCATTGATTGTCATATCAAAGTCGATCCAACAGCCAAGATTGATCCATCAAGAAATCCAACGGCCAGAAGTTGTTTGGAAGCGCAATTGGACGGCCCAGAATCCAGACGCCCTTAGAAGGCTTCATTTTGGTCCAGACTCTAACAATGGGATATGCATGCACATGCAAAGCTAATCAAAGATGAGCCAGCACATATCTGTACTCGTGCATGCAGGGGTGGATCCAGCCCAGTGGGCCGCCCCGGGCCCCCTTTGTATACTGTAGCAATTGCTACAGTATTATGCTACACTATACAAAGAAGTTGGGCCTCATGTATACCTGGCCAACTGTCGGGCCGGGCCGGGCCTCGGGCCGGGCCTGACTAAGCCCGCAGCAAAAAAGCCAGGCCCGGGCCCGGCCCGGCCCGGCCGTCGGGCCTAAAAACCAGGCCCAAGCCCGGCCCGCCGCTGCAAAAGCCCGCCGGGCCTCGGGCCTTCGGGCCGGGCCCTTCCTTAAAGTGCAAATATGGCGGGCCCGGCCATCGGGCCTAGATCTCAGGCCCAGGCCCGGCCCGTGGACAAGGTCGGGCCGGGCCGGGTCGGGCTTTTTCGGGCCGGGCTGCCCATGGCCAGGGCTAGCCTCATGCCCCCCCCCCCCCCGGCCTGGGGCCTAGATCCGCCACTGCGTGCATGTTTCTTTCCTGTATAATCTACATTCGAGAAAAAACTTCAGTAAGTAACTTTTCTTTGGTACAAAATCACGTCAACAGAGTCGCATATTGAAGCTAAACTACTGCGTAATATTTTGGTCACATACCAGGGGCAAATAGGTCTTTTCAAATGTCATTTAACACCGTTAAGGCTCAAAATAGACGGAAGTGTCATAAAGGGCATAAAATTTAGACACGGTGTTAGATAGGGAAGAAAAAGTTTTTCAGTGTCAAATAGGGAAACAAAATTTAAAATAGTGTTATATAAGGAATTTTCTCTAGTGATTTTCGTGCATGTGGGCATGCATGCATCGCTAAGCTACATGTGGTGTAGCTAACCACTCGACCTGTACGTGTCATTCAAATTTCAAAATGATTTGGTATCCTCCATCCTTGGAGGGAAGAACAAGTTTTCATTTCATCTATCTCATTATTTTACCGAAGGATGGGCGCGCGACGATCGAAGATCCATGACCTTTTGGGTAAGAACGCACGCGTTCACGTTCATGACTGACCCGATCCAGTGTAGCCAACAGTATACTACTAATATAGTAATGCCATGGTACAGTGTGCAGCACGTGCCCGGGCTGCGAACTTGCAGGGGCTTTTGTCGTGCAAGAGTGCAAGTGGCACGTAGCTTTGCATGCGTCCTCCGAGAGATAAGACGCCACCTTTCTCGATCCCCAACTAACCACACCTCTAAGCTTAGCTAATGACTCAGCTCGAACGATTTAATATCCGTTAGGCCCTGTTCGGTTAATAATCCCCTCATCAAAGGGATTGAAGGGGATTGGAGAGGTTTGAGGGGGATTTAGACTTGCAAGGGATTTAATCCCCTCCAATCCCTTTCAAACTTCTCCAAACCCCGCCTAACCGAACAAGCCCTTAAGCGGATCCAACTTGGATCGATGCCGGAGCTAGCATGATCCGTAAATCATGCCGCGGCCAAATTAACAAGTCCCTACTTGGTACTCCATGCATGGAATCCGTCGAGCGATGTACCTTTTGCCTTACATATATAGTATGTGTGTTGTAAACGTACGTAGGTTTAGGAATTGTGGGCTCGATACCTCTAGGGTCGGCCACCTCAACAATATATATAGGTTACACTTGTACATAAATACAATATACAGACATATACGAATACGTAGTCTAACACCCTTCCTCAATCTTAACTAGCCAGAAGTTTAAGATTGCGTGTGCAGCCTTCAAACTGAGGTAGAGGTAACGGTTTTGTGAAGATGTCAGCAAGTTGATCTTTTGAAGGAATAAACTTGATTTGAAGCAACTTCTGTGAAACTCGTTCCCTGACAAAGTGATAATCAACTTCGATGTGTTTCGTTCGGGCATGGAATACCGGGTTCGAAGAGAGGTATGTGGCACCGATGTTATCACACCAAAGTACAGGCGGCTGATCTTGAGAAACTCTCAATTCTCTAAGCAAAGACTGAACCCAAATAAGCTCAGCGGTGGCATTAGCAACTGCTTTATACTCAGCTTCAGTACTACTATGCGAGACGGTAGCTTGTTTGCGAGAGCTCCAGGCGATCAAATTAGGACCATAAAACACTGCATATCCCCCCGTCGATCGCCTGTCATCCGGACTACCTGCCCAATCTGCATCAGAGAAAGCTGAGAGAACACCAGACGGAGCAGGCCGAAGATGCAAGCCAAGAGCAGCAGTCAACCGAACATAGCGCAATATGCGTTTCACAGCCGTCCAGTGAGTATCTCGAGGAGCATGAAGAAACTGGCAAACAGAGTTAACCGCATAGGAGATGTCAGGACGCGTAATCGTCAAATACTGCAAGCCACCGACAATACTCCGGTACTCAGTAGCCTCATCCGAAGGGAGAAGAATACCGTCAAGTGCAGAGAGTCGATCAGTAGCAGACATAGGAGTAGTAGCAGTCTTACACTGTAACATACCAACACAACGAAGCAAATCTTGAGAGTACTTCTGTTGAGTGAGAGTCAGCCCGGCACCAGAACGAGAGACCTCACGACCAAGGAAATAGTGAAGTTGACCAAGATCTTTAACAGCAAAATCACCACTCAAGGCGGAAACAAGGCGATCCGCAGCAAAACTGGAAGAACTCACCAGAATGATGTCATCAACATACACCAACAGGTACATAGTGACGGCAGGACGCTGAAGCAGGAACAAGGAGGAATCAGCAGTTGACGGAACAAACCCATGTGCACGGAGGGCAGCACCAAGGCATGCATGCCAAGCACGGGGCGCCTGCTTAAGACCGTAAAGAGCTTTAACCAGGCGACACAAATGATGCGGACGAGCAGGATCAACAAAACCAGGAGGTTGGCGCATATAAACCTCTTCTTCAAGCACACCATGAAGAAAAGCATTCTGAACATCAAGCTGGCGAAGAGACCAACCACGAGTAACAGCCAGTGACAGCAGCAGACGAATAGTAGTAGGCTTGACCACAGGACTGAAAGTATCCTCATAATCAAGACCATGCCGTTGTTTGAACCCTCTAGCAACCAGTCGAGCTTTATACCGTTCAATAGAACCATTAGCATGTCGCTTGACCTTGAACACCCACTTGGAATCAATGACATTAACACCAGTTTTCGGAGGAACAAGACGCCAAGTATCATTTTTCAGCAGCGCTTGATACTCTTGTTCCATCGCAGAACGCCAGTGAGGAATGCCCAAAGCAGCTTGAAAATGGCGAGGTTCAGCTGTGGGATCGGACTTGGCATGTGCAACACACGCGGCAAGCCACGCAACCGTACCATCAGTGCGTTGCTTAGGACGAGAGATGCCACTCTGGCTGCGAGTACGAGGCCGTAACTCAGCAGGAGGCGTCGGTGTCAAGGTTGAAGCAGGAGACACCGACGAAACAGGAGACACCGACACAGCAGTGGTGGCTGTGCTTGGCGGCACAGCAGGAGACTGCGGTCTCTCAGGCGCCGTAAGCAGTAAAGGGCTGCTCGGTGCAGGGGACTGCCGCACGGGCGACGGCGGCGGGGACGAGTCACCGGGGGGCGAAGGCGAACCGCCAGGCGATGGCGGAGCTGCTGAAGGAGACCCATGCATCGGCTGGGAGCAGACCGGCCCAGGCAAGTCCGCCGGCGCGGTCAAACCAGGCGCACGGGGCGGGAGCCCTGCATGTGCCATGCAGGGAGCAGCAGGCGCACGGGGTGGTAACCCTGCATGGGCCATGCAAGGAGCAGCGGGGACGTGAGCATCATCAACAGCAACAGGCTCAACTGGTGGCTCGTCGAGAAGGTGTAGCCGTGCTCCTCTGCCAGTTCCTGCACCATGGTTAGACAACAAAGACGGCGAATGTGCAGCATCTACAAATTGATCAGGCAACATAGGAGATGTATGCAACGTTGGAGGAGGTGTGGTGGCAGAAGACGGAAGGTTAGCAAAAGGAAACACATGCTCATCGAAGACTACGTCACGCGAGATGTACACACGATTGGTTGGGACATGAAGACATTTGTATCCTTTGTGCATTGAGCTATACCCAAGGAAAACACATTTTTTAGAACGATATTCAAGCTTACGACTGTTATAAGGACGGAGATGCGGCCAGCACGCACAACCAAAAACCTTAAGAAAAGTGTAATCAGGAGTCTGATGAAGTAATAGCTCAAGAGGAGTTTTCATGCCAAGGAGTCGTGAAGGAAGCCTATTGATGAGGAAACAAGCTGTAGTAAAAGCATCACTCCAAAAACGAAACGGAATAGAGGCATGAGCAAGCAAGGTTAAACCGGTCTCAACAATATGACGATGCTTACGTTCAGCCGAACCATTCTGCTGATGTGTATGTGGACAAGACACACGGTGCGAAATCCCAAGTTTCTCAAAGAAAGTATTTAGATTGCGGTACTCACCCCCCCCAATCCGACTGAACATGAATGATTTTATGCTTAAGAAGACGCTCAACGTGTGTTTGGAATTTAAGAAAGACGTCGAACACATCAGATTTGTGCTTAAGAAGATAAATCCAGGTAAAACGACTGTAAGCATCAATAAAGCTGACATAGTACTCATGACCACTAACCGACATCTGAGCAGGACCCCAAACATCAGAGAACACAAGTTCAAGAGGAGTTTTGACTACATGACTAGATACAGCAAAAGGTAGCTGGTGACTCTTTCCCTGCTGACAAGCATCACAAACTGTAGCAGTTTTATTACTAGACACAGACGGCAAATCATAGTGATGAAGAACATGGCGAACAACTGGTGTGGCAGGATGACCAAGTCGGGAGTGCCACTGTGAGGGAGACACTCGAACACCACTGAAAACTTGGTGGACAGCAGAGAAGGCAGGTGGCGGCACATCAAGCGCATAGAGTCCATGACGGAGTCGACCTCTAAGGAGCACGTCCCTCGTAGCCCGGTCCTTAATAAAAAGATCAAATGGGTGAAACTCACAAAAAAACATTATTGTCAGATGTAAGTTGAGGAACGGAGAGCAAATTATGTGCAACGGTGGGAACACGAAGGACATTTCTAAGATGCAACTTGCGAGATGAAGTTGTAAGAAGAGATGCCTGACCAATATGTGAGATGTGCATACCTGCCCCATTTGTTGTATGAACCTTGTCAGGCCCGTGGTAGACCTCACGCACAGCGAGTTTGTCCAGCTCACTCGTCACGTGATCAGTAGCACCAGTGTCCATGTACCAGGTGGGATCAACAGGATATGAAGGCGTATACCCTTGCTGCTGCGCCAAGTTGGCTTGACGCTCATTGCCCTTGCCATTGTTGCCAAGACCAAGAAAATCAGTCTTGAAATGACGGTGACAACGAGACGCAAGATGCCCGGCAATGCCACACAGCTGACACGGGGCAGCAGCGCCACACGCGGTGCAGCAGGCGTGCGGACGCCCGTTCTCCACGACGATGTTGGGGCGCTGAGCAGAGGCAGGGGATGACGCAGCGCCCTTGGCTCCTGCAGTGGGCGTCGGTGGAGGTGCAGAGGGACGGCCGCTCCCTTTCCCACCACGAAAAGCAGCATGGACAGAGGGGCCAACGTCCGGGCGTCGTGCAGCGAGACGCTGCTCCGTCGAGAGAAGGCGCTGGTAGAGCTCCTGCGGCTTGATTGGAATCTTGCGTTCATTGATTACCTCCACAAGAGAGTCATACTCAGCATCAAGACCTTGGAGGATATACGTACTAAACTCCGTGTCACGAAGGGGTTCGCCAATGGAGGCGATGATATCCGCAAGTCGCTTTATCTTGTTGAAGAAAACGGTGACGGATTGGTGGTCCTTCCGAGTCTCGTTGAGTTGAGTACGAAGGGCCATAACCTGGGACGACGACTGCGCAGAGAAGCTCGATTCCAGCACGTCCCACGCATCACGGGACGTGGCAGCGAAGAGCACCATGCCGGCGACGCCCTCGGTGAGAGAGGACTGAATCGCCGAGAGGATCGCTTGATCTTGAGCAATCCACGGCCGGTACATGTGATGGGCCGGCGAAGGACACGGCAGAGTACCGTCAACAAAACCCTCCAGATAGTGGCTACGGAGGAGGGGGAGAATCTGAGCACGCCAGAACAGATAGTTGTCCATCTTCAGTTTCACCGGCAGGAGGTTGCTGAAAAGGAACGGCGGGGACGGGATGACGTCGAGGGCATCGTCGAAGGGCAGCGCAGCAGCAACACCAGGGGCCACGTCCACCACAGCCGAGACCGGCGGTGCAGCCAGGGGAGCCGGGGGTGGAGGTGGTGGTGGCACTCCATAGTAGGCGTGACCGGGGTAGGCCGCATAGCCAGGGCCATACGGAGAACCGTAGACGCCAGCAGGAACAACACCGAAGGGGATGCCGTAGGGAGCGCCATAGGGCATCCCGTAGTGGGCACCAGGAAAAGCAGCAGACGCCGCGGCGTCATAGGCCAGGGGCGGCGGCGGCAGATGGGGTGCCATAGCACCGAACTGCGGCGGCGGCTTGGCACCCGAGGATCCGGCGGTCACCGATGGAGGCGCCCCGGAGTAGAGGGCACCGGCGGAGCGCGTCAGGAGCGGTGTGAGAGCGGCCGCGGAGGGCGCAGGGCCGCCGTGCAGCAGATGATGCAGGAACGGCGACACCGGCGGGCCATGGGCAGCCAGAGCAACAGGAGGCGCGGCAGAAACCGGCTCGAAGGAGACGGCAGGCGGCGCAGAGGAGCCCGACGCGACGGAGGCGACGGCATCAGCGATGGTGGCCGGCAACAGGGCGGCGGCCGAGGCGGCAGCGGAAGCCATCTAGGGTTTAGGATCGGTGTTTGTCTGATACCATGTAAACGTACGTAGGTTTAGGAATTGTGGGCTCGATACCTCTAGGGTCGGCCACCTCAACAATATATATAGGTTACACTTGTACATAAATACAATATACAGACATATACGAATACGTAGTCTAACATGTGTCTAGTGGGTTGTCAGCTGCAAATGCATACACAAACAAGGAGGGAGGCAAGTTGAAGGAAGTGGCACGTGCCGAGGCCACCATTCGATTTTGCCGACCTTGGTCCATGCGACCTGCACATGCATCTTGTCGTTCCACTTTCGTAATGAGTCTCCGCATGCATCTTCAACTAGTCGTGTGGATCACACATCGAGCTAGGAGGTAACTGGCCGTTCGGCTTATAAATAACAAGGGGTAGTGGGTATCTTGTGCAAGCCACACCACCTTCATACGAAGGGGCAACAAGCTCAGCTACAGCCACAGAGCTAGCAGCTAGCAATGGCGTCCAGAGCAGCAGCGGCGGCCGTGGTCGTCCTGGCCTTGGTCTGCGCCGCGCAGTCGTCCCTCTCGGCGGCAGTGGCCGCCGGGGGTCTGTCCCCTGACTTGCACGCGGCGACGTGCCCGCCGCTGGAGCAAATCGTGGCGTTCTACGTGGGGGAGGCCTTCAAGAAAGACTCCGGCGTGGCGCCGGCTCTCATCCGCATCCTCTTCCATGACTGCTTCCCGCAGGTGCGTATCCATGTCAAAAATAAAAATTTGTATGTAGTATGTATGTATGTATGTATGTATCAAAATGCATCACATATCTTACCCTAATGTTGCAGGGCTGCGACGCGTCGGTGCTCATCGAGGGCCCCGGTACTGAGCAGGATGAGATCCCCAACAGGACGCTCCGCAGAGTGGCGCTGGACCTCATTGAGCGCATCCGTGACCGCGTGCACAACGCCTGCGGGCGTACGGTCTCCTGCGCCGACATCACCGTGCTCGCCACCCGCGAATCCCTCTTCCTGGCCGGCGGGCCACGCTTCGACGTCGCCCTCGGCCGCCGCGACTCCTTCTTCCCGGCGTCCAAGAACCAGGTCGGCCGGCTGCCGGCGCCCTTCGACAAAGTGGACAAGCTCATCGAGTCCTTCGTCAACCGGAGCCTCAACGTGGCCGACCTGGTGTCCCTCTCCGGCGCGCACACCTTCGGCGTGGCCCACTGCCCGGCCTTCGACGACCGGTTCAAGAATGGCTTCGACACGAACCCGGCCATCGACCACGCGTTCGCCACGGAGCTGCGGAACAAGTGCGCCAAGGACTTTCCTCCCGGCACCGTGAAGCAGAACCTCGATAGGCGCACGCCGAACATCTTCGACAACAAGTACTACTTCGACCTCATCGCGAAGCAGGGGCTGTTCAAGTCCGACCAGGGCCTGATGAACCACGCGGACACCCAGCGCATGGCCACCCGCTTCTCCCTCAACCAGGACGCCTTCTTCGACCAGTTCGCCAAGTCCATGGCCAAGATGGTGAAAATGGACCTGCTCACCGGCGACAAGGGCGAGATCCGGGCCAGCTGCAAGGCCCGAGGCAAGCCCCCACGCATCGAGACTGCCGCCGCTGACGAGGGGATCGTTGCCGACATGTAAGAGATGTTCTATGTAACGTTGTGTTCGTGAGTGAACTGTGTGACGCACGCACGGTGGTCAAGTAGATGTGTTTGTTTGAGTGTGCTGTGCTATCAAGTCAATAAGATGAGTCGTCAATCCGTATGCTTCCTAGCATAGGATCGATCGAGATAGGTTCTTTTTGGACACCGGTTTAAGATCTTCAGTAGCATCGTAATGTCTCTTTTAGATTTCCCACGTCACTAAGCTGCAGAAATGGTGCCATGTCACTGTGAGTGCTACTGTATGCTACCATGTCACTGGCAGTGTTCTGTGTAACTGTGTTCACTGTGTTACGTTAAGAATTCGTCCTGGAGACCCGGATTGTGGCTTTCCCAGGATGAGGAGAGTGATGCTCGTTGAAACTTCCAAGTCTCCCTAGGTCATCGGCATGTTGCTTTTTTTTTTTTTTGCGAGAAAACTTTTAATCTATTCATCTTCAATCATGCTAGTACAACGAATTTTAGAAATAATAAAAATTACATCCAGATCCGTAGACCACCTAGCGACGACTATAAGCACTGAAGCGAGCCGAAGGCGCGCCGCTGTCATCGCCCCTCCCTCGCCGGAGCCGCTGATATAGTCTATTTTGTGGTTTGGATGGCCAGCTGGGGATAGCCTGACTGGGTTCATCTACAAATCATGCATCGTTGTGTTTGTTTTTTCTTCGTCTTGGTGTTGGTAGTTTGTTCTACCAGGAAGGAGAAATAAATCAGAAGAAAAATGACTTACCTTCTCTGTTTCTTATACGTATATCTTAGCAACGTTATCTCTGACAACATATTTACATGCATCCATGTAAAAACCATATTTAGATATATTTAGCTACTAGAGATAAGACTAACAAACACCTTATTATACATCATATTTTTATGGACAGTGCTAGGCCCCGGCCGGCCGGCCTAAAAGTTCGGCCGGTCGCGCGCTAGCCGTCCAGATCGACCACTACAGACCGTGTGATCTGTAGTCCTTTCTTCCCCAACTCGCACTCGCAATGGATACCGCGCGCGCTGCGTGAAGAGATCGCCGCTTAGCCTGCCGGAACCCCCGCGTCGCTGCCTCTGCCATCCATCTCCATCGACGTTTGCAGCCCCCTCCCCCCACCCCCCTCCTGCAACACCCGTCGTCGACGGCGTGGTCGACCATGGCCGCTTGCAGCTCCTGCTGTCGAATGGACGCAGCCGCGCCAACGCTGACTCGGAGACTGGCCAACAACGGTTATAGCTCTCCGCCCTGTGGGTTGCAGCATCGGGTGCACCGCCACCGTCGTCCTTGCCGTCGATGCTCGCCGCGTAGGCGCACGCTGCCGCACCACCGTCGTTTCTTCCTGGTTCATCCACTAACACATGTCGCCATCATAGCAGAAACACTCATCGGTTGTAGCTTTCCAGTTGCCGGTTGCAGCAAAAATGGCGCATTACCCCATCGCCCCAATAGTACCACTCCATCGATGTAGCAAAAAAAAATCGCCGGTCCCAGCTTCTACCATTGCTGGTTCCAGCAACTCTGTCCGCTTGTTGTAGCTTTTGTCACTACCGGTGGTGTGGTCGTTTCCAGCAAAAAAATGTAGCCAGTTCCAGCAAAACAAAAAGCCGGTTGTAGCAAAACGACCTCACCGGCTGTCTGGTTTCAGCACTGCTCGTGTGTGGTGTAACTTTCTCGACGGCCGGTTCCAACAAAAAGATACGCCGGTTGCAACCCCGGTGGCCGCAAAAACTGTTGGTTTGCAGCACCGGCAACTGCTTGGGTCGTCGTCGACGCATGCAACACGGGTGCGCCCCCCGGTTCCCCCAGGCACCATGGCCACCGTCGCAACATTTGTAGACGCCGTGCGGCTGGTCGAAGTCACCAGCTCTTGTGGCCTCCGTCAAGGCGGCGATGCTGTAGGGGAGAAAACAAAAAGGACTGCGGGCATGGAGGATAGCTCATATGTGAGGGTGAATCGAGCGGCGGGTGACCGCGGCGTGGCTAGGCTAGATCAGCAGGGTGTGGGGAACGGCTGCGAGATAGAAGGAAATCATAAGGGAGAAGACAGAGATGGAAGAAAGAGGAGGAAGAGATTAGGTGGGCGCTGCTTTTGTGAGACGCATGATGAGGCGTGATCGCGTGGCTCGCGTGCGGCCGGCTCAAACTTCAGCCGGTCGCTCGGCCCTAATGATTTCCCTATTTTTATTTGGACCCTGATAAGTGCCACACGTGTGGCACGAACACATGGCAATTCTAAACGTTTTTGATGGCAAGTTTAGTGACGCAAGGATGTCAATTTTAGTTGTCAAGCATGACAACTTTCTTTTCGAATGGCAAGTTTCAGTTTATTTTTCGGGTTTGTTTTTTTTAGATGGCAACTTTAGTTGTAGAAAACGTTAGGGCCGGAGTGCTTCGTGTCACACGTGCGTCACTTATCATTTGGGTTTTATTTTAATCTTCAAATTACGTGGCTGCGTACGATAAAGCTATTTTATCAACCACGGTACACACTCTAACGGACGTGTAATCGTTTTGAACGACATATCGCTGCGAGCTGAGTCATTAGGTAAGCTAACTGAGTGGTTAGTTGGGAATCAATAATCAAGTGTCGTCTTATCTCTCGAACGATGCGTGCAAAGATACCACTTGCACTCTTGCAGGACAAAAGCCGCTGAAAGTTTGCAGCCCGGGAACGTGCTGCACACTGTACCACGACACTACTATTTAGTACTCCCTCCGTCCCAAAATAAGTGTCTCAAGCTTAGTATAAATTTGTACTAGAGTTAGTACAAAGTTGAGACAGTTATTTTGGGACGAAGGGAGTAGTATACTGTTAGCTACCTTGGATCTCGGGTCAGTGACGGACGTGGACGCGTGCGTGCGTGCGTGCGTTCTTACCCAAATAGTCACTGGCTCTTCGATCAATCGTCGCCCATCCTCGATCAAAATAATCAGATGGATGAAATGAAAACTTGCTCTTCCCTCAGATGCGCCGTCCGCGGCACTCCCCCACGCATCCAGACCGCTGCCACCGGCGACGACGAGGGGATCGCCGCCGACATGTAAGAGACGTTCGATGTAACGTAGTGTTCGTGAGCGAACTGTGTGATGCACGCACCGAAGTTTAGTTAGTGTGTTTTGTGTGAGTGCTGTGCTGTCTAGTTAATAAAGATGAGTGGTCGGTTCATATGCTTCCTAGCATAGGTTTGACTAAGATTCCTTTTGGACGACGATGTAAGATCTTCAGTAACATCGTAATGTCTTTTTAGATCTCCAACATCACTAAGCTGCAAGATCAGAAATGGTGCCATGTCACTGCCACACTGTATGCTATTCCTACCATGTCACTGGCAGTGTTTTGTGTTCACTGTGCGATGGTCAACATATACTCCCTCCGTCCGAAATTACTTGTCGCAGAAAAGGATAGAATGGACGTATCTAGAACTAAGATACGTCTACATACATCCATTCTTGTGACAAGTAATTCCGGACCAAGGGACTATAACATAAGCCCAATAATGAAACGAAAACTTTGCCTTTTAAAGTATAAGCAACAACATAGAGAAACGATCAGCCGACTACGGTGGAGAGAAAGTACATTATCGTCAAGTACTTAACAACCAGTAGTCGAAATCCATGGCCGGTTGCGTAATCTTAGAGCCTTCAAATTCATGTCAAGCCGCACCGTACAGCTAAGACAGGTTTTTTTGTTGTTGAGCAGTGCTTCGATACACCCCTAGGAAACTTTGAAACGGGCATTCTCGTCCATCTACAAGAATCATTAGATTAATCCTCAAATTTGTTGGGTAATTAGTTATTGTTGAGTATATTAGCAATTTTTTGATTAAAGTAATCCAGAAATAAATTATGAACATGGCATGGACAGTATTAATCACGTACTGAAATCTAACCAGATAGACACGTACTATGCATATAGCAGACACATCTACAACGCTAGTACGGCTAACACAGAAATAAATAGGAACGAGATAAGTGAGTTATAACCCTCCTGTTGGCCAGTTCGCAATCACGTCGGCGGCAGCAGCCTCCTCGGCTGCCTTCTTGTCAGCAGTGAACTTCTCGGCTTCGGTGGACATGGTGATGACGAAGGCGATGAGGACGTAGACGAAGTAGACGGACGGCGGCGAGCAGTCGCGTAGAAGATGTTCCCCAGAAACTTAATCGCCTCTCTCCCGTATAGGATCTCAAAGGGCGGGGTTTCGGAGGCCTGCTCTCCCGTACAACCGTGCACGCGGTGGACGGGATGGGATCGCCGATAGCATCAGTAGCGAGAGGAATGACAGCGGGCAGTGCGCGTGGAGGCAGAGCATATGTGATCTGATATTCGTAGGCTGCTAGGGTTGCCGACGCCTCCACAATATAGGTGGAGACGTGGGCTGGACCCACGTTCGAGTCGGCAACAGCCCATGATCTGACATCTCAGATTCATGGCTCGTCTGTTAAGGACTCTCCATTTCTGACCGGCCAAAATTAAGCGCAAGCGACGCGTGGCGAGGCGGCAGAGGAGGAGCGCGTGGGAACCACTCCTCTTCTGAAGCTCCAATAATTTGTAGAAGAGGAACCCTTATAAAGGGGCCCAAAACTTCCTCCAAATTCGGGGTGGTACTAAACTTCCAACCACCTAGTCATATTACCCACATGGGCCCTTAGAGATTTTCTAAAATTGTTGGATGGGCCTAAAGCCCACCCCATATTTCAACAGTTATGCCGGCACCAGCCCGCACACACGTGAGACGTGACATGTTCCTGGCCTTGGCGGTGCTCCACCGACACTCTAAAGAATTTAGGGAAGAGACCGGCTAGGGAAACAGGAAATGATTCTCGTGCGACAGGCCCTGCGGGCTGAGTTCTTGTAGACAACACGTGTTGTGCGACTGGGTGAGTCATTCTAGCTTAATATCGCAAACAAGATTACATGTGGCCCATAGGCCTCCCCACGCTCCTCTCCGGTATTTATAGTGCTATATTTCTTTAAAGCGCCATCTTGGTTTTACGGGATTTTTCCGTCGCCGTCTGTGAAGCGGAACAGAGGCGGAGCGCTTTTCATCTTCGGTAGGCTGATCTATCGGAATTCCATCCCTCTGGGTGGAGGAATTTGAAGCCATTATCATCACCAACACTCTATTCATCATTGGGATCATCATCTCCATCACCATTTACATCAGCACCATCCCCATCATCACCTTCATCTCCCTCTATTTTTTAATCTATGAACTATTACCTCGGATCTGTTGCTGAGATTACTTTCTAGTGTTTATTACTGCTTGTAGTTGATGCTTAGAGGTTTAAGTGGTGAAAGATTTTTATGTTCAGATTGTTTATTATATCATTACCCCCATTGATCATGATCCATATGATGTCTTGTGAGTAGTCCATTACGTTCTTGAGCACATGGGAGAAATCTTGTTGCTAGTAATCATGTGAAATTGAATAAAGTTCAATGTTTTGATATTATGTTTTGGTGTGATTCTCTAGTGATGATGACGTCTGCATATCACATCGCCTTGATGGGCCTAGAGGAGAGCATTCTGTGATTAGTTTGTCTATGATGGGGTTGGTGTGACAGAAATTTTTAAACCCTAAGTTTATAAGCATAAGGGGTTGTTGGAACTCTAGAATTTAATGATATGGTTAGATGTTATCTTAATTACTCTTGTATAGTTGCAGATGCTTACATTAAGAGTTTATTCATAAGTATGTATCTTGTTCAAGTAACAATAGTACATTATCATAGGTTCCACCACACAATAATTATCAAGGCGATGAAAGTTAAACTCAATGGAACTTGTGAAAACAACTTGGTGAAATTCCCGTGTGTCCTTGAGAGCGATTTGATCCCTATAAATAATACAGCCGGCTTCTTATTAGCACAATTAAGATTTGGGCCACTTGCTGCACCATTGCACTTTTGTTACGAATTACGTTCTCGCAATTGTTCTCGGGACCAAACAAACCATCAAACACTCTTTGCAGCTTTTACAGTGATTCTTTATTGATTTATATCTACCAATTGTCCATTTCCTTCTGATTTTCGCTGGGTTCGACACTCTTACTTATTGAAAAGAGCTACAATAAATCCTTTACACTCGTGGGTTCTAGCGCCACCGAAGGAGAGGGGGAAGGGCCCGCCTCCCTCTTCTTCTTCCTTGGCCTTCTCCCTAGGAAGGAGGGGTGTTTCTCCCTCTGGCTTTTGGTGGCTATGGTGAAGGGGAAGAGAGCATCCCTCGACATTAGATCTCAGTTTCGAGGGAGCCTTTTTCTAGATGTGGAAATTTATCTTGCGTCGCCATTTTATAATTTTTTTGGAGATCCGTAACTACGAAAAACTCCAAAAAATGGCGAATCTAAAACTCCACGTGCAAGCTTTCGCCATAAGGGCGACCCAGCACAATATTGTGGGTCCTATCGACACCCTTTATGACTCGGCTTAGGCCTAGGGCGCGTGGGTTGGATGACTAGAGTGTTGGGTAACGCAGCAGAAAACAAAAATTTTCCGACCTACGCACCAGCCGAGGACCACTATGGAGACTGCATACAAGGTTTGATCATTTTCGTTACCGACTCGTAGCGCAGCGGAAGTAGAGTCGATGACGAACGGCGGTGCAGATCCCCGCAGCTAGGATTTACAACCTCCCAACCGCGAGGATGTATACCCTCATCTCGGACAGCCCTCCGGGAGGCGGTTGGACAGTCCCCCGGACGGTGTCGCGGACAGCCCTTCGGGAGGACCATCGAAACTCGGACGGTCACTCGGACAGCCCTTCGGGAGGACCTGTCGAACTAAGACCGAAACTACGATCTCTCTACAGAGTTGCACACATACGGTGTCATCTATCCGGCAGGGCTTCGCCGTCCAGAACTAGTTCCCATCGGAACCCAGACAGCCTTTTGGCTCTACGAAACTATTTCGCTAGGAGGGAGAGAGAAAGCCAGATCATGCATGGCATTTGTATGTGAGAAGGGATGAGTTTGGGCAGCCCCCTCCACCTCTATTTATAGGAGAAGGAGGGGTGGAGGGGCTGAAATTTCAGCCACATCCATCCATGTCATCTCCAAGATATTTTGGAGCAAAAGCCCAAAAAGGTGGCTTTCCAAAAAGTAACCCAAAAAGCACTTTCACTATTCACGACGACATTTTTCAGCGTCCGTTCGAACTGAAAATATTTATGTGGGCTTAGAACATTTCCAGTACCCACTAAAATAATTTTAAATGCGATCCGAAACAATTCCGGATTAGTGATTTTCATCTGCGAAAAGCATCTGAAGCGGTTCCGGCAGCTCCGGAACATTTCCGGTTTTTCTTCCGAAAAATTCCCAGAAGTTTCCAGAATGATTCTGGCACCCTCCAAGAATTATTAGGCATGTGCCGAAACCAATTTGACTTAATGGTATCCCCTGAAACAACTTTTCAGTTTTACCGAAACTGTTCCGGTGTTTTCTCTGCGGAACTTTTCCGCTGTCCGAAACTTTTCCGGTGTCCGAAACTTTTTCGGTGATTTTCTCTCAGACTCCCTGTCTAGTATTCAGCAGATAGATGACCCTTAAGCGTGTGACCCTATAGGTTCGGTGAAGCATAGACATGACCCGGAACCCCTTCCGATCAATGATCAACATCGGAGCCGTGGACACCCATATTGACCCCTATACCCACACGAATGAATATTCGAGTGAACTTCCAGTTGCTGTGTGCTATTCATGTTGCTTCGCGATATGTTACAAATACCCGAGGTGAGACATGTTGGCATCCCCGTGGATCAACAACTTGTCCACTATGCTAGTTACCTCGTCACCGGTATTGTTCACTTTTCTCGTTTCTGTGTTCCGGCATCCCCATGATCAAATCACAAAGTGTCTGGCCAGACGATGATGGATACCGTAACACCGAGAGGGCCCAGAGATATCTCTCCATCGTCGGAGGAGCAAATCCCAATCTTGAGCTATCAAGTTACTTGACATACTTTTCCGTGAACCCGTAAGCCGCCGTAATAGCCACCCAGTAACGGATGACGTTTAACAAACCCCAAAGTTCACGAAGCAAGCACGAAGGAACTCGATACTCTCATGGTCTAAGGAATTATGCAAACATTAACTATCTCTGTGTTATAAACCATTAACTAGTGACGAATGTATCTCATAGCATAACATCAATCCGGGTCGATTCAACACAAGTGTTCTACCAACATTGCGCCCTCAAAATTGCCGGCATAGCCATGCCCATGATCAGGAAAACAGGATCATCATGCAATACTTGAGCCAGTCTTAGAGGCCAGACTAGTAATACATTTTACCGTTTATTATTCCACACGTGCATATGAGTCTTCCTCCGAGCCTCGTGGTTATTGCAGACTCGAGAACCATAGCAGTTATAGCATGGAACATAAACCTAATTATGAACAGGGAGATAATCAATAACATTTATTATTGCCTCTAGGGCATATCTCCTACAGACTCCCACTTGCACTAGAGTCAATAATCTAGTCAATGCTAATGCACTTTACACCTATGGCATACTGGTGTAAAATATGCTTCGCATGTGGTATAGCCTGATGTCCAACGGATCTGACGACTTCAGCTCTGTGTGTAACTTTGCATATCCTCGTGTTTTCACGCTTTCACAAAATTCATATTTTGTGTGGACTTGGCTTTGCATATGTGTGAATCATTGGTCGAAACCTGATTCCTCAGACTGAGCTATGGAGCAACTATCTGCAATAGTGTCCCATAGACCAAAGCCATCTTGGAACCATACTAAGTTCATGAATGAACTATATGATTCAACAACTTCTTTGTCGCTTCTTAAGCGTCAACATACTTAGCCTTTTTATAGAATTCGCCATAGTATCTTATTTGGAACAATTTCCAACTACCGTGCCATCATATTGTGTATTACACAAAACCCTTAACTTAAATCGAAAATCGCATGGAGCATTGATGAAGACTGTATCGATGTAATTACTTACAACGAGCACTTCATAATCTCTGCTTGCGAGAAAACATGTCATCACTACTACTCTAGTACTCAATGACATCTTTCACTGTTGTCCTATGATCAGTACTTTGATCACTTTGGTATCCATACTCGCAACAACTTTTGGAGTATCGGACATATCTGGTTGTTTTACATACCATGGAATACATGATTAATCCAAACACAAGAATGTGTGGAATCTCCATCATGTATTTTACTTATCAGTGTTTTGGGACACCGAGTCTTGCAAAAACTCTTTCCATGTGACTTCGGCAAGAATCACTCCTTGGCGTTTTAAATGCTAAAAAGTTTTAGCATCTTGTCAATATGTATTCATTGCTTAGCCCCATTAGGTAAATCTATCTCCATAGATCATCATGCCTAATATTGAGGCTATTTAGCCCAAGCACTTCATCGGAAAAACTATTTTCAAATGAAGTCCTAATTCGTGTCAAGAAATTTATTTCCAATTAACAATGTGTCAAGTACACAAGGTTTTTAGAAATATTATTATGCTCCCACTTACTTTCTTGAATCACAAGCATCTTCGATACCCATTTGATGAAGTCAAACCCCTTTGACCATTCCATCAAAAACGAAGATTCCAACTCCACTTTGCTCTCTTTTGTCCATCGCTGGAACTCTGAAGTTTGCATACTTACTAGCATCCTCTGGATCGACAAATTACTTTGGACTGTATCACATACAAGTCCTAGGTTTCATTTCCATCAGATGGAAATCCCTTTGTCATCCATGTTTCATATCTCATGATTGAAATGTGTATTAATTGCTAGTTCAACCCGAACCGACTTCAAGCATCGCTACGGTGAGACAATCTCATCGTAGTCAACTCCTTGAACTTGTTATTGCAACAAGTCGAGCTTTATGGATAAAACATTTTATCCGTATCAGTTTTTAGTTCCATAAATATTCGTTAGACTCTAAGCCTTCCGAAAGGTGTATCAAGATTTTAATCTTGAAACATTTATATGGAAACTATCTCGGATTGTATTGGCATTTAGCCAATTCCGGAGTCAGGGCCCATCAACGCTTCCTTGTGTATTGTAGGTATACTGTTGTCTAACAACAATATCTCGTTTGCGCACCTGATAGGTTTGCACGAGCTTTGCCTACGTGGTTCAGCTGCAAGTTCGACCGAAGTCCATACATTTTATTGTAGAGACTTCCGTATCAGTCGCAGTAGGAAACTCCGGAATCACTTCCAAGGTTTTTTTCCTTTGATCTGATGACGAAGATACTGGTTATCTCGTCGAGTTGCACTGTCCTCCCACTCACCTTTTGAAAGAACTATTCTCTTTAAAAGCATACCGTTTTGTGGCAAAATCCTTTGCCTCGGTATAGTGGTGGGGGAATACCCAATGACTTGGGATAACCTACAAAGTAGCACTTGTCTGATTTGGAATAGGTTTGTAACCTTTTACACAAGCCCCATATTCTAAATGTTAAGAAAAGATGTAACATGGTTGGGCGTACCATACCATGGCATCATTTCAACAGACCTGATGGATCTCTTTTCAGTGTAAAAGCCGCAGTCTCTAAAGCATCACTCTTTAAAAGGGTTAATGGCAAATTTATTTATGTCATCTTTGATCTTACCATGTCATAAATGGTTCGATTACATCTACACGGACTCTCCACTTGCAGTGGTGTTCCGGGAGGTGCAAGTTATGAAACCCCTTTCACAACTCATCAGACATTCGCTAAACTTGTAACTCAAATATTCCTTTCTGCAATCGAATTGTAGAAACATAATTTTCTTGTTACAATAACTTGTACTTCATTTTTGAAAACCTTATGAATGAATTCAAAAGATCCAGACTTACGTCTCAACAAGTAAATATCCATATATCTACTTGAGTCATTTCTGAAGATAGATAAATCCACTACTTGCAACAACATTTATTGGACTACACACATCATAATGTATGATCACCAATATGTTCTTTGCTCGTTCCATATGGCCTGTGAACGGTATTTCAGTCACTTCACTTTTCAGAGAAAAGTTGCAAGTGTCAGATGATTCAAAATCAAACGACTTCAAAATCCATCATAATGGAATTTTCCATGCGGGTTTCTCCAATGTGACCAAATGCAGTGCCACACTTGTGTGGTATTCTTTTAGTCTTGCGACATTTAGCGTCAGTGTTATGGATGTATCATATTTCCATCAAAATTCATAACATACATCCCATCTAGGATGGAAGCATGTCCCTTTATGTTATTCATAATACTGAACAACAATTGTTGTTTTTATGAACAACTCTTTTGCAACAAACATTGTGCAATGGGCTAGAGTGTATGAAACTCTAAAATGAATTATGAAAGTAAACACAGAGGTAATATATTAATATCATTATTCATAACATACATCTCATTCATAATGAAAGTATGGCCCTTATGTTATTCATAACACCGAACATCAAAAGTTCTCTTATGAACAACCTTCTTGCAAGATACCTTATGCAAAGGGCTGGAGCGTGAAACTCCAAAAGAATTATGAAAATAAATACATAGGTAATACACCGATGGAAGGTATAGTAACATTTACTATGTTCCCTGTGTGTATCTTAACCTCATTCCTGGCTAGTCTTTCAGGCCATAGTAGTTCTTTCATCGAGTTGCAACAGAATGCAATCAAGCGGGTATCTTTGTGATCAACTCACAATACCCAAGAATTAGTGATCAACATGTTTAACCATAATTCCCAAGAACTATATCTTTGACCAGCCTTCTATACATCAAAAACTTGTATGACATTCATACATGAGCTGGATATTCCAGTCTTCTTTCTTTCTGCCTTCATACTTCTAACAGTTTAACTTTCAGTATTTCTCCTACTCTCAGAAGAAGCACCCAACTTAAGAGTGGCGTTAGCCCCGGACTTCCTTGGCGTGAAAGTCTTACTAACACCCTTCGGACACTTCCTTTCTCTTTAAGTTGTTGTTTTATTCACCTTTCATCATATGACAGGTGTTCTCCTGGATCCCTCTCTTATCAGTCTAATGCATAGTAAACTCCTTTACTAATAGTTTGCAAACAAACATTGCTTTGTTATCAACTATACAACATGCACATGTTTTAGTTGATTATTGTACCAACTATAACACTTAAAAGACATTTTACCATCGAATTGAACCTACTATAAAGAAACATCAAGATGATTTGGTGAAAAGTTCCCCGTACACACTTTATATATTCCAGAAATATTTAGATGCTTATACACAATCATAGACTAGAAACAACTATTCAGATATTTCATTGACATCACACTTCAGAGATTCAATGAAAACATTGAAGAGAGAGAGAGAGGGAGGGAGGGAGGGAGGGAGAGAGGATATATATATACTATAAAAACCTCTTTTATAACAATTGTCTAAGTTTAGTCGAGCACAAATGTATTTTTCAACGATAGACATTAAAGCTATATATACTATAATTAATGGTAAGAAACCTAATAATGTGGTTAATTATGCCCACTAAATAGTTTTAAATGGTTACTAAGATTATCTATTGTAAAAAATGAGCTATAAATAAGTATAAAAGTTTAGTACAAATCTTTTGTACTTACCTTGCCCCGGAGTTATTCTGACCTGCTCTATTTAATTATACAAATCATAGTTTATTGATTGTATATTAGAATCAGGTTGACACCTTCCTGTGATAATTACATAAGTAGTTACCGTGTTAACATCTCGAAAGCTTATTGGAAATGAAGTTCATGTATTATCGCCCTTTACACATCTAACTGAAAAATGGAATAATTAAATGTGTTTATCATGTATTTACAAATCAATTCTAGCTTGTGTCAAATTCCAATTTTATATTATCATTTGTATACAAAATGTTAATTAGCATCGGTCCTAACTATACAAAATGTGTGATCAATCGATAATTAAACATCTATGCCACACTAATAAATAATCCAATTGAACATATCTTATAATTGACGAACAATTAAAATTGCACTTATAAATATCATAGTACTAGATGATTAACCCACATGTTGTTGTGGGAATGATATGAGCTATTTTGAAGATAACTTCTAGTTTGTTGTAGGAATGTTAATAGATTTTTTTTAGCTAAACAAGGTTGTATAATTGAAATAAGACATGCACCGAGAATATGGAGATGAATTCCCCCTTCGGCAGAGTATCAGATCAGGCTTGAAAACAAAAATCGCCTAGGAACGTGAAGGCGGTGGGAAAATGGTAGATGATTCTGAGGAAAGTTTTGGGGGCATATAAACCCATTATGCACTGGAGGCTAGAGAGGGAGCCCTATGGTGCGTGGGCGCCCCAAACCTGTAAGCGGATACAGGGGCGCCTAGGGGTTGTGGACCTCCTGGGCAGGCTGCGTTGACCCATGGTCCCTATGATAACTTGAAACATTCCTCTAAATTTTTCTGGAATTTTTGGGTGTCTGACGATATATTATTTTTCTGAAATTGGAAAACAGCAGAAAACGGGAACTCACACTAGGGGAAGGTTCTAGAACCTTAACAGACTAGGTTTCCTTCTTTTGTGTGTGTTTTTTCCTTTCAGTTTTCTTTTCGTTCTTTTTATGTTTTATTTCCTTTTTTCATGTTCGTTATTATTTATTTATTTTTCATTTTTGGAACATCTTTTTCCAATTTTGAGAACATTTTTCTAAATCATGAACCTTTTTTATGTAATCGCGAACATTTTTCAAAGTCACAAACATTTTATAAAAATTCGTGAACATTTTTTTAAAATCGTTAACATTTTTCAAAACATGTGACTGTTTGTCTTCCTAAATTCTAGAATAATTTTACCAAGTTTTGAACATGTTTTTTAAACTCCTGAATATTTTTTTGAATAAGCGACATTTTTAGAACCGACAAACATTTTTTCGATGACATTTTTTTTAATTAATGAACTATTTTGTTATTCACAAACATTGCTTGATTTGTGTGAACATTGTCATGAAAAATCATGAACATTTTTAAATCTGTGAACCTTTTTTCAAAATCATCAACATATTTTTTGAATTCATGAACAGTTCTCAAAATCATGAATATTTTCTGAATTTGCGAACATTATTTTCAATTCCAAGAACTCCTTTTGAATTCGAGTACATTTTTCGAACTCGTGGACATGTTTTGAATTCTAGAACAATTTGTCAACCTCATGAACATTTTTTTAAAATTCAATTTTTGTTTTGAAATACCGACCATTATTTAAAATTCAAAACTATTTTTAAATCCCTAAAAGGTTTATGGAATAAAAATAACAAAAAGAAATAGGGGCGCCTCGCCCCCCATATGGGCCGGCACAGAAACATGCGCTAGGGGAGAGGAGGTGCGCGCTAGGTCGCTACCCAGCGACCCGCGCGCGTAGGAGGGGAGCCCCTATGTCTTGCTTCTAGCGAGTTGTAGGGAACCCTCGCGTGAAGGTGAGCACCAGATGGACTGGCTCAGGTGCACGGGAAGCCACAACCTCATTTTTCTGGGGGGGGGGTGGGGATCATATTTTTTGTTTTGTTTTTTTGCATTATTATTTTTTACTTTTGTTTATTATTCCAAATATTGTAAACACATATATTACAAAAAACACTCTACATAAAAAAATTGAAAAATATTAACCAAGTATTTGAAAAATGTTAAATGTGTACAGAGAAAATGTTTCTCATGTATATGAAAATTGTATACAAAAAAATACAATGTGTATGAAAATAATTAATCATGTATTTAAAAAAGTTAATCAAGCATTTAAAAAATGTTGAACAACAATTTGAAAAATGTTAATCAAGCATTTGAAAAACTATGTATTAAAATAATGTTAATCTTCTATTTGAAAAAATGTTAATCTTCTATTTGAAAAAATGTTAATCTTGTATTGGAAAAAAAATCAATCAAGCATTTGAAAAAAAAATGTTTAAAATGTTGACCATGTATTAAAAAATGGTACACTTGCATTCCAAAAATGTTATACGTCTATTAGAAAAATATATAGCTGATTGATTTTTTCTACTACGAAGAGATGACAAAGTTCTGAAGGTGCAGGTCTTGGGCTAAAGCATAGCTGGGTCGTCCACTCCTGGGATCACAAGCGATGAGCTGCCCCAAAACAACTCGTTTCTGTCCCGACATACCGCTGCAGCCGTCCCTCCTCTGTTCAACCTGACACCGACGTCCACATGGATCTTTGCGAATCCCTCTGGTGGCGGCCTAGGGCGAAGATGCCCTGTTTCGGTAGCAGGCGCTCCCCCCGCCCTGACCGAGAGTTTTTCCTTGACAATCTCCAGCTCATCAATGAATCGAGTGACGAAAGCATGAGTAGCTTACGGTGTCTGGAAGATGCCTTCATGTATTTATTGCCTATCGCCTCGCATACCAAATTGCCCACAGAGTGACAGATAGAAGAACAAACTGATTGTGTGGTAGCGACTCCATGAGAGAAAAAAGCCATTGCTTTGCGCTTGGTTCTGTCGATGCCACCGGCGTTTGAGCCAAGTCATCGTCCACTAAGGCCCAAATACATCTTGTCATCGTGCAATTTACCAGGGAGTGCCTCCAAGAGTCCGGTGCTCCACATAGGCCACAAAAACTATCATTTGCCATGTGACGATGAGCTCTAATATCCTTAGTAGGTAGTGAATGCTTCGATAATCTCCATAAAAACATACGAATTTTGCCCAGCACCGGTGTCTTCCATAGTGTTTTCCACGCCCCTTCCTCCATAGATGAATTTGATGGCCCCGGGTTACCCTGGAGCCAAGCCTCCCACCGCTGCTTTGTAGCCACCAACATTCTATAAGCAGACTTGACCGTGAAGTTACCATTTTTCTCAAAGTTCCAGCACCAGAAGTCCTGGATATTTCGGGTACAAAGAGGAATTTTCAAGATTATAAAAAGGCGCCGCAGTCCAAGAAGAAGGAGCTGACGGACGCGCAGTGGGCCATTCAGTCGGCAAAGAGGAAGGTGCAGGCCGACAAGCTGGAAGCCACGGCCGCCACCGCCCTCGCCGCCGCCGCCCAACAGGAGGCCGCCATCGCGGAGAACAAGGCCCTCGTCGCTGCGGCCACGCGGCAGGCCCTCCTCTACCTAGGGTTTGACAACGGCCCCGGTCAGCATGGGCTCGTCACTGCCGTCATGGCCGCGGACAGCACGGGCTCGTCGGCAGTCCGTCCGCCACGGGCAGAGTCGCCTCGCACGTCCACCACGCCGCAGACGCCCGGCTTCCATCCCCAACCGCAAGCCTCCCATTTCTCTACCTCTCCGGTGGACTGCTCACCGGAGATGAGTGTGGTCGCGCCGGCCACACCCGCGCCCATGGCCATCGACCTCAACGCCACATCTGTGGCCGGCGGGTCGTCCACCAGGGGCCAGCGAAGAAGCTCGAGATGGAGGCGGAAATGCACGCGAAGAAGTTAGAGATGGAGGCAGACATGCAAGCGAAGAAGCTCGAGATAGAGGCGACCAAAGCCAAGACCAAAGCAAAAGAAGTGGCGCTCGCTTGCATGATGAAGGAGGTGGAGATCATGACGGTGGACTTGAGCACGTGTTCTCGAGAAGGAGGCCTTGGTTCTAGAAGATGCAAAAGGAGATGCTCAACCTTGATCTATGACGGAGAGCGCCATCTTTTTTGTATGCCGGCAAGACCACGGCCGAGATGTATGGCGTGGTTGAACAACCACCCTTTTTGTGTGCTGGCAACTGTGTCGACCGCTGGCATGTGCCGGCATGAACTGTGTGTTGTTTTTTGGAGGCTAGCATGTATGCCGGCGCTGGCATGGCCGCTGGCATGAACTGTGGCCGATGTCATGAACTCTGGCCGCTGGCCTTTTTTAATGTTAATTTGCTTTTGTATGCGGACGAATAATGCGTCGGCCGGTTGGGCGCACCGGTCAGACACAGGCGGACAACGAGCGCCCAGCCGACCCAAACGGACAAAAAAGGACAAACCGCGGGTTCGTTTGCGTCCGCGCGTTGGAGTTGCTCAAAGCGCTAAATAGGAAACCCATAAGGAACTGGCGCGGAACCAGTCTGCGTCCAGTCAAACCTGACCAGTAGTTGACATTCCATGTATGTAGAAAAAAAAGGTACTCCCTCCGTAAACTAATATAAGAGCGTTTAGATCACTACTTTAGTAATCTAAACGCTCTTATATTAGTTTACAGAGGGAGTAGTTGACAATCGGCCTCTTCCTTGCAACCAAACGTGCTGCTACTCCTTGTGCTATATTTAGAACGTGCTACGCTCACCTCACTAGAAATGCAGAAATTGTGGCTAGGCGATGCGAGTCGCAGATGAGATGTGGTCAAGACGGACACGAGGAAGGAAGCTGGCCAGGTCCAGTCAACAGCGACCTCTACTCGTTCATGCAACAGCGTTTTTGCTCGGCAACAAGGAACCTTCTTGCACCAGCTGACACCAGCAACACAGGGAAAGAGCCCCCAATCAATCTTAGCCTGGTTGTGTTTATTACAAACGTTACTAGCAGAGCCTTTGAACTGCATCTTGGAAAAATCACCACTAAAGCCACACCAACCAACTGACAGCGGTAGTATACAGAGTGAGTGACTCATGAACCCTAAGCTATGTAGGTAATAGAGTGCCAAGGAATTGGCTACCTGTTACGGTACACTTCCAGTTCCAATCATGTAGTAATAAGCAAGAAACGGGGTAAACCGCAGGCGCGCCATTTAGTCGGCATATACGATCCGTCGATCCCCAATTGCAGAAGAAGTCTGCATCCATATATGTATTTGCCTAGATGGCCAAGTCGAGAGACACGAATAAAATGAGAGGAACATCGATCACAACATCAAATCTGATCACCGAAAGACCAATCTTAAATAAAAGGACACCTCTTGCCCACAAAAATAATTGCTTCTAAGTAAGCACCACATGGCTGTCTGGTGGTGAACACATCAAAATGCACTTGCAGATCCAAAATTTCACACAGCACTGCAGAGAGCACTGCAGAGGACAGAACAGTGCTATCTCTACTGATAATGTGCATCCAAGTAGGAAATGCATGGCTAAGTACAACCAATGCAGGAGTGCAGGACCAAGTAAGGTTGCCCAAACAGCTCATGACCATTAACAGAGCACCTTGGCATGCATCCAACTCTAAACTGGACCTGGATCACATAAATTACGCGCTATCGCAACCATCCTACCAACAAGCCCTGTACAGACCAAATCATGTAGGAGGGCATTACCAAGCCAAACCGGATTTGAAGAATAAAACAAGAGGTAATCTTAACATAACTGCAGTACTAGCAAGGTACAACAAGGCTGTCTGGCGATCAGATCAAAATGCACTCACAGATATCCAAAACTTCACTCACCGTACTGCAGAGAACAGAGCAATGCTATCTCCACTGATTATCTGTGTCTAACTGGCAAATGCATGCTATCTCCACTGATTATCTGTGTCTAACAGGCAAATGCATGCTAGGTACAACAAACTATGGATACATGACCAACAATCAAGTTTGCCCAAACATCTCATTGACACCATGACCATCGACAGAGGACGTTAGCATGCATTAGACTCTAAACTGGACCTAGATCACATAAATCACTCACAATCGGAACTATAGCGCCAACAAGCCCTGTACAGCCCTAATCAATCATGAACATGAACCAAGCACCAAAGTGCCTGACATTACCAAACCAAACCAAGCCAAACCAGATTCGAAGAACAAAACAATAGTGTTAGACCGTCAGTACGAAGCACTGCCCAGGTGGTAAGACAAGGATTCACAAGCTGCTACAAATAAAGAATAAATCAAATACAACTAAACGACTCGATTTTATCATAAGGCCACGCCGGCCTCTATGCATCAAGACACATGTATAACTTATGCAGAGGAAAGCTACCTCGATTTCAATCGGCGATGGATCATCAGCATACCACCTGCATTTTGAGTATTTCACACAATGTTCAACCAAACAGCATCACGGTGATCCATGCCGGTTCGCCTACTCGGCGGTGTTGGGCCTACTCAAGCAGTCGAGGATCTCCGTCCTGGTGCGCACGATGCGGTGGAACATCTCACGCACCTGCCGCTCGAGCGGGTCGAGCCCGTTCTTGAGGGTCTCACACACCTGCACCAGCTCCTGCGCGGCCTCCCGCACCTCGGCATGCTTCTCCTCGTCCAGGGGGAACTGTGCGGCGTCGGTGATCTCCATGAGTTGCCGGGACCATCGCTCGATGAGGTGTATCTCCTTGAGCAGCCCGCACGAGTGCTTCCGGTCCTTCTTCTTGGACTCCTCGAGGATGCGCTCGTAGAGCGTGGTGACCGGGCCGGCCCAGGGGAAGCTCCTGGGCACGGCGAAGTGCGCCTGGAGGCCGCGGTCCTGGCAGGGGATGGCGGCGACGAGCGCCCATGCTGTGACGAAGAGCACGGCGCCCATGGTGTACACGGCGGAGGCGAGGCCGCCCGTGGCGGCGATGTCGCTGGCGCGGGGCACCGGCAGGTTGCCCCCGATGGCCTGCAGCTGGCGCGAGGCGGACCAGGAGCGGGACACGCTCCAGGACAGGGACCTGAAGTGGGAGCCGCCGGACCCGGACCCGGAGCCGCTGCTGCTGCGGCGGTGGTGCCCCCGGCTCTGCTGCCCGGCGTCCTTGCCGCCGTTGCCGGCCCGGCCGAAGGAGCGGTTCCGCTGCCCCCCGCCGGCGTCCTTGTCGTCGAGCATGAGGATGGTGAGGTCGGTGAGCGCCTTGCGGGCGCGGCGGATCTGGCCCTCCCCGAGCGGCGCGGCGGGGTCGGCGCCCTGGGGAGCGAGCGCGGCGGCGGCGATGGCGAGGTGCTTGCGCCACTGGCGGAGCAGGTCGAGGCCGTCGCGCAGCGCGTTGCAGAGGTCGAGCGCCTTGACGGCGCGGTCGAAGAAGTCGGCGACGAGGCGGTCGAGCGGGGGCCTGGCCAGCGCCCCGGAGCCGCCGCCGATGAGAGCGGAGCGGAACTCCTCGAGGCAGATGAGGAAGGAGTCGAGCAGGTGGCGGGTCCACGCTATCGACAGGATCTCCGGCGGGCCGGAGGAGGCGTCCGCGGGGGCGGCGTCGGGGGAGCAGGGGAGCAGGTCGAGGAGGAGCTCCGCGGCGTGGCGCTGGAAGGCGTCGACCTCGCGGTCGGCGGGGGAGGAGGGGTGGGCGCCGGCGGCGTTGGGGTGGTCGGGCGTGGGCGGGGCGGAGTGGATCTGGCCGTGGTCGCGGTGGCGCAGCGAGAGGATGTGGCGGCCGAAGGAGGTGTGGTGGTGGTGGTGGTGCGCCGGCGAGGCGGAGGAGTCGGTGGCCGGCATTGCGATGAAGCGAGCTAGGGTTGGACCGGTCTGCGGCGGCGGCGGCGGAGAGGAATCCGGAATGGTTCGTCCGCTTCCGCCACCACCAACTATGAGAGGAAGGAAGGTGAATGGAATGGGAAAGGAAGGAGGGAATCCGGGGGCCGGAATGGGATTTCGGGGGAGGCGGGGGACGGGGATGAAAAAGGCGTGGGGTTTGTCTGTCTGTCGCCACCTTGACTCGGCCGCCTGACTGTCGCGCTGCTGGCGTCTGCTCCTCTCCTATCCGGCCATTCCGGCGGCTCTTGGCTACCGGTCTGGGTAAACAAAAATAAATTTTCTCTCAATTTTTTTTTTCATTTGAACCCACTTTAAAAAAAACAAACAAAGCACATGTATGAGTAGATATCGGTCATATGTTTGGATGGTCGACCCTGAAAGCACATGTATGAACCCATGGACATATGAACCCACTTTTAAAAACTCATTTGTAAGAAAGATATAAAAAAAAAGTTTCACGCAAACATCTTCACATTATATGTCAAAAAATTCTGAAAAGAGTTTTACACATAGACCTTCACATTCTATGTACTTGCAGAAAGTTTCGCTGAAAAGTAACTTTATTTTGGCCTGTGCAAAAAAAGACAAAAAAATATGTCGTGGAACGCCATTTAGAAGCACTGAAATTTGTCTTTTGCACGAAGGCGAAACAAAAAGAGATTTTTGTCAGATGCTTGGGAATTAGGAGGGTTGGGAGTTGACCGTAGGTTGTAGCTGTGCTCTACGGGAGGACGAGGCTTGAAGCCTCGTCGCCCCGTGGCAGGAAGGAGGAGAGGCGCACAGGGCGCAGAGTAACAAAGTTGTGTTTTTTCTTGCTTGATTCGTTCCTCCACGGGGGCCAATATAAATAGTCAAGTTACATGACGACTCCTACTAGAAATAGAAACAGACTCCTACTTGGATTAGAAACAGCAGGGAAAACCTTCTTTGGGACAGAAAACCCTTCCGTTTCCAAACCTGATACTAATCTGGACACCCCTTGTCCGCTGGCCTCTTCTCTCTGGCTATACGTCTCCTATACGTACGCCCCCACATGACATCTCCCCCTCCATTCTGAAACAGCTCGTCCTCGAGCTGGAAGCTTGGATAGCGTTCTTTGAAGGCTGGAACATCCTCTCATGAAGCATCAGACGCCGGTTGGCCCTCCCAATGGATGAGAACCTGCTGCATACCCCTGAACAGTCGGGAACGCAGCGCCTTTGAAGGTGTGGGCTGAACACGGCCTTGGAAGATGGCTGGTAGCACCGGCGGAGCATCTGGAGGAGGGCCTTGGTATTTCTTCAGAACACCCACATGGAAAATATCATGGATGCGGGCGCGGGGCGGAAGCTCCAAACGGTAGGCAACAGAATCAATTTTGGCAAGGACTTTGTAGGGACCAAAGTACTTAGGTGCGAGCTTTCCCTTTGCAGCAGATCCAAGGAACGCTGCTGGACGGTGCTGCAAACGCAACCAAGCCCATTCGCCGACCTCAAACGAAAGTTCCCGATGCTTGCCATCATAGTAATGCTTGTAGTGTTGCACAGCCTGAAGGAGACGGTCACGAACATCGAGAAGAAACTGGTCGCGGTCTGCGATGTTGCGCTCCACAGCCTGATTGCGCAGCTCACCCGGAGAGTATGCACGAAGGAAAGGCGGATCACGGCCATACACCACACGAAACGGCGTATCCTTGAGAGCTGTGTGGTAAGATGTGTTGTAGCAGTACTCTGCCCATGGCAGCCACTGAAGCCACTGTCGGGGCCGGTCGCCAGTGAGGCAGCGTAAGTACATAGCAATTACCCGATTAACGGCCTCCGATTGGCCATCGTATTGTGGGTGAAAAGCTGAGCTCATGTGTAGGCGAGAACCGGAAGCAGCAAAGAGAGCCTTCCAAAAGCCAGAGGTGAAAACGACATCTCGATCAGAAACGATGGAGACTGGTACGCCATGCAGACGAACAATGTCGGCAAAGAAGGCCTTGGCCACCGTCTCAGCTGTGTACGGATGCGCCAACGGAATGAAATGTGCATATTTGGAAAAACGATCCACAACGGTAAGAATGACACACTTGCCGCCCACTTTTGGTAACCCCTCGATGAAGTCCATGGCAATGTCCTCCCAAATCCGAGACGGTACTGCCAAGGGCTGAAGCAAGCCTGCTGGATGGAGCTGCTCAGTCTTGTTACGCTGACAAACTAGGCAGTTGCGGATGTAGTCCTGAATAGCTGTCCGGGCCTGTGGTAGATGGAAGTCACGACGAAGACGGTGTAGCGATTTCTGAATACCTTCATGGCCGGTATCATGGGATGCTGCAAGTATATCTGCCACAAGTGGGGAGGAAGGTGGCACATAGGCACGACGCTCAAAGGTGACAATGCCATCAATGAGTGCCCACGGCGGTCCCAGCTCGCTATTCTCTAGTTGTTCACGGAATTCCATGAGAGCTGGGTCAGTGTGTGCAGCCCGATGAAGTTCCTCAAATAGATCAAAGGTAGGACCGCTTATGGCGCACACACGGGCATCAGAAGCGTCACGCCGCGACAGTGCGTCAGCCACAATATTCTGTCGGCCAGGCTTGTACTCTACGGTAAAATCAAAGCCCAGGAGCTTGCCGACCCAATGATGTTGTGGGATAGTCGCGAGGCGCTGGTCGAGAAGGAACTTGAGGCTGTAGTGATCGGTTTTGACAATGAAGGCACGACCCCAGAGATATGGCCGCCAATGTCGCACAGCTTGTACTAGACCAATGAGCTCGCGCTCGTATGCAGCAAGGGAGGCGTGACGAAGAGCAATAGGTCGACTGAAGTAAGCAACAGGCCCCGCGCCTTGGTGTAACACTGCGCCGAATCCCGAGCCAGAGGCATCACATTCCACAATAAATGGCACGGTGAAATCCGGAAGTTGAAGCACCGGTGCTGTAGTCAGGGCAGTCTTCAACTTTCTGAAAGCATGTGTGGCCTCCTCAGACCAGATAAATCCATCCTTTTTGAGCAAGGCTATGAGAGGTGCTGCAATAATGCCGAAATCACGGATGAACTTCCGGTAGTAGCTGGCCAACCCCAAAAAACCACGGACTGCACGAACTGTGCGTGGCACCGGCCAGTCAACAACAGCCATGACCTTTTGACTATCCATGGCGACACCGTCGATGGAGATGACGTGACCGAGGTACGTAACCGACTCCTCCCCAAAAGAGCACTTGGAGCGCTTGAGAAATAACTTGTGCTGGCGCATGAGCTCCAAAACGACTCACACATGTCGAACATGCTCGGACCATGAAGAGCTGTACACCAAAATATCATCAAAAAATACTAACACAAATTGGCGTAAGTGGGGACGAAGTACATCGTTCATCAAAGCCTGAAAGGTCGCCGGCGCATTGGTGAGTCCAAAGGGCATGACAAGGAACTCGAACATGCCCTCGTGTGTTCGGAATGCCGTTTTGTGGATGTCCTCGATATGCATGCGCACCTGGTGATAACCAGAGCGCAAGTCCAGCTTTGTGAAGAAGCGGGCGCCCTTTAGCTCGTCAAGTAGCTCGTCTACTACAGGAATAGGGAACTTGTCCTTGATGGTGTTGGCATTGACGCCACGAAAATCGACGCAGAATCGCCAGGAGCTGTCGTGCTTCTTCACCAGGAGAACAGGCGAAGAGAACTTAGAAGTGCTGCGGCGGATAAGGCCGCGCTCCAACATGTCCGCGCACTGTCTCTCGAGCTCATCTTTTTGGATAGCCGGGTAGCGATATGGCCGAACAACCACCGGTGCGGTACCAGGCACCAAGCGGATGCGATCGTCGTGAGTGCGAGGCGGCGGCAGGCCCCGAGGCTCTGCGAAGATGTCAACATAGTCAGCGAGGAGGCTATCAAGAAGCTCCCGCCCTGAGCAAGCGTGAATGTGGTGGGGGTGGGTTGACGCCGCGATACCGTACCACTCCACGCGATGGTCGGACCGCCAGAAAGACATCCAGAGACGCGTGAAGTCCCAAAGTATGGGCCCTAGTGTCTTGAGCCAGTGTGTCCCGAGAACGACGTCAAACCCACCCAAGGGGATGGCGTAAAGATCGACGAGGAAGTCTTCTTGTCCTACGGTGATGGCAGCCTGTCGAACAAGACCGCCACATGTGACGTGATCTCCATTGGCTATTGTCACGCGGAGGCGACGTCCTATGGAGATGTGGCTGCCCACTTGTGCAGCAAGCTCCTCGTTGATGAAATTGTGAGTGCTACCGGAGTCGAGGAGAGCGACCAATTCGCGCTCGCCTACGCGCACCACTAGCTGCATTGTGTCGCTGGTACGTACGCCTGTGATTGCGAGCAACGAGATCTGTAGGTTGTCGCCGTCGTCTTCCTCGTCGTCGTCGGCAGACTCGATGTAGAAGAGGCGTTTGCAACGATGTCCCCGGACATACTTCTCATCGCAGTTGAAGCATAGCCCCTTGCTGCGTCTGTCCTCCATCTCAGCGGCGTTAAGCTTTTTGAAGACAGGCCCACCTCCGGAAGAGGGGTCGCTTGTGGCAGCACCTGGGGCTGCTGGAACAAGGCGTGGAGGACGGCCCTGGCGCGTCGGAGTGGCAGCAGTAACGGTGGTCACAGCGGCGAGGTGCTCATAGGAGACGGCCATGTCCATAGCATCCTCAAGAGTAGCTGGACGCAGCAGCTCGACCTGTGTTTTTAGTGGCTCACCTAGATTATTGGTGAAGATGTTGCGCTCCTCGTCATCTGGGATGGGTTTGATGCGGGACAAGAGTTGGAGGAATTGTTTGGTGTACTCCGCCACCGAGCCCGTCCGACGGAGGGAGATGAGCTCGCCGAAGGGATTGGCACGTGTGGGAGGGCCAAAGTGCTGGCTGACCCGTGCAACGAAGTCTGACCAAGTTGGCCGGCCAATCTTCTCCTCTAGATGGCCATACCATAGGGCAGCCACATCTGTTAGATGGTACGAGGCCATCCAGGTCTTGTCCGTGTCGGGCGTGCGCTGGCCGAGGAAAAACAAATTGCATCTAGTCAACCATGGTCGAGGGTCACCTTCACCGTTGTAGGTAGGGAAGTCGAGCTTGTAAAGGCGGGGTGGACGCTCGTCGGCAGAACTAAGTGGAGCCTGCGACCTGAGTGGACCTCCCGCGCGGGCAGCCGCTAATTGGGTGTTGGCGGCGCCGAGGGAAGACTCGCCACGGCTGGCACGCTCCAACCTGGTTATGGCCAGGTTTTGTGCACGCTGCTGTTGTGATAGATCGCTGAATTCTGTTCTGAACGCCGTCAGGGCGTCGGTGACATCCTTTAGGGCCTTGGTCATGTCGCTGCGGAGGAGTTCGACGCCCTCGGCTAGATCGCCCAGATTTTGCTGGACGTCCTCGAAATCGGCATGTTCCTTGGCAGCAAGGTCTTCGAGGGTTTGAGGAAGATCAGGCTTCTTGGGAGAGGTCGACATGGTTGCCGGCGCAACGGAGATCGATGAATCTGATACCAAATTGTCAGATGCTTGGGAATTAGGAGGGTTGGGAGTTGACCGTAGGTTGTAGCTGTGCTCTACGGGAGGACGAGGCTTGAAGCCTCGTCGCCCCGTGGCAGGAAGGAGGAGAGGCGCACAGGGCGCAGAGTAACAAAGTTGTGTTTTTTCTTGCTTGATTCGTTCCTCCACAGGGGGCCAATATAAATAGTCAAGTTACATGACGACTCCTACTAGAAATAGAAACAGACTCCTACTTGGTTTAGAAACAGCAGGGAAAACCTTCTTTGGGACAGAAAACCCTTCCGTTTCCAAACCTGATACTAATCTGGACACCCCTTGTCCGCTGGCCTCTTCTCTCTGGCTATACGTCTCCTATACGTACGCCCCCACATGACAATTTTTCACAAAACTTTGTGCCGCGCACACATGTTGCTAAGATAATAATGGGTTTAAAATATATTTTTTAAAGATGTCCATGGGTTCAGGATGTCCTCACTCTGGTCAAGGCCTATAAACAAGCTTCACACTCTTCCAATACTCTTCCATCATGTAACCGGTACTCTACTCGACATTTTGAACGTGGATGCGCCTCTGAAGCCAGCCATTTGTGATTTGCCTTTTTTTCTAGATTGCTCCCTCTTTTATATCTTGTGGGTCGATATTACTCCCTCCGGTCCGGTGTACAGGGCTCACTAGCAATTTCTATTTGTTCCGAAACACCACAGAAATAAGGCCCGCTAGAATTAATTAGGCTAATTAATTGAAATAGCTGGCTCTCTCTCTACCCGGGAGAATTTACTCCTGGCCGCACCAGCGTGCTCGCAGCTCCTTCTTTTTTTTTTTTGAACTGGAACCCACGTTCCAAAAACTTAACTGTGCACAGCTAAATCGCTGGCAACCAAATCAGACACAAAGTCTGGAGCAAGCTCCGTCCACCAGTTGCACACCACACCTGCCCTATACCCAAAAGCAACGAAGCTATGGGCAGCAGCATTACATTCACGCTTACAGAAAACAAACTTGAAAGCATCGAACGATCCAACACACAGGCTTCGAGCCTCGCGGAAAAGCACACCCATCGCAGATAAATCACACTCCCCAGAGTTCAAAGCATTCACCAACTGAAGAGAGTCAGACTCCAGAATAACTTGATGCACCCCCAGCACATTAGCAGCTTCGATGGACTTGATGCAGGCAGTAGCTTCAGCGTGCAACGGAGAGGAGAGATGCTCCAGTTTGCCCGCGCACCCAGCGATGAACTCGCCCTGGTCAGACCTGGCCACACACCCCCAGGCCCCATCACCCGAAGCGGCGAGAAAGGCAGCATCAAAATTAATCTTCACGTAACCTGCCGGTGGCTTGCTCCAGGTGTGCACAGCCCTCGCAAGCTCTCGTGATGGCATGCTTTGCGTCTCGACATCAAAATCAGACACATGCTTTCGGATGATAAAGCATACCTCGTCACATGTTTTCCTCTTCTCCCCAGCATTCACTTTATTCCGCCGAGTTCACCATTCCCATAACAGCACCAGCACCAAGTCCCTCCGTTCCGGTTTCAAAGCCCATATCTGATCAAACATGTGAGCCGGGTTTGAGCATTGTATTAGACTCAGCCGTACATCCTCCAGCTGCAACTCCCGCCACACTTGCTTCACCCATTTGCACTTCAGGAAGAGATGTCCCCCATCCTCATCAAGACGCATACAAACCGGACATCGAGTATCAAGATCCACGTGTTTTCTCTTTATATTCATCTTTAGGGGCAGGCTGTTATATGACAGTCTCCATGCAAATGTCCTAATCTTGGGCGGCAAAGTGAGGCTCCAAATCCTGTTCCATTTCTGGGAAGCTTGAGGCTCCACTTTAGAGGAACTACCATCCCTGCCACTCTTCACTGTCCGCTGCTTCACACTCAAATGATAGGCTGATTTAACCGAGAAAACCCCCTTTGTGTCAAAATGCCAGGCCACATGATCGTCCATACCACTTCTCACCGGAATAGCAAGGATTTCCACTGCATCTTACTCACAAAATAGCTCCTTCACTAACTCCACATGCCAGGTGTCTGTAGCCGGGTCCATCAGATCACTGACCTTGTCAATCAACACACTCCCGCGTTGAGTCCGCGGCCTCCGGGTGTCTCCACGGGGGATCCAGGGGTCCTCCCAGATTTTCACATTTTCCCCAGTCCCGATCCTCCACACGATGCCTTGCTTTAGGAGCTCAATGCCCTTCAGAATACTACGCCAAGTATATGACATGTCACCCACCGGCCTAGCCTCAAGGACCGAGCAATTGGGGAAGTACCGGGCCTTCAGGACCCTCGCACATAAGGAATCGGGCTCTTGCATTAAGCGCCATCCTTGGCGGGCCAGCATTGCCATGTTAAACATATGCATGTCACGGAACCCAAGCCCCCCCTCCTTCTTCGATTTTGTCAACTTATCCCATCCTATCCAGTGGCACCGGTCCATGTTATCCTGCTGGCTCCACCAGTACCGGTTAATGAGGGTGCCAATCTCATCACACAACTTCCTGGTTAGATCGAAACAGGACATCGCATAGGTTGGGATCGCCTGAGCCACTCCTTTGACCAAAATTTCCTTGCCCGGCAGTGATAACAGCCTATCAACCCACACTTGCATTCTCTTCCATATACTCTGTTTTATATACTCAAACTCCTTACTCTTTGAAGCTCCAACGTGCACCGGCAGCCCAAGGTAGCGATTACACTGCGACTCGTTCGGTATGCCCAACACACCCAATACTGAGCTTTTTGTTTATGTATTCGTGCCTTTGCTGAAGGTCGCAGACGACTTACTCTTGTTAATGCACTGCCCAGCCTGCTCTTCATATAGTGCCAAAATAGACTGCAGTTTGGCAGCCCCTTGCACATTTGCCTTCATAACAATCAGTGAGTCATCCGCAAAGAAAAGATGATTGATCTTTGGTGCCCCATTGCAAATCTGCACCCCCTGAATAGTGCCCTCTAACTCTGCATGTTGTAGCAACGCCGAGAACCCTTCTGCACAGATGATAAAGAGGTACGGCGATAAGGGATCCCCTTGGCGCAGTCCCCTCTCGGGTACCAAAAGATCCGATAGCCCTCGATTGACCTTTACTCTGTATGTAACAGTAGACACACATTTCATAATCGTGTTGATCCATTGCCGAGCAAAGCCCGTCCTGCACATGATCTTCTCCAGAAATTCCCATTCAACACGATCGTAGGCCTTGCTCATATCCAACTTTACCGCAACCAAACCTTCACGACCGCCCTTTCTTTTGTGCATAAGGTCCATGATCTCATATGCCAGCAGCACATTGTCCGTGATCATCCTTCCAGGTACGAAGGCTGATTGTGATGGCGAAATAATCTCGGGGAGCACCTCTTTCAGCCGGTTCACCAACACCTTGGAGATCAATTTGTACAAGACGTTACAAAGGCTGATAGGGCGAAACTCAGTAACCTTCTCTGGATTTTTACATTTTGGGATCAGCACTATGGTAGTCTCGTTCCAGGCTATAGGCATAGGGTCCCCATTTAGCACACCAAGAACTTCCTTCTGCACCTTCGCCCCCACAAGGTCCCAAAACTTTTTATAGAACAGGGCCGGCATTCCGTCTGGTCCTGGAGCCTTCAAATCACCAATGGCATCTAGAGCCTTTTTAACCTCCTCCTCGGTATACCTCCTAGTTAGCCTCTGGTTCATTTTGTGTGTGACGGAGACGGGAACGTGAGAGAGTAGCTCGTCATTGATGTCACCTGCAGCACACTTGAACAAACTTTTGTAGTGATTAGTGATAAAAATCCCTAACTCCTTATCTCCCTCCACTATACTTCCATCTTCTTTTTTTAATCTCCGAATCCCATTCTTCCTCTTCCTCTCCGACGCATACGCCTGGAAGAATTTAGTATTGCGGTCGTCGTTCCTCAGATAGTTTGCATGTGCTCTCTGCCGCCAATACATATTATATTGATCCTCCAAGCGCCCCAGCTTATACTTCAGGAGTTGCTCCCTGTTCACTTGATATTGGCTTAGTGGACTTCTTCGGCACCCCTCAAGCTCCTTTTTTGCCCTCCTGATCCGCCCCTTCAGCTCCCCCAGGACTTCCTTATCCCACCTAGACAGCGCCCCCCCCCCCCGACCTTCCTTATGCCCTCCATCACCGACCTGCCACCCTCCATAAAGGCTTCATTCCAGGCATCCTCCACAATCTGACCACATTGTTCCTCTTGGAGCCACCTTGCCTCGAATCGGAACACCCTCGGCCCATGCATCACCTTATGCCATTCTGACATACCATTAAGCTCTGCTATTAAAGGCTTGTGATCCGAATGATGGGGGTTCCCATTTATTATTTTATATAGGGGGAACAAACCACGCCACCCTGCATTAGCCACCGCCCGGTCAAGCCGCTCACGTGTGTATCCATCCACCTGGTGCCAATTATTTCTCCATGTAAATGGATCGCCCACAAACCCAAGGTCCTCGAGCCCGCAACTCTCCAAAGTATCCCGGAAGGCGTCCATGCACCCTTGGGCCCGAGCCGGCCCTCCCTCCTTTTCATTTGCAAACAGGATCTCATTGAAGTCCCCAAGGCACACCCATGGCAAATCTGTTTGCCCGTGGAGTGCCCTCAATGCCCTCCAAGTTTTGTCTTTTTCCCCCCACTTAGATTCACCATACACCCCGGTCAGCCTCCATTGCACTCCATTCTCCTCCGTCACTATCGCATCAATGTAATACCGATCCTTCCACCTCAAACTAACATCCACTCCTCTCCTCCAGAACAGCGCCATCCAGCCACTCCGGCCAACCGAGTCCATTGCCACCATGTTAGGCAGCCCCAGCCTCCATCTCAAGCTCTCAAGCTCTCTCTCCGTCATTTTTGTTTCTGACAGAAAGAGTATGTCGGGCTCTTCCTCCCTCTGGAGTTCCAGAAGGCTCCGAACTGCCGATGGGTTCCCAAGCCCCCAGCAGTTCCAGGCGACAAGCTTCATTGCGTATAGCAGGGCTGTTCTGACAGCCCCGCTTCACTTGAAAGTATGATCTCCCCTACTCCCTTTGCCTTCTTACTGGGCTCTCCTTCCACCTCCTCCACCTCCATATCCCCTCCCCCTCTCTTCGCCCCCACAGTCACTCCCAAAGGCATCTGGACACCCACAACCCCCTGTCTCCTTCTCCTAACAAATTTGTTCCCCCCCTTACCGCCACCCTTCCCTCCCTTCTGCTCCCCCTTACCCCCACCAGCACCCGGTGCCCTCCTGTTTCCCAGGAGCTCCCCCCCTCTCATATCATTTTCCATCAGCATTCGCTCCTCCATGACCAGATCTGCGCTCATTTTACCTTTGCCAGACCCATTATCAGCACCAGCATCTCCGTCCTGCTTCACACTCTCCTCGAAAATTAGCTTCTTTCGGTTTACCTGCTCTCTGTCTTCCTCATCTTGCCCCTTCTCGGTAGGCGTCTTCAACGGGCTAGTCACTTCCTCGTCACATGCCACCGAATTTATTGGTAGTGATGGTGCACCAGGCTTTGTTTTCCTCCAATCATCACTGTCACTGCCGGATTTGCTTTTGTTGGACCCCAGATTATAAGGCCGACTGTATGCATTGGTTCGACCATCAAAACTTCTTCTCCCATCGTTCCAACTCCCCCTACCCGCCTCCCCTCCTCTCCTAGGGATGTACGCTTTCATCCATGAGCCGAATTGTGGCACTTCTCCCTTACTAAGCTTGATACTACAGTCCTTATCAATATGACCAAGTAAGCCACAGCAGAAACAGAAATCGGGCAGAAACTCGTACTCAAATCTGCACCACAACTCTTCATCGGTCTTTTTCTTCTTCCCTTTCTCCATACTGCTTCCCCGTTGCTCCCGTTCCTCCTCATCCCGGGTAAATCCCCTCATCAGGGGCTCTCTGATATCAATACGTACTTTCACACGCAAAAATTGGCCCACTGCCATACCATCCGCCCCCACCTCAACCTCCATTGTCTTCCCCATAAAATTCCCAATTGCCTCTCCAGCCTCCCAACACATCATTCCAAGAGGAAGATCAAATATCCTGACCCATATTGGGATCCACCTGAATTCATACTCCTTTACAGTTTTTGATGGTACAAAATCTTCCACCACCAACAGAGACTTCCCAAATTCCCAAGGACCATCCTCCAGAGCTTTTCTTTTTCCCACCTGCTGATGGAACGTGAATAAGAACTTGTTATCTCCCAAATCTTTGCAGTCCAAACCCTTCAATGGGCACCAGACCCTAGTAAGGGCGCCGGCCAAGGCCTCCGCCATCGCAGGCTTGTCAGACAAGAGCTTGGCAATAGCTTGCGGTTCCGCCGCCCCCACCTTTGTTCCTCCACTCCAGATGATCTTCCTCCCCTTCTTCTCTGACTCTGAGAGCTTCAAACTTTTCAGCAATCCCTCCACTCGGTCCATGGCAGCCCACTGAAGAAACTGAGTGAACCTAAGCGAGGGAACCAGAGGTGGACCAGAGGAGTTCGACCGCGCGCGGAAGGCTGTGGTGGCTCTGGGGTGGGACGGGCTAGGATCGTTGGTGGAACTGGGACGGGACGGGCTTGGCTTGTGGTGGATCTGGGATGGGACGGGCTGGGGGTGGGGGCTGGGTGGGGGTGGGATGGGACGGGCTTGTGGTGGATCTAGAACCGAACCGAACTCGCCCTCCCGTCGCCAAGGAAGGGAACCAGCCGTCACCCTCGGGACGGACCAAAAAAAGAGAGATCTCTTTGTTGACGTCGCAGCTCCTTCTTTTTGGTTGCGAAACACCACAGAAATAAGGCCCGCTAGAATTAATTAGGCTAATTAATTGCAATAGCTGGCTCTCTCTCTACCCGGGAGAATTTACTCCTGGCCGCACCAGCGTGCTCGCAGCTCCTTCTTTTTGGTTGCATGCAAATGTGAACGGGTGCACACAGCTCCTTTTGGTGGGCCTCAACGTTGCTTTGGTTGCCACCCTTAAAAGCGGGAATTAATTAACAGTTCCTAAATAATCGTTGATAGGTGGAGAATTACGAGAAGAGGAGATGGATCGTAGCCAGTAGAAATTCACCTTGGTCGCGATGCGCTTCATAGCGAGCCCTATACACCGGACCGGGGCTTATTGCTTCTTGCATTTAACATTTTTAAAAAAAAATGCAATTTCTTATGAATTCAGCACATTGACTATGATATCGGGGTCACGATGCACCACTCACCACATGGAACATGGAGGCTAATTAAACCGAGTCGGGCTAATTATTGAGGCCAACAACAAGCTAGCCATTTCTATATGCTCTCCGAGAGGAGTCAAACTTGCCAAGCCCAACACACGATGAACAAGAATAATACTCGTATGTGATGGGGAAAATGGGCGCCATCGTCAACGTTGGGACTGAACGTGCACCGCACTAGTACTGTGTTAAAAAAAAAGTTCATAACAGTTCAGCCACACGCACGCACGACATATCCTTTTTACGTACGTGTAGCCAGAAATATGTGTGCACGTCACCGTCGAGCGTTTAACTGCGGCCATCATCGTTCATCAACTTGTGGTGGAGCTGAGAGCAGGCATGCTGATTTTCTACGGCGGAACCGTTCACTCCGGGGTGAGGGCAACTCCAACACTTGGGGTTAAACGGACAGAAACCACGGCACAACGCATGGGAGCAAACGGATCAATGTTCATTTTCGGTCTGCTTTCTACCCATTCCCGATCCAACTTTGGGCCGCGTTTGCGTCGAAACGGACGCGCGTGGACGGGCGGGACGCGTGCCCTTGTCCTCCCCTGGCCCGTCCGTTGGTGGCACAACCCCTTTTCTCCTCCCCTGCCCACGCTCCGTGTAGGGGAACATAGCAGAAAACAAAAAAATTCCGACCTACGCACCAGCCCAAGACCACTATGGAGACTGCATACAAGGTTTGATCTTTTTCGTTACCGACTCGTAACGCAACGGAAGTAGAGTCGATGACAAACGTCGGTGCAGATCCCCGCAGCTAGGATTTTACAACCTCCCAACCGCGAGGATGTACTCCCTCGACAGCTCACCGGACGGATCTCCGGGCAGCCCTTCGGGAGGCCTCAGGACAGTCCCTCGGATAGCCCCACCGGACGGATCCTCGGACAGCCCCACCGGACGGATCCTCGGACAGCCCTTCGGGAGGACCCTCGAAACTCGGACGGTCACTCGGACAGCCCTTCGGGAGGACCCTCGAAAATCGGACGGTCACTCGGACAGCCCTTCGGGAGGCACTCTCGAACTAAGACCGAAACTACGATCTCTCCACAGAGTTGCACACATACGGTGTCATCTATCCGGCAGGGCTTCGCCGTCCAGAACTAGTTCCCACCGGAACCCAGACAGCCTTTCGGCTCTACGAAAACTCTTTTCGTGGGAGGGAGAGAGAGAGCCAGACGAGCATGGCATGTGTATGAGAGCAAGGGATGAGCATGGAGAGCACCTCTACACCTCTATTTATAGGAAAACCAAGGGGTAGGATGGGCACTTCCAAAAACCCAAAAATGCCCATATATGGAGTCCTCCACAAGGGCATAAAGGTGAAGTAGTGGAGCAAGTGGGGCCCCATGGAGGAGCCCCTCATGTGGCCGGCCAACCCTCTTGGGGGCCCCCCCAAGGGGGTTTCTTAGCCCCCAAGTCCTTCTAGAAGCCTTTCCAAAAAGCACTAAAAGGTGGCTTTCCATAAAGTAACCAAAACGCACTTTCACTATTCACGAAGACATTTTTCTGCGTCCGATAAATCTCAAATTATTTCTATGTGCCTAGAATAATTCCAGTACCCACTAAAACAATTTTGAACGCATTCCGAAACACTTCCGGAATAATGTTTTTCTTCAACGAAAAGCTACCATAGCGGTTCCGGCTGCTCCGGAACATTTCCGGTTTTTCCTCCGGAAAAATCCCAGAAGTTTCCAGAACGATTCTGGCACCCTCCAAGAATTTTCAGACGTGTGCCGAAACCAATTTGACTTAATGGTATACCCTGAAACAACTTTTCAGTTTTACCGAAACTATTCCGGTGTTCTCTCCGGAACGTTGCCGTTTCGTCCGAAACTTTTTCGGTGATTTTCTCTCAGACTCCTTGTCTAGTATTCAGCAGATAGATGACCCTTAAGCGTGTGACCCTATAGGTTCGGTAAAGTATAGACATGACCGGAACTCTTTCCGATCAATGATCAACATCGGAGCCGTGGACACCCATATTGACCCCTATACCCACACGAATGAATATTCGAGTGAACCTCCAGTTGCTGTGTGCTATTCATGTTGCTTCGCGATATGTTACAAATACCCGAGGTGAGAATCATTGGCATCCCCGTGGATCAACACTTGTCCACAATGCCAGTTACCTCGTTACCGGTTTTGTTCTCTTTTCTCGTTTCCATGTTCCGTCATCCCTGTGATCAAATCACAATGTGTCTGGCCAGACGATGGTGGATACCGTAACACCGAGAGGGCCCAGAGATATCTCTCCATCGTCGGAGGAGCAAATCCCAATCTTGAGCTATCAAGTTACTTGACATACTTTTCCATGAACCCGTAAGCCGCCGTAATAGCCACCCATTTACGGATGATGTTTAACAAACCCCAAAGTTCATGAAGCAAGCATGAAGAAACTCGATACTCTCATGGTCTAAGGAATTATGCAAACGTAAATCATCTCTGTGTTATTAACCATTAACTTGTGACGAATGAATCTCATAGCATAACATCAATCGGGTCGATTCAACACAAGTGTTCTCCTAACATTGTGCCCTCAAAGTTGTCGGCATAGTCATGCCCATGATCAGGAAAACAGAACCATCATGCAACACTTGAGCTAGTCTTAGAGACCAGACTAGGAATACATTTTACCGTTTATTATTCCACACGTGCATATGAGTCTTCCTCTGAGCCTCGTGGTTATTGTAGACTCGAGAACCATAGCAGTTATAGCATGGAACATAAACATAATTACAAACATGGAGGTAAATAATAACATTTATTATTGCCTCTAGGGCATATCTCCTACAGACTCCCACTTGCACTAGAGTCAATAATCTAGTCAATGCTAAAACACTTTACACCTATGGCATACCGGTGTAAAATATGCTTCGCTTGTGGTATAGTCTGATGTCCAACAGATCTGACAACTTCAGTTCCGTGTGTATCTTTGCATATCCTCGCGTTTTCACGCTTTCACAAAATTCATATTTTGTGTGGACTTGGCTTCGTATATATGTGAATCACTGGTCAAACCTTGATTCCTCTGACTGAGCTATGGAGCAACTATCTTCAATAGTGTTCCATTGACCAAAGCCATCTTGGAACCATACTAAGTTCATGAACGAACGGTACGATTCAACATCTTCAATGTCGCTTTGAAAGCGGCAACATACTTAGCCTTTGTTATAGAATTCGCCACAGTAACCTGTTTGGAACGATTTCCAGACACCGTGCCACCATATTGTGTATTACACACACAAAAAACCTTAACTTAAATCGAAAATCGCATGAAGCATTGATGAAGACTGTATCGATGTAATTACTTACAACGAGCACTTCACAATCTCTGCTTGCGAGAAAACATGTCATCAGTGCTACTTTAGTACTCAATGACATTTTTCACTGTTGTCCCATGATCAGTACTTTGATCACTTTGGTATCTATACTCGTAACAACTTTGGGAGTATCGGACATATCTGGTTGTTTTACATACCATGGAATACATGATTAATACAAACATAAGAGTGTGTGGAATCTCCATCATGTATTTTGCTCATCAGTGTTTTGGGACACCGAGTCTTGCAAAAACCCTTTCCATGTGACTTCGGCAAGAATCACTCCTTGACGTTTTAATGCTAAACTATTTTAGCATCTTGTCAATCCTTTTGGCATCCATGTATCATATCTCAAGATTGAAATATGTATTAATTGCTAGTTTAACCCGATCCGACTTTAAGCATCGCTACGGTGAGACAACCTCATCGTAGTCAACTCCTTGAACTTGTTATTGCAACAAGTCGAGCTTTATGGATAAAACATTTTATCCACATCAGTTTATAGTTCCATTAATGTTCGTTAGACTCTAAGTCTTCCGAAGGGTTTATCAAGATATGATCTTGAATCATTTGTATGGAAACTATTTCGGATTATATTGGCATTTAGCCAATTCCGGAGTCAGGGCCCATCAACGCTTCCTTGTGTATCGTAGGTATACTGTTGTCTAACAACAATATCTCGCTTGCGCACCTAAGAGGTTTGCATGAGTTTTGCCTACGTGGTTCAGTTGCAAGTTCGACCGAAGTCCATACATCTCATGTAGAGGCTTCCGTATCAGTCGCAGTAGGAAACTCTGGAATTACTTTCAAGGTTTCTTTCCTTTGATTTGATGATGAAGATACTGTTATCTCGTCGAGTTGCACTATTCTCCCACTCACCTTTTTGCAAGAACCATTCTCTTTAAAAGCATACCGTTTTTGGTGGCAAACCTTTTGCCTCGGTATAGTGGTGGAGGAATTCCCAATTACCATGGGATAACCTACAAAGTAGTACTTGTCTGATTTGGAATAGGTTTGTAAATATTTTACACAAGCCCCATATTCCAAATGTTAAGAAAAAGACAAAGCATGGTTGGGCGTACCATACCATGGTGTCATTTCAACAGACCTGATGACGCTCTTTTCAGTGTAAAAGCCGCAGTCTCTAAAGCATTACTTTAAAAGGGATAATGGCAAATTGATTTATGTTATCTTTGATCTTATCATGTCACAAACGGTTTGAATACATCTTCACGGATGTACCACTCACAGTGGAGTTCCGGGAGGTGTAAGTTATGAAACTCTTTTCACAACTCATCTGACATTCGCTAAACTTGTAACTCAAACATTCCTTTTGGCAATCTAGTTTGCAGAAACATATTTTTCTTGTTACAATAATTTCTACTTCGTTTTTGAAAACCTTATGAATGATTTCAAAAGATCTAGACTTCCGTCTCATCAAGTAAATATCCATATATCTACTTGAGTCATTTCTGAAGATAGACAAATCCACTGCTGGCAACAACATTTATCGAACTACATACATCAAAATGTATGATCACCAATAAGTTCGTTGCTCGTTCCTTATGGCCTGTGAACGGTATTTCAGTCACTTCACTTTTCGGAGGAAAGTTGCAAGTGTCAGATGATTCGTAATCAAACGACTTCAAAATCCATCATTATGGAATTTCTCCATGCGGGTTTCTGCAATGTGACCAAATGCAGTGCCACACATGTGTGGTATTCTCTTAGTCTTGCGACATTTAGCGTCAGTGTTATGGATGTATATCAAATTACCATCAATATTCATAACATACATCCCATCCACGATGGAAGCATGGCCCTTATGTTATTCATGATTCCGAACAACAATTGTTCTTTCATGAACAACACTCTTGCAACAAACATTATGCAAATGGGCTAGAGTGTATAAAACTCTAAAATGATTTATGAAAGTGAATACAGAGGTAATGTATTATTATCAATATTCATAACATACATCTCATTCGTGATGAAAGTATGGCCCTTAAGTTATTCATAACATCGAACATCAAAAGTTCTCTTATGAACAACCTTCTTGCAAGATACCTTATGCAATGGGCTAGAGTGTATAAAAACTCTAAAATGAATTATGAAAAATAAATACATAGGTAATGTACCGAGTATAGCAACTTTTACTATGTTCCCAGCGCATATCTAAACCTCACTCCGGCAAGTCTTTTAGGCCGTAGTAGTTCTTGCATCGAATTGCAACGGAAAGCAATCGAGCGGGTATCTCTGTGATCAACTCACAATACCCAAGAATCAGTGATTAACATGTTTAATCATAATTCCCAAGAACTATTTCTTTGACCAGCCTTCTATACATCAATAGCTTGTATGACTTTCATACATCAGCTGGATATTCCAGTCTTCTCTCTTTTTGCCTTTATACTTTTAACAGTTTTAACTTTTAGTATTTCTCCTACTCTCAGAAGAAGCACTCAACTTAAGAGAGGCGTTAGCCCCGGACTTCCTAGGTGTGTAAGTCATACCAACACCCTTCGGACATTTCCTTTTTCTTAAAGTTGTTGTTTTATTCACCTATATGATAGGCGTTCTTCTGGATCCCTCTGTTATTAGTCAAATGTATAGTAAACACTTTTACTAATAGTTTGCAAAACAAACATTGCTTTGGATATCACATATCTTTTAGCCTTTGTTTGTGTCTGAAAATGATTTTCAGTTCCATGAATATCACATAGCTATCCCAAACTTTTGAAGTTCGGGTCTCATGGAAGCAAACATATTGCACTTGACCGTAACGGAATTCTAGCTTTTGGATCGAAGGACGAGAGTCACATTATCCATAGCATCAGCGGGAGAATATCAAAAGCATGCGATAGGACAAAGTCCTTCTCGGCACTTTTGAGGACAATCCTCACATTACGTTACCAACCGTAAAGTTTTAACCAGATATTTAACAGCTTATTCAATTTTAATAGGAAGGTGGAAATGCGAGCCGTTATCCTACAACTATTATGCAAATCACACTTAGACAAAGTTCATAATTAATTGCACTGAGAATTAAACAAGTTAATTCTAAAGTGCGCTACCACTCAAATCAATATTTCTCAAAATTGATTATGAGTGATACAACACCCGCATTTCAATTCAACGCCATTGATGTGGACATCACTGATGACGAGAATTTTAATCGGTAGGCCAACTTGCCAATCACATCTCTATGTGATTCTTGTTCATCTTTTGATGGGCGTGTTCCGAGCTCAGGACGATCAAGCCAGAACGTCAAGACAACCAAGTGATCTCGCTGCGAGGTCTGATCTCACCCGCCTCACACTTCCCTAATCGTTTGTACTCATGGAGACATGACGCACTCCGAGAAGATAGGTGCCGTGATGGTGCTACACTTGGGAGAACACTAACTACTTGATATTTTTTGTGAGAGATCACCCTAATAAAAAGCGACTACCACGCAATCAGGAAGGGTGCATCATAAGGGATAAACATCTCAGGCAATTCATAATAGCATGATATGGTATAGCCCTTTCTGACGGAGAAGTCTTTATTTCTTCGTCTTCGGCATTCGTGTCGGTGTTCACCTTCGCGAAGATTGCCACCACCTTGTCGATGCACCAGATAATATTGCTATCTCTATAGCTAATAAAATAAGTGCATTACAAAAGGTTGACACGCAGGTCATTAAAGTGACAATCATATGGCTCCAGCCATCATGCCGAATCATGACACGCATGTCATGTTAATTAATTTACATCATGTAGTCATCTCATACATAATCAAATTAATATGAGCACTGCTATACCACATCATATGCACATGCAAACAATCCTGCAAAACCAAGTTAGACGCCTCTAATCGGTTTATGCAAAGTTTATTTTTACGTGGCTTCTAAGGTTTCGAACAAACCGCAGCTACCAACGTCCATCATCAAGTATGATTATTCAAGTCGCTAGATTAACTTTTCGGGGTGTATGAAACACGAGATAATAAAATCTCGAGCCCCATACTGAACTTTGTCATACGCATGACCCCCGTGCAGATAATATCTGCATTGCCCTTTCGTTTGCGAAATTTCATCTTTCTTTTTAACTATGGTGGAATTCAAAGAACTGTTATCACTTCGTTGATCAATCAGGATCGCGGATTGCCAGAACTTTGAAACTCCACCATGCTGTTATCAAGATCAGAAATATGCAAATTCCAGGGAAGCAACAAGAACATCGGGTAACAGATTTCATCTTCTACCCGCACAAATAATTATCAGCAGTAGAACTCATCTACTACAAATTATATTGTGCAACACTCATACATCTCTATGTATTCTAGATCGTAACCTGCATCTACGCATAGCACGGCTCATGATGCCACTGTAGGGAAACGTAGCAGAAAACAAAAAAATCCAACCTACGCACCAGCCCAGGACTACTATGGAGACTGCATACTGTTGGGGAACGGAGCATGAATTTCAAAAAATTTCCTACGCTCACGCAAGATCTATCCATGGAGATGCATCGCTACGAGAGGGGAGAGTGTGTCTGCGTACCCTCGTAGACCGTTAGCGGAAGCGTCTCACAACGCGGTTGATGTAGTCGAACAATCCTTCGAGCTCCACCGATCGAGTACCGAACGTACGGCACCTCCGAGTTCTACACACGTGCAGCTCGGTGACGTTCCTCGCCTTCTTGATCCAGCAAGACGTCGAGGTAGTAGATGAGTTCCGTCAGCACGACGGCGTGGCGACGGTGACGGTGAAGTGATTCCGGCAGGGCTTCGCCTAAGCTCTCCGAAAATATGACCGAGGTGGAAAACGGAGATCGGGGCACCGCACACGGCTATGGGACAATTGTGTGTCTCCAAGGGGTGCCCCTCCTCCGTATATAAAGGAGGGAGGGGGGAGGAGGTGTAGGAGATATGCCCTAGAGGCAATAATAAATGTTATTGATTATTTCCCTGTTCATAATTAGGTTTATGTTCCATGCTATAACTGCTATGGTTCTCGAGTCTACAATAACCACGAGGCTCGGAGGAAGACTCATATGCACGTGTGGGATAATAAACGGTAAAATGTATTCCTAGTCTGGCCTCTAAGACTGGCTCAAGTATTGCATGATGATCCTGTTTTCCTGATCATGGGCATGGCTATGCCGGCAATTTTGAGGGCACAATTGTTGGTAGAACACTTGTGTTGAATCGACCCGAATTGATGTTATGCTATGAGATTCATTCGTCTTAAGTTAATGGTTAATAACACAGAGATGGTTAATGTTTGCATGATTCCTTAGACCATGAGAGTATCGAGTTTCTTCATGCTTGCTTCATGAACTTTGGGGTTTGTTAAACGTCATCCGTAAATGGGTGGCTATTACGGCGGCTTACGGGTTCATGGAAAAGTATGTCAAGTAACTTGATAGCTCAAGATTGGGATTTGCTCCTCCGACGATGGAGAGATATCTCTGGACCCTCTCGGTGTTACGGTATCCATCATCGTCTGGCCAGACACTTTGTGATTTGATCACGGGGATGCCGGAACACGGAACGAGAAAAGAGAACAATACCGGTAACGAGGTAACTGGCATAGTGGACAAGGTGTTGATCCACGGGGATGCCAACGTGTCTCACCTCGGGTATTTGTAACATATCGCGAAGCAACAGGAATAGCACACGGCAACTGGAGGTTCGCTCGAATATTCATTCGTGTGGGTATAGGGGTCAATATGGGTGTCCACGGCTCCGATGTTGATCATTGATCGGAAGGGGTTCCGGGTCATGTCTATGCTTCACCGAACCTATAGGGTCACATGCTTAAGGGTCATCTATCTGTTGAATACTAGACAGGGAGTCTGAGAGAAAAACACCGAAACAGTTTCGGACACCGGAAAAGTTTCGGTCAACGGAAAAGTTCCGAAGAGAGAGGTCACCGGATGAGTTTCAGTGAAACTGAAAAGTTGTTTCAGAGGATACCATAAAGTCAAATTGGTTTTGGCACATGCCTGATAATTCTTGGAGGGTGCCAGAATCATTCTGGAAACTTTCTGGAATTTTCCGGGATGAAAACCGGAAATGTTCCGGAGCTGCCGAAACCGCTTCAGATGCTTTTCGCAGATGAAAATCACTAAACCGGAATTGTTCCGGCTCGCATTGAAAATTATTTTGGTGGGTACTGGAAATGTTCTAAGCCCACATGAATATTTTCAGTTCGATCAGACGCTGAAAAATGTCGTCGTGAATAGTGAAAGTGCTTTTTGGGATATTTTTGGAAAAGTACCTTTTGGGATATTTTCCCAAAAGGCTTCTAGAAGGGATGGATGGATGGGGACCACCTTTGGGGGGCCCCACAAGGGTTGTGGCCGGCCAAGAAGTGGGCTCCACCTTGGAGCCCCACTTGCCCACTTGCTTTCCCATTTTGCCCTTGGAAAGTGTTTCCTTCATGAGCAAGTTTTGGTATTTTTGAAATGCCCATCCTAGCCCTTGGTTTTCCTATAAATAGAGGTGAGTGGGCTGCCCACAAACTCACTCTTTTCTCACATACAAGTGCCATTGCAATGATCTGGCTTCTTCTCTCCCTCCCAGCGAAATAGTTTCGTAGAGCCGAAAGGCTGTCTGGGTTCCGGCAGGAACTAGTTCTGGACGGCGAAGCCCTGCCGGATAGATGACACCGTATGTGTGCAACTCTGTAGAGAGATCGTAGTTTCGGTCTTAGTTCGAGAGTGCCTCCCGAAGGGCTGTCCGTGTGACCGTCCGAGTTTTGGAGGTCCTCCCGAAGGGCTGTCCGAGTGACAGTCCGAGTTTCGGAGGTCCTCCCGAAGGGCTGTCCGCGACACCGTCCGGGGGACTGTCCGACCGCCTCCCGGAGGGCTGTCCGTGGGGCAGATGAGGGTATACATCCTCGCGGTTGGGAGGTTGTAAATCCTAGCTGCGGGGATCTGCACCGCCGATCGTCATCGACTCTACTTCCGCTGCGCTACGAGTAGGTAACGAAAATGATCAAACCTTGTATGCAGTCTCCATAGTGGTCCTGGGCTGGTGCGTAGGTCGGAAAAATTTTGTTTTCTGCTGCGTTACCCTACAGTGGCATCAAGAGCCGTGCTATGCGTAGATGCAGGTTGCGATCTAGAATACATTGAGATGTATGGGTGTTGCACAATATAATTAGGTAGTAGATGAGATCTATTGCTGAAAATTATTTGTGCGGGTAGCAGATGAAATCTGTTACCCGATGTTCTTGTTGCTTCCCTGGAATTTGCATATTTCTGATCTTGATAACAGTATGGTGGAGTTTCAATGTTCTGGCAATCCGCGATCCTGATTGATCAACGAAGTGCTAACAGTCCATTGAATTCCACCGTAGTTCAAAAGAAAGATGAAATTTCGCAGACGAAAGGGCAATGCAGATATGATCTGCACGGGGGTCACGCGTATGACGAAGTTTAGTATGGGGCTCGAGATTTTATTATCTCATGTTTCATACACCTCGCAATGTTAATCTAGCGACTTGGATTATCATGCTTGATGATGGACGTTGGAAGCTTCGGTTTGTTTCGAAACCTTAGAAGCCACGAAAAATAAAATTTTGCATGAACCGATTAGAGGCGTCTAACTTGGTTTTGCAGGATGGTTTGCATGTGCATATGATGTGGTATAGCAGTGCTCATATTAATTTTGATTATGTATGAGATGACTATATGATGTAATTTGATTAACATGACCTGCGTGTCATGATTCGGCATGATGGCTGGAGCCATATGATTGCACTTTAATGACCTGCGTGTCAACCTTATGTAATGCACTTATTTTATTAGCTATAGAGATAGCAATATTATCTGGTGCATCAACAAGGTGGTGGCAATCTTCGCGAAGGTGAACACCGACGCGAATGCCGAAGACGAAGAAATACAAGACTTCTTCGTCAGAAAGGGCTATACCATATCATGCTATTATGAATTGCCTGAGATGTTTATCCCTTATGATGCACCCTTCTTGATTGCGCGGTAGTCGCTTTTTATTAGGGTGATCTCTCACAAAAATATCAAGTAGTTAGTGTTCTCCCAAGTGTAGCACCGTCACGGCACCTATCTCTTCGGGGCATCACATGATCTCCATGGGTGCGAACGATTAGAGAAGTGTGAGGCGGGTGAGTTGAGACCTCGCAGCGAGATCACTTGGTTGTCTTGACGTTCAGGCAGGACAGTCCTGAGCTCGGAACACACGCATCGAAAGATGAACAAGAATCACATAGAGATGTGATCGGCAAGTTCGCCTACCGATTGAAGTTCGCGCCATTTGAGTTCATCTCGAACCGTGGCGTTGAAATTAAATGCGGGTCTTGTATCACTCACAATCAATTATGAGAGATATTGATTTGAGTGGGAGCGCACTGTAGAATTAACTTGTTTAATTCTCAGTGCAATTAATTTTGAACACTGTCTAAGTGTCGTTTGCAAAATAGTTGTAGAATAATGGCTCGCGTTTCCACCTTCCCTATTAAAATTGAATAGCTGTTAAATATCTGGTTAAAACTTTACGGTTGGTAAACGTAATGTGAGAATTGTCCTCTAGAGTGCCGAGAAGGACTTTGTCCTATCGCATGCTTTCGGTATTCTCCCGCTAATGCTATGGATCATGTGACTCTCGTCCTTCAATCCAAAAGCTAGAATTCCTTTTCAGTCAAAGTGCAATATGTTTGCTTCCATGAGACCCGAACTTCGAAAGTTTGGATAGTTATGTGATATTCATGGAATCTGAAAATCATTTTCAGAGACAGACAAAGGCTAATAGATATGAGATATCCAAAGCAATGTTTGTTTGCAAACTATTAGTAAAGGTGTTTACTATGCATTAGACTGATAAGAGGGGATCCAGAAGAACGCCTGTCATATGATGATGGTGAATAAAACGACAACTTAAAGAGAAAGGAAGTGTCCGAAGGGTGTTAGTGAAACTTTCACGCCTAGGAAGTCCGAGGCTAACGCCACTCTTAAGTTGGGTGCTTCTTCTGAGAGTAGGAGAAATACTGAAAGTGAAACTGTTAGAAGTATAATGGCAAAAGGAAAGAAGACTGGGATATCCAGCTCATGTATGAATGTCATACAAGTTTTTGTTGTATAGAAGGCTGGTCAAAGATATAGTTCTTGGGAATTATGGTTAAACATGTTAATCACTAATTCTTGGGTATTGTGAGTTAATCACAAAGATACCCGCTCGATTGCACTCTGTTGCAACTCGATGTAAGAACTACTACGGCCTAAAAGACTAGCCAGGAATGAGGTTTAGATACACACAGGGAACATAGTAAATGTTACTATACCTTCCATTAGTGTATTCCCTATGTATTTACTTTCATAATTCATTTTAGAGTTTTACACTCTAACCCATTGCATAAAGTATCTTGCAAGAAGGTTATTCATAAGAGAACTTTTAATGTTCGATGTTATGAATAACATAAGGGGCATACTTTCATTATGAATGAGATGTATGTTATGAATATTGATATTAATACATTACCTCTGTATTTACTTTCATAATTCATTTAGAGTTTCATACACTCTAGCCCTTTGCATAGGGTATTTTGCAAGAAGGTTATTCATAAGAGAACTTTTGATGTTCGGTGTTATGAATAACATGAAGGGCCATGCTTCCATACAGGATGGGATGTATGCTATGAATATTGATGGTAATATGATACATCCATAACACTGACGCTAAATGTCGCAAGACTAAAAGAATACCACACAAGTGTGGCACTGCATTTGGTCACATTGGAGAAACCCGCATGGAAAATTCCATTATGATGGATTTTGAAGTCATTTGATTTTGAATCATCTGACACTTGCAACTTTCCTCTGAAAGGTGAAGTGACTGAAATACCGTTCACAAGCCATAAGGAACGAGCAAAGAACATATTGGTAATCATACATTATGATGTGTGTAGTCCAATAAATGTTGTTGCAAGTAGTGGATTTATCTATCTTCAGAAATGACTCAAGTAGATATATGGATATTTACTTGTTGAGACGTAAGTCTGGATCTTTTGAATTCATTCATAAGGTTTTCAAAAATGAAGTAGAAGTTATTGTAACAAGAAAATTATGTTTCTGCAATTCGATTGCAGAAAGGAATATTTGAGTTACAAGTTTAGCGAATGTCTGATGAGTTGTGAAAGGGGTTTCATAACTTGCACCTCCCGGAACACCACTGCACGTGGAAAGTCTGTGAAGATGTAATCGAACCATTTATGACATGGTAAGATCAAAGATGACATAAATAGATTTGCCATTATCATTTTTAAAGTGATGCTTTAGAGACTGCGGCTTTTACACTGAAAAGAGCTCCATCAGGTCTGTTAAAATAACGCCATGGTATGGTATGCCCATCCATGTTAAATCTTTTCTTAACATTTGGAATATGGGGCTTGTGTAAAAGGTTACAAACCTATTCCAAATCAGACAAGTGCTACTTTGTAGGTTATCCCAAGTCATTGGGTATTTCCCCACCACTATACCGAGGCAAATAGGTTTGCCACAAAGAACGGTATGCTTTTTGAAGAAAGTGGTTCTTTCAAAAAGGTGAGTGGGAGAACAGTGCAACTCGACGAGATAAACAGTATCTTCGTCATCAGATCAAAGGAAAGAGACCTTGGAAGTAATTCCGGAGTTTCCTACTGCGACTGATACGGAAGTCTCTACAATAAAATGTATGGACTTCGGTCGAACTTACAGCTGAACCACGTAGGCAAAGCTCGTGCAAACCTATCAGGTGCGCAAACGAGATATTGTTGTTAGACAACAGTATACCTACGATACACAAGGAAGCGTTGATGGGCCCTGACTCCGGAATTGGCTAAATGCCAATACAATCCGAGATAGTTTTCATATAAGTGATTCAAGATTAAGATCTTGATACACCTTTCGGAAGACTTAGAGTCTAACGAATATTTATGGAACTAAAAACTGATACGGATAAAATGTTTTATCCATAAAGCTCGACTTGTTGCAATAAACAAGTTCAAAGAGTTGACTACGATGAGATTGTCTCACCGTAGCGATGCTTGAAGTCGGTTCGGGTTGAACTAGCAATTAATACATATTTCAATCATGAGATATGAAACATGGATGACAAAAGGATTTCCATCTGATGGGAATGAAACCTAGGACTTGTATGTGATACAGTCCAAAGTAATTTGTCGATCCAGAGGATGCTAGTAAGTATGCAAACTTCAGAGTTCCAGCGATGGACAGAAGAGAGCAAAGTGGAGTTGGAATCTTCGTTTTTGATGGAATGGTCAAAGGGGTTTGATTTCATCAAATGGGTATCGAAGATGCTTGTGATTCAAGAAAGTAAGTGGGAGCATAATAATATTTCTAAAAACCGTGTGTACATGACACATTGTTAATTAGAAATAAATTTCTTGACACGAATTAGGACTTCATTTGAAAATAGTTTTTCGATGAAGTGCTTAGGCTAAATAAGCCTCAATATTAGGCATGATGATCTATGGATATAGATTTACCTAATGGGGCTAAGCTATGAATACATATTGACAAGGTGCTAAAACCTTTTAGCATTTAAAATGTCAAGGAGTGATTCTTGCCGAAGTCACATGGGAAGAGTTTTGCAAGACTCGGTGTCTCAAAACACAGATGAGCAAAAATACATGATGGTGATTCCACGCACTCTTGTGTTTGGATTAATCATGTATTCCATGGTATGTAAAACAACCAGATATGTCCAATATTCCAAAGTTGTTGCGAGTATAGATACCAAAGTGATCAAAAGTATTGATCACGGGACAACAGTGAAAGATGTCATTAGGTACTAGAGTAGTACCGATGACATGTTTTCTCGCAAGCAGAGATTATGAACTGCTCGTTGTAAGTAATTACATCGATACAGTCTTCATCAATGCTCCATGCGATTTTCGATTTAAGTTAAGGGTTTTGTGTAATACACAATATGGTGGCACGGTAGTTGGAAATTGTTCCAAACAAGATACTGTGGCGAATTCTATAACAAAGGCTAAGTATGTTGATGCTTTAGAAGCGACAAAGAAGTTGTTGAATCATATAGTTCATTCATGAACTTAGTATGGTTCCAAGATGGCTTTGGTCTATGGGACACTATTGCAGATAGTTGCTCCATAGCTCAGTCTGAGGAATCAGGTTTCGACCAATGATTCACACATATGCAAAGCCAAGTCCACACAAAATATGAATTTTGTGAAAGCGTGAAAACGCGAGGATATGCAATGTTACACACGGAGCTGAAGTCGTCAGATCCGTTGGACATCAGGCTATACCACATGCGAAGCATATTTTACACCAGTATGCCATAGGTGTAAAGTGCATTAAGCATTGACTAGATTATTGACTCTAGTGCAAGTGGGGGTCTGTAGGAGATATGCCCTAGAGGCAATAATAAATGTTATTGATTATTTCCCTGTTCATAATTAGGTTTATGTTCCATGCTATAACTGCTATGGTTCTCGAGTCTACAATAACCACGAGGCTCGGAGGAAGACTCATATGCACGTGTGGGATAATAAACGGTAAAATGTATTCCTAGTCTGGCCTCTAAGACTGGCACAAGTATTGCATGATTATCCTGTTTTCCTGATCATGGGCATGGCTATGCCGGCAATTTTGAGGGCACAATTGTTGGTAGAACACTTGTGTTGAATCGACCCGAATTGATGTTATGCTATGAGATTCATTCGTCATAAGTTAATGGTTAATAACACAGAGACGGTTAATGTTTGCATGATTCCTTAGACCATGAGAGTATCGAGTTTCTTCATGCTTGCTTCATGAACTTTGGGGTTTGTTAAACGTCATCCGTAAATGGGTGGCTATTACGGCGGCTTACGGGTTCATGGAAAAGTATGTCAAGTAACTTGATAGCTCAAGATTGGGATTTGCTCCTCCGACGATGGAGAGATATCTCTGGGCCCTCTCGGTGTTACGGTATCCATCATCGTCTGGCCAGACACTTTGTGATTTGATCACGGGGATGCCGGAACACGGAACGAGAAAAGAGAACAATACCGGTAACGAGGTAACTGGCATAGTGGACAAGGTGTTGATCCACGGGGATGCCAACATGTCTCACCTCGGGTATTTGTAACATATCGCGAAGCAACAGGAATAGCACACGGCAACTGGAGGTTCGCTCGAATATTCATTCGTGTGGGTATAGGGGTCAATATGGGTGTCCACGGCTCCGATGTTGATCATTGATCGGAAGGGGTTCCGGGTCATGTCTATGCTTCACCGAACCTATAGGGTCACACGCTTAAGGGTCATCTATCTGTTGAATACTAGACAGGGAGTCTGAGAGAAAAACACCAAAAAAGTTTCGGACACCGGAAAAGTTTTGGTCAACGGAAAAGTTCCGAAGAGAGAGGTCACCGGATGAGTTTCGGTGAAACTGAAAAGTTGTTTCAGAGGATACCATAAAGTCAAATTGGTTTTGGCACATGCCTGATAATTCTTGGAGGGTGCCAGAATCATTTTGGAAACTTTCTGGAATTTTCCGGGATGAAAACCGGAAATGTTCCGGAGCTGCCGAAACCGCTTCAGATGCTTTTCGCAGATGAAAATCACTAAACCGGAATTGTTCCGGCTCGCGTTGAAAATTATTTTGGTGGGTACTGGAAATGTTCTAAGCCCACATGAATATTTTCAGTTCGATCAGACGCTGAAAAATGTCGTCGTGAATAGTGAAAGTGCTTTTTGGGATATTTTTGGAAAAGTACCTTTTGGGATATTTTTCCCAAAAGGCTTCTAGAAGGGATGGATGGATGGGGACCACCTTTGGGGGGCCCCACAAGGGTTGTGGCCGGCCAAGAAGTGGGCTCCACCTTGGAGCCCCACTTGCCCACTTGCTTTCCCATTTTGCCCTTGGAAAGTGTTTCCTTCATGAGCAAGTTTTGGTATTTTTGAAATGCCCATCCTAGCCCTTGGTTTTCCTATAAATAGAGGTGAGTGGGCTGCCCACAAACTCACTCTTTTCTCACATACAAGTGCCATTGCAATGATCTGGCTTCTTCTCTCCCTCCCAGCGAAATAGTTTCGTAGAGCCGAAAGGCTGTCTGGGTTCCGGCAGGAACTAGTTCTGGACGGCGAAGCCCAGCCGGATAGATGACACCGTATGTGTGCAACTCTGTAGAGAGATCATAGTTTCAGTCTTAGTTCGAGAGTGCCTCTCGAAGGGCTGTCCGTGTGACCGTCCGAGTTTTGGAGGTCCTCCCGAAGGGCTGTCCGAGTGACAATCCGAGTTTCGGAGGTCCTCCCGAAGGGCTGTCCGCAACACCGTCCGGGGGACTGTCCGACCGCCTCCCGGAGGGCTGTCCGCAGGGCAGATGAGGGTATACATCCTCGCGGTTGGGAGGTTATAAATCCTAGTTGCGGGATCTGCACCGCCGATCGTCATCGACTCTACTTCCGCTGCGCTACGAGTCGGTAACGAAAATGATCAAACCTTGTATGCAGTCTCCATAGTGGTCCTGGGCTGGTGCGTAGGTCGGAAAATTTTTGTTTTCTGCTGCGTTACCCTACAGGAGGCAGCCAAGGGGCTGCGCACCAAGGGGGGGGAGGAGTCCTACTAGGACTCCCCTTGGTGGTGGCGCCTCCCTCCCCCCAATCCTACTCCTACTAGGAGTGGGGAGAGAGGGAGAGAGAGGGAAGGAAAGGGGGGGCCGGCCCCCAAACCCCCAGCCCAATTCAGACCCCTCATGGGGGGGCGCGCCAGCCCCCTGGTGGGCTGGTGTTCCTCCCCTATGAGGCCCATGTGGCCCATGCTACTCCCCGGGGGGTTCCGGTAACCCCTCCGGTACTCCGATAAATATCCGGAACCTTCCGGAACTTTTCCGGAGGCCAAATACTATCTTCCAATATATCAATCTTTACCTCTCGGACATTCCGAGACTCCTCGTCATGTCCGTGATCTCATTCGGGACTCCGAACAACATTCGGTCACCAATCACATAACTCATATAATACTATATCGTCATCGAACCTTAAGTGTGCGGACCCTTACGGGTTCGGGAATGATGTAGACATGACCGAGACGACTCTCTGGTCAATAACCAATAGCGGAACCTGGATGCTCATATTGGTTCCTACATATTCCACGAAGATCTTTATCGGTGAACCTCATATGACAACATACGTTGTTCCCTTTGTCCGGCGGTATGTTACTTGCCCGAGATTCGATCGTCGGTATCCAATACCTAGTTCAATCTCGTTACCGGCAAGTCTCTTTACTCGTTCCGTAATACATCATCTTGCAACTAACTCTTTAGTCACGGTGCTTGCAAGGCTTCTGTGATGCTGTATTACCGAGAGGGCCCAGAGATACCTCTCCGATAGTCGGAGTGACAAATCCCAATCTTGATCCATGCCAACTCAACAAACACTTTCGGAGATACCTGTAGTGCACCTTTATAATCACCCAGTTACGTTGTGACATTTGATACACCCAAAGTATTCCTACGGTGTCCGGGAGTTGCATGATCTCATGGTCAGAGGAACGTGTATTTGACATAGTGAAAGCAATAGCATTAAACTGAACGATCATATGCTATGCTGACGGTTGGGTCAAGTCCATCACATCATTCTCCTAATGATGTGATCCCGTTATCAAATGACAACTCATGTCCATGGTCAGGAAATCTTGACCATCTTTTGATCAACGAGCTAGTCTAGTAGAGGCTTACTAGGGACTCAGTATTTGTTTATCTATTCACACATGTATTAAATTTCCGGTCAATACAATTCTAGCATGAATAATAAACAATTATCATGAACGGGGAAATATGATGATAATAATAAACACTTTATTAATTGCCTCTAGGGCATATTTCCAACAGTCTCCCACTTGCACTAGAGTCAATTACATTGTAATGAATCTAACACCCATCACATTCTGGTGCTGATCATGTTTTGCTCGTGGAAGAGGTTTAGTCAACGGGTCTGCCACATTCAGATCCGTGTGTACTTTGCAAATCTCTATGTCTCCATCCTTAATCAAATTCCGAATGGAGTTGAAGCGACGCTTTATATGCTTGGTTCTCTTGTGAAACCTGGGCTCCTTTGCTATAGCAATTGCTCAAGTGTTGTCACATAAGATAGTCATTGGACCCGATGCACTAGGTATGACACCTAGATCGGATATGAACTCCTTCATCCAGACTCCTTCATGTGCTGCTTCGGAAGCAGCTATGTATTCCGCCTCACATGTAGATCCCGCCACGACGCTCTGCTTGGAACTGCACCAACTGACCGCTCCACCATTAAGAATAAATATGTATCCAGATTGTGACTTAGAGTCATCTGGATCTGTGTCAAAGCTAGCATCGACGTAACCCTTTACGATGAGCTCTTTGTCACCTCCATAAACGAGAAACATGTCCTTGGTCCTTTTCAGGTACTTCAGGATATTCTTGACCGCTGTCCAGTGATCTACTCCTGGATCACTTTGGTACCTCCCCACCAAGCTTATAGCGAGGTACACATCAGGTCTGGTACACAGCATGGCATACATAATAGAGCCTATGGCTGAAGCATAGGGGATGACACTCATCTTCTCTTTATCTTCTGTCGTGGTCGGGCATTGAGTCTTACTCAATCTCATACCTTGCAATACAGGCAAGAACCCTTTCTTTGACTGATCCATTTTGAACTTCTTCAAAATCTTGTCAAGGTATGTGCTTTGTGAAAGTCCAATGAGGCGTCTTGATCTATCCCTATAGATTTTGATGCCTAATATGTAAGCAGCTTCTCCGAGATCCTTCATCGAAAAACTTTTGTTCAAATAACCCTTTATGCTTTCCAGAAATTCTATGTCATTTCCCATCTACAATATGTCATCTACATATAATATGAGAAATGCCACAGAGCTCCCACTCACTTTCTTGTAAATACAAGCTTCTCCATAAGTTTGTATAAACCCAAACGTTTTGATCACTTCATCAAAGCGAGTATTCCAGCTCCGAGATGCTTGCACCAGTCCATAGATGGATCGCTGGAGCTTGCATACTTTGTTAGCGCCTTTAGGATCGACAAAACCTTCCGGCTGCATCATATACAATTCTTCCTTAAGGAATCCATTAAGGAATGCCGTTTTGACGTCCATTTGCCAGATTTCATAATCATAAAACACGGTAATTGCTAACAAAATTCTGACAGACTTTAGCATCGCTACGGGTGAGAAAGTCTCATCGTAGTCAACTCCTTGAACTTGTCGATAACCTTTAGCAACAAGTCGAGCTTTATAGATGGTGATATTACCATCAGCGTCCGTCTTCTTCTTAAAGATCCATTTATTTTCAATAGCTCGCCGTTCATCGGGCAAGTCTACCAAAGTCCACACTTTGTTCTCATACATGGATCCTATCTCGGATTTCATGGCCTCAAGCCATTTCTCGGAATCCGGGCTCGCCATAGCTTCTTCATAATTCGAAGGTTCACCGTTGTCTAACAACATAACCTCCAAGACTGGATTTCCGTACCACTCTGGTGCGGAACGTGTCCTGGTTGACCTTCGAGGTTCAGTAGCAACTTGCTCCGAAGTTTCATGATCATCATCATTATCTTCTTCTCTGGTCTGTGTTGGTGTCAAAGAAATTTCTTTCTGTGGCGTACTACTATCCAGAGGAGGTACAATTACCTCATCAAGTTCTACTTTCCTCCCACTCACTTTTTTCGAGAGAAACTCCTTCTCTAGAAAGGATCCATTCTTAGCAACGAAAACTTTGCCTTCGGATCTGTGGTAGAAGGTGTACCCAACACTTTCTTTTGGGTATCCTATGAAGACGCACTTATCCGCTTTGGGTTCAAGCTTATCAGGCTGAAGCCTTTTGACATAAGCATCGCAGCCCCAAACTTTCAGAAACGATAGCTTAGGTTTCTTTCCAAACCACAGTTCATACGGTGTCGTCTCAACGGATTTAGACGGTGCCCTATTTAAAGTGAATGCAGCTGTCTCTAATGCATAACCCCAAAACGATAGTGGCAAATCGGTAAGAGACATCATAGAACGTACCATATCCAATAGAGTACGATTACGACGTTCGGACACACCATTACGCTGTGGTGTTCCAGGTGGCGTTAACTGTGAAACAATTCCACATTGTCTTAAGTGAGTGCCAAACTCGTAACTCAAATATTCTCCTCCACGATCAGATCGTAAGAACTTTATTTTCTTGTTACGATGGTTCTCTACTTCACTCTGAAATTCTTTGAACTTTTCAAATGTTTCAGACTTATGTTTCATTAAGTAGACATACCATATCTACTCAAATCATCTGTGAACGTGAGAACATAACGATATCCACCGCGTGCCTCAATACTCATTGGACCGCATACATCGGTATGTATTATTTCCAACAAGTCTGTTGCTCGCTCCATTGTTCCGGAGAACGGAGTTTTAGTCATCTTGCCCATAAGGCACGGTTCGCACGTCTCAAATGATTCATAGTCAAGTGATTCCAAAAGTCCATCAGCATGGAGTTTTTTTCATGCGTTTAACACCGATATGACCTAAGCGGCAGTGCCACAAATATGTGGTACTATCATTATCAATTTTGCGTCTTTTGGCATCAATATTATGGATGTGAGTATCACCACGATCGAGATTCAACAAGAATAAACCATTCACAAGTGGTGCATGACCATAAAAGATATTATTCATCAAAATAGAACAACCTTTATTCTCTGATTTAAATGAATAACCGTCTCGCAATAAACAAGATCCAGATATAATGTTCATGCTCAACGCAGGCACCAAATAACAATTATTTAGGTTCATAACTAATCCCGAAGGTAGATGTAGAGGTAGCGTGCCGACGGCGATAACTTCAACTCTTGAACCGTTCCCGACGCGCATCGTCACCTCGTCCTTAGCCAATCTTCGTTTATACCGTAGCTCCTGTTTCGAGTTACAAATATGAGCAACCGAACCAGTATCAAATACCCAGGTGCTACTACGAGCATTGGTGAGGTACACATCAATAACATGTATATCAAATATACCTTTGTTGACGTTGCCATCCTTCTTATCTGCCAAGTACTTGGGGTAGTTCCGCTTCCAGTAACCAGTCCCCTTGCAGTAGAAACACTCAGTCTCGGGTTTGGGTCCAGACTTGGGTTTCTTCGTGGGAGCAGCAACTAATTTGCCGTTCTTCTTGAAGTTACCCTTCTTTCCCTTGCCCTTCTTGAAACTAGTGCTATTCTTTACCATCAACACTTGATGCTCCTTCTTGACTTCTACCTCCGCAGCTTTGAGCATAGCGAAGAGCTCGGAAATAGACTTTTCCATTCCTTGCATATTATAGTTCATCACAAAGCCCTTATAGCTTGGTGGCAGTGATTGGAGAATTCTGTCAATAACCGAATCATCTGGAAGATTAACTCCCAACTGAGTCAAGCAGTTATGCAACCCAGACATCTTGAGTATATGCTCACTGACAGAACTATTCTCCTCCATCTTACAGCTAAAGATCTTGTCGGAGACATCATATCTCTCGACCCGGGCATGAGCTTGAAATACAAGTTTCAGCTCTTGGAACATCTCATATGCTCCGTGATGCTCAAAACGTCTTTGGAGCCCCGGTTCTAAGCCGTAAAGCATGGCACACTGAACTATCGAGTAGTCATCAACACGTGTCTGCCAGGCGTTCATAACGTCAACAGACGAGGGAGGGGGCGCGACACCTAGCGGTGCATCAAGGACATAAGCCTTCTGTGCAGCAATGAGGATGATCCTCAGATTACGGACCCAGTCCGCATAGTTGCTTCCATCATCTTTCAACTTAGCTTTCTCTAGGAACGCATTAAAATTCAGTGGAACTACAGCGCGGGCCATTGATCTACAACATACAATTGCAAAGATTATTTAGACTATGTTCATGATAATTGAAGTTCAATTAATCAAATTACTTAAGAACTCCCACTTAGATTAACATCCCTCAAGTTGTCTAAGTGTAACATGATCCACATCAACTAAACCACGTCCGATCATCACGTGAGGTGGATTAGTTATCAATGGTGAACATCTTTCATGTTGATCATATCTACTATATGACTCATGTTCGACCTTTCAGTCTCTTGTGTTCCGAGGCCATATCTGTATATGCTAGGCTCGTCAAGTTTAACCCAAGTATTCTGCGTGTGTAAAACTGGCTTACACCCGTTGTATGCGAACGAAAGAATCCATCACACCCGATCATCACGTGGTGCTTAGAAGCGTCGAACCTTCGCAACGGTGCATACTAGGGGAGAACACTTATCTTGAAATTTAGTGAAGGGATCATCTTATAATGCTACCGTCGTCCTAAGCAAAATAAGATGCATAAAAGGATTAACATCACATGCAATTCAATATATGTGACATGATATGGCCATCAACGTCTTGTGCCTTTGATCTCCATTAGCAAAGCACCGTCATGATCTCCATCGTCACCGGGTTGACACCTTGATCTCCATCGTAGCGTCGTGACACCTTGATCTCCATCGCAGCGTCGTGGTCGTCTCGCCGGCTATTGCTACTACTACTACTGCTAACTCATAGCGGTAAAGTAAAGCAATTACATAGCGTTGGCATTGCATACAATAAAGAGACAACCATAAGGCTCCTGCCGGTTGCCTGATAATTTTACAAAACATGATCATCTCATACAACAACTTATATCACATCATGTCTTGACCATATCACATCACCAGCATACCCTGCAAAAACAAGTTAGACGTCCTCTACTTTGTTGTTGCAAGTTTTACGTGGCTGCTACGAGTTTGCAAGAACCGTTCTTACCTACGCAAAACCACAACGTGGTGTAGTGATTGCTTTTTGATCTTCTAAAAGAACCCTCTTCATTGAAACCGATTCAACTAAAGTGAGAGAGGCAGACACCCGCCAGTCACCTTTATGCAACGAGTGCACGTAGCGGTGAAACCTGTCTCGCGTAAGCGTACGCGTAATGTCGGTCCGGGCCGCTTCATCTCACAATACCGCCGAATCAAGTATCAACTAGTAACGGCAAGCAATATGTATACACCCACGCCCACAACTCACTTGTGTTCTACTCGTGCAAATCACATCTACGCATAGACCTGGCTCGGATGCCACTGTTGGGGAACGGAGCATGAATTTCAAAAAATTTCCTACGCTCACGCAAGATCTATCCATGGAGATGCATCGCTACGAGAGGGGAGGGTGTGTCTACGTACCCTCGTAGACCGTTAGCGGAAGCGTCTCACAACGCGGTTGATGTAGTCGAACAATCCTTCGAGCTCCACCGATCGAGTACCGAACGTACGGCACCTCCGAGTTCTACACACGTGCAGCTCGGTGACGTTCCTCGCCTTCTTGATCCAGCAAGACGTCGAGGTAGTAGATGAGTTCCGTCAGCACGACGGCGTGGCGACGGTGACGGTGAAGTGATTCCGGCAGGGCTTCGCCTAAGCTCTCCGAAAATATGACCGAGGTGGAAAACGGAGATCGGGGCACCGCACACGGCTATGGGAAAATTGTGTGTCTCCAAGGGGTGCCCTTCCTCCGTATATAAAGGAGGGAGGGGGGAGGAGGCAGCCAAGGGGCTGCGCACCAAGGGGGGGAGGAGTCCTACTAGGACTCCCCTTGGTGGTGGCGCCTCCCTCCCCCCAATCCTACTCCTACTAGGAGTGGGGAGAGAGGGAGAGAGAGGGAAGGAAAGGGGGAGCCGGCCCCCAAACCCCCAGCCCAATTCGGACCCCTCATGGGGGGGGGGGGGGGGGCCGCGCCAGGCCCCTGGTGGGCTGGTGTTCCTCCCCTATGAGGCCCATGTGGCCCATGCTACTCCCCGGGGGGTTCCGGTAACCCCTCCGGTACTCCGATAAATATCCGGAACCTTCCGGAACTTTTCCGGAGGCCAAATACTATCTTCCAATATATCAATATTTACCTCTCGGACATTCCGAGACTCCTCGTCATGTCCGTGATCTCATCCGGGACTCCGAACAACATTCGGTCACCAATCACATAACTCATATAATACTATATCGTCATCGAACCTTAAGTGTGCGGACCCTTACGGGTTCGGGAATGATGTAGACATGACCGAGACGACTCTCTGGTCAATAACCAACAGCGGAACCTGGATGCTCATATTGGTTCCTACATATTCCACGAAGATCTTTATCGGTGAACCTCATATGACAACATACGTTGTTCCCTTTGTCCGGCGGTATGTTACTTGCCCGAGATTCGATCGTCGGTATCCAATACCTAGTTCAATCTCGTTACCGGCAAGTCTCTTTACTCGTTCCGTAATACATCATCTTGCAACTAACTCTTTAGTCACGGTGCTTGCAAGGCTTCTGTGATGCTGTATTACCGAGAGGGCCCAGAGATACCTCTCCGATAGTCGGAGTGACAAATCCCAATCTTGATCCATGCCAACTCAACAAACACTTTCGGAGATACCTGTAGTGCACCTTTATAATCACCCAGTTACGTTGTGACGTTTGATACACCCAAAGTATTCCTACGGTGTCCGGGAGTTGCATGATCTCATGGTCAGAGGAACGTGTATTTGACATAGTGAAAGCAATAGCATTAAACTGAACGATCATATGCTATGCTGACGGTTGGGTCAAGTCCATCACATCATTCTCCTAATGATGTGATCCCGTTATCAAATGACAACTCATGTCCATGGTCAGGAAATCTTGACCATCTTTTGATCAACGAGCTAGTCTAGTAGAGGCTTACTAGGGACTCAGTATTTGTTTATCTATTCACACATGTATTAAGTTTCCGGTCAATACAATTCTAGCATGAATAATAAACCATTATCATGAACGGGGAAATATGATAATAATAAACACTTTATTAATTGCCTCTAGGGCATATTTCCAACACATACAAGGTTTGATCTTTTTCGTTACCGACTCGTAGCGTAGCGGAAGTAGAGTCGATGACGAACGGCGGTGCAGATCCCCGCAGCTAGGATTTTACAACCTCCCAACCGCGAGGATGTACTCCCTCGACAGCTCACCGGACGAATCTCCGGGCAGCCCTTCGGGAGGCCTCGGGACAGTCCCTCGGATAGTCGCACCGAACGGATCCTCGGGCAGCCCTTCGGGAGGACCCTCGAAACTCGGACGGTCACTCGGACAGCCCTTCGGGAGGACCCTCGAAAATCGGACGGTCACTCGGACAGCCCTTCGGGAGGCACTCTCGAACTAAGACCGAAACTACGATCTCTCTACAGAGTTGCACACATACGGTGTCATCTATCCGGCAGAGCTTCGCCGTCCAGAACTAGTTCCCACCGGAACCCAGACAGTCTTTCGGCTCTACGAAAACTCTTTTCGTGGGAGGGAGAGAGAGATCCAGACAAGCATGGCATGTGTATGAGAGCAAGGGATGAGCATGGAGAGCACCTCTCCACCTCTATTTATAGGAAAACAAAGGGGTAGGATGGGCACTTCCAAAAACCCAAAAATGCCCATGTATGGAGTCCTTCACAAGGGCATAAAGGGGAAGTAGTGGAGCAAGTGGGGCCCCATGGAGGAGCCCCTCATGTGGCCGGCCAACCCTCTTGGGGGCCCCCCAAGGGGGGTTCTTAGCCCCCAAGTCCTTCTAGAAGCCTTTCCAAAAAGCCCTAAAAGGTGGCTTTCCATAAAGTAACCAAAAAGCACTTTCACTATTCACGAAGACATTTTTCTGCGTCCGATAAATCCCAAATTATTTCTGTGTGCCTAGAATAATTCCAGTACCCACTAAAACAATTTTGAACGCATTCCGAAACAATTCCGGAACAATGTTTTTCTTCAGCGAAAAGCTACCATAGCGGTTCCGGCTGCTCCGGAACATTTCCGGTTTTTCCTCCGGAAAAATCCCAGAAGTTTCCAGAACGATTCTAGCACCCTCCAAGAATTTCCAGACGTGTGCCGAAACCAATTTGACTTAATGGTATACCCTGAAACAACTTTTCAGTTTTACCGAAACTATTCCGGTGTTCTCTCCGGAACGTTTCCGTTTCGTCCGAAACTTTTTCGGTGATTTTCTCTCAGACTCCTTGTCTAGTATTCAGCAGATAGATGACCCTTAAGCGTGTGACCCTATAGGTTCGGTGAAGTATAGACATGACCGGAACTCTTTCCGATCAATGATCAACATCGGAGCCGTGGACACCCATATTGACCCCTATACCCACACGAATGAATATTCGAGTGAACCTCCAGTTGCCGTGTGCTATTCCTGTTGCTTCGCGATATGTTACAAATACCCGAGGTGAGAATCATCGGCATCCCCGTGGATCAACACTTGTCCACAATGCCAGTTACGTCGTTATCGGTTTTGTTCTCTTTTCTCGTTTCCGTGTTCCGGCATCCTGTGATCAAATCACAATGTGTCTGGTCAGACGATGATGGATACCGTAACACCGAGAGGGCCCAGAGATATCTCTCCATCGTCGGAGGAGCAAATCCGAAAAGGCAGAGCCCGGACCGGCCTCAGCTGGACAGGACAGGAGAGCAGGTCAAGGTCACGTGGTGGTTGGCTGGGGCTCCGGTTGGGCCCGTCCGTTGCCGTCGGTCTCTGTCTGGCACGTGGGCTCCCCGGTGGTGGATATTTTTATTCGCGGCAAAAATCTCAGTCCCGAGGGCCGGCGCGTGCGGATGGTTGGCTGTCTGAATGAAGCCGCCGCCGATTGGTTAGGCTGGGATTAGTTTAGTCTAATTCTTTTTAGTGCTTTCATTAAATATTAGTTTAAGATAACGGAAAGGCAAATCTAACACGACAGTTTTCTAAAAAAAATTCCAACACGACAGGTGCATTGTCGATGAGCGATCTGGTCGCCGAATTCCGCAGCTGTACCGCTGCCAGCGACGTCCAGGAGAATCTTATCGTCACAAAAACGTTTTTTTTTTTTTATGCTGCCCTTCTTTTTTTATAATACTGGATAATGCCTAATAGCAGCATTGATTAGAAGCGCCGGTGCAGCGCAAACCAAATTAATCAAGGCGGCGACCCCAGGTTCAGTCTCTCGGAGGTGCTCATAGCGGTAGGGTGTGCATGTGTGCGTTTGTAAGGATGAGTGTATGGGTGTATATATGAGCTCTTGCGTCTGTACTGTGTTTAAAAATAAAAAGGCGACAGACGTCGGGCTTTTTTAAAAGCTAACCCAAATCCTCTCAAAGAGAAGAAAAAAAAAGCTAACCCAAAACAGGGCACGACAAGCAATATCCAGGCAGCACTGCTCTGTGCTGTGCTGGCTGCAGATCAATTCATTCAGTCGCCGAATTCTGCCTGCAGCTGTGGCTCTGTACGCATGCCAGCTCAGCAAAGCAAAATGCCTCGAATCTTACCGTAGAGAGATGTCTGTAGTAATTAGCAGGTGCCAGGTTCAGCGCGAAGCATACGAATCAGTTCGTGAAGGCGACCAGCCACGGCTGACTAACGTGGGTGGGTGCAGGCAGCACGAGGCCACGTACGCAGAGCAAATGCTGCGCCGCTCTCGGCCGCGCCCGAAAATGCTCGCCGTCCCTGCCCAAGGCCATATAACAAATTAATTTAAATTGTAGCATCATCTTGATCATAAAAATTGGACCTCAATATACATCTAAGCTCGGATCCGGGCCAAACATCTGATAAATTTGTACACCATATGATAATTTTATTTTAGAACATGGCAAATCTTATACGCAAGCATAACAGTGCTATCAGTTTTCGCATGGCGAATCTGATTGTCGGGTTTTTTTAGCATTAAGAATCTACAGTAATATGATATCTTTTAACATTTCCTTCAAAAAAATATCGGCGTGCACTACACTCGTACACCGTAACCACATCACGCGGCTGGGGATACATTTCCGACGTGCGTGTCCCAAGAAATATGCACGTCACCCCGCGAAAAGAAATACTTAGAGCAAGCAACTAGAGTAGTTTTCTACGGCTGCACGCCTGCACTGTTCACTCCGGGTGACAGCCGCGTGACACGTGGGCAGGCGGCTGGAAATGCCTACGTGATCGAAAAGGCAGAACCCGGATCGTCCGTCAAGGTCGTCTCTGTCATGTGGGCCCGCCGCGGGTAGATATTGTTGTTTGCGGCAAGAATCTCACTCCCGAGGGCTGTCGAAATGGAGCCGCCGCCGATTCGTTGGGTAACTACTATTTTTAGTGGTTTCATTCAGGAATCAGGATTACTAGTTTAAGATAAGCCAAAGGCAAAGCCAACACGACAGTGCACTGTAGATGCGCGAGCGATCTTTTTCTGGTCGCCAAATTCCGCAGCTGTACCGCTGCCAGCGATGTCCAGGAGAATCTTATCGCCACAAAAACGTTCATTCTTTTTATTGTTTCTATATGTGCATAGATAGTGTTTTTGCGACCACTTTGCTAATAGCAGCACTGATTAACAAGAGCTCCAGCGCAGCACCATGCAAAGCAAGCAAGATAACGGAGCAGCAGCAACAGCCGATCGAGCTGACCAGCTGCGTTACAGTGGTAATAAATCAGCTGAGTCTTTGCTATATCAACAGCCGATCGATCAGGTTTCAAAAGTTGATCCAAATTAAGTTTAACTCAAAACCCAAAGCCAAACTAGGCACGGCAAGATAGCCAGCACTGCTCTGTGCTGTGCTGCCTGCCTGAATTCTGCAGCTGTGCGCCTGTGCCTGTATGCAGTCCAGCAAAGCAATGCCGCGAATCGTTCTTAGAGCATCTACATCCGGACGCCTCAAAACCCCTTAAACGCCGGGCGGGCTGCCCGGTCACTGACCGGTCACGAAATTTCGACCCAATCGGGCGCCTCAAACGGGCCTCAAACGCCCGGGCTGACCGGCACCCCTCATATCCAGCCCAAATATGGGGCGGATATGGGGGCACCCGGGCGCGCCCACCACGTCGGCCTGGCCCGCGCTGGCGCGCCCCGACCCCACATATATTCGTCTCCATCCTCTCGCGGACCAAACCCTAGCCACTTCACACTCCTCTTCCCTCACTCCCTCCGCCACCCGAGCTCACCTCCGTCGATTTCCGGTCGGCTCCGGCATGGCGGGCAGCGGATCTGACTCCGACCGGTCCGGATCCGTCGACTGGGGTGTCATCCCGTACGGGTTGGAGGAGGCAATGGCGTTCCGCATTGCACTCCGCCGCTCCCGGGAGGACAGCGCCCGGCCGACGGACAGATCTGTCCGGCGCGATTCCATAGCGTCGGCTCAACGTGCGCTCGAGTCCTCTGGGGCTGGATCATCGCGGTCCCGGCGGCCGGAAAATCTCTCCTTCCCCATCACCGGTCGGGCAGACTATGAGTCCCACCGGGAACGGGCAGCTCGCCGTGGGAAGGAGAGGATGAGGGCCGTGAGGCTCGTATCGCGGCCGAAATGGCGGCCGCGGAGGCGGCCGAAATGGCGGGCACGAGCGGCCGCAGAGGAGGAAGCCATCCGCGCCTGCATTCTGAAGAAACGGCAGCGGAGGAACACGCGCGCCCTCGCCCGAGAGCAGAATCGGGCGGTCCGTGCCATGGCCGGACTGCCACAGAGGGAGGAGAAGGAGGACAGCTCCGGCGACGAGCAGATCCGGCTCGATCCCTACTGCGTCTTCGACCGGTACTTCCGCGAGAAGGACAGCAAGGGCGCCGGGAAGGGCAAGGGCAGCCGTGGATGACCTCCACCATAGCCAAACATGCCAAATTTTGGTAATCCGATGGCATGTAGTAGTGATAGATTAGCCGGACGGAGTAGCCGGCCGATGTGTGTAATGCATCGACGTAGTTGCATGGGTTTGTATAGATTTGAGATATGATAATTGAGGTGTCCGGATGTGGATTGCATTATTTGACGGGTGCTCGGTTAGTGTTCGCGGACGCGCCCGGACGCGTCCGTGGGCGTTTGGGGGGCCGGATTTGCAAAGTTCGGTTGTAGATGCTCTTACCATAAAAATCAACTGGTGAGCATGCAAATCAATTGGTCAAGGAGATGGACCGGGCGATGCTGACGGAGCAGCGACGACACCACGTCACTCTCGGCCACAACGTATGCTCTAGTGGCTCTTTTTTCTTGTTGAGTGAAGTGCACTGTAGGTCCTCGAATTATTTCAGGGGTGTCACGTAGGTCCTCGAACTATGAAAATCGTCATCGAGGTCCTCGAAGTGCAGTAAGTGTGTCATCCAGGTCCAAAATCTCCCTGACCCCTCTAACCCAGCTGGCGGCGTTAAACGTGAATAGTGAAACAGTGGACCATGAACAGTAAAATAGCGTTCAGTCCCGATCATCATTTCTGTACGCGATGAATAGTGCACAATAAACAGTGAATAAAATATATAAAAAACTCTGAAATTCTTCGGCATCGAAGATACCCTGGTGCATGAACAGTAAAAATGTTCATTAATTCAAAAAAATGTTCGCGACTTTAAAAAAATGTTCGCGAACGATGAATTTGGAAAAAATATTCGCGACTTTAAAAAAATGTTCACGAATGATGAATTTGAAAAAAATATTCGCGAACGATGAATTTAGAAAAAATATTCGCGACTTTAAAAAAATGTTCGCGAACGATGAATTTGGAAAAAATATTCGCGACTTTAAAAAAATGTTCGCGAACGATGAATTTGGAAAAAATATTCGCGACTTTAATAAAATGTTCGCGAACGATGAATTTGGAAAAAATATTCGCGACTTTAATAAAAAGTTCACTAACATTTTTTTAAAGTCGCGAATATTTGTGGTTCGCGATTTTTTTTTTAAAGTCACGAACATTTTTTCCATACCCGCGAACAATATTTGTGGTTCGCGAACATATTTTCAAATTTATTGTTTGTGAACATTTTTCTAAAGTCGCGAATAACTTTTCCATATTCGCGAACATTTTTTTGAATTAATGAACATTTTTACTGTTCACGCACCAGGGTATCTCTAATGCCAAAGAATTTCAGATTTTACTGTTCATCACGTACAGAAATGATGTCGGAACTGGAACGCTATTTTTACTGTTCACGGTTTACTGTTCAGTGTTCACGGTTAACGGCGCCAGCTGGCCAGTTAGAGGGGTCATGGAGATTTTGGACCCGAATGACACACTTACTGCACTTCGAGGACCTGGATGACGATTTTCATAGTTCGAGGACCTACGTGACACCCCTGAAATAGTTCGAGGACCTACAGTGCACTTCACTCTTTTTTTTTCTTTTTTCGGGTTTTCATTCGGTTTTTCCTGATTAGCCGAGAATGTTAGGTTTTCGGGCCTGGTTTTATTTATAAGCTAGACCAACTCTCTTCTTCTTAATGAAATGTAGGAACCCCTGCACTCACACGAGGTTTCTCCAAAAAAAAAGAAAAAAAACAGTTTCAGACCCTTCACAATATCAAAGTCAAAACTACATATGGACTACTCACTGAGTACACAACCCCAGAAGAGCACACGATCATCCCTACAACAATACCCAACACGTAACGACCACGAACCCCCACACTCCTACATCACAAAGAAACCCCTAAGGAGAGTACCTCGGCCGAAGTCCACGAACACCGCCAATTCCACGGAGACAAGCCATGTCATAAGGACCGACCAAGAGACTAATGATCATCCATCAAGCAGCTGCGGACACCTTTCCTATGGCACCACTTTTCTTGGTTTTGCTCCTTTTTTTTTTGAAAAGGAGGATGACCCCCGGGCCTCTGCATCTGGGAGATGCATGCAGCCATCTTGGTTTTGCTCCTGAGAGCCTTCTCCACAATCATCTTGTCAGAACCAGGGCTGACCGCTTCCAAACGTGCAAGCAAGTTACGAAGTTGTATCTCAAAGAGAATCTCATCAACCTTGTCTCTCACAGATACCACCGCATCAACATAATCAGCCACGGGGTGCCACCGACACGATGGATTGCTCACATGTGTTTCGGTCTTAAAGCTCCGTATTTTTATGGGCGTGCGTTGTTCTGATCCCCGGCGCATTTGCCGCACAGTTTGTTGCCGCATTGCACGGGGATGCTTTTGTTGTGTCTCTGTTTCGGTGTCGTTTGACAGTGAAACCCGATCCATTTTTCGGGTCGCAGAGGAAAAAAGTGCATTTGTCGCACCACAGGTTTGGGCAATTTAATCGGCCAGGGGTCATCTAATGCTGCTGTAACACTAGTAGCCTTCTTGGGGGAACAAGATAAGCACGGGCAACTGTTTGTTTGGTGGAGTACGTATGTGTGTATGTTGGCTTGTTGGGTCCAGTGTGGTGTGGGCACACGCACACCACGTCGCTGTTCAGCAGCTAGCTAGCTACATACGTACATGTTGCCGCGTGTGCATAATGTGGAGGGATCCAGACAACTCAACAGTGCATGTGTGCGTGCTTCTATCCCACTGATGCATACAGGGCAGAGAGAGAGAGTTGCTCCTGTACTTGATGCCGACATACATTCCTGTTCTGAATGATTGGATTGCTACAGTTGAGGGTTTTGTATTACGATTAGTTTTAAATTAAGCCAAAGCCAAAGAGGACACGACAAGCAGTCAAGCCAGAACCAAGGCAGTGCAGAGGAAGAAGAAATCTGGTCGCCAAATTCTGCAGCTGTACGTGCCTCCACATGTACCTGTACCTGTACCGTGCAGAACTTGGCGAATCTTTATTTCATCAGGTCAAATACTTCCTTTATCATTATTATACTCGCTTCGATCCATATTAATTGACGCACATTTAGTACTCTATCCGACCTAAATATAAGACATTTTAGAGATTTCAATATGAACTACATACGAAGCAAAATGGCAAAATGAATGAATCTACCCTCTAAAACATGTCTATATACATCTTTATGTAGTCCGTATTGAAATATCTAAAAGGCTTATATTTAAAAACAAAGGGAGTACAACTTTAGTACAAAGTTGGGAAAAATTTCAGGTGATACCGTGATACGGACTTCTCGGCCATTGGATCTCAGATCTGATGGTATTTAGAAAGTTATTGTACCTGCGCGCAATTTTGAGATTCTCAGATGGTTTTTTTGCAAAATGTTCCGGAGCTTCCGGTAGCCATCAGATCTGAGATCCAACGGCTCTCGGGAGCCCGTATCATGGTATCACTAAGTGTTGGTATCACCTGATATCTTCCTTACAAAGTTGTACTAAGTGCGCATCAATTAATATGGATCGAAAGTAGTAGTATTTTTCTTTTAAACTAATATTGGCAGTGATCGCCGACTATTAGAAGATGCAGTGCACGCAAGCAAGCAAATCGACTGATTAATCAAGATTTCTTACATCCATGGTCACATCAGTCAGCATTCAGCAGTAACTTCTACGTACATGTTGCTGTCTGGGCACCCACCAGATACAATGCCTGAAACTGAGAGAGCAGGACAACTCAACCTTGCAAGACCACATCCCTAGCACTACCTTGTAACTCAACATCTCTTCACATTTCATACCAGTCCCAGGCAGCATCATACAGGCAGGCATAGGTAGCAATCACATAGTGGAAGCCTGTCCCTGAACCACAGACACCTTCAACCCCTAACCTTATCAACAGCTTTAACAAGCACATCATCTCCCCTACCTATTGCTGACAGCTTTACCTATGCATAGGTAGCAATATTACCGGGCACAACAGGGGACTGAAACTGAACCGACAGTGGCTGTATGCTGCAGAGAAATTTACTCCTGCACTTGATGCATCCGTTCGCTTGTTCGTTCCCAGGCCCGGGCGCGGAAGCTCGACCGAGAGACGGAACTGAATGACCGCTGCTGTTGTACTGAGAATCTGTTTATTCACACGCCAGCTTGGTGTCGAAGCTGGTCAGGCAGATGGCGAAGGCCTGGAAGGCCGACAGCGGGTACCGGTAGTCCATGGTGAAGGTGTCCTTGGACACCTTGCCAAACTGCAGCAGCACCGTGTCGTGGTGGCTCGAGGAAGACGATGCCGACAACGAACTGCCAGCAGGCTGGGGCTGTGCAGCAGCAGAGGTAGGCTGCTGCTGGGGCGGTTGCGGCTGTGAAGACGGCTCGGGAGCCGCCTCTCCTCCGGAGGCTGGCGGTGGCGGGGCAGGGGCGGCGATCAGCTGGAAGTTCTTGACCGAGGCCACAGTGACGCGCCCCCGGAAGTTGAGGCACCAGCACTGCAGCTGCTCGTGCCACCGAGGCGACTTGTTCTTGAGAACCAATGGGCTCTCCTTGTCCCCTGCATTTTCGTCGCCGCCATCTTCTCGCAGAGGCCCTCCCCCGAACTCCGAGAAGCGGCAGCTGCCGAAGTCCGTGGAGTGGTCTGCCGTGGAGTACCTGGAACTTGCGGTGGTGCGGAAGGATTCCTCGAATAACCGGGGGAGGAGCTCCTTCGGTTGGCCAGGCACAACGCCATCAGGGTCTACCGCCGATGTCGGGATGGAGTTCATGGTGCACTGCATCCGCCTTGGCCCGCGGGTGCCGAGCACGTTCAGCTCGTAGTTCACCTGAGCAATGGGGTAGCTGCCAGTTGCCGCCGGAACTTTTGGGGAAACTTTCCTGGAGGAGAACCGCCGGCTGGTCCGTTCCTGCGGGCAGAGTTTCCCCGCATTGTAGGGCGGCTGGGTGTCATAGATGATGAACTTGGTGCCGAGGAAATTTGACCTGCAAGTACCATCCATGTTGTCTGTTAGATTTGCATGTACATATACCCGCAAAGTCATTGCAAGTGTCAATAGGGGCAAGGTTTAAATACTATTGTTGTCGAGGACAGTACCTCAACTTCCCAATGTAGCCACTGCTTGATCGGGAGATATTTTTAGGATCCATAGAAATGGCGTAGTCTGTGTACGTTGTTCGTCGACTCCTTTTGGCCGATAGTAGGAACTTGCCATTATCATCGAGCACAGCTGCAAGACGCAATCAAAATGATTAGTGTACTGTGTATTTTGTTCTGACTATATTAAAACAAAACCACTTAAATCATTGTAGCAAATACAGAGTTATGAATATAACAGGGCATCCCTACAATTTTACTGAGGTTACTGAAGGCTTTACACACTATACTTCTATCGTTCCACATTTTGATACGTAAGAATAACTTTGTGACGGACCAAAGCAGTGTATTTTTTAGCTGCAGGAAAGAAGAAAAGTGCAGTAGCAAGTAAATAGTACCAGGCACATGAATAACTGCTGTATTCCTATCAAATCATACCGCTATTTAAACTTTTATACACCTCACACGTATTTCTTGATTTTGGACAGACTATACCCTACTGGAGCAAAATTCAAACTACCAAATTTCTTCAGGCACGAAGCTTCCAGTTGAAAATTGATGGTACTGAGAGAAGTTGCTATACAAGAACATGTCAAGAAAGAGAAGAAGATTCGCCAACCTAATAGAGTAGTGACATAGATTTTTCTGTATTTCCTAATATGTCTGTGCAATGGGAGTTTCTATTCGCGAAATATCAAAACTTAATAAAAATGCTGATTAGGAGCACAATGGAGAAGTGCAGGGCAATTGCATAAACATACCAGAAGTAAGGGACAGGTACAGACGATAAGTTAGTTTTGACTTGTCCCTTTTGATGAAACATTGGATTAATCCATCTCGAGATCCAGGCTGTACATGAGAAATTGAACCAAGTGTTAAGAGGTAAGAAAATATCACATCCCAAATAACAAAAATGGACAGCTTAATTAAATACAGGGGCAGACTGATAAACAATATGGATGCCAAATTTTCTTATTAATCGAATAGAATGATGTGGTTACCTGCTTAAGGGACACAGGAAACGTGAGCTTTCCACAGAATTCTGGATTCCTCACGATATCCTTGCACATCTCTCTCCAAGTTGTACAGACAGAAGCGCAAGCAACAACATCCTTGCGGGATGGCCAATTGCTGTCGTCTTCCTCCAACCTTTTCATCACATCCCGAAGTAATTCAGGAGGAAGGCTAGCCCAATTGCCTTGCAGGTTTGTGACAAGACTATCCTGCAGATCACTTGCAGATTCAAGCGATTTCCCTCCGTGATGGCCCGAAAGGCTTGGGACGCTTGAAATTTTCGCCTCGAAATTCCGCCTTGACAGGTTTCCAAAGCTCTCCCTTAAATCGCGAACTATGCTGCGCAAAGTCATCTTTGGACTTGGTGCAAATCCTGAGTAACCAACCGCAGCAGGCGACAAGAGCAAAAGTGCGATCTGCAATTCAAAAGCAGCACGGTGATCAATACCTTGTGAAATAAGCTCAAAGGCATGCTATGAACATTACAGAACCCGCTAAGGCATACCATAGATTATCTTACATTCTGTTCCTATCTAGCGACAAAACCGATGTATCGCACACAGCATGGTAGCTCCTAAACCAAGCATGGTTAACAGCGACTGTTTATATCGACAAGCACATGCTGCCATGTGGAGATTTAATAGTGACTATGGTGAAAGTCAAGCCTAACAGAGACTAAACCATTCCCACTTGACTAATCCAGACCCTGGCTAGGGACAGTGGACCAATCAGTTGATTAGTCATTCTCGTTTGTGTACTAGATACAAACATAGACAAATGTGGCACGGCTTCTCCGATAGTGAAAGGCCAACATAACACCTTATTACAGGCATCCTTGATCAGCAAAACTAACACTTTTCTCCTTGTTCCTATCCTTAATCCGCGCAGAACGTTTAGGCGTCCCGTTGACGCCGGTGCATACTATATTCGACTTAGAAATACAAGTCTTTGCTACTAGTACAATCTAAGAAAAATGGTGGAGTGGAAAAGGGTGCCTTTTTCCTAGAGATTGAATGGAGACTCCTTTGTCCAAATCAGGCAAAGAAACCACAGGTCTGGAAACAAGCAAGCACGGATCCAGCAGTTGGCATCTGGATAAATGAAAAGCATCCAGCATTTCCTTCACCAAAGGCTGCTAAAAAACAGTTGAATCTGAGGAGTTGTTTTACACACAGCCTCAAGTTCATCATCTTTTTTTCTGCGCTTTCGGGATCAGGTAACTAACTAACAAACTAGATGCAAAATCAAAGATGTAATGCAAGGGCGAGAGCAGATGTTGGGAAGAAGAGAGCAGTTTCCTTACCACTGGTGCAGAGAGCACAGATCGGACGGCGGAGGGCTCCACTGAACTGTTATCCAACAAGATCCCCAAAACCAAAATCCCGCAGGAAGATCCCCTGAGACTCAGAGACACACAGGATTCAGATTTGCACTCGGATCTCGGCCAACACTCTGGCTGCGATCCTCGTTGAAGATCCGGCGGCTTCTTCGCAGTCTGGCTGCGATCCTCAGTGAAACCTGATCTGAACGCTCGCCAAGAAGTCGCAGCGGCAGTGCCGACCTTGAGTGGTGGTTGAGTTGGGAGTGAGGCGGGTGGGTGGGTGCCCTGAGTGGGTGCGCAGGGAAGGAAGGGGGGGGGGGGGGGGGGGGGGGGGGAGGCGCGGTAATGGTGGTGGTAGTGGTGATCCGTGGATCGGATTTAAGGAGACCGTCCGTCCACGGGTGGATAGGGCCGAGCCGAGGGAGGCGACGAGGGGGGCGGGCCAGGGACCCAGGGTGGAAGAAAGAAGAAAAGAAAGAAACCGCCTTTTTTTTCTTTTTTCTTTTCTCCGCCCACTGTCTTCCTTGGATTGTTCAGATGTTCCGCTGATATTTCTGTACTTGCTGCTGAAAACTTTCAGCGGCCATGACAAGGAGATTTGAAAATAGATTCGGCTTTGCACTAGGGCGACAGCATAATCCGACGTGGATGCCACTGGGGTTAAACAAGGACGAAAGATCTGGCAGGGTTTACCATACCATGCATGGCTGCTGCTGAAACATGGAGCCTGAAACACATGGGCAATGATGAATGCTCTGAATTTCCACTACTATATGCTGGTAATTCCCACTGAATAGATGCTATTGTAATGCCCACTAAAGTCTGAAACTCTGGCTGTCATGTTACTGTTAGTAAGTAATTAACCTGTATGTAAACACCCACTCAAGTCTGAAACCCTGGCTGTTGTACCAGTGAGCAACCCTGACTTGACTGAATGTCTGAATCTTACCCAAAACTGCAAAATTTTGTAAAAAATAAAAATTTCACCGGGCCATTTGAAATTTGACCCAATCCAGTGGCATATGCTCTGTGAGCCGTTAGGGATCCTGGGGAGTGGACAGCTCAGGCTCAGAGGCAGAGGAGGCTGCTTGTTTGGTTGGCGTAACTGTCCATCCATCCATCTGTTATTGCAAAGCAGGTGCAGCACCAACCAGTACGGCAGCGCCATTCATCCCCATTCAATTCGGTTCAGTTCAGTTCAGTTCGGTGGATGGATATATCATGGATCCTGAATGTTATCTACTAACTGCTCTCTGACGAGGACAAGCACAATGAAAATGCTGAAACTGAAATGCAAACGAGGCAAGCAGGCAGAAGCATTTCAGTGGGATGAGGGAGCAGCGCGTCCAGTCCAGATGCAGGAAATACCACCATGCACATTCAGAAAAGGTGCTACAGAATAACTGAACCTAATAACCCAGTCGTCCCAGTGGGCATTTCACTAAGGTACCCATCCATCCATCACCCCATCAGGGAGGAGAAAAAGGGGAAGTAAAGGCATGCAGGATAAGAAAGCGGCACACATTATGGAAAGCAAAGGACACAAAGACCTTTTCTTTTCTTTTCTTGCAAGGGAGAGGCCTGGCAAACAAACAAAAATATCCTGAGATCTTTTTATTTCATCTGAAGATATTTTGTTTTTGATTCTACCATAAAATATCTAATCGCAGTGTGATGTGTGTCCGTTCTTATCGACCGAATAGTTAACCAATGTTTCGAGATTTATATTGACCTGGTAATCTTGCTTGAGAAAATACCTGATTATATACTAACAGTGACAATATGGGATTATGGGTTTCAAATTAGATAGTGTGCAAGTAAATTATCCCAAGATCTTTTCTTCTTAATCTCTGATGTGATGTGATGCGAGTTCGTTCTTATCGCCCAAATAATTAGTTAACCACTCTTGCAGATTTACATTGACCTGGTAATCATGTATTATCTTCTGTTTAGTACAGCACATACTTAAGAAAAATACTCTATCTGATTACCGGTGCCATATGGTATGGGCTTGAGATCGGGCTATACTTATACTTGAGTGAAAACATCTCATCAGCTGCCATAGTGTGTAAGATCATCCGTGCTGGGGTAATCATTGAGGCAAATTAGATGGATGTCACTGTACTTAAACGTGCAGTGATCCTATAAAGCATCATGGAACTGCTGCACGCGCTGACAGCTACGTTGATCCAACCAAATGGTCCAGCCTGATTAAATGTGGTTGCTAACTGTTCTTCTCATTGCTGCACGCAGGCAGGTGGTCAGCTTGCTTGCATCTCCCTTTAATTTCCCATCTGCTTACCTTTTTATTTTTATGTTTTGGCAAATGCCATCTGTCTACTTGCACAAAAATATTTCGCTTGAAACTCCAGATCTTTTGAGATTTTCCTGCACAATTGTATATGATATCAGTCACTCTTCTGCATGCACAAGTCAAACGATTGGATACGCTTTTGGAATCAGGAGGAGAAAACAAAGCAGAGATAATAAGGAAGAAAAATAACAAAACTACATACGAGCGCACAGATTCGGAGGAAACCATCGTCATATAATAACAACAACGGCAACAATTGGCACTGATTTTTTCTCTGATAATGCTACCAAAACGGAAGCAAGTTGCAAAACAAAAAGGAGGCGCGCACACGCACGCACGCGCGCCCCGACGGCCCTACCGGGAGACGGATAACATTAACAACGTCACGATCTATCACTCATCACTCCAATTATCGGCACTGATCAGAGGTTGTGCAGATGTAGGTGCAAGCACTGAGAAAATTCCTGTGAAACTCCATGGTGGCCATGGGAGACAGCAACAAGCACCTTGATCGGCTGCTGCCTTTAATCCGATTCGACTAGCTTTATGCCAGCAAGATTGATTGAATCCAGCTGCACCAGAGGAGACTGGGACCTGAATCTGAAACTTTTCTTGTTGTTTCTTTTGTGCAACAAGATACTAGCAGCAGAGTGAGACATGCACCATCTTTCTCTCCGAAGTATCTAATGCTAAGCAATGTGTAATAGGGATGGTTGCTTAGTTCGGCACGGGGGAACAAGCATCGATCGATGGCATATCTTACATGATTATGGGAGGTGTTTTCTATAACCTGCTGCAGGGATCAGATGCTAGATTAGATGATCGTTTGTGTTAAATATGCAACCTGGCACTAGCTAGAATCGGTCCTTTTACCCCTGCTTGCTAAACAAATTTAACTAGTCTGATACCTTTGGCTAGATTAGCCTAGTTCATTAAGGGAGAGTATGAGATCATTAGTACATGACTGTTCTTTATCCTTATCCACAGCGGCTGCAAAGAAAAGAAAAATAGAAAGGAAGAAGATGCGGCTAGAACTGTACTTTATTATCCCAAAAAAAAGACAAGAACTGTACTGTATTGTTTCAAGATAGAAGGTCTTTGCAACTGGACGGCGGTATGCTGAATTTGGTTGTCGATGATATTCAGAGATGTGAACATGACAACTACTCACATGATTAATACTGAAAGATGGCAGTATGCTCATAATATAAAATTTATTGAATCACTAGACCGCGACGACCAACATGAAAATATATAATTAAAAAACACACAGAAACAAGTAGCATGCATGCCGTTGTTTGCGAAACTAAGCTAGGTGAGACCCCTCACCTATGAAGCACTGATACGGGTACGGCGATGCGGCGATACGGGATACGGCAATTTCTAGAAATAGCAATACGGCGATACGGCAAGTATATATAAATAATAATAAAATGACATGTAATAAAAACTAACATAATAAAATGTGTGAGATGAGATCAAAATACCACCCCATTGGTTGCCTGATTGCTTCCATGTCTCTTTTCTTTTCTAGTCTTGATTCTTGAATGATCATCCAGGTCCTCAACTCCTCATGGTGTATGCAAAATAGAAAATACATCACATGATATTAGACTTGATAATATGATATAGACAAGCATGAAAAGTGGAAAGCAACAAACAAGTTGGCTTGTAGCATACCAAATGAATATATACTTCCTTGTTCCAAACTTCCAAGTTCCAACAAGTTTCAATTCTGAATTCTCAATGGTCATAGACAAATAATGCAAAAGTTCACTAAGATAACATGACAAATAATGCAAAAGTTCACTAATGTTGTTGCTTGCAGTACCACCAAGCAGGGGCGGAGCTACAGTGTTGGGCTGGGGTCAATTGACCCCGACGACCTTGGCCCAAACCCAGTTAGATACAAGAGCCCGTGAAGAAAATTTACACTGTGAAAAGAAAATGACCCCAGTAAAGGTCCCACTAGCCTCACAACTCACAGGTGACCCAAACAACACTCAGGCGGCAGGCCCACTACCTACTGCCGATTGATCCCAGCGCCTAAAAGAAGAAAATTCTGATAACCCTCAAAAAAAAAAATTATGATCGATCCCTAGGAATAGGGTCGCCCCTGTTCACGGCTTCACGCCCTCGTGTCCGTGTCGCCCTTCTTTCTTTGTATCTTCGCGTGTCGCCCGGCTCCCTCTGTTTGCTGAACCGCCGGCGGCTGGCCGCTCCCGATCTCCAGTCTCCGCTCCTCTTTTCTACTATAAAAATTTAAGATTCGTTCTAGAGATTCCATCCGTAAGTGGCACTAAAGCAGATTTTTTTTTCATTTAATTGATATTTTCCTATCATCTAAAATTCATATTCTCCTATTATCTTAGGGTTTGTTTGACATGTTTTTTCCTTTTCTTATAATTGCTTGAAGGTTTGGGTGGGTAATCTAATCACGTTGATTATACAATGTAGATTAGGCCTCGAGTTACATCCCTTCATAATAGCAAGAAGGATTTGTAGTCTCTTTGTACTGCAATTTCACTATGTTAGTACTAACTATCTCTTGTTTTTGGAAATGAAGATCGTAGAGGTCAAGAAAAATAGGGAGGTAACTACTTTTGTAATTGGAGCTTTTTTTGTTATGATACATTGGCAACTATGCTTCTTATTTATGTGAGGTTACTAAAAATTATTATATACATGTTGCTTAATGTGAGCTATGCATTTTTAGCCACATATTATTGCTGCTATATTTGTGAGGGGATGCATTAATGCTACTTTTTTGTGTTGACCCCAGCGGTCTTTTATCCTGGCTTCGCCCCTGCCACCAAGTGAGGATTGGCTTCCTGCCATGCCACTCCCTGCAGATGACATGTCGTATTTCCTTCCCTAGCAATATCAGGAAAGTAATCAGTACCAAGCAGGCAAGCACCAAGCAGGTCACAACACAAAAAACGGAACCAGCATAAATCCTTGTATGCATGGTTTTCTTCCTCAAACATGAACAAGAAAAAGAATGTTCGGCTGAAGTAGGATCCGTAAAGGTCGCAGTCTGAAAGTTTGGTCTGGTTGGATGTGTAAAACTTTTAGGTGTTCTGAACATTTCTATCCGATGTAGAACATGCACTCTACTGATACGAGCATGGTACTATGTTAGTGCAGTGGAAGAAAACACATCCTTCCAGTGCACTTTGTCACTCAAGGCATAGTACAGCATAGTCTAAATTTCCCCATTGCAGAAGATTCGAACCCCAAAACTGTAGTATAAACATAGCGAGATTCAGCTAAAAGAACTGAAGCAGCAGTGCACACTACAGCAAGGCGACGGCGACCACACTACAGCAAGGCGAAGCTAAAAGAACTGAAGCAGCAGCAGTACTTGCCGGCGAGTGATGACCGGCGACGGCGACGGAGTTCAGTCGATGCGGTGGCTTGGGAGTCGACAGGGCAGAGAGCCGATTCCAGCCGGCGGAGGCGACCACTCCAGGCGGCGAGCGACTCCAGCCGGCGGCGGCGGCGAGGCTAGTCCAGCCGGCGGCGGCAGCGGCAAGGCGAGTCCAGACGGCGGCGGCTGCTCGCTTGTGCGCCTCTCCCCTGCTGTGCGCGTGCGCGTGCGCCTGCGAACAGAGTGATGCGGGCATAGGTTAGGGTTAGTACTGGGCTTTCTACTGGGCTGGCGTATCCCAGCCGTGTCATGGACTTGTAAACAGCGCGTATCGGTGTTTTTTTCTTTTTTTTCAAATCAAAAAACAAGATACTCCGGCGATACGCGTATCGCGGCCGTATCAGCCGTATCGGCGTATCGGCGACGTACAGGACGGCGATACACAGGTTTTGCACGTATCGGTGCTTCGTAGACCCTCACCCCCCGTGTCGCTCCCGCGAGCGACTGGGGGAAACCCTAGCCGCCGCCCCCTCTAGCTCCCACCTCCCCTCCCCTCTCCTCGCCGCCGCCGGAGCTCGCTGACGGGCAAAGCCCAGTCGGCGGCGGCGGCGGAGCCTCCTCTCCTTTCCGTGCGGTGGTGGGCGGCGCAGGACGTCATCAACGTGCGGGGGTGCGTCGTTGTGTGGGGTGCGGCGGCGCCGGCGGCTGAGCCTCGGCGTGGAGGGCTACGTGGTGATGGCGGTGGCACGTGCCCGTGGTGGCGGAGGCCGAGCGTGCCTGCCGACGGCGGCCCAGGCTAGGTTCCGGATCTGGCGGGTGCTTGGCGGCGGGCGGCGCAAGGGATGCCAGCGATCTGGCGGGGTCGTGGACCACGGTAGCGCGCCGGCACCTGCTGCAGGGGTGTGGTGGCTGCCGGTCAGATCCACCCGGAGCCGGCCCTTGGTCGCCGGCGGGCGGCTCGGGGTGGTGGTTGCGGCCGCCCTGGTCGATGCTTGAATGTGGGCTGAGACGGCGTGGTGGCGGTGCGGGTCGCTTCGCGGCGGCGGCTGGACATGCTCCGGTGTCGGTCCGTTGGCGCGCGGCCCTGGTAGATGTCTCTGGGGATCTTTCGCGGCTGCTGGTTATGGCCGATCTGGCACCTCGCGTCGTTGGGTGGATGGCCAGGAGCTGCGGTTGGGCGTCACAGGGGGTGGCGTTTGGAGAGATGGTGGGAGTGATGGGTGGCGCCGATGCGGTCGGGCCACCCATCACCGGCAGGGGTGCCGGTCGTCGACGTGGTCCGCTCCCGCTTCACCTCTTCTCCAACCTAGTGGCTCCCCGATCGATCTAATCGTTCCGGTCGCCGGCGGCTTTGTCGGCGGTGAGAGCATGCCGGTCGGTTCATCGTCCGCAGCCATGGAGGCCCTATGGGGCGTCATGTTTCTTGGGCGGCGGCCCAGGTGGTGGGAGCTGCGGTGCTCGTGGGCTAAGCTCGCGGCTTAGGTGCGTGCGGCTAGTGGCCATGGCCGCATGGGCGGTGTGGTGGCTGGCATTTTGACGTTACATGGAGGTGTGCAACTGTGGTACGCGTGCCTGGCCGCATCTTGGGCGAAGGCGGACTATGCTTGCCGGGGTGAAAACCCTGTCTGGCTTTGGCCATGTCGATGGAGACGGCGTTCGTGGACGTTGTCATCTTCCTGAAGTCTCTGTTGTGGTTGCTCCTTTCCCTTCGTCGGGCTACGGATGAAAATCTAGATCTTTGAATCGGGCGGCGGCGGCGCTTTGGTGTCGTGTCCTTCCTGAAGGTACCGTCTTGGAGCTCATGGTTTCGTCGACCCTCAACTTCACCTCTTCACGGTATCTTCACCGGGAAGGGCTCCGGCGGCTCCGTAGTGATGCTTAGTGTCATTTTGTAGTCTACTTCTAGTCGTTCGGTGTGTTGTTGTTGTAGCTCTTTGGCACCTTTGTATCTAGCCTTGGGCGAGTGTGGTGTGGGGGTATTGTGTTGTCGTTTGCATCGGTTCATATGTGGGTTGTTGCTTTATATATAAAGCGGGGCGAAAGCCTTTTTCGGTAACTAAGCTAGGTTGGATGACCTGCACCACGCTTGTTGTCTTGTCGTAATCGTAGGTGATATGCCAGTCTTATGTGGAAGTTAGAAAGATTTTTTTAAAAGTAAACACCTTTATTAATTAGAAATAACGGTTACATCGTCTATTAGAGGCTGTACAATTTCGTCCATTGGCTCCTCAAACCAATCCCTTGTCGCAGATCTAGCTAACCTAGCAATTTCATGAGCTACCTTGTTCGCTTCCCTATTACAATGTTCAAAACTAGTGAGAGCAAAACCACAGGCCAGAAAGTAGCAATCATCAAAAACTACCACCGCCGCTCCCGCAGAACGTCCTCCATTCTTCAGGGTATCAATGACTTCCGTATTATCAGAATTAATGACAAGGCGATTGCATCCCGCCTTTTGTGCAAGAGATAATCCGAATCTTAGGGCCAAAGCTTCTGCCGTCAGGACATCAGCACACCAATCAATCTTCCAGTTTCTGTCAATAATGAATTTTCCTTTATCATCTCTGAGTACAGCGCCAGCTGTGCCCGTAAGCAGGTCATGATCAAAAGATGCATCCATGTTAAGCTTCACAAAACCCATAGGAGGTCTATTCCATCCCCCTCTTTTACTGGTTGCATTTGGTGAGTAAGCATTAACAAAATTTTCCGCTATAGCACGAATCCCCATATAAGTCTGGCGAGCATCTTGAAACTTTCCTTCATGAACCATCTTACGTCTATCCCACCATAAGTACCAAGCGGTAATAGCGATTAATTCACGAGCATTCTGGAGGCCCAATATAGATAGATCCTGGTCTGACATAAGAAATAAGAATTCAAGGACTGCCTCTCCCGCACGATCAATAACACAAGCTTTGTTAATCACCTCGTCCATCCCCAACTTATACCAAACCTCCTTAGCTTTCTGACAAAGAAACAACACATGCTTTGTATCCTCCGGCGCATTAGAACAGGAGGGGCAGATGAGCGCGACTTTCATGAAACCAGGTGTCTATTGGCAAGCGTAACACGACATGGGAGAGTGCCATGCAACATACGCCAAATGAATTTTTTTACCTTTGCCCGACAAGATAATTTCCAAATCTTACACCAAATAGGATTGACATTGGTTCTTCCCATGCCGTTAGTATATTGCAATTTCCTCCCATGTTGTTGATTCCATTCCGCCAAACAAGCTGATCGAACAATGAACAACCCATTTTTTGTATAGCTCCAAGCAATGAAATCCGACATATTATGCAGAGGAAGAGGTATCGCGAGGACTCTTTGAGCATCAATTGGCCACAATGTTTGTCTCACCAAATCTTCATCCCAAGAATTTGTAACTGGATCAATAAGATCTGAAACCCTAGACAGAAGATGCCCTCCTCTGGGAGTAATAATTTTTCTATTTGCACAATTCGGAATCCAAGCATCTTCCCAAATATTGATATTTTTTCCATTCCCAACTCGCCATATACAACCATGTTTCAGAGAGTTGACTCCCGTCATAATACTTTGCCAAGTAAAAGACGAGCCCTTTTTTAAAATTGCATTCATCAAATCACCATCAGGGAAATACTTAGCTCTCAATATAGTAGTACATAAAGAATCAGGATTATCAAGAAGACGCCACACTTGTTTAGCTAATAACAACGCCAAATTGAAACAATGTATATCCCCAAAGCCCATACCTTCTTGATTTTTTTGGAACACACATCTTCCACCAGGCCATCCAATGCATCCTCTTCTGGTTGTCCTCGTCACCCCACCAGAAATGCGCCATCGTGTCAATGAGTCATTTGCAAAAAAAATTAGGAATTTTAAAGACAGACATAGCATAGGTGGGAATAGCTTGTACAACAGATTTGAGGAGAGTTTCCTTCCCTCCGGTGGATAACAATTTTTCTTTCCAACCACTAATTCTCATAATAATACGATCTATCAGAAATTGAAAGCAATCGCTTTTGTCCATACCCACGTTGGCAGGCAAACCCAAATATTTGTCATTGAGGGCTTTAGTCAAAATATTCAGAGTTGTACAAATTTGCTCCTTGTCTTCCACTTTTGTATTGGGACTAAAAAAGATGCTTGATTTTTCAACACTCACCATCTGCCCCGAAGCGACACAATAAGAGTCCAAAACTGATTTCAAAGCCTCAACATTCATGGCATTAGCTCGCATGAGGATCAAAGAATCATCTGCAAAGAGGAGATTGGAAATCGATGTGGCATCTCTGCTAACCTTAACTCCAGAAATACTTCCATTCTCCTCCGCATGAGCCAAGAAAGCAGTCAGGCCCTCTGTAGATAACAAGAATAAGTAGGGAGAGAGGGGATCTCCTTGCCTTAATCCTCTAGTAGGATTAAAACTCTCAGCTTCTTCCGCATTGAAATGAACCCGGTACTCCACAGTGGATACACATTGCATAATTAAATTCACCCACTCCTCCTAAAATCCGAGTTTCAACATGATTTCCTTTAAAAAAGGCCACTCAATTCGGTCATATGCTTTGTGCATATCCAGTTTAATGGCACACAGACCCTCTTTGCCCGCCCTTTTGTTCTTAATTGTGTGGAAGCACTCATATGCCACTAAAATATTGTCTGTAATCATTCTTCCAGGCACAAAAGCACTCTGAGTTGGGCTGATAATATCTAATAAGATTATCTTCAATCGAGCGCCAATCATGATTTAATATCTGAGTTAGAAAGAAAAGTTCTCAAGTAACAATTTAATTAGAAGAATCACGCTTATATGATGTAGGAGGTTCACTTGTAATTGCAGTATTCATGGTTTAATTTCTTCATGAGTTTGGTTGTTTTTAGGTATGTAGCTAGACGATATCTAAAACTACTCAATTTTAAAATGTAATTTTTTTGAATGGAGATATTTGAGAGGAAGGAGAGATGACAGAGATTTTTTTTTGTGGAAATGCCGAAGACCATATATTAAATAAAACCAACCTTTACAAAAACTTCTTATAATTATAAGAAATTGCAGGCAAGTCTTTGAAGGAATCAGTACCGTCTTTCTTCTGCATCCATCAAAGGCACGGCGTGAGCAATGCTCATTGCCACCTCTGGGCCTCCATCTTACCGAAGAAATCTTGTTGAAACCTAGGAGATTGTAAAAAACAACAGCTGAGAAGTCTTCGATGTAGCCCAGAAGACGTCGACGACCGCGAACTTCATATTTGTTGTGTAAAAGAGTCTTTTTTTTGTCTAACCAAGTAGAAACTCAAGACTAAGGCTTACAAGTAAATTTAGAAATTTAGGAAATATTAGCAATTAAATGGCTTCTACGACAAACAACAAAATCATGCAAAACCATAGCATTTTATTTGAAAACTATTAATATACCCAATACAACATAGATACATGTACACACTCACGTGATATCTATTTATAAGACTAGAGTGTGGAGCTTCGATTGATGATGTCACAACAGCTTCCTATGTACATGAACGAAAATATGATAGATGGAGGAAGACAATTCAATAAATATATCATTATCTTAATTACTTACTCCTAGCAGTTGAAAGATGAAAAAAATGGATCAATCTTTTTATCACATTAAAATTTAAATCATTAATAATCAAAATAATTGTTCCAACTAGAAATACTTTGGGACCCAGGAAATTTAGCGACTACTTCGTGAACCCCAATATCAGTGCTAGTTCTCTAATTGACTTATCAAAATTTGATTTCTTTGGAAAATTATAATTTTTCTGATTTCTCCCTGCATTTCATTGATTTCAAAGTGCTTCACTTATTTTTCAGATATCAATAGATAATAACATTTACTGGTGTGTTTGGATCTGTATTTACCATGTTTGCTAATAAAAATCTGCTTCAACTATGTATAATACTCAGAACCACAATAAATATAATTGTTGATAACTCACAAAATGAAAATATGCAACAAACATAATTATACGAATATATTATCAAGATATTTTTATACTTATTTATGAACTATTTTTTCAATCCACAATTTTAACTATGTATTTTTGTAGTATTTGGTGAGCATAATTAACCACATTATAATGTTGATAATTATTAGTTATATATATTTTTGTTATATAGCTCCAACGTGTACCATTGAGAAACACACTTGCACTGTACTAAATTATACAACTTTTTGTAATAATATTCATATTGTTTTTATGTTGCCTCAAAAATTTCTATAACCATATTCATTTATGCATCAATTAAATTTCATTTTACCTCCACTCCCCCTCCCACACTCTATGTCTATGTGTGTTTGCGTATATTTGAATATCTTTCAATTTTTTTGTAGACATTCTTAAAGGGTATCATTTATGAAATATCTTCATAGTGGTTTCTAGTGTACAATTACGTATATACATTAAAAAAATCTAGAGTATATTAAATGTTTGCGAGGAGCTTGCCACTAAAATCATTAGCATGTCATTTACCAGTTTTTATGCTGAAATGTATTCTAAATATTATAACGGGTTCAGTAATAAGCTGAAACGAGCATCGCCTATTAAAAAAATGATCGACATACATCAAATCGCTTGGATAAAAATATTACGAGCATGTTTTTAGTATACTACACAATAACAAAAATAATTGGCATTGGTCTTTTTCTAATGCTACCTAAGTGAAAACCAGGAAGGGGTGTCGCTCCCGCGGGCGACCAGGAGCGAAACCTAGCCGCCGCCGCGAGCGCCACACCCCACTGCCCTCCTCCCCTCGCCGCCGCCAGCAGGCGTCGCCGGACAAAGCCCGTGCGGCGTGGCGGCGGCGGGGCCATTTTCTCCTCCCGCTCGGGGCTGGGCAGCGCGGGACGGCCATTCCAGTGGGCGCGGAGTGTGCGCCCGCGCGGCGAGGTATCGCAGGGGGCCGCGGGTGTCCGTCGTGCGTGGCAGAGCCGAGCTCGGAAGGCGGACTTGGGCAGTGCCGGCGCCAGGAGGTGCATCCGTCGCGACTGCTGACGATTGGCCGGCGTGGATCTGGCGCTCCGGCAGGGGCGCCGGCAAGGGGAGGCGGCTGTGGGCTGCCGGCGGATGGTTGGCGTGGATCTGGTGCTCCGGAGAGAGGAGGGGTGCTGGCGAGGATCTGCGCGTGGAGGGTCCAGGCGGGCGAGTGGGGTGTCCTAGCAGCGCGGATCTGCTGTGTGGGCTCCGTGGCAAGGGCACCGGTGCGCTGGGCGTGCGAGGGGGTTGAGTGGTGCTGCTACTGCGTTGTCGGCGGGGTGTGCAAGGGGCCCATGGCGACGAGGAAGTGCGGCTGCGTGCCGCGGGCGCTCCAGATCCGGTCCCCGGCGGGTGTTTCGTGGCGTGCATGGTGCACGTCGACGCGCTTGATGCATGGCTGCGGCCCGAAACCATGGTGGTTCCTGGCCTCGGGCAGCACTCCTCTGCTCCTTGCCGGCATGGTGCTTGGCGGGGCATGGCGGCTCGCACTGTGTCCGGTGGTCCTTCATCCGGTCGACAATTGATGGATTTGGCGCCTCGTGTTGGAGCTTGTCCGCTGGTGGTCTCCGCGAGGTGCGGCTGACTGCGGTGCTTTTTGGTGCTTCTTCGTCCCCGGGCAGGTTCGATGGTGGCGGTGGTTGGTGGGCTTGTTGGCGTCGGTGAGGATTGATGTGCGGTTGAGGGTGTGCTGGGAGCTTGGGTGAAAACCCTGTCTCGATCTTGTGCCATGACTAGCGATGGCGGCGGCTGCGGCTGTCGTTGACCTTCTTGGAGGCATTGCTGCTTTGCTGCCGCACCCCTCTCGCATGGATCCAGTCGACGGTGCAGCTCCGGGGGAAACCCTTGATCCTACGTGATCGGACGATGGCGGCGCCTTGGTGTCATTTTCCCTCTAGGGGGCTTCGTCTTTGGAGCTGGACATCGGCATGCGGGACCAGTGGATGGAGATGGTGGTCGCATCGAGGCTTCTGTGGCAACGATGATGAGGGGTGTGCGAGGTCGGAGACGTGGCATCGGTTGAGGTAGTCGGCTCTTCTCCGGCGTGTCCGTGGGATTGCCTCAGCCTTTTGTTGCTGTGAAGTCGAAGCTGCTGTGGCGGGGTCTCGGTGGTATACGATGACGAGCGGCGGGTGGTCCGTTCGGTGATCTTCCACGGCGCCAGCCTTGCCTAGTTCTCCTTCATTGTTTTCCGTCAGAGTTGGAGTTGCGCTGTCTTGCCGCAGGTGGCTGAGTTCTGGCACGGATCTTCATGTGGCTCGACATGGCCTCTACAGTGTGGGTTGGGTCGACGATCGTCTACGGTGAAGTCGGAATCGTTTGCTCAAGGTTTAGGGTTGGCATTGAGGCCTACTAGGGGAGAAGTGATGACGATGACGCCTGCGTGCTGTCTCGATGAGGTCCTCGTTGTAGAGGTGTGTGTGGGGTATCCAATGTGTGCCGCTCAGCGGTTTGTGATGGTTTTCGCCCGGTTTTCATTAATTAATTGGGCAACTCTCTTCTGCTTAATTAATGGATGAGACAAATCTTTTGCCTCCGTTTCGAAAAAAAAACCCTAGGAAGGGGTCAAAAAAGTGAAAACCAAGGAGAAGCAAGTAAACAAGCATGACACGTATACGCTTGTACGGGTGATTCATGGCTTGGATGGCTCTACACGTAACATCAACAATGTTGGACTTCTCCCTCGTCGGTTCATTTATCAGCCATGATCGAAGAAGATGGTGGAGATGCGGGTACGGTGAAGGTACTAGGAGAATCCTTGTGAAAAATACTCCATGCACACATGGCCATGGGAGTTCAGAACCATCACCTTGATCAACCGCCGCCTTTAATTCAGTTCGACAATTCCATAAAATGTTTACTCAACAAGATTGAATCCAGCTGCACTGGAGGAGTCTGAGGCTTATAATTTTTTTCGGTGTATCTAAGTACAAGATATGTCTAATAACACAGTTAGTTAGTCCGGCCCGGGGAAACAGGCATGGAACGATTATGTATGTACCTGATTATGTGAGGATTTTGTATAGATTTGGGGTGCTAATGCTAGATTAGTGTTGGTTTAATGCCCCCTATTTGAATGTAAAGATGCAACTTGACACTAGGTAGAATCAATCCACCTATGAATAGTAAAAGATTTAATTAATCTGATCTTTCAGTTAGATTAGTGTACCGGGGGAGAATACAACATCAGTATATGTCTGCTCTTTATCATTATCCACAACATATGTCTGCTCTTTACATATTTAATTGTTTGAAGACAAATGATAGAACGCTGAATTTGGTTTGTCGATAATCTACATAGACATGAACATGTCAGCTCGCCGAGGATGGCATAGTGTGGAAGCATACAACAAGTGGACACTATTCAGCGGCCTCCGCTCACAAGGTGCAATTCCTTGGCATGACCTTCTCTCCTCTGGACCAAATGGTTTGGAAGGCTTGGGCGCCGCCAAAGGTTAAGTTCTTCGCATGGTTGGCTATTCAGGATCGAATTTGGACCGCCGATAGATTAGCCAAATGGGGGTGGATAAATTGTGGGCTTTGCCCCCTTTGTAAGAGAGTGCAAGAGTGCGGCACACACACCTCTTTTTTAAGTGTCGTTACACTTTGAGGCTATGGGGTTTGGTAATGGAGAAGCTACGACTCGAGGACTTGGGCGTGGCCTCTTGGCATTTGGAGGGCTCCGTAAAGGATTGGTGGGCAAGTCGAACCGGCGCCGGCACCACGAAGAGGAAGGCCATGGCTTCGCTTACCAAGCTTGTGTCGTGGACCATATGGAACGAGAGGAATGCAAGGGTATTCCGCAACAAGAGCGTGCCGCCAACAATTTTGCTCAACACCATCATGACCAAGGCAAACCTTTGGGTCACCGCCGGAGCGAAAAAATTAGGGTCAATTGTGTCGCGAGAATAATAATTCATGTGGTATTTGGGTTTATTGTAACAAACTCTATTCTCTCCTTAATTAATAGATGAGGCAAATCTTGTGCCTCTGTTTCGAAAAAAAAAAACATCAAAAGATGGCATTATGCTCGTAATATTAAATTAGTAGACGATGACTGCCGCTCTATACAATGTCAAGAGATGACAACAATATTGTATACTGCCATACAATTAAGCGTATCTGCTCTTGATTAATGAGTTATTTTGGCCAATTGACGTGCAACGTATTCTGAACATCCCGTTGGCTTTAGGGATGATGGATGACTTTGTTTCATGGCATTTTAATAGAAGTGGAATTTTCTGGGTGAGATCGGCCTATCATGAAGAATGGGCAGCATGGACGAAAGTTGAGGATGACAAACTCGATACAAGCCTCAAGTACTAGTCCAGTCTGGAGGACCATTTGGAAATTACGTGTGCTGTCAAAAATAAAATCCACGTCTGGAGATCTTTCCTTGGAGCCATACCTTGCCGAGGTGTTTTAGCAAACAGACACATGATAACCAGTTCTCAATGTCCTTTATGCAGCTCAGATTGTGAAAGCATCCGACATGCTTTATTTATGTGTCCTAGGGTGCAGGAGGTGTGGCGCATCTTGGGGCTGGGAGCAGTAGTGGATGAGGTCTGTACAGTGGAAAGGAACGATGGTTCGGTGTTGGCTGACCTTCTTCTTTCTAAGAATCCAACCAAGCCACTGTTGGCTGATGTCCATCGCAATGACATGGTAGCCACGGCAGTCTGGTATGTGTGGTGGGAGCGGCGCAAGTTCACACACGGCGAGCAACTGTACGAGCCAACTTGTTAGCGACCTCCCCTAACCGGTACGTGTACATGGGCTTGTCCTTTGGATCAGCACATGGGCCTGGCCTGCCTGCTTGCCTGTGAACCATCGAGAGATGCCAGCTACAAATACATGTGTTTGCACACGAACACGTCAACGTGTACCCGCAGAGCCGGGGGTGATGCACCGCAACTCGCCCCGCGGGAGGCCGGCTCACAGCGCGATACGCAAGACAGTAAGCCGGCGCTTTTGGGACCAGACGCCCCGGTTCCTCGGGAGGGACCCCGTCGGAGGGAGCCGGCGGCGATTGGCTGAACCGGGTCGATTCGCTCGCCCCCGGCTCGGTTGTCGATATTCGATAAACTTATGCTAAGTTGCCGAATAACGGAAGCATGAACAAGGGTTAGGGGGTAAAAAGTAGATTGTATTGATATGTCGATTGTGTGCTTCCTTCAATCGGCCATCACCTCTCACATATATATGAGGCGGCTGGACTTCCCGTACAAGTAAGAGACTCCTATACGGATTACAAGTTACAATCAGAGTCGGTTTCTAACCCTAACTAGGTAAGTCACCCGCCAGGGCCGTCTTGGGCTCGGACTCTCTATTGGGCCGGTTTACAGTGTGAGTCGCCGAAAGCATGGGCCGGCCTTGGTCTTCTGAGTCCACCTTCAGCTTCTCGCAGTCAGATTTCCTTCTTCTGAGCTGTAGAGCCGGCTTATAGACCCTGGCTTTCTGAGTCGCCCTTTGCTCTTGGCTTCCTGAATCGCCCGTTGCTCTTGGCTCCTTGAGTCGCCCGTTGCTCCTGGCTCCCTGAGTCGCCCGTTGCTCTTTGGCTCCCTGAGTCGCCCGTTGCTCTTTGGCTCCCTGAGTCACCCGTTGCTCCTCTGTGTTGACGCCAGCTCACTTTGCTTCGTAATCCGCCGCTTTACTGATCAGCCGCCTTGGGGGGTCTCAATCTCGTCAGCCTTTGATAACCCTGTGAACTGGGACATAACATGATCAACAGCCTTTGAGCTACGCCGGCTCAATATGCTAGCGGCGGCTCAGAGTCGCCGGTACTGTGAAACCGAATCCATGATGAGCCGGTTTTGACCTTGAGCTGAATTCTATTGCCGGTTATTGAATTGTTGAGCTGATAATCCACCTCTCTGGGCTACTACATCTCCTTCACAATGGCGCCTCTTTAGCAGTAATCCTTGAGCTGTCACTAGCCGAGTCATCGCCACACCGGGTCATCCTGGCGGCGGGTCATCAGCCTTGAGTCGCCTTCTGCCAAAAATGAGTGCTAACATATGCCCCCCTGTTTTCTAGCAGAGCTTGCGTGCTAGAAAATACTCCATGTAGGATTTTTGACTAAGGACGATGCTTACGTTCATCGGCCACGTGGTCTAAGGGCGATGTTTGTATTCATCGGCCATAAGGTCTAAGGGCGATGTTTGTACTCATCGGCCATAACCACGATCTTAGGCGGATTGCCACACACTTGGGTGGAACTTCTTTAAGTATTTTCCGTTGATAGCTCGAGGTAGTAAGTCGCCCTCCAAAGTTTCCACCAAATAAGAGTTGCCGGGTGTTATTCTGGGACTCGCAGCGGTCCTTCCCAACTTGGTGACCACTTGCCAAATTTCCGGCTTTTGGAGCCGACTGGTAGTATAACCTTCCACACTAAGTCACCAACCTGAAAATCTTTGAGCCGGACTCTCTTATTGTAAGTCCTTGCCACCCGCAACTTTTCCTTCTCAATGTCCCTTAGAGCCTTTAATCGTTTGTCGGCTACATCGTCTAGGTTATCCATCATCAAGCCGTAGTAGTCATCAGCCGACAAATCGTTCTGCTTAGCAAACCTTAAGGCGGCCAGATTCACCTCAACTGGTAAGACGGTCTCTTGCCCATATACTAACTCAAAAGGAGTAACCTTAGTAGCCCCATGCCTTGAGACCCGGTGAGCCCATAATGCTTCGGATAGTACCTCATGCCACCGCCTTGGGTGATCCTTGACCTTTTTCTTAATCAACTTGATCAAGATTTTATTACTAGATTCGGCCTGTCCATTGGCTTGAGCATAATATGGAGATGAACTGAGCATCTTGATTCCAAGTGATTCGGCAAACTGTCTAACCTCCTTTGCCATGAAGGAAGTTCCTTGATCTGTAGTGAGAGTCTGTGGAATAACGAATCTGTGAACAATATGCTCAGTAATGAATTGAATTACCTCCTTGTGAGTCATGTTCCTGAGAGGTACTGCTTCAGACCACTTGGTAAAATAATCTGCGGCAACCAACACGAACCGATGCCCTTTTGATGAAGCCGGGTGAATCATGCCAATAAAATCAAGTGCCCAACCTCGGAAAGGCCACGGTTTTATGATAGGATTGAGCCTGGAAGCCGGAACTAGCTGGATGTCCCCAAACTTCTGGCAAGCCTCACACCCCTTATAGTATTTGAAGCAGTCATTGATCATCGTCGGCCAATAGAATCCGGCTCGCCGGAGCATCCACTTCATCTTATGAGCCGACTGATGTGTTCCACATAAACCGTTATGTACCTCTCCCATGGCGACTCTGGCCTGATCCTCATCCAGGCACTTCAGCAGGAGACCATCAGCCGTTCGGCGGCATAAGTCGCCATTATCTAGTGTATACTTGAGAGCAAGTCGCCGAACGGCTCTGTCTGTTCTCTGACTCGGATCCTTCAGATAACTCACGATAGGTGCTCTCCAGTCAGAAATCCGGGTTGCCCCTTCCTCAGCAGCCGATTCATCTGAGCCGGCTTCTTCTCCATCAGCCGGCTTACCTAAGCCGGCGTCTCCCTTGTCAGCCGGCTCGCCTGAAACGGCTTTTCCTTCACCAGCCGACTTACCTGAGCCGGCCTTCTCTGAGTTAGCAGCAATCAACATCGGCTTTTCTGCTATGAAGAACATGCCTCTGTGGACATGATAGCCTGATGCCTGTTGTGCTAACTCATTGGCAAGCCAATTATCCTGCCTAGACACGTGAGAGATAGAAAAGTAATCCAGGCCTGCTATGATGTCTAAGCATTTGTCAAGGTACATGTTGAGTGATTCGTCGTTGCACTGAAATACTTCTGCCACTTGTTGAACAATTAGCAACGAATCACCATATGCCTCGATATGAGAAACCCCTGCATTGACTAAAAGCTCGAGCCCGAATAGAAGTGCTTCATATTCGGCTTGATTGTAGTACAAAAGTAGTTAAGCCGGCAGGAGGCTTCAAATACAGTACCGTGGGGTGAGACGTATGCAACGCCGGCTCCTTGCCCATTCTTGCAAACTGAGCCGTCAAAATAGAGCCGCCACGGCTTAGCCGACACAACGTGTAAGCCGGCTTCTTGCTCCGGGTCAATCCGATGCTCAACAATGAAATCAGCTACAACCTGGCCTTTCACAGATTTGAGAGGTTCATAAGCCAGGTCATACTCAATTAACCCATACGCCCACTTGCCGATTCGTCCGCTGAGAATCGGCCTTTGAATCATGTGTCTGAGAACATCGGTCTGACCCACCACCTTACACTCACTAGATAAGAGGTAGTGGCGTAGCTTAGTGCAGGCATAATAAAGGGATAAGCACAATTTTTCCACAAAGCTGTATCTTGACTCGGCGTCTATCAAACGGCGGCTTATGTATGTGATGACATACTCTTTCCCTTCGGCTTCTTGGGTTAAGGCGGCCCCTATCACTCTCTCTTCAGCAGCAATGTAGAGCCGGCATGGCCGACCGTGAGCCGGCGCTCTTAGAACCGGAGGGGTTGATAAGCACGTCTTTATCCTTTCAAACGCCTCTTGCTGTTCTGCCCCCCAAGTGAATTCATCATCGTTCTTAAGCCGAAGAATCTGAGTAAATGCATCGGCTTTCCCGGACAGGTTAGCAATAAACCGCCTCAAATAATTGACCTTACCGAGGAACTTCTGCATGTCTCTTTTGCAAACCGGCGCATGTACCTTTTGAATAGCTTTAACCTTTTCCGGGTCAACCTCTATGCCATGCTCATGTATGATGAAACCCAGAAACTTCCCAGCTGATACGCCAAAGGCACACTTCAACGGATTCATCTTGAGCCCATACTTTCTCATCCTCTCAAACGTCAGTCGTAAGTCGGCCAAATGATTTAACCCGCCGTCCGACTTAACCACCACGTCATCAATGTAGACTTCTAGTATGACTCCAAGAAGGTCATGAAATATTAAGTTCATCGCTCTTTGATAAGTAGCACCAGCGTTCTTTAATCCAAAGGTCATCACTACCCACTCAAATAGACCAACAAAGCCGGGGCAGCGAAATGCCGTCTTAGCCGAGTCCTCTTCGGCCATGAATATCTGGTTATACCCTGCGTTACCGTCCAAGAAGCTGATAATCTTGTGTCCCGAGGCTTCGTTGATAAGCATATCAGCTATTGGCATAGGATACTCATCTTTGGGTGTAGCTCGATTTAAATCTCTGAAGTCTATGCATACCCTTATCTTTCCTGACCCCTTTTTCTCAACCGGGACAATATTTGAAACCCACTCAGCATATTTACAGGGCCGGATGAACTTTGCTTGGATAAGCCGGCCGATCTTTTCCTTGACCCGGCCATATATCTGTGGATTGAACTTTCGAGCCGGCTGTTTGTAAGGTCTAAAGCCGGCTTTGATGGGCAACCGATGCTCAACGAGCTGGCGGCTTAACCCAGGCATCTCATGATACTCCCATGCGAAGCAGTCTGCATACTCTTTGATCAGGGTGACTAATTCCTGCTTATAGCCGGCTTCCAGATTCTGGCTTATAAACGTCGGCTTTGGCACTGTGCCGTCTCCAAGGTCCACCTCTTCAAGCGGGTCAGCCGACGTAAAGCCTTGCCCCAATTTGTCCAAGTCGCCAGGCTCTTCAATAGTTTCAAACATATCGTTCCTGTTGGCCCGATACTTGTCAAGCCGGCTTTGGAGCCACTCATCGTTGTTATCCATTCACTTGAGTCTAAGCCGGTTTTCACCAACCGGCTTTAAAGATACTGGCACAAACCCGTCTCTGGTAGCGCTTAGGAAATCAAACCCGGACAAGTCACGCCCCGAAAGACATGTAGCAATGGAGTGTTGCCAGTCAACTAATGACTCGGCCAATGCAATGCAGGCCGAGTTATCTGCAGGGACGATTTCCACTTCATCGTCAACCCATTGAACCAGCTGTTGATGCAGAGTAGATGGAACGCACTAGTTTGCATGTAACCAGTCTCGTCCTAGTAGCACATTGTAATTCCCTTGCACCTCAGCAACAAAGAAGGCAGTGGCCAAGGTCTTGTTTCCAATGGTGAGCTCTAAACTGATAACCCCTTTAGCTTCTACTCCTTCTCCGCCTTCGAACCCGTTGAGTACCATGTTCGTCTTCATCAAGTCATTATCATCAAGTTGTAACCTTTTGAAGACTGAATAAGGCATCAGATTGACCACAACACCGCCATCAACCATCATCCTGGTAACCGGCTTCCCATTGATGTGCCCTTTGATATACAAAGGCTTGAGATGCTTAACCGGTTCCTCCGGCTTCTCGAAGATGACGTTCTTGGGTCCGAAGTTAATTTGAGCTACTGAACCGGTTTCGTCAACGGCACGAAACTCATCAGACAGATAGTATACCATGTTAATGTCCATGCTCATGTGAGTCGGCGTTCCTTCATAGTTCAGAAGTTCTTCATCATCTGCTGACTCGCCTGGCGGGTCATCAATGGCCGACTCTCCTGGGACTGGCGGTTCGTCTGTCACGAGGTTTGGAAGCTCCTCGTCAGCCGCTGACTCGCCAGACAGGTCATCCATGGCTGAGTCTATGGTTACCGGCTCTCTCAGCATTGGTTCTGTCATTGCTGACTCATTCACCGTTGAATCCTCTGAGGTGAGTTGTGACATTACCGACTCGTCAGCGGCTGGCTTATCTCTTGCTCGGTCTGCAGCTTCAACCTCATCAACCCACGATGAATAAGTAACAGCCGGTATTTCAACCGGCTTTTTGCCCTTCTCCAGCGCAGAGTCCAGTACGCCGGGTGTTTGGGTTATGAACTCTGCCGGCTTAGGCACCCAGACTTGAGAACGTATCATTGGGCGATCCTTGTTAAAACTTGCATCCCTGAGCCGCTCAGCTTCTTCTGCAGCCTTCTCTTGATTCCTCAACCTTTGCAGTTTTCTCTTCTGCGTCTTGGTTAACCCGGCAGGGCACCATCTTGGTTGAGTGTATTTTGGGCCACGCGGCTCAGTCTGACTGGAGCTAGCTTCATGGTCATTCGCCGCGCCGTTAGGCCCGATAACAAGTATCGGTCTGCCTCTTGCCGGCTCTATAACCGGTTCTTTTATCTTCAGTATCTAGCTGCCGATGGTAAGTGAGCCGCCATACATGTTTTCCGGCCCACCAGCCCTAACAGCTCGCGGCTTGACACGCCACACCTTTCCTCTCTCTGGACTTGGCATATGCTCCTTGAGTCGGCTTACTGGCCCTAGCCGGCTTTTCTCAAAAGTGCTTTTCAGAGGTGGCGTCTTTGCTACAGCTGGCTTAACGTACCGACTGAACTCTGCCGGCGACCTTAACGCTTTCCATAGGGCCGGCTTGTGCTTGAGCCGGCTTGTCTGACATACTTGCTCATCAACATGTCGAAAGTCGGCTTAATGCGTTTGTACCTAGCATTAGCTGTGTTAACCCGCCACTGGCCGACTTCCGGGCTCTTCGGCTTAATAAACCTTTGCGGTGATCTGGGCGGCTCTTCCTGTTGCCCCCCGAGCGTAGGATTGCTGATGGTAATCTTGATAACTTCCTTGCCGCCGGGTTCTCGACTTATAGTCGCCTTCCTCCCAGTCACCATGTTGCCGGCTTGCGTGTCCCTGGGCTCACCAACAACAACGTTAGCTTTGTTAGATGATCCGGCCGTCTCTGGCCGAATGAGTACCTTTTTTCCCTCCAGGTCTAGCGCGTTCATTGGGAACGGCTGTTGATCAATTGCCATGCTAGCAAAGCACAATCGTCCGTCATTAAGGGCCGATTGGACCTGTCGACGAAAAACATTACAATCGTTAGTGGCATGAGAGAAAGAATGATGATATTTGCAATAAGCCCGCCGCCTTGTCTCTTCAAGTGGTGGTATGACATGATTGATCTTTATAATTTTGTCTTTCAACAAGGCGTCAAATATTCTATCACACTTGCCTACGTCGAAAGTACATTTAAACTCATCTTCCCGATTCTTACGAACCGGCTTAAAATCATCACACACATAAGGTTTGGCTTTACCCGGCCAAACAAACTCAGCATTATAAATATCGGTTTCCTCGTCTGAGCCGGCACTCCCATCGATGGTGTTAAGTCGGCTCCGGCTCACCCGATGTGATTCTTTCATCTCATTGGCCCGACTCTCCTGAACCAGAGCCTTTTCTTGCACTTGGCCGACACTTAGGAACTCATACCCCTCTAATTTTTCTTTTAAATGGGATCGTAAACCATTAAGTACTAAGTCGGCCATATCCCTCTCAGTTATAGCTAAGCTATAACATCGGTTTCTTGTGTTCCTAAACCTTTTGACATAGTCGGATACCGACTAGTCATGCTTTTGCTTAACCGATGTAAGGTGAGATAATTTTAACTCAATTTCTCCGGCAAAAAAGTGTTCATGAAACTTCCGCTCTAAATGAAACCAAGTATGTATGGAATTAGGAGCTAAAGCAGAAAACCATGAAAAAGCAGTGCCGGTTAAAGATAATGAGAACAAGCGAACTTTATGATGCTCATGATTGGCTTCACCTAGTTGAGCCAAATACTGACTAATGTGTTCCCATGTTGATTTATTATCCACCCCATTGAACTTAGAAAATTCTGGAACTCGGTAACCAGGGGGATAAGGTTGTAAATCAAAATATTCGGGATAGGGCTTAGTATAATTTCTAGGCTTTAGTGTTATCCCGAATTTATCGTAAGCCATCTGATCCAACTCACTCCTCAGCTTGGCCACCATATCGTCCATGTTGTACGATTGAGCCGGCACAGTGGATGAGTTGGTCAAATGGGCGGCTTGTGCCCAGAGAGCCGAATTCTGAGTCGGCGCCGGCTCATCTCCAAAACGTACTGCTTGATCCGGCTGTCTAGCCAAATAAGGTATGCTTTGGATGGGAGTCGGACTTGATAGCATAGGCATAAGCCGGTTATCTTTATTCTGGCTCATCGGCTGTAACTCCGATGGCCGGCTTACGGCGTGTTTTCTTTAGCCTTATCACGTTCCAGCATCACATCATAAATATTATTTGTACTTTGTCCAATATGATAATGGATTTCGGCTAATTGCTCAGGAGTAAAGGGGCTATTGCTTACGGCGGGTTGGCTGATCTTGATGTTCAGAGGCACGTATTCCGTCTCTTTGATCGGTGAGATGACTCCTTGCCGATCCTTCTTGAGACTCGCCAGATACAGCTCCCGATCTGCTTCAGCCTGCTTCTGCCGCAACACCTTGAACTCCTCGTCACGCTTCTTCTCCCAAGCCGCCAAGCCTTGGCGTTGTGCTTCTGGCAGCTCCTCAAGAGCCGGTTTGATGATGTTGTCAGTGCTGATGCCAGCGGCGTCGGTCTTAGAATTGGTCATTGCTGTCCAATTTTTTAGATCGAATCGTCCCCAGCGGAGTCGCCAAAAAGTGTGTTCGCACACGAACACGTCAACGTGTACCCGCAGAGCCGGGGGTGATGCACCGCAACTCACCCCGCGGGAGGCCGGCTCACAGCGCGATACGCAAGACAGTAAGCCGGCGCTTTTGGGACCAGACGCCCCGGTTCCTCGGGAGGGACCCCGTCGGAGGGAGCCGGCGGCGATTGGTTGAATCGGGTCGATTCGCTCGCCCCCGGCTCGGTTGTCGATATTCGATAAACTTATGCTAAGTCGCCGAATAACGGAAGCATGAACAAGGGTTAGGGGGTAAAAAGTAGATTGTATTGATATGTCGATTGTGTGCTTCCTTCAATCGGCCATCACCTCTCACATATATATGATGCGGCTGGACTTCCCGTACAAGTAAGAGACTCCTACACGGATTACAAGTTACAATCAGAGTCGGTTTCTAACCCTAACTAGGTAAGTCACACGCCAGGGCCGTCTTGGGCTCGGACTCTCTATTGGGACGGTTTACAGTGTGAGTCGCCGAAAGCATGGGCCGGCCTTGGTCTTCTGAGTCCACCTTCAGCTTCTCGCAGTCAGCTTTCCTTCTTCTGAGCTGTAGAGCCGGCTTATAGACCCTGGCTTTCTGAGTCGCCCTTTGCTCTTGGCTTCCTGAATCGCCCGTTGCTCTTGGCTCCTTGAATCGCCCGTTGCTCCTGGCTCCCTAAGTCGTCCGTTGCTCTTTGGCTCCCTGAGTCACCCGTTGCTCCTCTGTGTTGACGCCAGCTCACTTTACTTCGTAATCCGCCGCCTTGCCGGGTCTCAATCTCGTCAGCCTTTGATAACCCTGTGAACTGGGACATAACATGATCAACAGCCTTTGAACTACGCCGGCTCAATATGCTAGCGGCAGCTCAGAGTCGCCGGTACTGTGAAACCGAATCCATGATGAGCCGGTTTTGACCTTGAGCTGAATTCTATTGCCGGTTATTGAATTGTTGAGCTGATAATCCACCTCTCTGGGCTGCTACATCTCCTTCACAATGGCGCCTCTTTAGCAGTAATCCTTGAGCTGTCACTAGCCGAGTCATCGCCACACCGGGTCATCCTGGCGGCGGGTCATCAGCCTTGAGTCGCCTTCTGCCAAAAATGAGTGCTAACAACATGGAAGGGGCAACGAGCAAGCCATCCCGAAAGAGGGATCACGAACCTGGACGGCGGCGGCTTCCTCTTCCCACCTCGGCTCTCAACCTACCCCTCTTCTTGCTTCTTTGATTTCGCACCTTGTGCGTGTACCTTTGCTGTAATCCAACTAGTAGCTACTCTGAATTCCCCATCGAGCAATACATCTGAGAGCTATCCTAGTAGTCGCTAACACTTGGTATCAACCTGGCTCTGATACCAATTGTTAACGTCCCAGGCCCAGCTCCCAACCTCCGGCATATGTTCGGACGTTTCCGGTGCGCATCGGACACACCACTACAAGCAAAGAGCCCACCACATCCCAAAAAGACTAGCCTGAAGGGAGTGTGGCACTCTTCCTTATAAGGTGGTCCTAGCCCCCTCCCATATCCGAGGTGGGACTAAAGTCACTGGCAACGCCCAATGGCCAGCGTCTCTGACACAACTAGATCAGCGCAAGCAATCTCAGCACTTGCACAGAATTTTTCAAGAGCTATGTCCAACCATAAGAAAATTAAGAGGCATGGCTGGGAGAGGCCAACGGAGGGCATGATAAAGTTAAATGTAGATGCTGCTTTCGACCCCGACAAAGGTTCTGGAGCTACGGGTGCTGTCCTTCGAGATCACGCAGGTTTCTTCGTGGCGGCATCATGCAGTGACATCCCGTTTGTGGAGGAGGCGGCAACAGGAGAAGCACGGGGTTTAAGAGATGGACTTCTCCTAGCAAATGAAATGGGTTGCAATAAGCTATGCGTAGAAGGGGATTGCATGGAAGTTATCGAGATCATGCAAAACGGCGGGAATTCTCTTGGCCCGGCAGCGGCAATCTATGAAGAATGCTCTTTTCTAGCTCGTAATTTTATATCTATAGTTTTTTCTCATTGTCCTAGGGAGGCCAATATGGCGGCAGATTTGTTAGCTAGGAACCCGGAGGTCTCTCGAACTATTGTCTGGAAATCGGAGCTTCCAGGTTTTCTAGTTGATGTTTTGATAAACGATGTATCAATGTTTACACATGAAATATAAACTGCCATGATGGCTTTTCCCTCAAAAAAAAACGTATCTGCTCAAAAATCAAGGAACAACAAGTGACAGACAAACAATGAGCAGATATTAAAAGATGTCTACACAAAACAAAGCTATTAGCATGCTGCTCATTATCTAGAAAGTAGGATGCTACTATCTTTGAGACCAACCTAGGATGAATGGCGCCACACTTTCTAAATGGAAGCAAGTTGAAGAACAAAAAGGAGAGAGTGATTCAGAGCCTTGATGCATGGCCCTACCTAGAGCTCGATAACAATAACAACGTTGCCATCTATCACTCATCACTTCATCAGTTTAATTAATTAGCAGCACTGGTCGAAGAAGAATAATTGATTGTGCAAATGCAGGCACATGCACCGATGAGAAAGTTTTCTTGAAACTCAATAGGAGACAGACAACAACAACCAGCACCTCCGTCGGCTGCTGCCTTTAATTAATTTCCATTCCCCACACAGATACTGCTTTATACCAGCAAGATTGAATCCAGCTGCTCAAAGAGGAGGCTGCAGCTGAAACTTTTATCCTTCTTCCTTTTTCGCAAAAGACACTAGCAGAATGAGACTTGCATTAACTTTTCCTTGGACGTATATGATGCTAAGCTATGTCCAATAGCATTGTTAGTCCGGGCACAGGGAACAAGCATTGATTGATCGCATATCTACCTGATTATGGGAGGAGTTTTGTATGGCTAGAATCAGATGCTAGTTTAGTGTTTGGGTTGATGAATCCCACCCCGCTGCTAATGTTAAATATGCAGCTAGACACTAGCTAGAACCAATCCTTTTACCTTTGCATACTAAATGATTTAATTAGTGTTTCGAATACTTATTAGGAGGGTAGAAGACAAAGTGAGTACATGGCTGCTCTTTACACTTATTCATACTGCATAGAAAGCAACAACTTTATTCTATAGTTTGAACATAGATGTCCAATTTTTTTTAACGGACAGAGATCTCCCAAAATTGTAAAAAACTTCAGAATTTTTTAAAATTATCGGCACTTTTAAAAAAATGTTCACAAATTAAAAAAAAGGAATATCCAAAAATATAACCTGTTTTGCACATTCAAATCTTCAAGTGTTGATTTGGCTGTCAGCATTGTGTTCAGCAACTCAAGATTTGTAGTCATATAAACTACCTGAGAGAAGTTGGCTGCTTGCATCATTACTAGTATTGCTGGATGATACCCCGCATGTTGTTGCGCGAATGTTTTGCAGTATATTTCAATGATATTTTATTGTATGGAACATGCATATTTAGAGTAATAATACGAAAACTATAACAGAAAATACATATAATTTTATTGCGTTTGATTATTCTAGTTGTAAAATATTTAATAAAAATATATGCATATAATTAATATGGAAAATACATATAATTTTCTGTTTCTTTTTTGGGTTTTTACTTTTTTTAACAAAATGTTCACGAATTCAAAAAAAATTTACATTTTTTAAAACAAGTCAGAACTTACAAAAAATATCGGATTTTTTAACAAAATATTCACAAATTTGAAAAAATGTCTCCAAAATTTGGAAAGTATTCAAAAAATTTAAAATATGTGTGAAGCTTTTCAAAAATGTTCACAAAAGCTTTTTTTATAAAATATTCACATTTTTTCAAAAAAATAAATATTAACAAATTTAAAAAATATTCACCTTTTAAAAATGTTCATTTTAAAAAATATTCATATTTCTTAAGACCAAAATAAAATCCTAAAAACCAGAAAAGTCCAAAAGAAGTAAAGAACCATCTAAAACCTAGTAAAACGAAAAAATTGTAGCAACGCTCGCTCCAGCAGCTTACACTAAAACGCGCCGACCCAATCATGGTGACCTGCATGAGTTACCCTTCTATTTGACGCAAAGAGCGTAGCATCAAGTAGGAGGTCCCAGTTTGACACTAATTATGTGTTTGGTTTGAGGGACATGCTAGGGTGGCTGTGGGTATCCCCAACCAGGTGGCTAGGGATAACCCTTTTTTCTGTTTGGTTGGAAGGGTGGGGTTATCCCATGTTTTGTTTGGTTGAAAGGATGAAACGTGGTTGAGGATAGCCATCGGAGTGTTTGGTTCGAGGGATGAATGAAGGATAAGGGTTGTGGTAACCTTTTTTACTTGAGGTGGTGAGATTACCCTCATAATTTGCACTTTTTCAATGGAAGGAAGGAAAATACAGTATGTACAGTCATAATTTCAAAAAAAATTAACTTTTTCACAACAAACCAAAACAAAACGATAGTCAAAATAATGAAATAATTTTAGCAACTTAAATAGTCATTACAAATACAATCTCGGAAAATAATATGTCCTTACAAATAAGTTCCAGCACACAGAATAGTTCAACAAAGTACAATAATTCATCACAACGACCTAAATGACATAGTAGTTACTACATATTTTGACCTTGCAAATGGTTTTGTCGGTCTTCCCACATTTGATCAGCAAGTCCTTGCCTAAAATTAGCCATGTATGCATGTTCATGTGCTTGACCACTTGATGACGAAGCATGAGTAATATTTGGCACCCATTCATCCTCGGGTATGATATATTCATCTATCCCATCATTTATAACCCAATTGTGAATAATGCAACAAGCCACAACAATGTCAACTTGTGTTGGAAAGAGAAAGAATGGGGTGGCATCATCAAGTATCTTGAATCTTCTCTTCAATGACCCAAATGCACGTTCGACGGTCACACGAAGAGAAGAATGCCTAAGGTTGAACAGCTCCCTCTCATTTTGCACAGGGTTGTTTCCCCACTCATTCAAGTGGTACCTCACACCACGAAAAGGAGGCAAAAAACCCCGTCTGGCTCCATATCCAGCATCAACTAGATAAAATTTACCTAAATAAGGAACATTTGGGTTACTTGGTTATATATATATGAATACCCCATTGATATGACAGATGTATATACTTCATCTATTACCTTGTGGGACACATAGACCATTTTCACGTTCTAAAGCATCACGTAAAACTAGAGCATCATGTGCTGTCCCCTCCCACCCGGCCAACACATATGTGAATCGAAGATCAAAATCTACAGCCGCCATCACATTTTGAGTAGCATAAGTCTTTCTACCACGGAAGGAAGCCTCCATATCCGGTGTAACAGAGGCTCGCACATGTGTACCATCAATAGCTCCAATACAATCCTATTTGGTGAAAACAAAAACCCAAAAATTAGGATCTAAACAAATTCATGCCTACAATGACAAAATGTAGTTGTCACTTGGTCTCATACCTTAAAGTATGGATCCCACCGGTAGTTTCCTTCTATTTTGGTTTGGGTCTCCAATGAAGGCGCTAATAAGGTCATCTCGAAGCTCGCCAATGGCATAGAGTACCCTTTGGAAGTAACGGCTCACGACTTCACCGGATCTACCAAAATTGGCGCCAATTACCCTATTTCTAATGTTGTGCCCAACGGTGTGCAAGAACATTGCTACTTGTTGCTCAATAGTCAAATGTATTGTGTCCTTTAGCAAGTTGCGATCCCTAAAGAGTTGACAAAACCTAAAGAAAGGTTCTCTCCGAAGCCTAAGCATGTTCACACAAGTTGTGTCATTCTTCCATATTTTGTTGTCAAAATACTCTCTTCTCATCCTATCTCTCTCATCAATTGGGGCATACGTAATTGCTTCTCTTCTTTTTCTTTTTCTGGATTGAACAACCAATGTTATCATGTTGATAAACCATTGTGCCGCAGCCGCATAAATTAACATCTTTGTTTTTCTGTCCATCTACAATGCAATTACAAATGATACTTTAACATGTGAACAAGAATAATTCAATGGCACACAATCTGTCTACAAGAAGCCAATTATTCAGAGGTAAATCAACGTTCTCTTCTACTGTCAAATATTTCAGAAAAAGAAACAGGGGGTTAGACAGGGGGGTGTATGTTTTACCTCAGATTGAAGGAGTTGTGCTGCCAATGTGCTCACGGTGACCTTCAAATATCCTGCAACAGTAGATAATATACAATCAGTTCCCGCAAAACAAAAAAAACAGATAATATACATCAGTCTAGTACACACACACATGAGCAGACTCTAGCACACGCACGCATGAACATTATGCATCACTCTGCAACAACAAAGCATCAGACGCACAAACTTCAGAACACACACACGCCGACGCAGCCGAGCGGATTCAGTCGTGCGCATGCAGCCGTTCGCGGCACCGGATGCACTTGCGCTCGCCGTGGAGAACCTCCCGTGTGCACTTGCACCGCTCGCCGGGGAATCCTTCTCCACCTCCGCCTGCAGGCCCTGGTGGTGAGCTCCTCCCATGGCCAGGCTCCCCACGGTGGGCATGGGTGGCCTCCTGGTGCCGCTCGCGCCTCCTCAAGCCCCCAGCCGCCGCCCTCGTTCAGATCGACTCGCGCCGCCGCCTCAAATCTAGCTCGCGTCGCCCCCGTGCACACCCTCCGCAACGGCCGATCGGCACACGCGATTGATGGAGGTGGGAAGATAGAAGGAAAGGAGGAGATAGGGAAAGACTAGAGAAGGACTCACCTCTCGCCGACCTCTCTGCTAGATGCATCGCCGCCGCTGTCGCCGCCGCCCACGGAAGAGTGAGATGAGTAATGGGGAAAGTGAGGGTTCGCGGGGGTCAATACCCGAAAATATTGTTTCGCGCCTGGACGCAGCGACCCGCTCGTTTTTCGCGGGTGACCCCAGCCCCGTTTTTGGCGAATATTCGAGGCATATGGCTGCCCCTATCCTCCCTCGCCTCGGATCCAAACGGATGGCATCCCCCGCATAGAAGGGCTATCCCTGTCCCTTGGAGGATATCCTTGCAACCAAACACATCCTAAAGGCGTCAAATAGGAGGTCTCAATCGGCCGGTCTCCAATGTCGTTGCTACTTGAAATTACTAGAATTACTAGATAGCCACACATTGTTGCGGGAATGTTTTGCGGTATATTTTAATGATATTTGATTGTATGAAACATGCATATTTAGAGTAACTAGTAAATGTGAACCTGCGATACACGTTGATATTAGGCATTATATTAATTGCACGTAAATATTAGGTAGAATTTTTTTGCTCATTAATTATGTGCTTAGCGCTAACATTGATATTTGGAATGATATTAATTGCACGCTAAAAATGTTGAGCGCTCACCATTGGAGCAATCTAGGTCGTTGGATTGACCTGGTTTGATGGTTGAGATTACTTGGATCTGCTCCTTTGGGTCTTTTTATATTGTTATATTATATTATATAGATAATATGGAAACTAAAACTAGCAAACATATAATTTATTAATATAGTTGTAAAACATCTATTAAATATAATATAATGAAAATTCCCATGGCGTTTCTCCCCTATCCTTGGCGGCTAGGGCAAACTATCCTCTCTAGACTTCGTCGGTGAGACAGTGGATTCGTCTCCCTACTGCCTGCCGCTCCAGCGGCCAGTGGTGGGGAGGGAAATCCCGGTGCCCCCGCTCCAGTTAATAGCTTAGGTTAGGGTTTTTTAGCCCTGGCGGGTGCGGCGCTCAGGAGGATGGCGCCGTTTCTTCTTTGAGTTTGTCTTTCGGGCTTTGACCCTCCTTGAGTCCATCCGTATGGACGTAGTCGACAGAGCTTCGACGTAGATTCCTACCCTCTCCTTGGGGCGGTGAGGTTAGGGTTTCTCGTCGTGTGGCGAGATTTGATGTCAGTTGATTCAGATCTATTCAAGGTTTCAACGACGACGACTGCCGCTCCAGGGCGCTAGTCCTTAGGGGCAGTGGCGAATCTAACAGGACATTGGAGGGTAGGCTTAAAACATAAATTCCTAAGTTTAATTAGCAAATGCATTGCAATTGTTGCATGTAAAGCACCAGAGTATACTTGGCAAGTGGTATGTTTAGCTTAAATAGGATTTTGGAGGGTAGGCTTAAGCCTATTGAAGCCTCCCTAGTGGAATCGCCACTGCTTAGGGGCACGTGCACGAAGACTTCCCGGCCATCATCGACAAGGTTAAGCCGACTCTGGTAGGGGAGCGGCGACAGCGGCCGTCGGCAGCTCATTCTGGCGGCGGTAGTGCTCGTCTGTGGTCTCGGGATCTCGATGTAATTTTTATTATGTCTGAGGTGCTTTGTACTTCCGATGAACTTTTATAATAGGTTTGAACATTTGCGCAAATAAAAGAGGTGTGTCTTTTCTATACATGATTGCATGTTGAGATAAGATTTTTTTTCCATGTATAATGGATGGTGAGATGGCATGCTCAGCCCCGTATCTTGGCATGTGCAACCGGAGCGGTTAAACTGGGCCTCCAAATTTCAGGGGCCCCAATATTAGAGATTACTACTGATATTGAGGAAGACCAGGTTGGCATTCAGTTATTGACCGCTCCCGAGCAGTTTCACTGAGTTTTCTTTCCAGTTTTGTTTGGGTTTTTCCGTTTAGTCTAGTTTTCAGCTGTTTTATGTTTTTACTTTTGAGTTTTAAATTTATATTTCATTTCATTTTTATTTTTTCATATTCAGTTTTTATTCCTGTTAAGTTTTTTTTTTCAATTTCATCTGGATTTTGGGTTCCTTTCAATTTTTATTATTTTGCAATTTTTCCTCTAATATTTTTATTGTAGACTTAAAACTTTACCAATAAATGGTGAACTTTTTAAATATGCGATTAAATTTTATATTATATGGTGAACTTTTTAATATATAGTGAATATTTTATAATGTACACTAAATAGTTTAAACGCATACTGATTTTTTTTAGTATTTCAAGAATATTTATACAATACATATTATTATTTTAATAGGTTTTTAAGTAATTAAATCCTAAAAAATGATCCAACAGTTAGTTTTTCATAGGAAAATCAACTGAAAGATTTAAGAAAAAAAGAATATAAGAAAAATCGCCCAAGGGACTGCACTAGTTGAAAAGTGGAAAAGGTTGGCATTCTATTTTTTGTTGAGAATCGAGTTGGCATTCAGTTAGTGACTGCTCACGAGCAGTTTCACTGAGTTCTCTTTCCAGTTTTGTTTGGATTTTCCGTTTAGTCTGGTTTTCAGTTTTTTTACTTTTCAATTTATATTTCTTTCCATTTTTATTTTTTCATATTCAGTTTTTATTCCTGTTTATTTTTTACCTTTTCCCAAATTCATCTGGGTTTTGTTCTTTCTTTCGGTTTTCTAGCTTTTGTACTTTCTCCTTTTTTAATAATTTTGTCGTACAATTAAAAATTTATCAATAAACGGTGAATATTTTTTAAATACACAATTAACATTTTATAATATATGGTGAACTTTTTAATATATCATGAATGTTTTATAATGTACATTGAATATTATTAAACACACACTGAATATATTTTCAATATTTTAGGAATATTTATTTAACACATAAATTTATATTAATAGGTTTTTAAATATTTAAATTCTAAAATACACATTGTTGGTTTTGAAAGGAAAATCGACCGAAAAAATGAATATAAAACGAATAAAACAGTATCGCTCAAGGGAGTGCACCATGCATTGCCAGAGTGGGCTGGCAAACTACGCCTGATCCTGTGCGTAGCCTTTACTATTTGAGGTCTCTCCAATTTGACGCTTCAACAAGACTCCATTTTTCATAGTGTTTGGGACAGTTCAAACCTTCTAGAAGGTTCTAGACCAGTTTATTATTGGTCCTGGAAACATTCTAGAATGTAATTCTATGTTTTTTTTGTTTTTAAACTTATTCAGAATTTCAAATATGTTCATGTTTTTAGAAATGTTCCTTTTTTTAACTATTCAGAAATTACAAAAAATATAATAAATTTAAAAAAATATTCACATATGTGAGAAAAAGGTTTGGAATTTAAAAAAATGTTCTCAAATTTTGGAAAGTTAATTTTTTTTAAAAATGTGTCTAAAGTTTTAGAAACAATTTTGGCATTTTTTTATAAAATATTCAATATTTTTTTAAAAAAAATCACCTTTAAAAAAATATTCATTTAAAAAAACAGTCATGTTTTTAAGACTGAAATAAAAATGCTTAAAAATCAGACAAGACCAAAAGAAATAAGGAACCGTCTAAAACCTAGTATAACAAAGAAAAAACATCTAACAACGCTCGCTCCAGCAGCTAACACTAAAATGCGTCGGCCCAATCATGGTGGCCTGTGTGGGTCATCCTTCTATTTGACGCAAAAGGCATATCATCAAATAGGAGGTCCCATTATTTGACACTAAATGCGTCAAATAGGTGGTCTCAAACGGCCGGCCACCCATGTCGTTGCTGCTTGAAATTACTAGTATTACTAGATGATAACCCACACGTTGTTGCGGATATGTTTTGCAGTATATTTCAACGATATTTGATTGTGTGGAACATGAATATTTAAAATAATAATGTGTACATTAAAACTGGAAATACATATAATTTATTGTGTTTGATTATTATAGTTGTAAAATATTTATTAAATATAAGTATCATAATTGAATGAAAATTCTCATGCATGTTTGCATGTTGAGGTGAGTCTTTCCCTATACATGGTTGCATGTTGAGGTTAGCTTTTTGACATGTATAATGCATACTGAGATCGCATGCTTCCATGAGAGAAATAGTTAATTAAGGCTAGCTATTTAAATATAGAATAGTACATAAGTTGAGGTTCTATGACGTTATGTGCGGCAGTTGTAGTCTTGGGGATACCTGGGAGTGTGTGCACGAAGTGATTAGTAGTGATAGTGAACGCCGTGCAATTCCTATGGTGTCAAATAGTTGTCGAATTGCCCACAGCGACCCGCTATGAGCTCGCCCAGGTTGGCATTCGGTTACTGCCGCACCCGAGCGGTTTCACTGAGTTTTCTTTTTGGTTTTGTTTGGGTGTTTCCGTTTAGCCTGGTTTTAGCTGTTTTATTTTTTTCCTTTCCAATTTATAATTCATTTCTCATTCTCTTTTTCATATTCGGTTTTTATTCCTGTTTAAGTGTTTTTCCCCTTCACTCTTTTCCCGATTTCATCTGGGTTTTGGTTTTTCTTTTGGTTTTCTTGCTTTTGCACTTTCTCCTTTGTTTTTATAATTTTATTGTACAATGAAAAAGTTCTCAATATATGGTGAATATGTAACACCCCCAGTGTCATACTATAGTGACCTCGCACTGATCATGCCAAGTCATCATTAATTACAATGCTTGATCACATTAGAATCATATCTCCTTTCAAATTCCAATTCAAATTGAAATTCAAATATAAAGTGAAAATAAAAGTTGTTCAAATTTGAAAACCAAAATGTTCATAACGTTTCAAATAATTCTGAGGCATTTATAAGAATATAATCAACATTTATTCAATTAGTTAAATGACCATAACACACTAAATCAGAACCAAAACAACAATAATTAAACCCATTTCATTTAATTAAAATTCAAATGAAATCATATTTTCTCCAAACTAATTTCTGGTAGTAACTAAAATTGCACTGTTAATTTTGGGCCAAGTCTCATATTTTACAAAACTAAAATTTGTGTCTAAACGTTTTATGAAACAGAAACTAGAAAAGGAGAAGACAGAAAAACAAAAGATAAAAAGAAAAATAAAACAAACCCCCCTCCCCCCGGGCCTCGGCCCAGCCAGCCGGCCCACCCCGCGCGCCTGGCCTATATGGCCCCCCCTTCCACCCCCGAAACCCTAACCCTCCCATTTCTCCCCCCCCCCCGAACCCCTCTCTCCCTCAGCGCTGCCTCGCCGCCGCCCACCGCCGTCGCCGCCCGTCACCGCCTCGTCCTCGTCCCCGACCTCCTCCTCGCGGGACTCCGTCGAGCCTCGCCGGCGAACCCCTGCAACGGGGGTGAGAACCCCGAGCCCCGCGGCCGTTTTTCCCCTCTCCCTCTCCGTCCCGCGTCGCCGCGCCCGACGCCGCGCCGTCGCCACCGCCTCGTCGCCGCCGCTGCACGCCCGAGCGGCCCCTCGCCGAGCCCCCCCTGCCGCCGCTCGCGCGCGCCCGCTGCTCACTGCCGCGCTCCTGCTGCTGCGGCTCCGCCCGCTGACCCGCTCGCGCCGCCCGCCTGCGCCGCTGCCGCTGCCGCCCGCGGCCGCCTCAGCCCGGCTCCGACTGAGCCCGCCTCCGGCCGCCGCCGCCTCGCCGGCCGCGCCCGCCGCTGGCCATGGCCGGCCCTCTGCCGCGCGCGCGCGCAGCTCCCCACTGGCCGCGCGGACACGTCCGGCTAGCCCACTGCCAGGTGGGGCCCAGCCCCTATTTAAAAAAAGGAAAAGAAAAGAATTAAAATAAATAAATAAATAAATGTTAATTAATTAACTTAATTAATTTTGTTTAATTAAACTAATTACTTAATTAGCCTAATTAATCTGTAATTAGTATAATTAACCCCTAATTAGCTAATGTGACACCGACAGGCGGGACCCACATGTCGGGTTGACTTTGACCAGTCAGAGTTGACTGCTGACGTCACAGTGACGTCATGCTGACGTCAGCATGCACTGTTTCGGATAATTCTAATTTAAATAATTAAATTAATTCCAGAAAATGATTAAAACTTTGAAAATTAATATAAAATAAACCGTAACTCGGATTAAAATAATTTATATATGAAAAACGATCAGAAAAATATGACGATTCCGAATATGCACTCCGTTCATCTGTCCGGTGCCCCTAACTACCTGAACATGGAACCGTCCCCTCCGTTTCATCTGACCGAAAACACCAGACTTTGGGAAAACATTCCCGGATGTTTTCCCCCTTCACCTGTATTGTGTAGTACTGCGATAGATCACCCATCGAACAACGTGCTGCCATGCCATGCATTTGTGTTGCCTCTGTATGCTTTATATTTATTGTTTCTTCCCCCTCTTCTCTCTCGATAGACGCTGAGACCGACGCCGACCCCGACGACTGCTACTCCGTCGGCGACCAATCTTTTGCCGCATAGCAACCAGGCAAGCAAACCCCCTTGACGCATGCCTATATCACCTATTCTTTCTCCCTCCTACTTGCATTAGAATTTGCTGCTGCTATTGTTTTATCCTATTCTGATGCATAGCCTGTTTATTGTAACTTCTGTTGATACTTTACCAGATATCCTAAATGCTTAGTATAGGTTGGTTGAAATCCATCTGTGGCCCCATCCTTGTCCTAGCTGCCCCGCTTAGCTACTAGTGCCCCGATCGATGTGATCGTCGGGCTGAGACCAGCACTGCACTACTCACACCCCCTTGGTTGTACGGCTCTGCAGGGCTACTATCGAGTGCCGAGGGTGATACCTCGTACTGCACTTCTGATGATATCTCTGTAGTATAGCACATCGGTGGTGATTGCAGAGGGTGATTCCTCGCTCTCCCCTTCCCGATGATGACTCTGTCGTGCAACTTCTTTAAGTGGGGACCATCGAGGGTGATTCCTCCTGGTTCTCCTTGATGGATTACATCGAGTAAGAATCCATCGAGGGTGATTCCTCGGATTCCTTCTTGGTGTTCTGAACACACAGTTACCGGGATTTTACTACAGTTACTGGGTAAAGTCGGGTCGACCCCGAGGGGTACCCGCGAGAGATGTGAAGTCGGGTTGACCGTGAGGATACCCGCGAGATAATTACGAGGCGCGGCCGGGCAGGCAGAGACCGCCCTAGAGAGGGATGGGCCTGGCCCTTGTTGCACTTCCTCGAGACGGGACGACAGGAGTACTGATCGTCACCGCGAGCTCCTAATAATTCGCTAACGGATTTGGGTATCTGATCTGAGTGGGTCGTTGGCCTTATACGCACTACCATCACGCGGGATAATGGTTTATGGGGCCCTCGGCACCGTATGTATCAGCCGAAAGCTTTGTCAGACGTCCAGTTCAGCATTGCGGCTCGTTCGGGCAGGTGCCATCCAGGACAGAGGTGGTGTTTGTTCCGTTCACCCACGCAACGACCCGGAGTGCAAAGGGCGATGGCCCAAGACCCCTGAGCGCTTAGGATGTAGACCGGCGGGGACCTCTCTGCTTAGCTCTAGGTAGGACTACGTCGTGTCGATTACCCGAGGCCGGGCATGACCCGATAAAAGTGTGTCCGGCCAGAGTTAATCGAGCGTGTTGGGTAACAGTAGTGCACCCCTGCAGGGAAGTTATCTATTCGAATAGCCGTGTCCACGGTAACAGGACGCTCAGTGTTGTATCCCGATCTATTACTACTTGAACTGGATACATGTTAATTAATTGTAAGCTCCGGGATTGCTTTCTCGCAGGGAGTCGAGAAAGGATCTCTGGGCTTTGCTTCAACATGCTTGTTACTTTATATTATGCTAATCTACACTCTTCTTATGCTGCAAGACCGCTGAAGATGCTAGTCTTCGATAGGCTAGGCTTTCCCCCCTGTTCCGGCATTTCTGCAGTTTAGTCTAAGGATACATCCCCATTCATTTGATACCGATGCATATTTAGCATAGTTCTGATGTCAGTCTTGCGAGTACTTTGGATGAGTACTCACGGTTGCTTTGCTACTCTTTTTCCCCCTATACCTGATACCTGCGACCAGATGATGGAGCCCCGGAGCTAGCTACCACCGCCGACGATTACTACTACACCTCTGGAGGATCCTACTACTACGTGGAGAACGCCGACGACCAGGAGTAGTTTAGGAGGCTCCCAGGCAGGAGGCCTTGCCTCTCTCGATCAGAGTCGTTGTTTGTTTTCGCCTTCTTAAGGCAACTTGTTTAACTTTGTGTCTGTACTCAGATACTGTTGCTTCCGCTGATGCTTGTGTAACTCGAGCTTATGTATTCGAGCCCTCGAGGCCCCTGGCTTGTAATATAAAGCTTGTATTATTTTATTTTGTGTTTAGAGTTGTGTTGTGATATCTTCAAGTGAGTCCCTAGGCTTGATCATGTGTATTTGCGTGTATGATTAGTGCACGGTCGAGTCGGGGGCGTCACAGAATAGTTTTAATATACAATGAACATTTTTCAATATATGGTGAACTAATATATAACGAATATTTTTAATATACACTGAACATTTTTAAACACACACTGATTTTTTTAAATATGTGACGAATATATTTTTAATATATATTTTTATTTAATATGTCCTAAGTATTTAATTCCTAAAAAATGATCCAACAGTTAGTTTTCCAAAGGAAAATCGACTGAAAAAACAAATAAAAGAAAATCGCTCAAGGGAGTGCACCACGCATTGCCAGAGTGGGCTGGCCAACTAGGCTTGAACCTGTGCGTAGCCCTTCCTATTTGACGCCACTATTTTAGACTTTCCTTATTAGACGCTTCAAACAAGACTCCGTTATTCATAGTTTTTGGCACGGTTCAAACCTTCTAGAAGGTTTAGAACAATTTATTATCGGTTTTAGGAACCTTCTAGAAGTTAATTTTCTGTTTTTTTCCTATTTCTCTTATTATTATTATTATTATTATTATTTTCTTTTTGAGTGTTTCTTTCAAAAAATGTTTACAAGTTTTAAAAATTCATGATTTTGAAAAATGTTCATTTTTTTAAAACTTTTCAGAAGTTAGAAAAAGTATTGGAGTTTTTATATACATATTGGCAATTTTGATTTTTTTTGGAATTTCAAAGATAGTTCCCAAAATTTTGAAAGCACTCACAATTTTCAAAATGTGTGTGCAGTTTTTAAAAAATGTTCACAAATGTTTTTAGAAAATATTCACGTTTTTCCAAAATATATTAACAAATTTCTAAAATGTCCACCTTCTAAAGAATGTTCATTAAAAATATTCATGTTTTTTATGTCAATAATAAAAAAATCTCCTAAAAACCAGAAAAACCAAAAAAATAAAGAACCATCTAAAACCTAGTAAAAGAAAAAAAAATTGTAGCAACACTCGCTCCAGCAGCTTACACTAAAATGCGTTGGCCCAGTCGTCATGGCATGTGTGTGTCACCCTTCTATTTGATGCAAGGAGCGTAGCACCAAATAGGAGGTATCATTATTTGACACTAAAGGCGTCAAACTGAGGTCTCAAACGGCCGCCCAACCATGTCGTTGCTGCCTAAAATTTCTCACTGGCGTTGTTATCCCCGAGCCAATCAATGTTTAGACCCCGCCAAGCCCACTCAAGGAGTTGTTTGATTCGCAAAAAGCCCACCCCATATACCGGACTAGTTACTGCAAAACATATATGTGTTTTTCATGCCAATTACTTTATGTGCAAGTTCTAAAAAACACAATTATATGTGCATGTTATAAAAAAAAAGGGTGCAGTGCAGGAACTTCACAGCTAAATGGTAAAGCTTATATCTTGTTGTTCAGGTCATAAAACTAGTTTGCTGTACATCATTTCTCTACTTTAAATGGCAAGCTTATGCTGTATATATATTGACCAATGATCATCCTAGAGCGAACACTGACAATGACAGTGTAGCAGCACACAATAGCACTCACAGTGACATGACACCATTTCCGATCGGTCCTACAACTTAGTCAGACATTGAGATGTTGCCGATGATCATCTCTTACTAGTTTTTTCTTTTCTTTTTTGAGTAAAATAACACCTCTTACCAGCGGAAATCTATAGTTTTTTTTACGGGTGGAAATCTATAGCTGGACACGAGCTCAGACCGTGTAGTATGGCAGACTGGAAGCGAAGGAGTGGGCGGCCCGAAACTAAAAAGCCGTCATGATCCACGGCCTGTTCATGGTCCTTAGCTCCAGTTGAACTGCTCTGAGTTTTTCTTTTTGCAGTAACTCAATTAGTACAACATATAATTCTAAAAGAAGACACTGTTTTTCTTTTTCAGGAACAAAAATCCACTTTCTCGTAAAAACACAATTGTTTTTTTTTTGTGTGGAAGAAACTTCCAATGTATTCATAATCCATCATGGCATTACAGAACGGAAACACTAAAAATCTGACGTTTTTCATGGCAAGTTATATTGGCGAGATGATGTCGAATTTAGTTTGCAAGCCCGGCAATTATTCTAACAAAAAAAAAATGAACTGAGACGGATTTGCCATGCTCGCCAATTAAACTTGCCATCCTCGAAGAGCATAATTTTGCCATGAAAAATGTTTGATTTGCCATGGTGAAAAAACTGATGTCAGATTTGTAGTTAAGTCCTTACATAAAGCACAATATTTCTTGTGTAACTTTGCAATGCTCTGCTTGATTAATCATCGCTACTGTGCAACAGATTCTGCCAACTAGAAATTAAATTATTATTTTTGCGACGAACTAGAAATTAAATTTTGGTAACGTGCCAGTACAGTACATCATCGACCATATGTTATTTGTTTAGCATTTCTAGGCTTATGTATGTATGCTGTACGTACGTATTGACCATCACACAGTACGTAACACTGAGAGTGAGAGATGGAGCACCGTTTCTGGGCGGCCTAATTATCCGGTTATGCCGTCTTGACCATCATAACAGTACGTGACACTGACATTTTTCTTATTGACTAGACGTAATACTGACAGTGACAAGGTACTTTGCGTTTCTGCTTGGTCTTAAAGCTGACCCAGTCAGACATTACGATGTTACTGATGATCACACACACGCTAAGAAGAAGATGCATATGATTTGACCTCTCATCTTATTGGCTAGACAGCACACTTGCACAATCAAAACACTCCAGCTTAACGGTCACTCACTCACACTACGTTACATCGATAGAACATCTCTCACATGTCGGCGGCGATCCCCTCGTCGCCGGCGACGGCGGTCTCGATGTCCTGGACACGCCTGTTTGGGACGGCACAGTTGTTCCGGATCTCGCCCTTGGTGCCGGTGAGCAGGTCCATGTTGCTCATCTTGGTCATGGACCTGGCGAACTGCTCAAAGAAAGCGCCCTGGTTGAGGGAGAAGCGGGTGGCCATGCGCTTGGTGGTGGGGTGGTCGATGAGGCCCTGGTCCGACTTGAACAGGCCCTGCCTCGCGATCAGGTCGAAGTAGTACTTGTTGTCGAAGACGTCCGGGGTGCGGACGTCGAGGTTCTGGGTGAGGGTGCCGGCGGGGTTGTCCCCGGCGCATTTGTTCCGCAGCGCCGTGGCGAACTTGGTGTCGATGGCCGGGTTGGTGTCGAAAACCGGCTTGAAGCGGTCCTCGAAGGCCGGGCAGTGGGCCACGCCGAAGGTGTGCGCGCCGGAGAGGGAGACGAGGTCGGCCACGTCGAGGCTGCGGTTGCTGAAGGAGGAGATGAGCGTCGGCACGTCAAAGGAGGGCGCCGGCAGGGTACCGACGAGGTCGGACGACGCCGGGGCGAGCCCGTCACGGCGGCCCAGGGCGACGTCGAAGCGCGGACCGCCGGCCTTGATGAGGGAGTCGCGGGTGGCGAGCACGGTGATGTCGGCGCAGGAGACGGTGGGCCCGCAGGCACTGTGCACGGCGGCGCGGATGCGCTCGATGAGGTCCAGCGCCACGGGGCGGAGCGTCTGGTTGGGGATCTCGTTCAGCTCGCTGCCGGCGCCCTTGAGCAGCACGGACGCGTCGCAGCCCTGCGGGAAGCAGTCGTGGAAGAGGATGCGGATGAGGGCCGGCGCCACGCCGACGTCGCGCCGGAACGTCTCGGCGACGTGGAACTCCACGATGTGCTCCAGGTCCGGGCACGTCGCCGCGTGGAAGTTTGGTGATAGCTGGCCGTCCGAGGAGTGAACGGCGGCGCAGACCAAGGCCAGGACGGCGATGGCCGCTGCTGCTCTGGACGCCATCGCTGAAGCTGATCTTCTTCTTGCACCAGACCTAGCAAGTTACCTACGAGTGAGGGAGGGTCGTGTGGCTTGCACATGATACCCACTACCCCTTACTATTTATACACCGAACGGCTAGTCACCTCCGAGCTGGCTGGCCCGATCTGATCCACATGTGATGTTCAAGTCGTAGAGATTAACTAGAGAAGTTGATCCACGACGATTAGCTACCTCCATGTGATCCAGAAGAGTAGACTAGTCGCAGAGAGAGACGGACTAATTACAAATTAAAGAGGAAGATGCAACATGTGCAAGTTGCATGGACAAAGGTCATGAAAATCAACAGCTCGTGTCTCTTCCTCGAACTTTCCTCCTGGTTTCCACGTGAACTTTCACCTAACACCACAGTGACATGCATGCTGGACATAGTACTATATTATACGAGTATGCAAGGAAAAGTGGCATAGATTGCTAGACAGATTCCACGAATCGAGTAGTACGTGCTTGCTAATTTGGTAGGGCATAATTTACGGATCAAGCAAGAGCATCCAGTTGGATCTACTTAACGGATATGGAATCATTCTGAACGACACCAAGCTACGAGTTGAGTGATTGATTAGTTAATGGCGGCTACCGAAGCTAAGCTTAGGTGTGGTTAGTTGGGGGTCAAGTGTCGTCTTATCTCTCGGACGAGACGATGCATGCAAAGCTACGTACCACTTGCATGACAAATTGAACCCGCTGAAAGTTCGCCGCCGGGCACGTGCTGCACTGTGCCACAACGGTACTATATTAGCTACACGTACGCAGTGGCGGAGGCAGGAGTGCATATAATCGGATGTTGGGGTGGGCCAGCTGCAGGTAACAGTAAAAAAATGCCACTACTGTTCACGTGCATATTACCAAGGAAATTAGGATGTTGGGAGGGCCCGGGCCCTGGCTGGCCACCCCCTGCCTCCGCCAGTGCACGTACGTACACTGGATCGGGTCAGTCATGGACATGGTATGGACGCGTGCTTTCCTAGTTCCTACCCAAAAAGTCATTGGCTCTTCTATCGTCGCCCCTCCTTTAGAATCAGCAAATAAATAAATTAATGGATGAAGACTTGTTCTTCTTTGCATGCATGTCCACTGAAAGCTACTGTTAGAGCATCTACAACCGTGCTCATCTGATTTGTGGCCATATACGCCTACGGACGCGTCCACAAACCATGCACAGTATGTAAACTATGTAGATCAAACATATGAACATATTAATCCGGCATACATATAACATATAATCATAACAATCTGACATAGATATAACATTAAAAGTTCGGCACAATCCGATCCCTTTGTCGGAGTTCATCACATAACTAACTTAATACTAATAATTTAAAATAAGAGAGAGGGTCGTTAGATTTCACCACTTCCTCGCCGGACGCTTCCCCTTGGGGTCTCGGGAGCGGCGGCTGTCCTCGGCGTAGGCATTGGCGGTGGGCGGAGCGTCGTCGTCCGTCGTGTCGCTGTCCGATGCAGAGGAGAAGGAGGAGATGATGATCCCCGCCATGCACCGGGGTGCCGCGGAGCTGCAACTTCCACTCGGCCCGCTAGCGACGCCTCAGAAGATTGACGGAGGGCAATGCGGAGCGCTAGCTCCTCCTCGTCGGGCGTCGACGCGCGAGCTAGAGGACTCCGCAACGAGCTTCACCCAGTCGATGGAGTCGGAATCGCTATCGACCATGACGGAGAGGGAGGGGATTGGGCGGAGAGAGGAAGGGGATGCGATGGATGAGGAGCGGAGAGGTCGAGCGACTGAGGTTTGACAAGGGTTTGCTCGTCCGTCTTCGGTTATTTGTGGGGGCAGGTGTGGGGCGGGGCAGGCCACAGTGGGTTGGTCCAACGTGGCGGATGCGCCCGGGCCTCCCCATATTCTCCCCAGATTTAGGCTGGATTAGCAAACATGCCCGTGCGTTGCAACGGGAGAATGTAGGGCATGAAAATTAGGTTCAGATACATAAATATTCTAGTGGTGCAATATCAATCATGTCGAACATGTACCTTCATGATCCTAGATAGCATTGGCAGCTTTTTTTTACTGTTAAATAATTCCTTTTCTTCCTCCACCCATTATCTCAACCTCTCAATTCAAACCCGCCGCTGCAAGAAATAGCACCTCAGATAGCAATGTGCTACATGAACACCATCGAATAAATGGAAGCAATAGTCTTCGGTCGCCTTACCTGGCACCTGGTGTCTTTGCATATTAGTTCTGAATATGCAAGAAAGGTTTTCTTTACTCCAAAAATTTGTCATCAAGCTTGATGCATAAAGGTGTAAGGATAACAAAAAGGGCCATAGGGGCATACGTGATTTGTAACATAAGTGGTCCCTGTGCAAGCTGAAAATTATCAGTATAATCAAGTCTATTGTTGGATAAATATTTTCTACAATCTTAAGATAAATATTCCCTATATCCACGAATACTGAAATATATCATAGATCAATTTCAAAAAGGTACATTCTGTAATATGGATTATTAAAGAACTGGTAGACGTATTCAGTTTTCTCTAATGCGATGAATTTTTCAACACCTTTCTTTGTTGGTATAGTAATAAAGAATCTCTGCTGCTGATTGCCTCTGACAGTGAGCAGAGAGCAAATGTCTACCATATGGAGACATGGACGATAGCAAAAGCTGAGCAACAATCTTCCTCTGTTGATTGGTTATGTATGTAAATATAAACAATCATCTCTCATGCCTTCCACTGGCATGTTATATCGCAGTCGCAGCATTGTATAACTCCTACATATATCTGACGAAGAACTGTACGTGGACCCGCAGCCAAACAAATAAACTGAACATGAGCTATACGTCGGAACCTCCATTTAGTGTGGTGCATATCATTGGGCACGAGCTCTTGGGACGGCCTCTGCAGGCCGTAATCCTACACAGGCCAACCAAAAAAATCACTACCAAGTCACCCAGAGGTAACAAAATCTCTTGGTCTCTGACGCCATGAACCAGAGGAGAGAAGCCCCGTGTATGCTGGTGTCGGAAGCAATGAGCGTCTTGCAGAACATGCGGGGTGCCCGCGCTGGACGCTTTCATGGCATCGGTGTCCTCTCCGTCAGTCCCAAATTTTCTCGTGTTGTTCCCTTCTCCTTCAAGCATCCACCTTCCTGTAACCATTACCAGCACATATCTTTGATGATTCAACTGACATTAACCGCATCCGCCTTCCTGTAATCATTACCAACGCATATCTTTGATGATTCAACTGACATTAACCATGTCAAATTCAGATTAGTGCGCCAATTTCTCCCTCCCCGCCCCAACCACCAGCGACCCCAAGTTCTCCTCCACTGTATCCGGCACCGCTCGGTAGCGGTGGGCTCCGGCTCCAAGCGTTGACTCGGCAGCGGGATCCGGCAACCAGTTTCCCCGAATGTCCGTCTTTCTCGGGAAAGAAGAGCTGTACCTCGGGGGTGACGATGATGACGACGACAACCCTCGCGTGGTTGATGGCGCGACTGGTCGGGGGTGGAGGTGGGTGAAGTGGCGGGGGCGCGTGCCGAGGGGGATGAGAGGGGCGCGTGGCCGGAGGCGGCGGAAGGCGCAGGGCGAGGTGCGGCGGCTGAATCGCGCTCGTATTTTGTAGCGGCGGCGCCGCCATCTCCACCTGATCCTCTTCTACTCTAGAACCTCACAATCCCAGCCGCCATCACGCTCATGCTCCGGAGCCGTCTTGAAAGTCGATGACTTGTTTGGATCGAAGCCAATTTTAACTAATGGATTCCCTTGCTCTGCTCCCAGTCGTAAAGGAATCTGCTTCGAGTTGTAGAGGAATCGGGATTTCCTTTTCTTAGACAAAAAAAACTGGTGAAGCAATAGAGGAGGCAGCGTGGGCTGAGCCCAATGCAGCATTGTGGCCCGGTTCGTTATCCCGAGACGGGAAAAAACAGAGGCCGAATTGTTTTCTTTTCTTACACATTAAAATAGGACTGCGGGTTGATTTCTCACAAATAGAGGGGCTTTTCTGTAAAATCGCCGACGACGGGTATACGGGCAGAAGCACTCCGTGCTTTAGTATTAACTAGCACAAATGCCCGTGCGTTGCAACGGGAAATATAATTGATGTGCATTTGAATTTAGTTAGAATTACATGGAAAAAACACATGATAGTTCATGCAAAATTTAATGCTCACCAATAATTCATCATCATATTCTAAGTTAAAACATAATTGGTTATGTTCGATCCCAGCTTGAAATATATTCCATGAAGGTTGTAGAGGTGGTGTCGGCATGTGTTGGATGGCTGGTGAGCACCAGTTGTCAGCGATCCATGCCGTTGTCACACAATATTAACAAAATGAGAAATAATAAAGTGGAAAAATTAGCATTTTACACAAACAATTTTAGAAAACAAAAATAGTAAGTAGCAAGCTCTAGGGGGTCCTAAAAATATGAGTTTCAATGGTGAAAGGATGATACATATGCTATCAACTTTTAAGGAGAAGATGTACCGAGTAATCTCTATAAATAAAATTAATATTAAAAAAGCATAAATAATGAGAACACATGGTTCATTGACATTTTAATATTATTTATGGAAGAGGATAATGGATATACTTGGGGCTCATTGTATTTAGTTGACTTAGCATAAAATCTGGCAACGTGTGCATGTTCAAAGAACAAATACATGCATGCACGCGTGATGGACTTGGAGATATTTATCCGTCTGTGAAGGATCCAAACCCAATCAACTGTAATTAGAGACGGGACAACCTTTACGATTGCTAGAAGTATCGCGTTGGCTCCCCTCCAAAAAAGAAGTATCGTGTTGGCTGATTGCTAGAAGAACCCGCAAAATGAATTGCTAGAAGAAACCAGTCGTCTTGCTGTGCTGGTGCTCCACGCGTCATACACGTCCATCTCCCTAGTTTATTAACTCCCCGCAGACAAGGTCGTACAGGTTATCTTCCCAGTTTATCTCCCTCTCTCTCTGTGCCTCTCTTTTGGCACCACACCACACCACCACGGCTCTGCTTTTCCCCTGCCTGCAGCCTGGCACGGCTGACTCATTCTATGGACTGGAAGCAAGAGCGGCAGTGAGCAGTGCTAGTAGCTTCCATGGTTCGGAGAGGATGTTTCTTGACCCCTTCCGAGTTCCGAGTGCTTAGGCGGCGAGGGAAGGCAAGGGCGGTCACTTTGAAGTCGCGCACTGCTACGACTGTATTGGTTCCTGGGTTGTTGGCGGCGTCGGCGGGGGGACGGGGAGGCGCGCCCGTCAAGGCGGGCTTCACCAACGCCGCCAATGCGCTCGCCGACTTGGACCCGGCGGCCGCGACCACTACTTGAAAGAAAACATGTTTTTACTCTGTTAATTAGTTTTTAGAAAATGTTGGTTATTTGATTTGCAAGATTATATTTCGATCTTTTTTTTTGCACTATTTGAACTTGGCCATCATCACCATAAAAGCAAGTTTTTCTCTATTCCCATCACACGTAAATTTTGGGTGAATTGTCTAAAAGAAGTAATTATATCCGTGCTCATTTAGTTTTTTTTTGTTTTTTGCAATGGGTGCTAACATGGATAGTCCAGCAGCTTCTGGTCGGTGCCCACCGAGAGCCAGTACCGCGTGGACCTTATCCACATCGCCACTCAATTCTTCAACAGCGCTGCTGCTCTCCTTCTAGTCTTCTCTCTATCCATCCAGCGCTGCTCTACTCCTCTTCTCTATCCGTGCTCCAGCCACACACGCCCACGGCGCCGCGTTCGTCGGCCGGTTGCAGCACGGCTGGGCCTGAGCGCGTGGGGGTTGGCTGGCTCGGCTTGAGGTTGCGGTGGCTGCGTGCAGTGCGGCTGCCCATGGAGCGCAAGGATGATGATGGGGCGGCTTGGATGGTGGGTGGCCCGTGCAGTGCGGCCGCGCTGTGAGCTTCGACTTTTCTCTTCCGCGAGAGCGTCCATCTATGTACAAATCAGCCCGCTGTGCCATTTTTCTGTGACAAATTTCTATTAGGCTGGACAAATTTTTTCTCAATTTTCCTGGGCACCCAGTGCTGCTATTTTTGATTCATTCATGACCTTCCTCTCAGCCTCCCTCTCGGCGTCGCTTCAGCATTTTCGATTGGGCTTCTGTTGGCTCGTTGATTCGTGCAACTTTGAACGTATATAAGTTGCTTGGATTTGATGTAAAGAGGCGGGGTGGGACTAAAATCAGAATCTGGAAATTTTCAGCACGGGCGTAAGAAAACTAAGAGCAGGGGAGGTCAGATGGTGAGTTCCAACTATTTTAGCGGCCCATAACTAAAATTCTGGCCCGTTGACTTACAATGCTGCAAACAACGTATAAAGAACTGGATGAGCGAACAGAAGGACGACGACGTACGAAAACGGACGAAATAACCGGAAGCAAGAAGCAATCAACGCTTTATTATTATTATTATTATTATTATTATTATTAGGTAAAGATAAAGATATATATGCGATGCCCAATTCCTGCTGGAAGGCCCAATTCCAGCCTAAGTGGACGTGGATAAAAAAAAAACGAACAGTTTTTTTTCACTTACGGGTGGCAGGGTGGGTAATTTACTTCAACTTTAGGGATAGTTGGGCGACGACGGTGAGCCGATAGAAGCACTCCGTGCTTTATTATTAGGTAAAGATAAAGATTAGGTAAAGATATGAGGGGTGGCGGTCAGCCCGGGCATTTGGGTCCGGTACGAGGAGCTCATCTGGATCGGGTTTTTTGACCGGTCAGTGACCGGGCCGTCTGCCTGGGTATATAGAGAGGTTTGGGGAGCGCGGTTGTAGACTCTCTTACAATTTGTTGTCAAATTGCTGTCAGTTTTTTTTCATGATGGGAAAATTTCTGTCAGCAGCCGGAACTGAAACGCTCGGTACCAAAGGCCCAAACTCACGAGGGAGAGTGCTCCCAGGTAAGGCCCGGAAGCAAAACCAGGCCAAATAATACCCCACGTGTGCGAAACAACTACCATATCATTGCTTCACAACTTTAATTAGACCATCTCCAACAACTTGTTGATTAGTTTCTTGGTAAATATATTCATGCCATCAATCAATAATGTTCTCCCTTCATCAGGTTTATTTGGCCCCTTGTATTTTCGGTCAAATTTTGGCCATCTATATAACTAACAACTTATGATTTATATGCTATAAAAAGTATAGATTTCTATTTGAAATGGGATTCTAATCATATTTTTTTACATATAGATTATATTTTATTAATTAACTTTATGGTTAAACTTTAACAATAAATACAAAGGGCCCCAATAAACCTGGACGAAGGGTGCATTCTCGAAACAAGCTTTCGCCCCGCTTTATATATAAAGCAACAACACCAAACAGTACACGGCCGAACGATACAGGGTGGAGAGAAGACTCTCTTACAAAGCGGATCGAAAGATACAACAAGAACTCTATAGCTAGCCTACCACCTCGCTTAGGACCGACCGACGACGAAACATCTCCACGGCAACGCCCCCAGGAGGGTGACGGCGCAATGCCTCGCCGCTGCCGAGCCTAAGAATAGACAAGGGTTTTCACCCGAAGCCCTGGAGCATGAACGAAACCCATGGCTACGCCTTCAAGAAGGGAACGACACCCACGGGCGCCGCCGTTGCCAGCGCCAAGCGCAAAGCTTTCGCTCGGGAACTCGCCATTACCACCAGGAGGCGCCCCCGGTCAACACCACAGCGAGAGGTAGGGCAACCACACTAGATCCGGGCCCGCGCCGAGCCCGCGCGAGAGGAAGCAGGGCCCCGCCGCCACCCATGCCGGCCGGGCTTTGCCCGGCGGCGCCTCGAGGCGGCGGCGGGGGAGGAAGGCCAGAAGGAGGCTCGAGGAGGCGGCGCGCTAGGGTTCGCCCCCGTTCGCCTGCGGGGTCGACGCGGGGGAAGGGGAAAGGGGGAGGGGAGGAGGGAAGAGCTACAAGTGCTCCAGTGATACAAGTACTCCAATGATTGTATGTAAGGTTGACTGTAAGATAATATGAAAGTTTGCTCTCTTACTTTACCTTGGAGCTTGTGCACAAGGTGTTCGTTCATTTTCATACAACCCCACCCTCTGTCTTCATTTATTACTTCACACATCATCAAAAGTGTTTACATGGTAACAATTGTAAGATACACAAGTGCAGAAAATGTTAGTGCTGGTCTGGCAAGAATAGTGGCGGCGTTGGCAACTGTGGCGGAGCTTGCCAAAAAAAAGCTGGGCGGGCTGAATGGGCCAGGCTGGAAGGAATTACTACCAGCTGGCATTCTACAACCCATGGGCTGGCTATATTGTGAGAAGAAGCTCCAGAGCTGGACGGGCCATGGCCCATTCGGCCTTGCCTAAGCTCCGCCAGTGGTTGGCAACCCACGCCATCAATAACATAGATATTGATGACGTGTCACGTGTCCCACGCCACCACTAATTTTCATCACCAGTGACACGCCATATTGGAGCCACGCCGCCAATTTAATTTTCACGTATATAACAAAAAAGCTATACAACAACACTTTCCCTCCCAAACAAGGGTTCCTACATGTGTGGTTTACTAGGCCGGCCCAAACATGGGTTCCCAGAGGTGTGATCCTTTTTTTGCAACTTTTTCCGTTTTCTATGTTTCTTTAAAGGTTTTCTTAGTTTTTTTTTAATTTCTTTCCTTTTTCTATTAGATTTTTGGTGTCGGATTTCAACGGTTTCCTTCCGGGTTACATTTTCTATGTTTCTTAACCGGTTTTCTACCTTTTTTTGTATTTTTTTACTTTTTTCTATTTGTTTCAACACATGTCTACTGTTCCACACAGCCTGTAAATTTCTCTAATCCTATAAAAACACAGTTAGTGATGCTGGTGTGTCTGCCTTTTGACCATCCCAGCCATCGAATCTGAAACGAATGGCTTTGGTGACACTCAGTATAAAATGCCTCCGTTCTTCCGAACTCATTCAGCCCCTCCAGGGTTCAAGACCTGACGACAACAGGGCGCGACGAGGGTACCCTGTCTGCCACAATCAGACCCGACCGTTCTTCTGGCCTAGCCGGTGCGCAGCACAACACTCCCTACCCCTCCTCCAGATGGAACCCTCTGAATTCCTGCAGCAGCCATCAATCACATCAGTTCAGGTGGGCTGCAGCCATTGATCAAAGGCTCGTATGAAAATTGTACGACAATTGTCATATGCACAGTAATTTCGTATTGAAAATTAATCCAGCAGGATTCCGAGAAGGCAACTTTCTTTCTATCTTCCTAACAATCTGTTGCCCCCTCCCCTCGTCCCATGTACTCCCTACTTGCCCACATCCACTGAAAACATTCTGCAAAAATATATAGGTAGGGAGACCCCCCCCCCAGGTTTGATCCGAACGTCTCGCATATTGGCTGAAGTGAGCCATGCGAACCGAGTGCATACATGTTTTGTTGTTTCTTTCATAGGCATGTGCGTATGTATCACACTAATTGAAAAGGTTAATCACATGCATGCATGTAAGACAAAATTGATGACATCACTCTAGATTCTCTTGTATTTTGAAACTTCAAAATGTTTTGTAGCTTAAACTGTCAGTCCGATCAAAAAATTGTTTTCACATAAAAAATCCGTCGCGACGAGAGCTTCGAAACTAGATCCCAGGTTGATATGTTCCGACGATTTTTTTTCAGCTCAAAAGTTACCACGCGTGTGCTATGTAAGTTATCACTCTTTTGGACATAAGTTATCATCCTGTTTACACAGAAATTATCAGGGCATAAAAAAAAGTATCTCCAACCTTCTCGCCACATGCACATGTATGCATGCACTAGATAGCAAAAAAGCCAATGTCATCCTGGATTTTCTTATTATGAAAATTTACCCACGGTATAAGTAAGTTACCACGCATGCGCAGTGTATATTACCACACTATTTGTAGAGAAGTCGTCGGGATTATGTTTTTTAACAATATCTCTCCCACGTCCAAAACTTACACATGGTATTTGTAAATGTGTTATAAGGTCTATGGTGTGCGTTTTACCATGCTGTTTACAAATAAGTTACCGAAGGTGTGTTTTACAACAACTCCTCCCCCATCAAAAAGTTACCGACGTGTTTGTACATAGGTTATCAGGTCTTTGCTGTGTATATTACCATGCCATTTACACATAGGTTAACGAGTTATATTTTCAATAACTTTTTCCCAGGTTTGAGTTACCGCGGTTTTTGTACCTAAGTTATCAGGTCCACGGTACATATATTATCATGATATTTACAAAAAAAGTTACCGGGGTTATGTTTTCAACAACCTTCTTTTCCCAGTCAAAGTTACCGCAGTGTTTGTATCTAAGTTATCAGGTCCGCCGTGTGTGTGTTATCATACTATTTATACACAAGTTGTCGGGGTGCGTTCAACAACTTTGTTCCACGGGTAAAAAGTTATCGCAGTGTTTGTACCTAAGTTATCAGGTCCACAGTACGTATATTACCGTGCTATTTTACACAAAAGTTAGCGGCGGTATGTTCGATCAACTCCCCCTCCCGGTCAAAGTTACCGCAGTGTTTGCCTAAGTTATCAGGTATGTGGTGTGTCGGTTACCATACTATCTATACACAAGTCGTCGGGGGTGCATTCAACAACTTTTTTCCCCTGGCAAAAAAGTTATCACAGTGTTTGTACCTAAGTTATCAGGTCCGCGGTACGTATATTACCGTGATATTTTACACAAAAGTTAGTGGCGGTATGTTTCCAACAACTCCCACCTCCTGGCCAAAGTTACCGTGGTGTTTGCCTAAGTTATCAAGTCCGCGGTGTGTCTGTTACCATACTATTTATACAAAAGTTGTCGGGGGTGTGCATTCAACAAACTTTTTTCCCCGGGTAAAAAAGTTACCGCAGTGTTTGTACCTAAATTATCAGGTCCGTGATACGTATATTACCATGCTATTTTACACAAAAAGTTATCTGCGGTATGTTTTCCAACAACTCCCTCACTCCTGCTCAAAGTTATCACGGGGTTTGTACCTAAGTTATCAAGTCTACGATGTGTCTGTCACCATCCTATTTACATAGAAATTTACTAAGGAGTATGATTTGAACATCATTTTCTCTCTGGGTCAAAGTTATCATGTTGTTTGTACGTAAGTTATCAGATTCGCGGTGTGTATATTATCATGCTATTTAGATACAACTTACCGGGGTATTGTTCTCAACAATGTCTTTTTGCAAAAAGTTAGTAACCACACAAATCGATGGAAAACACTCAAAATAATCTTATACATGAAAAATTCTTCAGAAGCATTTTATCAAACAATTCGAGTGCACGCGATAGATTAACAAAGAAGAAAAACTTAAAAGGAAGTGATTTGCTGGCAGGTTGCAACATTACGTTCAAGAAGAAAAATTGTGATGTGGTTCACAACTTTCCTCCTTCGGTTCAAGAGTTACCGCGTTGTTTATACATGGATTATCAGCTCGGTTGTGCGTATATTACCATGCTATTTACATAGTTAGCGGCTTATGTTTTCAACATATTTTTTCAGGTCAAAATTAACCGTGGTGTTTGTATGTGAGTTATCAGCTCTATTCTGCGTGTATTACCATGCTATTTCCACATAAGTTATCAGGGGTACATTTTTCAACATTTTTTCCCTCGGGTCAAAAGTTATCGCGGTGTTTATACCTGGGTTATCAGCTCTGCTGTGAGTATATTACCATGTGATTTACACAAAAGTTATGAGGGGTATGTTTTTCAATAAGAAAAACCCTCGGGTCAAACTTATAGAGGGATTTATGCATAAGTTACCAACCTCTGTGGTGCGTATATTACCACGCTATTTATAAAGAAATTATCGGGCGTATGTTCAACATCTTTTTTCATTCAGGTCAACGTTACCGTGGTGTTTGTAGGTATATTATCATGTCTGGGGTATATAGCTATTTGCGCAGAAGTTACCGGAGGGATGTTTTATACCAACTTTTTCCTCGGGTCAAATTATCATGGTGTTGTACGTAATCAGATCTACGATGCGTAAAATATCAAGCTATTGACACATAAGTTGAACATACTAAAGCAAATCATCTTGGTTAAATGCGTCAATCTCGCCTGGTCAGAAGTGCACCCTGGCTAAAAAGTGTAGGAGATATGCCCTAGAGGCAATAGTAAATGTTATTATTTATCTCCATGTTTGTAATTATGTTTATATTCCATGCTATAACTGCTATGATTCTCGAGTCTACAATAACCACGAGGCTCGGAGGAAGACTCATATGCACGTGTGGAATAATAAACGGTAAAATGTATTCCTAGTCTGGCCTCTAAGACTAGCTCAAGTGTTGCATGATGGTTCTGTTTTCCTGATCATGGGCATGACTATGCCAGCAACTTTGAGGGCACAATGTTAGAAGAACATTTGTGTTGAATCGACCCGAATTGATGTTATGCTATAAGATACATTCGTCACAAGTTAATGGTTAATAACACAGAGAAAGTTAATGTTTGCATAATTCCTTAGACCATGAGAGTATCAAGTTTCTTCATGCTTGCTTCATGAACTTTGGGGTTTGTTAAACGTCATCCGTAACTGGGTGGCTATCACGGCGGCTTACGGGTTCATGGAAAAGTATGTCAAGTAACTTGATAGCTCAAGATTGGGATTTGCTCCTCCGACGATGGAGAGATATCTCTGGGCCCTCTTGGTGTTACGGTATCCACCATCGTCTGGCCAGACACATTGTGATTTGATCACAGGGATGCCGGAACACGGGAACGAGAAAAGAGAACAAAACCGGTAACGAGGTAACTAGCATTGTGGACAAGTGTTGATCCACGGGGATGCCGATGATTCTCACCTCGGGTATTTGTAACATATCGTGAAGCAACATGAATAGCACACGGCAACTGGAGGTTCACTCGAATATTCATTCGTGTGGGTATAGGGGTCAATATGGGTGTCCACGGCTCCGACGTTGATCATTGATCGTAAAGTGTTCCGGGTCATGTCTATACTTCACCGAACCTATAGGGTCACACGCTTAAGGGTCATCTATCTGCTGAATACTAGACAGGGAGTCTGAGAGAAAGTCACCGGAAAAGTTTCGGAGACAACGGAAATGTTCCGGAGAGAACACCGGAATAGTTTCGGTAAAACTGAAAAGTTTTTTCGGGGTATACCATTAAGTTAAATTGGTTTTGGCACGCGTGGAAATTCTAGGAGGGTGCCAGAATTATTCTGGAAACTTCTGGGATTTTTCCGGGATAAAAAACGGAAATGTTCCAGAGCTGCCGGAACCGGTTTGGTTGATTTACGCAGATGAAAATCACTTATCCGAAATTGTTTCGGAACGCGTTCAAAGTCATTTTTGTGGGTACTGGAATTATTCTAAGACCCACAGAAATATCTTCGGATTTAATGGTCGCGGAAAATTGTTTCCGTGAATAGTGAAAATCACTTTATGGTTACTATTTTGGATAGCCACCTTTTGGGACTTTAGCCAAAGTTTCTAGAAGGAAGAGGCTTGCAAGGGAAGGAACCCCTTTTTGGGGGCCCCCCATGAAGTGGCCGGCCAAGGGTGGTGGTGCTCCTTGGAGCTCCACATGGCCTCCCATTATGCCCTAAATGCCCACCATTTGTGACCTAATGCATGGGTATTTTGGTATTTTTGGAGGCAGCCCTACCCCTTGGCTTTCCTATAAATAGAGGTGGAGAGGAGCTCTCCACACTCATCCCTTGCTCTCATACACATGCCATGACATTTCTGGCTTCTCTCTCCCTCCCAGCGAAATAGTTTCGTAGAGCCGAAAGGCTGTCTGGGTTCCGGCAGGAACTAGTTCTGGACGGCGAAGCCCTGCCGGATAGATGACACCGTATGTGTGCAACTCTATAGAGAGATCGTAGTTTTGGTCTTAGTTCAAGAGTGCCTCCCGAAGGGCTGTCCGAGTGACCGTCCGAGTTTCGAGGGTCCTCCCGAAGCGCTGTCCGAGTGACCGTCCGAGTTTCGAGCGTCCTCCCGAAGGGCTGTCCGTGACACTGTCTGAGGGACTGTCCGACTGCCTCCCGGAGGGCTGTCCGAGGGACAGACGAGGGTGAACATCCTCGCGGTTGGGTGGTTGTAAAATCCTAGTTGCGGGGATCTGCACCGCCGATCGTCATCGACTCTACTTCCGCTGCGCTACGAGTCGGTAACGAAAAGATCAAACCTTGTATGCAGTCTCCATAGTGGTCCTGGGCTGGTGCGTAGGTCGGAAATTTTTTGATTTCTGCTGCGTTCCCCTACAAAAAGAACTGTGAATGTGGGAGGGGATGGTACGAAAAACACTTTGCATCACAAGGAATCCACTCATGTAAATGCCAAGCGAGCTAAGGGCACTCGGAGACAAGCAAGAGAAAAACAAACAAGATTTTTTTTTACAAATACCAACATGAATAGCAACCCCCATCGAAGTGTTTGTGAAAACATTAATGCACTTGAGAAAGCCAAAAAAGAACACAAGAAAAAATGGTTATTTGGCTCATACGCAAGTGAAAAAGGTTAACTGTTATGTTTCCATCAATTAGGCAACAAATAAGTCAAGGTGAGTTGGTTAGTGCATTGACCCTGCAAACTAGCAGGCGTGGGTTCGAGACCCATTGTACGCGATTAATTTTTCTCGCATTGGCAACTTAAAAAAGAATTTCGCTTTTATTAGGGTGATCTCTCACTTAAATTATCAAGTAGTTAGTGTTCACCCAAGTATAGCACCGTCACGGCACCTATCTCTTCGGGGCATCACATGATCTCCATGGGTGCGAACGATTAGAGAAGTGTGAGGCGGTGAGTTGAGACCTCGCAGCGAGATCACTTGGTTGTCTTGACGTTCAGCCAGGACAATCCTGAGCTCGGAACACACGCATCGAAAGATGAACAAGAATCACATAGAGATGTGATCGGCAAGTTTGCCTACCGATTGAAGTTCGCGCCATTTGAGTTCATCTCGAACCGTGGCGTTGAATGGAAATGCGGGTCTTGAATCACTCACAGTCAATTATGAGAGATCTTGATTTGAGTGGGAGCGCACTGTAGAATTAACTTGTTTAATTCTCAGTGCAATTAATTATGGACTTTGTCTAAAGTGTAATTTGCATAATAGTTGTAGAAAAATGGCTCGCGTTTCCACCTTCCCTGTTAAAATTGAATAAGCTGTTAAATATCTGGTTAAAACTTTACGGTTGGTAACGTAATGTGAGGATTGTCCTCAAGAGTGCCGAGAAGGACTTTGTCCTATCGCATGCTTTTGGTATTCTCCCGCTAATGCTATGGATAATGTGACTCTCGTCCTTCGATCCAAAAGCTAGAATTCCGTTACGGTCAAGTGCAATATGTTTGCTTCCATGAGACCCGAACTTCAAAAGTTTTGGGATAGCTATGTGATATTCATGGAACTGAAAATCATTTTCAGACACAAACAAAGGCTAAAAGATATGTGATATCCAAAGCAATGTTTGTTTTGCAAACTATTAGTAAAAGTGTTTTCTATGCATTTGACTAACAACAGAGGGATCCAGTAGAACGCCTGTCATATGATGATGGTGAATAAAACAATAACTTAAGAGAGAGGAAATGTCCGAAGGGTGTTAGTATGACTTACACACCTAGGAAGTCCGGGGCTGACGCCACTCTTCAAATTGGTGCTTCTTCTGAGAGTAGGAGAATTATTGGAAGTAAAACTGTTAGAAGTATAAAGGCAAAAGAAAGAAGACTGGAATGTCTAGCTCATGTATGAAAGTCATACAAGTTGTTGATGTATAGAAGGCTGGTCAAAGAAATAGTTCTTGGGAATTATGATTAAACATGTTAATCACTGATTCTTGGGTATTGTGAGTTGATCACAGAGATACCCGCTCGATTGTTTTTCCGTTGAAATTCGATGCAAGAACTACTACGGCCTAAAAGACTAACCAGAGTGAGGTTCAGATACGCGCTGGGAACATAGTAAATGTTACTATACATTCTATCGGTGTATTACCTATGTATTTATTTTCATAATTCATTTAGAGTTTTACACACTCTAGCCCATTGCATAAGGGATCTTGCAAGAAGGTTGTTCATAAGAGAACTTTTGATGTTCGATGTTATGAATAATTTAAGGGCCATACTTTCATTATGAATGAGATGTATGTTATGAATATTGATAATAATACATTACCTCCGTATTTACTTTCGTAATTCATTTTACAGTTTTACACACTCTAGCCCATTGCATAATGTTTGTTGCAAAAGGGTTGTTCATAAAAGAACAATTGTTGTTCAGTGTCATGAATAACATAAGGGCCATGCTTCCATCGTGGATGGGATGTATGTTATGAATATTGATGGTAATATAATACATCCATAACACTGACGCTAAATGTCGCAAGACTAAGAGAATACCACACATGTGTGGCACTGCATTTGGTCACATTGGAGAAACCAGCATGGAGAAATTCCATAATGATGGATTTTGAAGTCGTTTGATTATGAATCATCTGACACTTGCAACTTTCCTCCGAAAAGTGAAGTGACTGAAATACCGTTCACAGGCCATAAGGAACGAGCAACGAACTTATTGGTGATCATACATTTTGATGTATGTAGTCCGATAAATGTTGTTGCTAGCAGTGGATTTATCTATCTTCAGAAATGACTCAAGTAGATATATGGATATTTACTTGATGAGACGTAAGTCTGGATCTTTTGAAATCATTCAAAAGGTTTTCAACATGAAGTAGAAATTATTGTAACAAGAAAGATTATGTTTCTGCAAACTAGATTGCAGAAAGGAATATTTGAGTTACAAGTTTAGCGAATGTCTGATGAGTTGTGAAAAGAGTTTCATAACTTACACCTCACGGAGCACCACTGTGAGTGGAATATCCATGAAGATGTAAATCAAACCATTTATGACATGGTAAGATCAAAGATGACATAAATCAATTTGTCATTATCCCTTTTAAAAGTAATCCTTTAGAGACTGCGGCTTTTACACTGAAAAGAGCACCATCAGGTCTGTTGAAATGACGCCATGGTATGGTACGCCCAACCATGCTTTGTCTTTTCTTAACATTTGGAATATGGGGCTTGTGTAAAATATTTACAAACCTATTCCAAATCAGACAAGTACTACTTTGTAGGTTATCCCAAGTAATTGGGAATTCCTCCACCACTATACCGAGGTAAAAAGATTTGCCACCAAGAACGGTATGCTTTTAAAGAGAATGGTTCTTGCAAAAAGGTGAGTGGGAGAACAGTGCAACTCGACAAGATAACAATATCTTCGTCATCAGATCAAAGGAAAGAAACCTTGGAAGTAATTCCAGAGTTTCCTACTGCGACTGATACAGAAGCCTCTACATGAGATGTATGGACTTCGGTCGAACTTGCAACTGAACCACGTAGGCAAAACTCGTGCAAACCTCTCAGGTGCGCAAGCGAGATATTGTTGTTAGACAACAGTATACCTACGATACACAAGGAAGCGTTGATGGGCCCTGACTCCGGAATTGGCTAAATGCCAATATAATCCGAGATAGTTTCCATAAATGATTCAAGATTATATCTTGATAAACCCTTCGGAAGACTTAGAGTCTAACGAACATTAATGGAACTATAAACTGATGTGGATAAAATGTTTTATCCATAAAGCTCGACTTGTTGCAATAACAAGTTCAAGGAGTTGACTACGATGAGGTTGTCTCACCATAGTGATGCTTAAAGTCAGATCGGGTTAAACTAGCAATCAATACATATTTCAATCTTGAGATATGATACATGGATGCCAAAAGGATTTCCATGTGATGGAAATGCAACCTAGGACTTGCATGTGATACAGTCCAAGGTATTTTGTCAATCCAGAGGATGCTAGTAAGTATGCAAACTTCAGAGTTCCAGCAATGGTAAGAAGATAGCAAAATGGAGTTGGAATCTTCGTTTTCATGAAATAGTCAAAAGAGTTTGATTTCATCAATGGATAACGAAGATGCTTGTGGTTACAAGAAAGTAAGTGGGAGCATAATAATATTTCTAAAAACTTTGTGTGCTTGACACATTGTTGATTGGAAATAATATAAATTTCTTGACACGAATTAAGACTTCATTGAAAATAGTTTTCGATGAAGTGCTTGGGCTAGATAGCCTTGACATTAGGCATTTTTATCTACGAGATACAATTGCCTAATAGGCTAAAGCCAAAAATACATATTGACAAGATGCTAAAACAGTTTAGCATTAAAACGCAAAGGAGTGATTCTTGCCGAAGTCACATGGAAAGGGGTTTTTGCAAGACTCGGTGTCCCAAAACACTGATGAGCAAAATACATGATGGAGATTCCACACACTTTCGTGTTTGGATTAATCATGTATTCCATGGTATGTAAAACAATCAGATATGTCCAGTACTCCTAAGGAGTTGCGAGTAAAGATACCAAAGTGATCAAAGTACTGATCATGGGACAACAGTGGAAAATGTCATTAAGTACTAAAGTAGCACTGATGACATGTTTTCTCGCAAGTAGAGATTATGAAGTGCTCGTTGTAAGTAATTGCATCGATACAGTCTTCATCAATACTCCATGCGATTTTCGATTTAAGTTAAGGGTTTGTGTAATACACGATATGGTGGCACGGTGTTTGGAAATCGTTCCAAACAAGTTACTGTGGCGATTTCTATAACAAAGGCTAAGTATGTTGATGCTTTAGAAGCGACAAAGAAGATGTTGAATCATATAGTTCATTCATGAACTTAGTATGGTTCCAAGAAGGCTTTGGTCAATGGGACACTATTGCAGATAGTTGCTCCATAGCTCAGTTTGAGGAATCAAGGTTTGACCTGTGATTCACATATATACAAAGCCAAGTCCACACAAAATATGAATTTTGTGAAAGCGTGAAAACGCGAGGATATGCAGAGATACACACGGAACTGAAGTTGTCAGATCCGTTGGACATCAGACTATACCACAAGCAAAGCATGTTTTACACCGGTATGTCATAGGTGTAAAGTGCATCAGCATTGACTAGATTATTGACTCTAGTGCAAGTGGGAGTCTGTAGGAGATATGCCCTAGAGGCAATAATAAATGTTATTATTTATCTCCATGTTTGTAATTATGTTTATGTTCCATGCTATAATTGCTATGGTTCTCGAGTCTACAATAACCACGAGGCTCGGAGGAAGACTCATATGCACGTGTGGAATAATAAACGGTAAAATGTATTCCTAGTCTGGCCTCTAAGACTAGCTCAAGTGTTGCATGATGGTTCTGTTTTCCTGATCATGGGCATGACTATGCCGGCAACTTTGAGGGCACAATGTTAGAAGAATATTTGTGTTGAATCGACCCGAATTGATGTTATGCTATGAGATACATTCGTCACAAGTTAATGGTTAATAACACAGAGAAAGTTAATGTTTGCATAATTCCTTAGACCATGAGAGTATCGAGTTTCTTCATGCTTGCTTCATGAACTTCGGGGTTTGTTAAACGTCATCTATAACTGGGTGGCTATTACGGCGGCTTACGGGTTCATGGAAAAGTATGTCAAGTAACTTGATAGCTCAAGATTGGGATTTGCTCCTCCGACGATGGAGAGATATCTCTGGGCCCTCTCGGTGTTACAGTATCCACCATCGTCTGGCCAGACACATTGTGATTTGATCACAGGGATGCCGGAACACGGGAACGAGAAAAGAGAACAAAACCGGTAACGAGGTAACTGGCATTGTGGACAAGTGTTGACCCACGGGGATGTCGATGATTCTCGCCTCGGGTATTTGTAACATATCGCGAAGCAACAGGAATAGCACACGGCAACTGGAGGTTCACTCGAATATTCATTCGTATGGGTATAGGGGTCAATATGGGTGTCCACGGCTCCGATGTTGATCATTGATCGGAAAGTGTTCCGGGTCATGTCTATACTTCACCGAACCTAGAGGGTCACACGCTTAAGGGTCATCTATCTGCTGAATACTAGACAGGGAGTCTGAGAGAAAGTCACCGGAAAAGTTTCGGAGACAACGGAAATGTTCCGGAGAGAACACCGGAATAGTTTCGGTAAAACTGAAAAGTTGTTTCGGGGTATACCATTAAGTCAAATTGGTTTTGTCACACGCCTGGAAATTCTTGGAGGGTGCGAGAATTATTCTGGAAACTTCTGGGATTTTTCTGGGATAAAAACCGGAAATGTTCCAGAGCTGCCGGAACCGGTTTGGTTGCTTTTCGCAGATGAAAATCGCTAATCCGAAATTGTTTCGGAACGCGTTCAAAATCATTTGTGTGGGTACTGGAATTATTCTAAGACCCGCAGGAATATTTTCGGATTTAACGGTCACGGAAAATTGTTTCCATGAATAGTGAAAATCACTTTATGGTTAGTATTTTGGATAGCCACCTTTTGGGACTTTAGTCAAAGTTTCTAGAAGGAAGAGGCTTGCAAGGGAAGGAACCCCTTTTTTGGGGGGGAGGGGCATGAAGTGGCCGGCCAAGGGTGGTGGTGCTCCTTGGAGCTCCACATGGCCTCCCATTATGCCCTAAATGCCCACCATTTGTGACCTAATGCATGGGTATTTTAGTATTTTTGGAGGCAGCCCTACCCCTTGGCTTTCCTATAATAGAGGTGGAGAGGAGCTCTCCACACTCATCCCTTGCTCTCATACACATGCCATGACATTTCTGGCTTCTCTCTCCCTCCCAGCAAAATAGTTTCGTATAGCCGAAAGGCTGTCTGGGTTCCGGCAGGAACTAGTTCTTGACGGCGAAGCCCTGCCGGATAGATGACACCGTATGTGTGCAACTCTGTAGAGAGATCGTAGTTTCGGTCTTAGTTCAAGAGTGCCTCCCGAAGGGCTGTCCGAGTGACCGTCCGAGTTTCGAGGGTCCTCCCGAAGCGCTGTCCGAGTGACCGTCCGAGTTTCGAGCGTCCTCCCGAAGGGCTGTCCGTGACACTGTCCGAGGGACTGTCCGACTGCCTCTCGGAGGGCTGTCCGAGGGGCAGACGAGGGTGAACATCCTCGCGGTTGGGAGGTTGTAAAATCCTAGCTGCGGGGATCTGCACCGCCGATCATCATCAACTCTATTTCCGCTGCGCTACGAGTCGGTAACGAAAAGATCAAACCTTGTATGCAGTCTCCATAGTGGTCCTGGGCTGGTGCGTAGGTCGGAAATTTTTTGTTTTCTGCTGCGTTCCCCTACAAAAAGAACTGTGAATGTGGGAGGGGATGGTACAAAAAACACTTTGTATCACAAGGAATCCACTTATGTAAATGCCAAGCGAGCTAAGGGCACTGGGAGACAAGCAAGAGAAAAACAAACAAGATTTTTTTTTACAAATACCAACATGAATAGCAACCCCCATCGAAGGGTTTGTGAAAACATTAATGCACTTGAGAAAGCCAAAAAAGAACACAAGAAAAAATGGTTATTTGGCTCATACGCAAGTGAAAAGGGTTAACTGTTATGTTTCCATCAATTAGACAACAAATAAGTCAAGGTGAGTTGGTTAGTGCATTGACCCTGCAAACTAGCAGGCGTGGGTTCGAGACCCATCATAGGTGATTAATTTTTCTCGCATTGGCAACTTAAAAAAGAATTTCGCTCGCTCCGGATCTGGACGTGGGCCACGCTGGCGATCGTGCGGGGAAGACCTGAACGGGTGCTCGTGGTTGTTCGATTCACATCGAACGGCAATTAGATCGTTCGGATCTGTTTTCAAAATCCAAACGTTCGGAAATTACAAATTTTGTATATATATATATATATATATATATATATATATATATATATATATATATATATATATATATATATATATATATATATATATATATATATATATATATATATATATACAATTTTCATACATGTTTAACATTTTTCAAATACACGATTATCATTTTTCAAATATATGTTTTGATTTGTAATTTTTTCAAACACATTGTACCTCTTTCGTATACATCCGAAACATTTTTTATATACGTTTAATATTTTTCAAATACATCATTAACTTTTACAAAGTTATTGTTTTCAAATACATGTTAAACATATTTTAAATACGTGCAGAAATATTTTCTTAAATGATACAACAAACATTTAATTAAACTAGACAATGTTTTTTACATATTGTTTTTAAAAATATCACGAACATATTTTTGAAATGCGTGAACATTGTTACGTACATTTTTGTGAATGGCATTAAACATAAATTTTTAATAAAACGAACATTTTATTTATATTTTATAATTGTTTTATAATTTCACGTCCATTTTTCTGAAACGCTTGAACATTTTTCATATGTTACAAACATTTTTTTATGCTATCAACATTTTATTTAAATTACACTAAAATTTTGTACTGCATTAAAAAAATTAAATTCAAGGTTTTTTAAAAGTGAATATAAATTTGGAATATATGTATTTTTATAAAATATTTTAATAATAAAGAAAACTAGTGGGTAAACGTAGAAAAAAACTAAGCTGCAGGATGCTAATTGGGCCAGCCAAACTGGACGCTCGCAGTGGGCGACGCTATGTTCCATCTCTCGTCATGCGATGTATAGATGCGCCTGTCGTGAGAACTCAAGTCAGAGAACCTGCTATTATGTGCATAGCGAGCACACACACACCCCGTGCGACGGTGGGTCAGCCCATTTATTACTGAGTTTTTCGAAAAAAATCCATAGATCTAAAGAATAAAAAGTTATAAACATTTAAAAACTACTTCTAAATACTATATTATGCAAAAATAATAATCTGTATGTCTATGTGTATAAATGTTTGTCCTATATGTGAAAACAATTCATGCTGATAAAAAAATGTTCATCACCTATTTGAAAAATATTTGCCGCATATTTCGCAGATGTTTTCCTTGTATTTTAAAAATGGTTGTTGCATATTTGAAAAATATTCACCGCCTATTTTAACAGCATGTTCACCATGTATTGTAAAATTTGTCATCTTGTATTAATGAAATGTTCATCTTGTGTTTAAAAAAATGATCATCATGTATGTCAATTTTTTTATCGTGTATTTGAAAATGGCCATATATTTTAAAAATAATGTATTTCAAGGAATCTAATAGATTAAAAGTTTTCCATATAGTGTGAATATATGCTCATATACTGAAAGACAAATTTCAAACTATAAAATACAAAATCAAGAAGCAAAAAGACAAAACACAAAGTGCTAAAATATACATAAAATAAAAAGTGAATATAAAATTAAAAAGAAAAAGGAAAAAGAAGAAAAATGAAATCCTGACATGGCGTGGCCCCGCAAAACAAGAAACCGAAAGACGAAAAACAAAAAGCGAAAACACAAGAATTGAGATTGCTATTTCTGGTCTTGCAGCTTAGTCAGACATTACGATTTTGGAAATCTAAAAGACGACATTACGATGCTACTGAAATCTTACACCGGCGTGCAGAAGGAAGCTCGGTCGACCCTATGCTAGGAAGCATACAAACTAAGCACTCTCATCTTATTGACTAGATAGCACAGCACACTCACACAAACACCATCGTACGTGCGTGCATCCTACCGTTCACTCACGGACACCACGCGCGTTACTTCATCTCTTACATGTCGGCGGCATGGCCCTCGTCGCCGTCGCGGGCGGTCTCGATTCCGACGCGCTTGTTGGGGACGGCGCAGTCGTTCCGGATCTCGCCCTGGGTGCCTGTGAGCACATCCATGTTGGTCATCTTGGTCATGGACTTGGCGAACTGCTCGAAGAAGGCGCGCTCGTCGAGGGAGAACCGGGTGGCCAAGGCCTTGGTGGCCGGGTGGTCGATGAGGAACTGGTCCGACTTGAACAGCCCCTGCCTCGTGACCAGGTCCAAATAAAACTTGTTGTCGAAGGCGTCTGGCGTGAGCACGTCGAGGTTCTGCGTCGCGGTGCCGGTGAAGTCCTTGTCGCACTTGTTCTTCAGCGTCGTGGCGAACTTGGCGTCAATGGCCGGGTTCCTGTCAAAGACCGGCGTGAAGCGGTTGGTGAAGACCGAGCAGTGTGCGACGCCGAAGGTGTGCGCGCCAGAGAGGGCCACCAGGTCTGTCACGTCGAGGCTACGGTTCTTGAAGGACTCGATGAGCCGGGACACATTGAAGGAGGGCCCCGGTAGCTTGCTGACCAGGGCGCGCGACGGGGCGAGCGCGTCACGGCGGCCGAGGGCCACGTCGAATCGCGGTCCGCCGGCCTTGACGAGCGCTTCGCGGGTGGCGAGCACGGTGATGTCAGCGCAGGACACCTTGTTGTCCTTGCAGGCGGTGTGCACCGCGTTGCGGATGCGCTCGATGAGGTCCAGCGCCACCCGCCGAAGCGTCTCGTTGGGCCCCGTTTGCTGCTCACCGTTGGTTGCGTTAAGGAGCACCGATGCGTCGCAGCCCTGTAACCACGGCGTCATTCAATTATACATGCATGCATACATCTTTAGATCACGAAAGTAATGATCTAAAATGTCTTAGTGATTTAAAATGTCTTATATTAGTTTACAGAGGGAGTACTACATATTTCTGATGTTGATACGCACCTGCGGGAAGCAGTCGTGGAAGAGGATGCGGATGAGGCCGGGCGCCACGCCGACGTCGCGCCGGAAGGTCTCCGCCACGTGGAACGCCACGATCTGGTCCAGCTGCGGGCATGCCTTCTTGTAGAAGTCAGGGGACAGACCCCCCGCGGCTGCTACCGAATGTGCGCCGCAGACCAAGGCCAGGGCTACAACAATGCCGGCTGCTGCTCTGGACGCCATTGCTGAAGCCGAGCTTCCTCTTGCTTGCAGCTAGGTAGCTAATAGGAAGGGGAGGGGACGGTCGTGTGGCTTGCACAAGATACCCACTAACCCCTCGTTATTTATAGACGGCTAATGACCTCCATACTGAGTACCTGGCTGGCTAGCTAGCTCGACGTGATCCACGGGACAGGGTGGCAGGGCCGTCGACAAGGGGGGCCAAAGTGGGCGACCGTCCAGGGCCCCCAAATTCCTAGGGCCCCCCAAATCGCAGTTTTATGTCAGGATGAAAAAGGCCCAGCTTACCTGCCTGCTCGATCATCCGTGATGTACTACATCGCCGAAGCGTAGCGCAACCCCAATCCAGCAGTTCGCCTCCCGCCGCCGGACGATGGCAGCGCAGAAGCGTAGCGCAACCCCAATTCAGCAATTCTCCTCGCGCCGCTGGATGGCAACATGGCCATGCAACACTTTTCTCTAATCTGCGCCTTGTTTGGCCGCCCCAAGTTTAGGCCTCGCGATGATGCATGTATCACCGTAGGTAACTTCCTGTAGATCCTACGCTGCTCCTATCAATAATTAATTAGTTATCCATGATTGAATTACTTGTCTTGTTCGCACCACACTAAACTTAAACTGCGACGTGGTCTTAAATTTTGGTTTTCAGAATTGTTTCCCCGCTGAACATGTACTAGTAATAGTGTAGTTACGCTATCAGGTCGTCAGGGAAGATCTGCAGGACAGTCCTGACTTTGTGCATCAAACCTCCATTGAATCATCGATCTATTCATTATTCATCAATCAATCATGTATTGTAGCTCGTCTAGCTGTTGTTGGCAGTGCGTATTTTTGTTCTCCTTGTGTAATTACCATGATGACATTTGTCCATCTATCATGTATTTGTTCTCAAATCATCAATCGGCCATGCATTTCTTTGATTGTTTCAGATAGAACTATTTTGAGGATAGTTGCTCATACAAGATTTCAAAGATAGTTGTTCATCCAAGTTTCAAGGTTCGGCATTCTTTTGTTCTCTTATCTTGATAAGCTTAGAACTGATGTACTGATGCTTTTCAGTAGAACACGATGTTAGTTTATTGCTTTAGCAGTACCTTCAGTACTTTAAATTTCACTAGCAAACATGCCCGTGCGTTGCAACGGGTGAAAACAGTCCGACACACCCTTACTCATTTTATGCAAGGCTAAAGACATCACGAATACCTCATCCTCATGTCCACATCCTAACATAATAAACATCCGCTTGTCCTCTTTGCCGTCCTCATCGTCGATGGTCGCAGTATCAGTTGTCACTAACCAAGGTTGGCCATGTCCAATAGCTGGGTCACCGAGTCTCCTCCGTGTCCAACGAGATCAAGAGCGTTGATAAAAGACTTTTTTTTATCATCCAGCTAATATAATAGGTAAAAGCATAATATATATTTGTGTTATCATGTAAATTGAATAGTTTGTATCACATAGACCATAAAACCTTAGTTGGACTTCTCGTGCATTCAGACGGATGTCACCGGGTTGAATGAGGTTGGTTGTACGTGAAGACGTGACGAAGAAAAATATTCCACCCATATCCCTAATTTAATAAATTGAACTAAAACAATGCATCTGTGGGCATATTTCAAAAATTCACCAAGCTTTATTATTAGGTACATATTGAAAAAATGTTAGCTACAGTTTTAAAAAATCGCTAATGTTTAAATATTTGTGTTCTTAAAAAATGTTCGCAAATTCATAAAATAAATTTCACTATAGTACCTCCTCGTTTTAGAAAATTGTCCATGTTTTAATAAATAATCAGGTTCTAAAAAAACGAATTTTTCTTCCTTTTAAAAAAAAAATTCATGTTTAATTTTTTTGTTCACAACTTTGCAAAATATTCACGTTCTAAAATATATTAAATTTTTCCAAAAAGAAAACATTTTTCTCTTAGTATGCGGCGCGACCGCTGGCTTAATTTAAAAGGTCACGCTGCTATTTAAACACAAGGTCTGGTTTAGTGCAGTGGCTAGCAATTGTTTCTGTTCAATGTGAGCGACTGAGTTCGATTCCTGGCCGTGCAGTTTTTGGTTTCTTTTTCTTGGACAGTTTCGCTAATGGGCCGGCCCATCTCTGCTGTGAGCGTTTTGAGCAGAAACAAATCCAGAGAACGTGCGTGGAGACGGACGAAAATTCTTGTGGGTCCCACCATGAACGAAAATTTTAGGAGAAACAGTCCCCCCTTTAATATTAGGTAGAGATAATTGTTGTATTTTTAAATTGTACGAAATAACACATAATCAAGAAATTGAATTAAGTGAAAGTATACTTTAGATGTATTAGCTATATATTTTTAATGTTAGAGCCTCATTTTGTATTTCGTCCCGGGGCCCCAAATGTCTGGAGACGGCCCTGCAGGGTGGAGACACCCTAAACCCTAAGTACAAAAGGGGGAACAACATGCACGTGCAAGTCGCATGGACCAAGGTCAGAAAAATCAACAAGTTCCTTGAACGTTGCTCCTCTTGGTTCTTACTATATGCATTTGCACCTGACAGCCCCGCATATGTTACAGAGCCATGCCATACATGCAAGGAAAAGGTACACCACACTGCCCGATTGATTCCATGCATGCATGGAGTAGGTGTCCATACAAATTGCGGATCAAGCATCGATCGAGTCCATATAGAATCATTTTGAATGGCACGGGTCGTAATTTGTATGGGCATCTCTCGGAGGATGCATGCATTGCATGCCTATCTAGCTACGCACGCACCACTTGCAAGACAAAAACCGCTGAAAGCGTGCAACTGCTCCACTGCACCACTAGAGTTATATATACTGCGCGCGTGCGTTCCTTGCCCAAGAAAAAGTGATGGGTCCTCCTCTTCGGTCGTCGCCAATCCATCAACAAGCAATTAAAGAAACGAGGGAACCTGTGTTAACACTAATGCTGATATTTGTATCTGCATGTTTATGTCCGTTTGCATGTAGCGAGTCAGTTTGTTTGGGTATGCAGATGTACGTGAGATGCGTATGAGCTGATGGTGTCAGATGTCCGTGCATGCATGGCGACAGCGGCGTGAAGCCGGCGCCGTTACCGTGTGAAACGGTGGTGCATGCAAGTATTGAAGCCAACAGTCTGCATCGGAGTTAGCCGAGTGCCGTTACCGCGTGAAGCCGGCGCCGTTATCGACTAACTCACTTAGTCAGTCATGTTTAAAATTAGTCAAGAAACTAGATAGTTGTAAGAGCAAGTATAATAGGATGACATAAGCAGGCTATATAAAAGAACTAAATATTACTCCCTCCGTCCGAGAAAGTTTTGTCCCCGATGATATTTTGCGAAAACCCCTCCCCTTTCCTCCGACAAACCACGCACTCCCTGCTCGTCACCCCCGAGCCAGAGCTCCCCTGCTCGTCTCCCCCGCGCCAGAGCTCCCCTACTTTGCTCCCCCGCACAGCTCTCCCACGCGTCGCCGGAGCTCCCCCGCCCCATGCTGCCGCCGCGTTGCTTCCCCCTCCTCGTTCCCCATGGCGAACCACGGCGAGGAGAAGGTTGGATTTTTTCCGATCTGCTCTTCGACGGCGGCGTCCATCCCCGAGGGCGGCGAGCCGGAACTGGACCTGCCCGTCGTCGACTACCTCCTCGCCTGCTGGCCCTGCCCGTCGTGGCATCGTCGACCACCTCCCGACTGCATCTGCTCAACTCCACACCAAGAGTAGTAAAGATCTCTGATTTGAGAGAGGCAACCATCGAATCAGCAAGCAGGAGGTCTCGGTCACCAACCCAGCAGCAGCTTTCCTTGATGTTTTCCTGTTTGGGTGATGAATGGTAAGCCCAAGCTGCTTTCCTTGCTGTTTCCCTGTTTGGACGATGGATTTGAGTGCAGATCACTGAAACTTTGGTTTCATTCTCTCTTTTTGGGGGGCGCAGCAACAACATAATGTAACTGCGACCACCAGGTTACCACTTCTTCTTCTTCCCCACTCTGCCCATCCAAAGATTTCTTCACAACATATTGTATCCCAAGGAGTACTGCATAAGATGGGAGTAATAATCAAATCCACTAGAGGGCACAATGAACAGCAGGATATGTAATGGGTACTGATTGCCAAAACTAATTTTTGTAAGAGTTTACATTGAACATTTACCCAGGAGTAGAACTAACAGCCTAAGAAGTGAATGAACATGAATGGATGCCCACGTACAGTAGTCTTTCCATCCCAGCTTGCCCGAATCTCTTTCATTACAGTGACATAAACATATTTAAAACATCTTCCAGCAGCCTACCAAAGAGAGGAATGCAACTTGAGCATGCAAGTTCAGTGTGCTGTCAACTGGGGACAGAAGTAGAGCTTGTTCAGAGCTTGTTCAGTGTACAACCAATTGGTGGCAGGTTAACACTGAAGTAGATCTTGTCTGATTATTTGTGAGGTTTCTTGGGGTTTCCAATAGATAAAACCTAACCCTATGTATTTATAAATGAAGCAGAACTGTATTTATAAAAGTTCAGAGAATATATTGTTGTTTTCCTCATATTCTTTTATTACTGGAGGCACTACAAAACTCTCTGCAGTATTTATAAATGGAGCAGAACTGTATTTTAATTATAAATGACAGGAACAAAACTTTTATATATTTATTGTGAGTACAACTTGAGAGAGTTTCAGAGAAATAAAAGAAAGCAACTAAAACTTCAGAGAATATATTGTTGTTTATATAAATTGAATATATTGTACTGTCAATATTTAGAAGAAGAAATTAACAACCCACAACTTTGATGCTTTGGTTGCTTGCCATTGGACAATGGTTGCAGCTGATCCCCAACGTGGTTCAGTACGAGAACTGGACGACTGTGACCAATCACCGGTTCTTGCTGGACGCGGCGACGAATATGAAATCTGAATTTGCTTGTGCGTAGCGTCAGTGCAGATTTCAGCTGTAGGCTCTAGATTGGTCTAGGATGGAATGGTGTAGATGTTGTTGATCTTTATCCAAAAATGTGTGGATGCATGTAAATTTTCCTTTGACCAAAAATCTATTGTGAAATGTTGGGAGTTATTCTTAGGCAGAGTAAACAATATTCTTAGGCAGAGTAAAATAGTCCTGCATTGTTGGCAGTTGTCTGCTAGTGATTTGCCTCATCATCATATCATAAGAAAAATTCTTATTCTTATTCTTATTTACTCCTTGCATTTTCATTCTTATTCTTACTGTCAAAATTCAGAGTAAATTCTAGTAATATTTGTACTGCTTGTGCTTGTAGTAGTAGGATCTGAATTTTTTCTGTATCTAGATGTCCTTGCTACTCCATCTCATTTGTTGTTAGTTCTTGGAGTACACCTACCAAAATCACTGCTATCAAGGGTGCAAAATGGATCTGAATTCTGAAACTACACCATGTTCCTGTTAATCATGTTTCTCAGTGAACTGGATTCTGAAACATTCAATCAAGAGTGGATCTTGTTTGAACTACTCTGAATTCTGTCTTGAAAACATTCAATCAAGAGCAATGATATTAAGAAAATTACTCCTGCATGCTCAAGTGAATTAGGACTATGATTTTAAAAACATTGAGCATTGTACCTCTTGAAGTAGCATGGCTTGATCATGTAGTACAATCAGTAGTTCTAGCTAGCTTGATCATGTAAGACATACTAAATAATGACACCATTTTTCTTATTGGTGCAAGTGCAAATATTGGTCAGAAACTTAACAGAAATAGTAGTTCAAATTAATTCCAATTAATTCAAATAATTCCAACTTAATTCAAATTACTGGCAGAAACAGAATTGTCCACTGTAATGCAAAAGACCATGATCATTTTAAGGATACAAACATAATTGTCCACTGTAAGGCAAAAGACCATGATCATTTTACAGAAACAAAATGGCTGCCATTTTAGAACATTTTACAGAAACAAAAATGTGTCCAAAATCTGGACTAACTGACTGATCAACATGGCAACATAAAATTTGACTGAATCATTAAACTGTATTTTACTGAACCATTTCTACTCCATTAATTTCCAACTTTGATTCTTGTGCAATTTGCTTCTTGTCCAGTTTAATTCAGTTTGATTTAATCCATACTCAATTGACAACATCTCAAATTTGGTCCAGACAACGAGAATCAATTGACAACAAAAAAATCAAGGTTGAACATTGACAGTGACTGCATTTAACAGGACTATTTTATTTAAACTTCACTGAAATTATGCAAGTGTTGTTGACCGTTAATTATGCAAGAGTATTTCCTTATTTAGGATCAGTTTTGCCCCTTTTCAATTTTGCTCTACATCACTTGCTCCTTGTAAATTATTGCCAATCCACTATCAATTTTGATCAGCATAATTGTGCACTATTCTTCAGTATGATAATCCTCTTGGGAAGATAATCTACTGCTCCCAGTACTACTGCTCCCATGATCATGAAGTGTTAATCCTGATGTACCTTCAACATTTTCAGTTTACTGCAGTACCAGACGGCCTCTCAGTCTGCAACCAGCCAACCGCCTCTACTGGCTGCTGCCACTCCTCACATTGGCTAGGTAATTCCTCTGAATTTTTAAGAAAGCTATCCCCTGCTCTCCTTTGCAACAAGTGTATGAATTTTTAACTGAACTTCAACTGAAAAACTGTGTATCACTGTATAAAGGAGAAAATGGCTATGGATTTAAGGTCTGAGAAAACTGTGTACGTACACTGTGTATCACTATCATGGAGTAGTACAGTACTGAAAACATCTCCATAAATGAATTTTGACAGTTTTCAAATTCAGAGTTTGGAGTACTAGCAATTATCTTCAGCAAGACAAGTTTACAAACATCTCCATAAATGAATTTTACAAATTCTCCATAAATGAAGACATCTCCACAAACTCTCCATAAATGAATTTTGCTTGTACGTACACTGTGTACAAGTAAGATAAGTTCAGCAAGACAAGTTTACAAATTCTCCATAAATGAATTTTGACAGTTTACAAACATCTCCACAAATCCATGGAAAGACAAGTTTACAAATTATCTTCAGCAATTATCTTGCAGGTTCATCAGCACTTGAAAGAGCAGCCACAGCAAATTCAGAGTTTGGAGTACTAGCAATTAATTGAAACCTGAAACCTAAAACCTGAAATTTTAACTGAACTTTACCTTCTTCTTCCCGAGGAACACGAGCTCTGGCGGCAGCACAAGGAGCAGGGCAGAGGAGCAGGACCTCGTCGGCTTGCTTCTTGCCGCGCGCCCAGTCCTCGGTGCCGGGGGCGAGGAGCGGGGCGGGGTCGGGCTCCTCGATGCCGCAGGCGGCGCTGGCGCTGGAGGCGATGCTGTTCCCCCCGCTCGCCGGCGTAGCCGCTGCTGCTGGGGCTGGGCGGGCTGGCGTCGCCGTAGCCGTCCTCCTCCTCCTCGAGCCCCTGGAACTCCTTCCTCCTCCGGGACGTGGCCGTGCTGCTCCCGCCTCTGGACGCGGCCGTCACGTACCCCTCGTCCTCGTCCTCCTCGGCGATCTCGTGGCCGGCGGCGGCGAAGTCCGCGGGCAGGTCAGCGGCGCGGAGGGAGAGCGCGGCCAGGGCCTCGCTGGCGGGGGCCGGATCAGGGGCCAGGGCCTCGCTCCAGTTCTTCCCGATGAACACGGAGCAGTAAGAGCTTGAGCAGCCTCCATGTGACCGGCGCAGGTTGGCCGTCGTCGAGCGCTGGGCCCGACGGCTGGTGCCGGCGGTGGCTGGGGCGACCACGGTGCGGGCGGGCGACGGAGGAAGGAGGAAGAAGCAGTGGGGGGCTGATTAGCAACAGTTTAAAAGGTGGAAGGGTTTTTTCGCAAAATTACAAATGAACTAAGGCGCGGACAACCTTTTCCGGATGGAGGGAGTATATCTTTGCTTAGTTGGATGAGAGAGAATAGGAGAGAGAAGGAAATCGGGCTGTAGAATAAGAGCCGGCTATAGCACGAGACCCAAAACACTTTGTGAGATTGTAAGGCGGGTCATCTATTGATAAAGTAGTACATATTTAAAACTTACTATTGTACAAGCCGGCTATTAGGTTGACTCTAGATGACATGGCAACTTCTTATAGCCGACTGTTGGCTGTATTATTAACCATGCTCTAACGTGTGTCCCAGGCATGTGGATCTCAGCTCAAGTAGTTTTTTGTTTTGTTTTTTTGGGTACCAACTCAGCTCAAGTAGTGGCTAAGTGAGTTAGTCGTGTGTGTGCATGTATCCACTAGACTAGGTCGTGCAGTTAGTGGCGTGAGTATGGAGTTAGTGGTAGGGCTTAGCTAGCTATTTATATCTACTAGTAGTAGGCATCAGAGTTGTAATCAAGTTAAGAGAGAAAGAAAAGGCCGTTGGCTATGTGAAGCAGCACGTCCCCAAAGCTGTGTCTCTTTGTGCTTGTGTGAGTGTTGTGGGAGACTACAAGAGAGCTAGCTACCTGGGTGAGTTGAGAGAGTTAGCTCCAACAACCTGTTCTTCACATGGCCCATGCATGTGACTTGATACTGAAACTCTGAAAGCTAGTACCGTTCCAGTCAAATTACTGTCAGCTTTTTTTTAGCCCAGAGCTCATTATTGGCCCAGAACAACACGCGAGTAGTGTAATGTAGTGTCTGGTTGCTAGGCAAGGAAGGCCCAGGAGGCAAAATCTTCCTCGCACAGAGCATCTCCAATGATACTCTCCATAGCAGCAGTTCCATTTAACCCCTCAAAAGACAAAGGAAACCATATTGGGTGGCATAGGATAAGATGACGATGCCTCGATATATGGGAGGTCTTGGTTTTAGGGACATTGAAAATTTCAACTTATCCCTGCTTGCTAAGCAGGCATGGAAGATCTTAGATAACCCCGAGTCCTTAAGGCTAGTCATAGTGGGAGTAACTTAGTAACATAACACATCCCAAGACAAGTTTGCTTATGTGGCACCTAGTTAATGAGGAGAGAGGTGTTTGGAGTAATATATTATGTTAACATCGCATAGTGTTTCCCAAGAAATATTGAGTCTACAAGCTAATAAATGCAACCATATATGATACTACTTCTATGACACTTTACACTATGAAGATAGTAACATAGACTAGTGTCATATGCATGACACTGGTCTAAGTTACTCCCCACTATGACTAGCCTAAGTGCACGTATATTGAAAGCAGTTTACTTCCCACAAGATTCAATTCTACATGCCCAGTTGGGCAATCATCCTTCACAGATATGGAGATCTATAATTAGAGGACGGGATATAATGAAACAGGGAATCATTAAGCGGATCGGCAATGGAGCTACTACCCGTGTATGGTCAGATAACTGGATACCACGTGATGGAATGCTGCAGTCACTGGTCGCACGGATGGCCAGCCCACCCCAGCTAGTGTCTGAGCTCATTGATATTCCCAAATGCACGTTGGAATATACAATTTTTTTTGACGCGTCAACGGCGGGCTTACGCCTGCCTGAACCTTTTATCCAAACCAGCTGAAGTGTTACCCTGAGTAGTAGAGGTACAAAGGGGTGGAGAAAAGAGAAAAGGAAAATTACATAGAGCTAGAGGATTATAATCTCCGGCTATGGTCCCACCGATGTAAAACTCCCCAAAACCAGATTCTGCTCCGGGATTGGGGATCCATGTTGTTGGAATATATAATTGCTCCAGGAGGTTTTTCTTCCATGCGATGTGGAGACGATTATGCAAATTCCCATCTGTTTTCGAGCTATGGAGGACTACTGCTCATGGAATTATGAAAAATCAGTAAAATTCAGTGGTTGTTCAGCTTATAGAATGATTGTCGACACAAGAAAAAAAATGGAGAGAGGATTGGCTTGATCAGAGGCCGGGATCCTCGAACAATTCAGCTACTGAGAGGCAAAGATGTGGAAAACTCAAGTACCGGCCAAATTAAGGGTTTTTCTGTGGCGACTCGCACAGCAATACCTGCCGACGGAGGACGTGCAGATGCACAGGAATATGGCAACCACAAGCACATGTGCTATGTGTGGTGTTGAAGATTCATGGAGCCATAGCCTGGTCGAGTGCACTATTGCGCGTTGTGTATGGGCACTTGTGGATCATGACCTTCTGGATGAGATGATAGCATGGGGAAGCGAGTTGCCCTTGGCGCTAAAGCATATACCTCCGGGGTTCACGGCACTCGGATGAACGGGCTGCCGGACATGGGAAAGTCAATGAAGATCAGTCGCGGCCGGCCATAGACTAGTCAAGGGTATCCGTGTCGTGAGAATGGATATCCGCCGGCGTCGCCCGTTGACTAGTTTTACCTTAGTCCGGTGTAGTTTTTAGTTACAAAATGTCCAAAATGTAATGAATTTCGTCCGGTTTATATGAAATCCGTCGTGTCTGCACGAATTTCGTCCGGTTAGTTCAAACAGTGGTTGAAATGTATGCGGGCAGCGTTTGATGGCCGACTCCTGCATCAGTGTCCGTGGACTGGTCCCCCTCTGTTTGCGGATAGATGCCGAAGTAAATTTGCGGGTCAGCATTGGAGATGCCCTAAAACCTTAAATATAGGGTTTGTTCCCTGGTGTGCTGAGGCCTGAGCATACACCCACCTAACAAATATTTTAGTTATCAACTTCAATTTTTTTTTCGAGTGATCATCTGCATCTTTTGTGTTCATGTCAATTTTTCAAAAAAAAAAACAAGTATTTTTAGACCAAAAAGGAGAATCTATTATATGCGCCATTGAAAACAAATACAAAAGAAATGTTTTTAGCATAAGTAACAATACTTGTGTTTTATGCATGAATTTGCAAACACATAAAATACACGAACATGTATATGTGCAATTCTTAACTGTATTCCTTTCGAAACATTGTTTTTCCAGCCAAGCGCACGTGTTCCCGGATGCAAGTCTTGAATATATGAAATTATCTACTCCCTCTCTTCCAAATATTTGAAGTCTAGTTTTGTACAAAGTCAAACTTCTTTCAGTTTTAACTAGGGTTTCCCTGCCTCTCGCCGGTGCCGCCGCTGGTCCGCCTCATCTCCTATGGTCTTTGGACCATGGAGCAATGTTGAGGATATCGCTTATTGTTAGCGTCTCGGTCAGCCCAGGATTAGAGATTAATCGGAAATCGGCCGATTAATCGATTTTATCGGTTGACTGTTAATCGGCCATTTTTTGCAAATCCCAAGTTCCCAACACTAAAATATGCTATATTCAACACCAAAAATATATTGGACAGAAGTGTTACCTTGATTTCTAGCCTCTGAATCCTCATATAATGACAAACAAAATAGGACAATAGTACATATTGCTTAACAAGGTCCACAAAACACAAATAAATATAGTTTTTGCAAAAATAGTGCTAGGAATAGGCTCGATTTATCAGTAGATTCTCGATAAACCGCTTGTCAGAGCGATAAATCGGCCCAAACGATAAATGGTGAAGATAAGGCATAATCTTATCGGTCACCCCAGAAGTAGCGATAAATCGGACGATAAATTGCTGAATTGGAAGATTTTTTGAACAGTGCCATGGAGGTGCCGTGGATCCTAGCGCCTTTGCCGGCGGGAGGGCTCCGGTTTTTAGGTATTTTTTTTGAGTTTTGTTAGGGTTTGTGCCATGCTCAGGAAGACAAGGCGGTGACGGCTTCTTGAAGATGTAATAAGGTTCTCCCCGGCTAGCCCCCGTCCCGACGATGCTTGTAGCGTCGTCGTAGGGTATGTGGAGGTGTGTCTCCGATAGATCTCGTGTGATCCGGTCGGTGTTTGTCTTCAGTGGATCCGCTTGGATTGTCTTCGTTCGTCTACGTTTGTGTGTCTGTAGGTTGGATCCTTCTGATATTCGCTTCTCTTCATCAGCGTCGATTGCTTTTCTGGTGCGCTGGTCCCATGGGGCCTTAACACGATGACTTTCCAACTGTCTATTGCAACAATGTTTGTCCGGCTTCGATAACGGAGGGGCGATGACAGCGGCGTGCCTTCGGCTCGCTCCAGTGCTTGTAGTCACCGCTAGGTGATCTACAAACCTGGTCGTAATTTTTACTTTTGGTGTTCTTTGTACTACCTTTTTTTAGGAGACTTCTTTGTACTACCTTGACAATTGATGAATGGATGAATATACCGAAAGTTTTCTCGAAAAAAAACTTCTTTAAATTTGACCAAGTCTACATAAAAAGATACCAACATTTACAACATCAAGTTAATTTCATTAGGTTCATCACAAAGTATATTTTCATACTATATATATTTCATATTGTGGATATTATTAGTAAAAAAATATAAAATTTGCCGGACTTAGGGGTTTGTGCTCGTTTAGACGCTCCTCCGATCTTTGGGGTCAAGAGAAAAATCGAGACGGGAATAAAAGTTGCAGAAGCTAAAGAAAAACAATGGCGCCGTTGGATGTGAATCGTGCGGTCTAGATTAATTCCTTGTTGGAATTAAACACGACATGATCCTGTAGGGCAGATGTCCCGTGGCAATCAACCAGACTATCGGTATATTTCAAAAAAAAAAAAAAGACTATCAGTATCGATCGGCCACATACGAAGACTGCCGCGGCGGCGAGCTAGGGTTGCCTAGGGTCTCTGCGGCGAGCTAGGGTGTCTGCGGCGGCGACCCGCGTCTCTTCCTTCCTACTCTATCCCAGACACCATCCCGTTTGTGCGGGTTTGGTTCCTCCCCCTACCCCAGGCTCCGTCCTCGGGCGAGATCCACAGGTATCTTGCAATTTCTACTTTCATTTTTCTTGAGGCATCAGTAATGCATCTATAGGTTCGTCCATATTAAGAGCGGATTATTCATTGTTCCTCCATGACCAGTTGCTACATCTTTGATGACACGCAGATCATACATCATACACCTGTTTATTCAGCCTAGCTACTCCGATGGACAAAGCAAGCAACCAAGAAGACTCTATAAGAAACAACAGCAATGCTTCTGGCTTGTTGCATCTACCCACTGTAAGCATCCACGTACCTCATCGACACCGGTTACGGGTTACCTACTCCGATCTACCAAAGCTTTAACCAGAAGCTCGAATATTGAATTGAACTATAACTTCACTACTTGACTGACTACTAATTACAGGATGTTCTACGCGGCATATTGTCACGGCTATCACTCAAACAAGTCGTGAGGATGAGCGTGCTGAGTGGAGACGGGTAGGGATATGCCACCCGGACCTGGTGTTCAACGGATACACCTTCCTCCGCGCCAAAACAACCTGGTATAAAAACATGGACTCCATGGCCACGGAATTCGTCACAGGAGTGGATAATGTGTTGCGCCTGCTGTGGTCTCCTTCCACTGCGACAACTACGACGGTGGATAAGTTTGTCGTCAAATTTGGTCTTGACAAGCGTCAATACACAACACATTGATAGATGGATCGACTTTTCGACGGCATCGATGGCCAAGCACATTGGTCTTGATCTCGTGGGAGGTTACATCTCTGAAGATGGCAAGTATGTTGTTCCGCTATGCAAACTCAGTGGCCCAGATGGTTCCCGTGTCGAGTCTCTTTATATGGCTAATGTCTGTCTAAAGCCGCCCCCTAGCTTCCGTGGCATCGCAAACCTTAAGAAACTCAGCCTATGTTACGTGTCCATCGATGCAGGCGATCTCCAATGTCTATTGCTAAGCTGTGATCTTCTCCAGAGTTTAAGCTTGGAGCACTGCCCCTCGTCAAGTCTTAGCATACGTCATGAGCTAAGGCAGTTGCAGTACCTAAGCGTGCGCAGGTGTGCGGTGGGAACGATACAGTTGCAAGCTCCGAACCTTACCACATTTGAGTTTGTTGATTATCTGACGCAAATTGCGCTCGATGAATCTTTCAAGTTGTCAGAAGCAACCTTTGTGCTCAAGAGCAAATCATTCACTTGGTGTTATGATGCTACAGACTACATCTTGACGGAGCTTCCAACTGTTCTTCCTCATGTGCATAAACTCTCCCTGCATTTCGTTGTTTTTCAGAAGGTTTGCTCTACGCCTTATTTCATTTTATGTTTCCATCAAGATATCTACATTCAGGTGCATGTTGAGCTGTTGACTTCCGATAAAGGGCATTTTTATTAACTCAAAATGTAGCATCAAGCGGATACAAAGCATGATGAGCAACACCCGGCCTCTGCATAGCTAAGATGCACACAGCCAAAACAAACAGTCTGACAAAATAAAAAATAAAAAAACCGACATATCGGCAACAGAAAAGTCATATGACTGACACTATGCCTATGTCGAAGGAGGCGGTGGACTGATCCGGAGATTATGCTGCCACCCATGTTGGGTAAAAATCTCCATGGCCACCTGCTCCAACCGCATACGCATTGCCTTGAACAACGGTTGACACTCCGTTGAGCTGTTGACTTACCACCTTGATCCATCTCATGTTAATTTATTTCTTGGGCTGTGCATTAGTTCTGTTACAGGTGCATCGATTCAGTAAAACCAACACCACTTTTCTCAATCTGAAGCATCTTAACTTGAACATTACCATCATGTCCAGTCCAGAGGATACTAGCTGGATAACAAGGTTTGTATACCTGTTGGAATTAGCACCTCTATTACAAGAATTGGAACTCCACGTTAGTGATTTGACTGTAAGTTCTTCAACCCTTGATCATGGAAATTTTGCCCTTTTTCATTTTCTTTTTGACCTCCTCACTCGAACGAAATAACAAATGGTTCGATATACATATGCAGATAGATAGTGATAGATTTCACGTCCCTTCTGCAAGGATAGTGACGGCTGTTCCAGGGCCTCGACATCGTCACCTCAGGAGTGTTCACATTACTGGCTTTTGGGATTTGGTGGGGATAGCGGAGCTAGGGCTTTACATCCTTGAGAATGCTACTGTGCTCGAGCGTATGGTAGTAGATCCAGTGATATGGATGGACAAAGGAGATCTATATGAAGGTCAATTATATTCAATCAGCAAGGCCAATAACTGCCAGGAGCTTGTTCGACCTAAGCTTGCCAAGGACGGGCTGCTGCAGCACAAGAAGTTTGCGGAAAAACACCTTAATAGAGATGAGTTTCGTCACATCATAACCATTTTATGAATATCAATGCTCCGATACATGATCGATCAATGTGGTAAAATTTGACCTGGAGCTTCTTCCTTCCCCAAGTAAGCTCTCTGAAGACGATTTAAGGATCAGTCTGAAGAGGCATGTACATGCTGAATGGTTAGAGACAAGTAGTGTGTCCGCTCTCAGAAATTCAGCTGTGTCTAACCCCATGTCCAACCCGCTTTGCATCCCCCCTCGCTATCGCCAAATTCTGCGAGTTTGGACAAAATACCGGCTCCTTTTGCTTAGAAGGTTGCTTGATTTAGCCTATTAGTTAGTGTTAGTGAACCGGATGTAGTGATGCAATGTTATTCACTCCTGATTTACAATCTCAGGTTCAGATAACCATTTACAAAAATATACTTATATGCCATTCCATGAGATGCCTGCCATGCATGCTTCTAAAACAAACTAAACAACTGCTACCAGCCTCCTGCTGCTGCTGCTGCTGCTGCTGCTACTACATATTGTTCCACAATTAGGGTAAGAATTAGGAAAACAAGGGATAGGCCAAGGTAAATGAGGTTCCGTTGCACTTTTTTTTAACAAAAGTTCGTTCTTTCAGTCAGCAACACTGCTAAGAAGGCAATGTCGCCGTGGATTTTTGTTCTTGGAAGCTAACTTGTTGATTGTGACAGAGATGATAAATTAGTATTGGCTTTCTTCCCTTTGTAGCCTGGAATGTCAAACCGTGAACGTTCTCTTTTCTTTTCATTTTTTCTCCTGTCAATGACGAGTGGTACTCTGACTGGGCTAAAATCACTGAAAAAAATAGCGCGCTAGAGAATTGTCTCGCTAAATAAACCAGTGTACAATGTCTCACTAATAGCACGCTATAGCACGCTAATAGCGTATTTCAAGAGACGGCGCTATTTTGTGTAGCGTGCTATTTTTTTCATTGGCTAAAATCGAACGCAACCACATTCCCCAGCCCGACCAAGCACAGTATCTACTCAGAGTTGCCCACCCTCCTCCTTCCTCAAAAGATAAAACCAATCAGCAGGAAACACGGTACTCACTCATTAAAAATAAATTCATGAAAATAGTAAAATAAAATAAGAAACCCACTAATTAAACCCTGCCTATTTTGTAAGCAGTTGGTTAACTTCAAGCTGCCTAGCTAGCTCGATCTGATCCACAAGACAAGTCGTAGAGAATAACAAAAAAAATGCCTGGCAGCAGTGACATGTTAGGTACGAAGACATATATAAATTGAGTACATTGCTCGATTGATTCCATTCCATGGAGTACACGTTAATATGGTCCGACATAGTTTAGTAATCAAGCTGTGGCATCCAAGTTGGATATACATGCTTGACGGATCTGGAAAAAAATTGGATGACACTCTAACAGTTGAGTACCTGATCAGTGACTAACTAAAGGCGGCCAGCTAGCTAAGTGATAGTACATACTAAAATAGTTTTAAGTAGCGGCTATATGCTTCTTGGGGGCGGACCTCCCTAAACGCTATAGGGCCAGCGCGCTATTTAAAATTTTAATTCCTGTGTAGGACTAAAGTGTCTTAACGCAACGCTATAGCGCGCTATTTAAAACAATGCATATATACTATACTACAGGAAGAAATTGCTATCCGTCTGTCCTTCTCCCAGCTTCAGATCATGTAGCCATAGATGGATTTTTGCTCTAGGTTGGTAGCTAAGTAGTTGAGTGAGAGATGATGGGATTTTACCTTTCATCCGCAGCAGTATGCTTTCTGACCATATATGTATTGCGTTGTTGCTTATGCTTCAAATAGCAAGTTTTGGTAGCATCTCTAGGCTTATGTTGTGCTCACCATCATTCAGCATCACTGGCACGGACAAGGTAGCAGTTCTCCGAGCTTATCTGGTTATGATGCATTTGATCACCACGTATAGGTTTGACCAACAATTACTATGTTTTTTTTTTTGCGGGAAAACAATTACTATATATGTTCTTCACAAAAAGGAAGCTATTGCTATGTTAATATAAGATCTATATTATAAAAAACTATATTTATATGTAATTACTCTTTAATATGAATCTAAGACATCAATTTCATGTCGCATAAATTGCATACTGATAGAGTAATTATAGGCCAAACATTTAACATAACAAAACTAAATGTGCTCCAAGACGAAGAATGGAGGCAGTGTGATGTACTGATGGTGATCATACACCGGTAACCAAATGGAACCTCTTACGGTAGGAAGCATATACTCCAACTCTTGGTCTGCTGGCCACTCACTCATTTTATTACAACACGTACGACAACTGCACAAAATCACTAGTACAAGGACACCATCTCCATGGCTACACATGCATGGAAACACACAGACGCGTGAGCGAGCATCGACAACTAACCAATCTCTCACATGGTGGCGGTGTGGCCCTCATCGTTGGTGGTCTCGATACCCTCGACACGCCTATTGGGGACGGCGCAGTTCTGCCGGATCTCGCCCTGGGTGCCAGTGAGCAAGTCCATGTTGCTCATCTTCACCATGGACTTGGCGAACTGCCTGAAGAAGGCGGACTGGATGAGCGCAAACTGTGAAGCCAAGAGCCTCGTGTCGGGGTGATCGATGAGGCCCTGGTCTGACTTGAACAGGCCCTGCCTCACGATGAGGTCAAAGTAGTACTTGTTGTCGAACACGTCCGGCGTGCGCACGTCGAGGGTTTGGTTGACGGTGCCCTGGGGCACGTCCTTGGCGCACTTGGCCCGCAGCCTCCTGGCGAATAACGGGTCGATGAGTGGGTTGAGGTCGATGTTCGGAGTGAAGCGGTCGGAGAAGGAGGGGCAGTGGGCGATGCCGAAGGTGTGCGCGCCGGATAGGGAGACGAGGTCCGCCACGTCGAGGCTGCGGTTGCCGAAGGAGGAGATGAGCGTCGGCACGTCGAAGGAGGGCGCAGGCAGGGTGTCCACAAGATCCTGTGACGCTGGGGCGAGCGCGTCGCGGCGGCCGAGGGCGACGTCGAAGTGGGGCCCGCCAGCCTGCATCCACGTACCCGTAATATGGTAGTCAATTAATCGGTTTTGCTCAGAGTTGAGAATATCGTCCGAGTGACGTAAGCAAAATTTTTTGGTTCTACTCCCTCCGTTCCTAAATATAAGACCTTTTAAGATTCACTATGTAGCATGGCCGGCACGCACGAAGTGTAGTGCAGGTGTACCTGCACGAGGGCGTCACGGGTGGCGAGGACGGTGATGTCGGCGCAGGAGACGGTCGGGCCGCAGGTGCGGTGGACCGAGGCGCGGATGCGCTCGATGAGGTCCAGAGCCACGGGGCGGAGCGTCTGGTTGGGCACCGCATTTAGCTCGCTGTTGTTCCCCGTGAGGAGCACTGACGCGTCGCAGCCCTGCGGGAAGCAGTCATGGAAGAGGATGCGGATGAGGGCTGGCGCCACGCCGACGTCGCGCCGGAAGGTCTCCGCCACGAGCGATCCCACCATGTCCTCCAGATCCGGGCACGACGCCGCGTGGAAACCCCTCGAAAGGCCCTCAGCAGCCGCCGCCGAGTGTGCGGCGCAGATCAAGGCTGCCAGGACGAGGACGGCCGCTGCTGCTCTGGACGCCATGGCTGCTGCCCTGCAGATGTAGCTGAGCTTGTTGCACGATGGTCGTGTGGTTTGCTCAAGCTATAGCCACTAAACCCTTGTTATTTATACACGGCTAACCACCTCCAAGCTGGGGTAGGTACGTAGCTTAGCTCGATATTATCTGAGATTGTACAAAGTGGAAAACATGTGCAAGTCGCATTGACTAATTAATTATTATGGTGAGGGGAGAAGGGTCGGTGAGAACGGTCGACGCTGCTTGTTAACTAATGCCCAGAAATTTCCCTGAACTTTCCGTATGCCTTGCACCCAACAACCCTTCACTGCACAGTGACATACTTCTATGTTAACTCCATTTGTGCATTGCTGGATATGACATAATTTAGGATCAAGATGTGACATCCAAGTTGGATATACATAAGGGGTCTGAAATCATTTTGAACGACGTACGCGGAGCTAGGTACGACCTAGGTTGGATCGGATTAGTCTGGGACATGGATCAATGTGTGCGTTCCCACACTAAGGTCAAGGCTAGCTCTTCTTCGCCCATCTCTCAAAAACAATAATACAAAATGAATACTTTTGTTCTTCCCTCACTATTTGAAAAATGGGCTTTGCCGAGTGTTTAGGCCTTTGCCGAGGGCCAAATTACGAGGTCTCGAGAAAAACCATGTAAGCCGAGCATAGTTCTCGACAATTTATCGGACTCGGCAAAGGCGTGTTGTTGCTGAGAGCCAGACAAAGAGGACTCGACATCTAAGATGAACTCGGCTTACACGATTTATGCCGAGTTTTAAACGGCCGGCACATGGTAAAGTTCGTGCCATGTGGCGGTAAGGCAGTTGCCGTCTGCTCGTCACGGCAGGCCACTTTTGCCGAGAGCCGAACTCGGTAAAGACATCACACGTCGCTCTCTGGTCACTCAACAGATGCTTTTCCGAGTATTTACAAATAGATCTCGGCAAAATGGAGAGCTGGAGGGCGCTGCAGTCGAGTGTACGCCGAGTATCGGCTCTCGGCAGAGCTGGGCACACAACAAAACATTTTGTCGACAGCTGTCCGTCAAAGCTCCGCAAACTTCGCGTGGGAGGGGTGTGGGGGGCACATGGCGGCCTCTTGTGCGTTGGGATTTGCCAAGTTCATACGGTAGGAACTCGTCAAACTCGTACTTGACAAGCGCCGTCTCCGCCAGCCCGTCAAGTGCTTTTATTGTGTCGAGTGACCGGTTTAGATCTAGGCAAAGCTTTTGCCGAGTACCCGACGGACGAAACTCAGCGAACTTGCCTTTGCCTAAAGGGTGTAAGTCAAGTACCCTCGCCGAGAGCTGAACTAGGCAAAGCGTTTGCCGAATTTTATGTACAGTTGGCAAATGGGATAATTCTAGTAGTGCCTACAAACTACTCCTTCCGGTCCTTTTGTGTCTGCATATAAGTATTGTCTGAAGTGAAAGTATCTCTAGTTTGACCAAACGTATAGAAAAAAGTATTAACATTCACAATACCACATCAATATCATTAGATTCATTATGGAATGTAGTCTCATATTATATATATTTGGTATTGTACATATTGATAACTTTTAATATAAATTTTGTCAAACTTTGTACTTAACACAAATCTTATATGCGGAGTAAAAAGGACCGGAGGCAGTACAATCTGCGATGCATGTAACTTAGATCCACCGATAACTGACGACTGTGGAATTACAGTCAAGTCAAACTGCTTTCACGTACGATGAGACCGAATAGCATAGCGGATACGCATGCTGCAAACACGAGCACGCCAGCCGGCCTCGTCCCTTCTCTGCGCCTGTGCGTGGCTGTCAAGCTACAGTTTCAATGTGGTGGCTCGGCCGAGATGAGACGTTTCCTCCGTCGACCTAATATCTTTTCCTGCGATGTTTTTTTACCTCTTGTCGCTAGAGGACGTGGATGATATTGTTGCAACGCACGACAATTCTTTGCTTTTATTATTTATTTACGATATAAAAAATCTAACTGCTGCGGTCACGACCGATTTTTTAGGTAGTATGTCCTCTCGTGAGTCCTCTTCCTCTTATATCTACTCTATGTCTCCACTTCAACTTTATGTGTGGCTAGGCAGCTAGGTCGACGCCAAGGGTGGTTGCCGACAGTTTGAAAAAACAGATCAGTGACCAAATTGGTAAGGCTATCGGTTCTAATAACCCGTGCTTGCCGATTCGTTCTGGCCAACGTATAGGCCTATATGCCTCTTATTTTTTTTTCTATCAAGATATCTACATTTATGTGCATGTTGAGTTGTTGACTGGCCACCTCGATGCATCTCATATTGATTTGTTTTGTTGGAGTTGTGCATTATATCTTTTCAGGGTGTAATAAAAAGATTCACTAGAACCCACACCACTTTCCTCTATCTAAGGAATATGAACCTGAACATTACCATCATACACAATCCAGAGGATACTAACTGGGTTACTGGTTTGGTTTACCTCTTGGAGTTAAAAATTTGAAGAACTGGAACTACATGTAATGTAAGTGCTTCACTCGTCGATCATGGTAGCCACATTTGTTTGTATACAAATATGTATATTGATATTAATGAATGGTTGGATATACTTGTGCAACTAGATAGTGATAGATTTGGCCTTCCTGCAAGGACAGTGACAGCTGATGCAGGGCCACGGCGTCGTCATCGCGGAAGCGCCACATTATTGGATTTTGAGATCTGGTGAGGATAGTCGAGCTAGCCCCTTATTTTATTTTTTTTTGATTTTGTGTAATTCCATGATGTCCTCCAAATCAGGGCACGACGCGCCAGATGGAAGCCCCATGATATCCCTCGGTGGCCACCGCTGAGAGAGACGATTGTGCAACGTAGACCAAGGCCAGGATGGCGATGGCCGCTGCTACCCTGGGTGTCATCGCTGTCGCCCTGCAGCTATAACTGAGTTTTTTGCACCTATTACAGACGGAACGGTCGTGTGGCTCTGCTCAAGCTGCCCACTAAACCCCTATATCGATATCATCCAGAAGACAAATCGCAGAGACTAAGCAAAGTTGGACAACATGTGCTTCTTGCACTTTAACTAATGATGCTTGTTAACTAATGCCTCGTCACTTGCTAGAATTTTCCTCCAAGTTTCTAAAATCAATGTGCCTTGCTTGCCTCTCGGAGAGGATGATGTATGTGCTGCTGATGTATATACCACATTTTTTTTTGTAGGAAATGTATGTCCCACTTGCATGAACCGGTGAAAGTTCCTAGCTAGTCTTGAGGTACCTTCGTACACCAACTAATTAGGCTACACTGGAGCCAGTAGTAGTCAACTAGTCATGGATGCCGGGATGTGTGCGTTCCTACACTAAAAAGTCAAAGGCTAGGGCCCTGTTTGGATCGTCGTGTTCTTTTGAAATACATCTGTAAAGAATACAGGTCTCGGCTCATTGTTTTATTTCCGTCGGAGAATTGCTAAGCGGTCGGTAAGATGCAGGTGTAAAATATACACCTCCGTATTTAATTACAACAAATCCAAGCGTGGCCTAGCTCTTTTTCTTAATTTTGCTGCAATGGCTTTTAGTTGTTGTCGCTAGAAGACGTGGATGCTATTGTTGCAAGGCACGACAATTCCTTGTTTTTATTTCTTCAAAATAAATAAATGTCGTGGTCACGACAGATTTTCTAGGCAGGACGACATCTTATCCCCTTCGCCTTATTAGTTAACTCTCTATGCTGCTTAGATTTCTGCACCGTGTCAACTTTGAATGTTTGGTTTGACTTATTTGGCCAGACGGCTTCGGCTTTTCAGATGAATATTTGGGTCACCCAACAACCCATCGAACCGACCCGCAAAAAAAAAAAACCCATCAAACCACATACTTAATTTCGGCAAAAAATCGATGAGATCATCCGCAAAAAAAAATCGATGAGATGCCGCCGCGCATGTAAGGAATCCCTTCTATAGGCCCACCCAGGCTGCCATACATAACAACACGAGCACACGAAAGTTGAGTTGTCGCATAGAGATAATAGATTCACTAACCGTAACCTCAAAACCCTAAATAGAAGAATGGCACGGCAAAGACGTGCACTACCTTCTGGTACCAGTTCATGTTGGTTTAACCGTGTGCCTCCTCAGGCCATCCACGATCAGCGTGTTAGTGGAGCTGCCTTTCCACTCTATGGTATATCTCTTGCCCGACTGTCACCATCGGCTCGCCTGCTTTTATCATATCCATACGCCGTTGCATATACTTGAAATGGCAAGTTTGGGTAGCATTTGTGGGCTTATGTTGGCTTTATTGACCATTGTACAATGACACTGACAGCAATTGGGGTGATAGTGACAGGGTAACATTTCTGATGTTATAGGTGAGCCAGATTTTACTGTGTATAATGACAACACTGTTATCCAAATGGGAACAACCTCCCATGCATGGCAGAAGAATCACTCACTCTTTTATTACAACACCACAAATCCACAATTATACAAAAGCACTAGCACCATGACACGACGCAGCGCGCGCACGCACGCTTCAACAAGCATCGGCGACTGACCAATCTCTCACATTGGCCTCGTGTCTGTGATTTTTTTGCAAAGATTTTTACTCTCACTGCCAAGTGTCCCTATGAGGAAGAACAACGTAAAAATGGATCCCGTGCCTGTGATTTTTTTGCAAAGTTTTTTACTCCCCCTGTCAAGTGGCCCTACGAGGAAGAACAATGGATCCCGTTCCTGTGATTTTTTGCAAAGGATTTTACTCTCACTGCCAAGTGGCCCTACTAGGAAAAACAACACAAAAATTTGGCAGCAGCTTCAAGGGCTAGAACTCAAAAGTTTGGCAAAAACAGGTTCCTACTGACGCGGCCCATTGAAGGCCTAAATAAATTTATTCCATTCCTAATAAAATTTTGTTCAAATGTTTTGGACGATTAAACATGAGATTTCCCGTATTTCTCGGTAAAAAGGTTTTCCCGGCACCTTCGGTAAAAAAAACGGAAATGAGAAAAGAAAACCTTGACGCTAGCTAAGCCTTCAATGGGCCGCGTCAGTCTTAGTCATGGATGCGTGCGTTCCTACACTAAGCCAAGGCTCGCAATGGTTTGAAGTTTTTGTAGCTAGCTAGAGGATGTGTATGATATTTCAGCTGCAACGCAAGGCATTCTTTGTTGATTTTTATCTGTAAATGATTTAAGTATTGTGGCCGCGACAGATTTTCTAGCTAGCATGTCTTCTCGTCCTCTCCCACGCCTAACTCCCCAGGCCATCGGCGATCAGTGTGTCTGACCGATTTCTGCTAAGATCAATCTGCAACGTCCGTCTGTACCGCTGGAGCAGCCGTTTCACTCTGGTGTAGCACGCCAATTTTCTTTATCATATCTATATACGCGGTTGCTTATACTTGAAATGGTAAGTTTTGGTAGCATTCGTTTGTGGCCTTATGCTGCTTTGTCCATCATGCACTGACAGGATGACAGTGACTGAGGTAGAATTTCTGGAACCATAGCCAAAGACAGATTTTAAGATGTATGGTGATCACAATGTTATCCAGATGGGAACAACCTCCTATGGTAGGAATCATATACTTTGGGCATGATGTCTGATCACTCACTCATTTTATTACAACACCACAATTACACGAAACCACTAGCACCATGGCACGATGTAGTACACACACGCTCACACGCTCCAGCAAGCATCGGCGACTAACCAATCTCTCACATGGCGGCGGCATGGCCCTCGTCGCTGGCGGTCTCGATGCCCTCGACACGGCTGTTGGGGACGGCACAGTTGAACCGGATCTCGCCTTGGCTGCCTATGAGCAAGTCCATGTTGCTCATCTTCACCATGGACTTGGCGAACTGCTCGAAGAACGCTCCCTGGTTGAGTGAGAATCGCGTCGCCATGCGCGTGGTGTCGGGGTGGACGATGAGGCCCTGGTCCGATTTGAATAGGCCCTGCTTGGCAATGAGATCAAAGTAGTACTTGTTGTCGAACACGTCCGGCGTGCGCACGTCGAGGGTCTGGTTGACGGTGCCCTCGGGCACGTCCTTGGCGCACTTGGCCTTCAACTTGGCGGCGAAATTGGGGTCGATGGCTGGGTTGGTGTCGACCACCGGCGTGAAGCGGTCGGAGAAGGAGGAGCAGTGGGCGATGCCGAAGGTGTGTGCGCCGGAGAGGGACACCAGGTCCGCCTTGTCAAGGTTTCGGTCGCCGAAGGACTTGAGGAGTTCCGGCACGGTGAAGGAGGGCGCCGGTAGGGTGAAGACGAGGTCCTGCAAAGCTGGGGCCAGCCCGTCACGTCGGCCCAGAGCCACGTCGAAGTGGGGCCCACCAGCCTACAACCGCCACCCAGACGTATATGTTAGTCAGTAAATCGGTTGCTCTATGATTCAGACGACTGATATATGTAAGAATCACCATCCAATCTAAACACTCAGATTTGGATTGATGGCCGTGCGTGCTGCATGGCAGGCACGAAGTCTAGGGCAGCGTACGTACCAGCACGAGGGAGTCCCGGGTAGCAAGGACGGTGAGGTCGGCGCAGGAGACGGTCCGGCCGCAGGCGCGGTGGACGGCGGCACGGATGCTCTCGATGAGGTTGAGCGCCACCGGCCGGAGCGTCAGGTTGGGCCCCAACGCCTGCTCGCTGTTGTTCCCGGTCAGGAGCACCGACGCGTCGCAGCCCTGCACCAACAGTAAATAAGTAACACAGGCGTCATACTTTTTCTTCCAAGGACAGTAACAAGTGTCATGCATGCATACATACATATGTTCACTTAGTCACGTATGAGTATGTACATACTTCTACCGTATACGTACCTGCGGGAAGCAGTCGTGGAAGAGGATGCGGATGAGGGCCGGGGCCACGCCGACGTCTTTCCGGAAGGCCTCGGCGACGTGGTACTTGACGATGTGTTCCAGGTCCGGGCACGACGTCGAGTGGAAGTCCGGCGAGAGCCCCCCGGCGGCTGCCGCTCCCGAATGGACGACGGCGCAGGCCAAGGCCACTACGGCGATGGCCGCTGCTGCTCTGGACGCCATCTTTCTGACTCTGGAGCAGATGGACGGAGCTAGTATAGCTTTTCCAGGTACCTATGGCCGGGGGTCGTGTGGCTTCCTCAAGCTAGATAGCCAACTCCTCGCTATTTATAATGGGTCGGTCCACGGTCAAACGTCTCGGATGCAATTATCTGCGTAGGTCGATCTGATCCACAACCACAATTCCACATAGACAAGTCGCAGCTAGATGTTTAGAATTGGATCTAATTGACTCTGGGCCAATCCCGAGATCACTTCATATCTGGAAGATTAAAGTCCCGCTTAGAATTAAAATTTTCATGTGGTTTGTCCACAAGGAAGTGATCTTAACCAAGGATAACTTGGTAAAGCGAAGATGGGTGGGTAGTTCTAAATGTTGTTTTTGTGACCAGGATGAAACTATACAACACCTCTTTCTCGATTGTTCGTTAGCCAAACTTCTATGGCGTACGATACATATAGCCTTCAACGTTAACCCTCCAGTTAGTATTAACACGTTATTTGGGATGTGGCTAAATGGAGTGGATTCAAATATTGCGGAACATATTCGGATAGGAATATCTGTACTATTTTGGGCTATATGGAACTGCAGAAATGATATGATCTTTAACGAAAAAAAATTTATCAACTTTTTGCAGGTTATATACAGAGCTACTGCTTGGATCCGTATGTGGTCGTTACTCACTCATGCGAACTCCAGGGAGCTTTTGGTTACTGGGTGCAACCGTTGGGAGACGGCAGCACGGGTTATCTTCAACCGATTTGGATGACGAGCTAATAATAGGCTAGGTGTTTAGTCATCATAGCCTGTTTTTTCGCCGGCTGTGGCTTTTTTTATCTTTATTTCTTTTAGGCTCCTTTTGTGAGCCGGTACTTGGATCTCAGACTTTGTTAGTGTACTTTCGTTTAATAAAATGGCTGCATGCATCATGCTGATGCAGAGGGGCCGGGGGCTTTCATCCTTTTCAAAAAAAAAAAAAGTCGCATGGCTTGAAGCTACAAGTCAGAAGAGCTGATTAAGGCCTACCGTTGTGATAAAGAGTTTGATAATGCATGCGTCGATCATGTCACTTTCCCGGAGCTTTCGTGCACACGCATTTGCACCTAACCAACGGTGACATGTTACCAAACTAGCATACATGAGTATGCAATTAAGGGCGGGCGGGCACGCAAAGAGCTGACCTGATTGCTCGATTGATTCCATGGATGGAGAAATCAGAAGATTAGTAGTACTAATCGACTTGTTAATGAGTATGGTTGGGCATAGTTTACTGATCAAGATAGCTGCAGGATCAAGTAGGATATTATGAAGAAATGAGACCTGGATATGCTTAACGGATTTGGAATAATTTTGGATGGCATCTATGAGATGAGTGAGTACTTAATGGCGGATTAATTAGCTAGGGGTGATCTGATGGGATCGATGGAGGATGCCTGCCCCTTGCAAGATCGACATGCTACAAGGCCGATGAAAATTCTTTGCTAGGTCGGTCACGTGCACCTGCACTGTATTATAGTGAAGCCAATTATAAATCTGGACTGGACTAGAGACTAGATGGAGCCAGCCATGCGCTTGTTCCTACACCAAAGTCAAGGCTCCTCTTTGCATACCGGCCCGAAGTTCAAAACTGAGTCAAAAAGTGTCTTACATTATGGGACGGAGGGAGTACGTATGAGTTGATTGTTCTTCTCGATCTCAAGGCAATCTAGCTAGCACAGTTCCAATTAAATTACCGTCCTTGATATCAGCTGTGGCTGAGCTCAATTCTGCACCCTTTTTTTTATAATGGAGGGTTTTATTAACGTAAAATGTAACATCAAACAGATACAGAACATCATGACCCACTAAGCCATTGATATCGTCAAGGACACGTACGTGCTGCACTGTACTTATTAGCTAGATAATCTTGGCGTTAGTACGCTAAATAATTAGTCTACTAGACTCATGGATGCGCGCGTTCCTACACAAGAAGTCACAGCCTAGCTCCTCCCTGCGTGCATGCATGTGACTTGATCCAGTGAGAATTGTTCGACGATGTGGAATCCAGTACGGTACCGCTTAAATTACCCTTACGTGAGTGGAGTGGATCTGAGTAGCATCGAAAAAAAGACACCCGACTACCTATGTTTTAAAAATAGTTTTTTTTCCGGAAAACTTTCGATCTATTCATCTCCAATCATGGCAGTACAACGAATACCAGAAATAATAAAAATTACATCCAAATTTATAAACCACCTAGGGACGACTACAAGAACTGAAACGAGCCGAAGGCGCACCGTCGCCATCGCCCCTCCCTCATCGGAGCCGTGCAAAACTTGTTGTAGATGTTTTAAAAAAAGTTATTTTCACTTTTTACCTTAAGTTTCATGATTGTGATAGGATTTACGAATTTAGCAGATTTTCCATCTTTTTACTTAATTTAACCAAAATTTGTCACCTTTTACCCCTTTTAATTTTTGTTAGCGTTCTGACCAGTTGGGCCCACATTTCAGTGCTGACTTGGCCAGCCACGTAGATGGTTAACTACTCAAGCAAGTTGTTTTGGGTTTTATTCGGCACAAATCACACCCGCCCGCGACCTGGTCCAGATGCACCCTGGTCTAGACGAGCCATACCCGCCGCCCTCTCGTGCTTGGTCCAATCGCTACTCCCGCTCCTTTCTTTCCTTCTCTTTTCATGTCATTCCTTTCTTGGTGACTACAACAGACGAGGAAAGAGAGGGGATATGCGGAACGACCAGCGTTGACAGGTATGCTCCTCTATCCCCCATCTCATGCTCCTCTGTTTGATCTATTCATGCTCCTCTATATCTTTTGTCATATGGAAAAGCTGAGGTTTTGGCCGACGGTAGATGGGTTTAAGCAAATTTGAGATTTTGGGCAAAACATTGTTTCTATCTGGGTGGTTGGATTGAGATCTAAGTTCTTGTTATTGTTACAAAGGCTAAATCACAGTTCTTGTTGGAAAAGTAAACAAATTTGGTTTTCAATTCAGGCAAAAATAGAAGGGCTTAAGGAGAGGATTAAAGTTGGGCTTGGAAATGTAAACATTTTGTGTATTTTTGGTTGTGTTTCAAGTTCTGTTCACTGCATGAATAGCATGTTATTTCTGTATGTTGAAAAAAAGTAGGATTTTGGGTTTTAAGAGGTTGATGTTTCAGTTGTTATCTTGGAGGAGTTTTTGTGTACAGAGAAGCCAGCAAGATTAGCGCTCAAGAATGCAGATGATGTGAAGATGACAATGGTCGCTTGCTGGTTTATCCGGTAGGATCGTCGACATATCATACATGCGGAGAAGAGGGGCTGCTAGTGTGCGCCAAGATGAGCATCACGGAGATAGTTGCAAACTTAGTTGCTCGGAAGGCGCGAGCATTAGCCCCTCCTCAAAAATGGTCTCGACTAGCGTCAGGCAGATTCAAGCTCAATGTGGACGCCACCTTCCATGTTGATGGGGGTAAAGGGCCATAGGGGCTGTTCTGCATGACTTGGCTGCTGGCTTTATAGCGGCTGCATGCACATACAAGCAACATGGTCTCGATGTTCCTTCGATGGAACCTGAAGCGGTTCTGATGGGTTTCTAGCTTGCATAAGGAATGAGAATCAACTACCTTGTGGTGGAGACCGACTCATTCGAGGTTGTTCAGGCTATCCAGAATCTATCAGAGTATCAAGCTTCAGGTGTGGTGGTGACTGATGATTGTCGAAACCTGATGAGTAGCTTCGGCAGGGCGACTATAATGCACTGCAGGCAAGAAGCAAACGAGGTGTCACATGAACTTGCTCGCTTTGGTTTCAACAGAGGTCTGGAGGGATCATCCCCTGATTTCCTGGTTCAATTTTTTGTAAAGGACGTGTTAATTGTCTGAATAAAATCAATAAAATAAGATAAAAAAAAGTTTGGTGAGAGGCCAATAGGGCAGCACATACTTTAGCTAAGTGTGTTGATGTCAGCCAGTGTGTCTGGCATGATGATCCTTCCATTTGTATTTGTGTTGTTATAGCTAATGGTATAACTGTCGTACTCTTCTTCTTTTTTTGACAACTAAGACTCCCTCTTTATTGACAAGTGATAATGCTTACATCTTTGAGTAGTAGAAGAAGTAAAACATTCGGGGGTTCATCCATATACCCATTACAAAAACTAAATCTAGCTACCCGAGCTAATTCATGTGCGACACCATTCGCCTCTGCCCTAGAGAGGCGAACGGTGTCGCACATGAATTAGCTCAGGTATAGCTGTTGTATTCAATTAATATAAACCCCAGGATGGCTTTACAAAAACATAGTGTACATTAGCCAGCGAGCTCTTATTAAAACACAAATCTCACTAACATCCGTGATCTCAAGCAGACGCGAAGAGCCCCTCATTGCTAGTGGTTGTGAGGATGATTTGTTCGTTGCGCACGAAGCAGCTGTTGCGGCGGATCTCGCCGACGTTTCCTTGAGGCCCCTGGAGATTCCCGAGCTTTGTCATGGAGGCGGCAAATTGGCCGAAGAACCACCAATGGTTCCCGGCAAAGCCGTTGACCACCCATCGGTTCAAATCACATCCTGCACACTTTTTTTTTCATCTTAACAGAAAAAGAAAAGTTAAAATGGGCAGGCCCAATGCGGAGGGGGTTTGCGTATGTATACGTTCTGGCAAAAAAAAAAGTTTCTGAGAAAGACCATCCTATCCTTTATTGTGAAGGGGTATAGAGAGATCTCATCCGTTGATGTGTTTAGGGGGTTGTACCTATAAACCCCAGGATGGCTTTACCAAAACATAGTGTACATTAGCCAGCGAGCTCTTATTAAAACACAAATCTCACTAACATCCATGATCTCAAGCAGACGCGGAGAGCCCCTCATTGCTAGTGGTTGTGAGGATGATTTGTTCGTTGCGCACGAAGCAGCTGTTGCGGCGGATCTCGCCGACGTTTCCTTGAGGCCCCTGGAGATTCCCGAGCTTTGTCATGGAGGCGGCAAACTGGCCGAAGAACCACCAGTGGTTCCCGGCAAAGCCGTTGACCACCCATCGGTTCAAATCACATCCTGCACACTTTTTTTCATCTTAACAGAAAAAGAAAAGTTAAAATGGGCAGGCCCAATGCGGAGGGGGTTTGCGTATGTATACATTCTGGCAAAAAAAAAAGTTTCTGAGAAAGACCATCCTATCCTTTATTGTGAAGGGGTATAGAGAGATCTCATCCGTTGATGTGTTTAGGGGGGTTGTACCGAAACAGAAGTGTTCAATTAATATAAACCCCAGGATGGCTTTACAAAAACATAGTGTACATTAGCCAGCGAGCTCTTATTAAAACACAAATCTCACTAACATCCGTGATCTCAAGCAGACGCGGAGAGCCCCTCATTGCTAGTGGTTGTGAGGATGATTTGTTCGTTGCGCACGAAGCAGCTGTTGCGGCGGATCTCGCCGACGTTTCCTTGAGGCCCCTGGAGATTCCCGAGCTTTGTCATGGAGGCGGCAAACTGGCCGAAGAACCACCAGTGGTTCCTGGCAAAGCCGTTGACCACCCATTGAGTGCGCCAGTCGGCGGTGAGCATCTGGTCGGAGGTGAACACCCCCTTCCCTTCTTGCAGGTTGGTGAAGTACTTGATGTCGAACACGTCCGGGGTGGTGACATCGAGGTCCTGTAGCCGGTTGAAGTCGCTGGAGCAGTTGGAGGCGAGGCTTCGGACGAAGTCGGAGTCCTCGGAGAAGCGGTTGGAGAAGGAGCTGCAGTGGCCCTTCCCAATGGTGTGGCCACCCGAGAGCGCGACGAGGTCGACGTTGTTGAGGTTGCGGGTCTGGAAGACGTCGATGAGCGTGGCGGCGTTGGAGCTGGCCTGGGGGAGATCGAAGACGGCCGAGCTCGGAGCCGGCGCGAGGCTGTCGAGCCTGCCGAGCGGCACATCGTAGGTTTGTCCTCCAGAGACGACAACGGCGTCACGGGTGGCGAGGGTGGTGATGTCGGCACAGGAGACAACGGGCCCGCAGGTAGCGTGAACCGTGGCACGGATGGACTCGATGAGCTGCAACGCCCGCGGCTGGAGCGTCAGGTTCGGCGGCAGCTGCAGCTCGCTACCATCTCCCGTGAGAAGGACCGACGCATCACAGCCCTGTACAACCACAAAACAGATGATGCTCTCTGTACATTGACATGATCTCAAACATTTATTTTTGACCATTAATCGACATATACGGGTACATTTTACGCTTTATATGTTAAGAAAAATATGATTTTTTTTTTGTGATGAATCTTATGATACCATTATCATCTTTACCAGACTATAGTATCCGTTGGATCAAACTTTGTTAGTTTAATATAAGATCTATTCGCAAGGAAATTGAGATCTAGCTAGCTGGATTAAATTACCTGAGGGAAGCAGTCGTGGAAGAAGATGCGGAGGAGGCCAGCAGCAAGGGCGATCTCGTTCTGGAGGGCGGTCTGTACGGCTGAGCGCACCATGTCCTGCAGCTGCGGGCAGGAGTCGGCGTGGAAGTCGAAGGCGAGTCCGTCGGCGGGGGAGACGGGAGGAATACGGCCACCGACGTGGTTGGTGGGCATAGAGATGAATGCCGACGACGGCTTGGACAAGGCTGCAGGGCACAGCACCGCGGCCACGAGGACCAGCATCGCTGCTGTCCTGCTCGACGCCATTGATTCTAGCTAGCTACCTTGATGAGCTCAGTGATTTCAGCTGCAGTGTGCTAGTGCTACTTTGGTGCTAGCTGCAAGTGAGCGTTGCTTTCTCACGTCAAGGAGACGCCCTTATTTATACTGGAACTAGATGTGATCGATCTATCGAACGTTTGACATCAAAGTCGTCAGAGCAATTAAGAGGGAGCAGAGATCCAAAACGAGATCGAGTAGGTGGCAAGCTACACCACGATCCAAGTGCACATGCTTGATCACGTACGTGGTGATGCAGATTGCAGAGAGCGTGTGCGTACTTGTGCCGACCGAGCACTCGGATCCCGTGTCCCTGCTCGTGGCCTGTTGACGAACAGTACGCCTAGACCAGTAGTTATATGCAGAGATCTAAAATTCAGGCAAGTAAGTTATAAGCTATGAAATGTAGGCGTATGGCAAATGATACTCCCTCCGTTTCTTTTTACTCTGCGTATTATGTTTGTCTATGGAGAGTTTGACTATGTTTAAACAAAAAATCATTAACATTCACAATACAAAATCTATATAATTAGATCCATCATCAAATATAGTTTCATGTCATATTTGTTTGCCTTTTCAAAAAATTAATACGCGGAGTATAAAGAAACAGAGGGAGTACTTATTTTTTTTAGAAAAGGAGGATGTACCCCCGGCCTCTGCATCTGGACGATGCATGCAACCATTTTATTAATTATTCACAAGGACCTTACAGAGTAATACATCAGTACGCCTGAAGCCACCATCCTGGCAACACCTGTTGCTACTCCTATCGCCTTGATGAAGGGGTGCCGAATGTCCGAGCCTAATACCAAACAGACATCGCACCAAAGCCTAACATCTAAAGCCGGATGCCCCAGCCTAGCCACATACCGGGACTGGGTCACACACCGGTCCGGCGCACTCACAGTGGGCACCACTGCCCATCCTGCAAGGCCCGATACCACCGTCTTCCATTGATCCATCTTCAGAGCAGGAACTGACGCATCTACCGTGCCAGGTCTCTCTGCCATCGACGCCACCACGACGCCAGACAGCGTCGTCCTCCTGCGCGAGTCCATCCTCGCACATCGGACGCCGAATCTGCACTGCGCCACGCCGTCGAGATCCGTCGCCATCAATGTGTAGGATGAAGCACCGCTCCACCAAAGATGCGGTCCACTGGTCCCTCGAGCCCGTGCACACCTCCAAGAACGACGCCTCCAAGGGGGAAACGACATAAGAACGCCGCCGTCTTCCGATCTACTGATATAGGGTTTCCCCCGGAGGTAGCAGACAGTGGCCTTGAACTTCTCCTCGGCGATGCCTTCAAGAAGGGAATGTCGCAAAATAGCGCAGCCACCGCCGGCTTTGGCAGCAAGCTGAAAGCAAGTTTTCAACCGGATCTGTTCGAAGGACCTCCATCAATCATCTCGTGCACGGATCGCCGCCATCTCTGCCGGGGACTGGACGATGGATCTAGGCCGCCGCCGCCTGACCGGCCACGGCACCACCACGGTGCCTAAGCCGGCGCCGTCAGGCCCACCATGCCCGCCTGTAGACGCCCTCCAGATCTGCCGGCCCGCCGTAGCCCATCTGGGCAAGGCGAGGCCCGCGATCTGGGCCGCCGCCACAGGTGCTCCTCAGCCGCGGGGAGAACACGCCTGCGCTGTCGCCGCCGTCACACTCGCCGCCGGGCGCCCGCTGCTCCTTGCCGCCGGTGCACCGCCGAGCCATGCGCCGCCGCCGCCTCCAGGAGATCGCCACCACCGCGCGAGGGGGAAGGCCCCGCCGCCGCCGTCACTGGCCAGGCTACGCCGGCGTGGCCTCGGGTGGCGGCAGGAGGGGGGAGACTAGGACGGAGGCCTAGGGCCGGCGGCGGTGGATCGCCCCCCGTGTCGCCAGGGGTTGGCGACGCGGGGGTCGGGGTGGTGTGAGGGAGTACTTATTTGGTAGATATTACTAGTACTAGTAAGTTGTGTTTCCAAGCAAATGTTAAAAATCTGTTATGTTATGAGGAACGATTTGATAAACTGTGAAGCGTAAACTACCAATAAATAGATGACCCGAGATGGGAGAGAAACTAAAACGTTGAGTGATCTCTGATGGGATCGTCCTTTTGGCATGAGGATTTTGGATGGTGGTTCAGGTGTTGGCAAGGGAGCAGGCGGGTGGAGCTTTAACCCGACAGACCTCCAGATGCCACACCAAACGTGCCCCTCAAAAATGTTAGATTGGAGGCATTTTTTAAACTCCTTTTTTTTTTTGACAAAGTGGAGTTCTCTCACATCCTCGGCCTTTTATGAAAAACAATTGCTATGGGCTGGGGATAATTGATTCATTAATCTCATGTGTGTATGATGCAATAATCAAGACGAGTGCTTTTCTACCTACATCTTACATGCACATCAAGGCTATGTGTATTTTTGGCAAATAAAGAAAAAGGCCCCGTGTATAATTTAGTGAATCACCTTCTCATGCATGAGAAGAAAGAAAATCTACACATAATAAACAAGCAGCACCATACATATATAGGTGGTAAAAAGAGTTTCTACAGTTGAGTACTCAAGTAAATTAGGAGTGAAAAAAAAAACTACAGTAGCTCACTGCTTAATAACAACAACAATGGCAGACACCATAGATATGGTTAATGAGGCCACAAGTGCAACGCCCGTGAACATTATTTTTGGCACACACCACCGCTCTTGATGACCAAATGACACTACCGAGGTGATATTGTTCAAGATATCTATAACGTGTAGGATCCCTGCGTAGAATGGTGTCACCTGTAATGGTAGGAACGGCCTTAAAACCGACACTCAGACTCCTTCTGATGACACTCTGGCTGCTTGCAATATCAATCAAGAGAGCATTGCCCCCGATGCTTTTTAGCGGGACGACTCTTCCGAGGATGAGATCCGCCACACTGTACACTACCATGCGCTTGGAGTGATCGCTGCTGGAACCGACGAGCAAGATCTCTGAGTCACATTCTATTAGTTCAAAAGGACTGCGGATCTTGCCCTTTGGACATATGGCGATCACCTTGGGTGGCTGAAACGAAGTCGAGCTGAATCCCGACGTCTTGTCGTGCCAAGGTGGGTCGATCTGAAAAATCCGTAGTTCATCAATGCTTGATGACGTGGGTTTCTGCAGCATGTAAAATTTGCCTTCAGATGATGATATGATGCTGTTATCCGGGGAGAAGCTCCAGGCCGAGAAACTCCATTGCTTGTCCTTGGTGGTAGCGAATACCACGCGCGACAGATCTAGAAGCACGAGCATGAGCATGGGAACTCTATCAGCACCAACGCTCAAGGAGGCGGTCACCCTGCCTGGCGACAAGTAAGGACTATCCATGCGCGAACTCCAGTGGATTGATCCCAAGCTCATTGTGACATACGTGATTGGCGGGAACTTGGCAACGGCCCCCGTAAAGGGGTGAAGGAGGCAGACATCATCGTTGTTGTGTTCATCATCGTGTCGCCGGCTGCGCTGCAGGAGGAGGAGACCTTCAACCGGGCAGAGGACGCAATGGTCATCGAGAAGAGTGAGCCGGGGGCGGACGAACGCTCCGGTGTCGAGGTTGAGGAAACGCATCCGGCCATCTTCAAGGTGGAGGTCGTGGCCCTCAGGCAGCATCGTCCACCGGCGCGGGTGGAAGCGTGGGTCGGTGATGCCGTGCGCGCGTGGGCAGGGCGTGCTGGACCGCACGTGCACGCACACGGCGCGGAAGCGGACGTAGCCGCGCAGGTCGTCGTCGTCGGCGAGCACCAGCCAGCCGACGAGCTCGACCAAGTCAGCGGGCATGGAGGCCAGCGGAGACACGTCTTCAGCACCGGTGGAGGAGGCGGCCGCATCGGTCGGCAGAGGGCGGCAGCAGTTCGCCAGCGATGACATCGATCGATCGGATCGTTCGGGATCTTTTTGCCTGCCCTAGCTGCCAGCGTAAGCGAAACGGCGACGAAGTATTCGGGATGGCCGCTGGGATGCTAGTGTTTGTGCATGGGCTATCGTAGCTCGTTGGCCTAGCATCCGGCCCATCTCTACATTTATCTCTGTGACGTACTTGCGTGTATGATGGTGAATAATCTTTCTCACATTTTTGTACCGGAGCTTTTGGCCGCCGCCAGGTCCCGAGCTCATATGCAACCGGATGAACCATAAAATTCCAAAAAAAAAGTAAAACAATTTCAATAATTCTAAGCTTCTTTTTTGATAAATATTGATGAATGTCTTACATTCATGAAAAATTTCGAGAGATTCATGGAGGTCTGGACAAAAACAACAAAACCGATGCTCCAAAAGGACCAATTTTGGAAGCATTTTGGAGCATCGACTTTTGTTTTGCCCGGGCCTCCGCTAATGTCATTTCATCACGAAATTTTACTCGTAGGTAAAACATTCATCAATGTTTATCACATAAAAAAATCAGTTTTGTTTTTTGTTTTTTTACTACTTTTTCAGATTTTACTATTCAACCGGGTGCATGTGGGCTCGGGATTAGAAGCGCACTTTCGCCGCCACCATGGTTTTACTGAAGATAACCATATGTAGAGTGTGAATTACCCCGTGCGTACCCTCTGCCAAATGAGGCCACATGTCCATCTCACCATCAGACGCTATCCTTCCTCTACTCCGTTCGTGGCTTTCCTCGGCTTGAGTGCTTTGTCAAACGATGGTGGGCTTGGACTGGATCGGAGTCAGCTCGAGGCACGTCCCATATAAGCCACCGAATCTCTAGTCCGCCACCGCCGTAGTGGCCCTCCGTCCAGCATGTGATAGGGCGAGTAAGGCCGCCGGTCACACGACATAGGTGCGGCTCCGAATTCCATCCCCATTTTGCTCGTCGGCACCCTCGTCGTCCCTCGTTTTTTTTTTCTCTCAATCTATTTCATTCTGGTAATCACTGTTCAGTAACTTAGGTGTGAGGAATGGTAGGTGTTAGTAGAACAACCTTGATGTCAGCAATAAAAACCAAAGGATCAAGATTCTTTCCCTCGGCACACAATCTCAACTCTCAATGTTTGTCACTTGTAAAGTTCTCACTGTTGGTGATATATTTGGCTTAATATGTGCGACCTACTAGAATTTTATGATCAAGATTATCTTGTGGCTAAAAGACTCTCTCGTACCTTTCCACATCGACATTTAATTATGGGGCATTGTACTTCTGAACTAACATGTTTTGAGTGCTATTTATATTGTGTTTGCTTTTCGATTGTTCATCAGAGGCATAATCAAACTTTGGGGCTTAATCATATGAAGCTGTGCTGGAATAAAAAAGCTAAGTTACACGCTGAGTTGGAACTTTGTCGCTGAGAGCGCCCGAGCAATCCTCTTCGAGCAATCATTTATGGAAGGTCGACAAGTTGTGTCACATGAGACATACCTCTACGTCATGGACGTTCTTGCTGAAACTATTAGGGGAATGAATTTACATTTCTTTATACGTGTCTCGGTGAAGTAGCTGATTGTGCTATCGACTTGTTTTTTTTTGTAGAGATGAAATAGCTGATTCAAGTGGTCATGCATATGACCACTTGCAAGTGGATAATGCTGCAAAAAAGTCGATTTTCCTCCAACAAAAAACAATGGAGAAATCAGAGCAAGGAAATCATTGGAGAAGATGAAATGATTGCTGATTTCTTACACTTAGACTAGGGATGTCAAATTGATGACAAATTTGTACCAATCTAGATCTCATTGCTTCCGGTTCGACTACATCCACACGGCGTGAGAACCAGGGCTCAATTGAAAAATGGTCTCCATCACCGATCAAGTTCATGTTGACGAATGTTGATGTTGCGGTCTTCTCTAATTCACGGCGCGTGGGCTGTGGTGTGATAATCGGAAATCAATTGAGGTTTGTACAAGTGGCAACACGGGCCTTGTTGATCAAGTGGATAATCTGGAACTAGCTGAAAGCTTTAGTTGTAAGACACGCACTGAACTTTGCAGCACAAGCAAGTTTTCTGAAAATTCAAGTAGCATCAGATTGCTTGTCGTCGAATAACATGATGAAGATCGCAAACCAAGAATGATCCCATTCTGATACGGTGTTGTTGTTCATGATATCAAATGTATAGCCTTGAAGCTCTGGTGAGTTGCGATCGAGCTGCTTTGATGGCGATGACGAGGTGCTGACACGAGCACATGAGTTGCGACCGACGGCGCGCAATGATACAACTGACACGACAATGAGCTTTGAACAATGCGGCGTGGTGTTGTGACAAGCTCAACTGGTGCTGCAACCGGGACGACAACGAGCTTCGACCGTAGTGGCATGGTGCTGCTACGTCACTGTCGGTGCTACAACCGGGACAACAGCGAGCTTCGACCAACGCGGCGGTGCGAGAGGTGGTGCGGTGAACGAGGGATCGAACGGTAGTCCCATAGGTGACCGTACGGTGCACGATCAGAAATCACTTTCCCCTCCCACTGCTTGGGAGCTGAGAGAATGGTTTCACGTTCTATTTCACTACCCATTGGGCGGGGGGGGGGGGGGGGGGGGGGGGGGGGTTCTTTCACCTTTGTCTCATGGTACTACTTCGGTATCGGTCACCTAGTAGTATAGCAAAGACACTCGTCGGACACCGATTGGGCGATCCCGCCAGTCAGCCGACGTGCAGCATTAGCCATTGTTAATCGGGTATAGGAAGGGAAAAAAACAAAGGCTGACATTTTGGTGTTGCTTGTTTTGACACATTATTATTATTATTTTCTGAACTAACATATTAATTGTTATTATTTTCTAGTACTATTTTTGACTTTTCAAGAAAATCAATTTTATGCAGCAAAACAAATGCTAGAAAAATCCCAGGATGATTGAGCACAGAGAGAGAAGAGGTAAATGGTTCAGCATCACCATTGCGTCCCAAGGCAAGGTTGTGGAGAGTGGAGACGCGACATTGATAGGAAGAGGAGGATAGAGCACAGAGAGAGGAATTTGGACAGGACAAAAGAGATGATTCATCAATGCCTATGTTCGTAGCTTAGCTTCCTCGTGGGTAAATCAGATTAAGAGAGATGTATTATTACGCATGATTATCATCTGATTTGGTCTACAACTCAAATATGGATCTGCAGCCTGATTAAGAGAAATTAGGTAGCCATAAGAGAAGTAGCTAATCCACCGAATTGCCGGAACAAACCTCAAACCCATACTATACGTTGATAAAGGCTAGAGAGGCAGATCCTGAAATTCTATTAAAAACAGCAAATACAAGGCATCATGCTCTGAGTACAAAATAAACACTTGCTAACATATGTGTGGCAGAAAACGAAAGATGAAACTGAAACAGTAGACAAAAATTGTTGAGACTTATGTTCCTTTCACATGAGCTAGGGGAACATTCAAGCCAAAGCAAATGATCTGGTTTCAGATTTGCAGACCTTGCAGTAGAGAACACCCAAAATGAGGTTTTTTTTTACACTGATCATTAGATAAGTTTTCCTTGTTATTGATGAAAATATGCAGGCTTGCTAAGATGTTATGGCAGGTGCACCTGAAGTTGCATTGTGCCCAACGATAAAACACCCACAGCAATGTCACCCCTCATCTCTGTTTCACTCAGACACCAAACATGAGGCTGAACTTGGTAGCAAGAGGAATGGATATGATGGCAGCACCCAGCGCAACGCCAAATATACGGTGTGAGATGGAGAACGTAGCGCTCAGCTGTGGCTTCTTCAGAGGAAGATGAGGAGACAATGGGCGATTCGCAACAGGAGCTGACAGGGGACGACTTGTGTTTAGGGATCGGCTTCCAGATGAAGGCATCTTCTGTCGCAGAGCTCCTAAGGGAGAAGATGGATAGCTCTTTGCTTGCCCAATGCTTGAGGGGCGTCTAAGGCCATCCATGTTGTTGAAACATGAGTTTGAGGCGCCTGAAAGATAAAGGCAACAAATGTGACCAGCCTTATTAGAAGAAATGAAGTGCAGATTCCTATAGAGCAGAATGGCAAGGAAAACAATGTCGATGATAGTATAATACAATATACACATAGCAATTGCATGCCTTATTAACTAGTAAAAAGATGGATGTTCTTCATTAAACAACACACTTGATTACGAAACCATATGCAGATAGAAATGAGGTATAGAAGCACCGTCTTAACACACCAACCAAACGGACGTGGATTTTTTAAGCTCGGGCTTCTGGACACCCCTTATCCTTACCCTCCAGCATTGCTTTGAGATCCGTGCTAGACAACTACTCCCTCCGTCCGGTGAAAAGTGTACATATAGAAATTTTAGGACAAATTATGGAATGAAGTAAAAAATGCATTGGAAAGGTGCAAGCCATCATCTCTCTCCTCTTTAATTACCCAACCCCCAATGAGCTAAGTGCATGTAGAAATTAAGGAGACCATGTGTAGAATGTTATTGGTCTTGATTACCGTGTGATGAGAGAGTGCATTGGGAAGATAGAAGTACACTCTTTTATGGACAAATTTTAAAGCCAAACGTATACTCCTCACCGGACGGAGGGAGTAACTTACAACATCAATTTTTTCTATTTTGTTTCTTCCAAATAAAATAATATATGAACTTCAAATTTTGCAAGACACCAAAACATTCTAACTAGAATGTGGGAAAAAACTTTCAGATATTTTGGTCCAACATAAATATATGAAATGAGATTTTTTTATTAAAAAATGTTCTTTTTAGTATTTATGATGCATGAAAAATTCTAAAAGTTTTTTCCCACATTCTAGTCAGAATGTTTTGTTGTGCCGCCAAGTTTGAAGTTCATATGTTGTTCTATATGGAAGAAACAAAAAAGACAAAAGTACTTGCATGAATCGCGATGCAAAAATGATTGGCTAGATAAGGGGATGTCCTGAAGCCTATGCTCTACAACATGTTTACCCCAACCAAACCTCCCTATCTACTATCTATTCTAACATTCTTTCCAGCCTGAACCTCAGCTGTTAGCCCTTTACACAACCTGCACAATAAGAATGCGCTTGAAAGGTGCATCTGTGCATCACCCAGTACCACCTATACAATTGACATGTGGCATGATTGTTTGATATCTGGAAACTACGTACTTCAGTACGAATAAAGATAGGAAGAGTGCTTACCACGGAGAGCAAATGGAGCGTCGTTCAGGGGTGCAAAGCGAGTGTTCCTTTGGTACTTGTCCATTCCTGCAGAAAGAAGAACCAATACCATTACATATTTACATTAGCAATCTATAAGAAGCACCGATACAGCGACACGGCGATTTGTTGTGATGTGAGATGGATACGGCAATAAAAAACTGTCACAAGACAAAGAACAATTTTGAGATGCGAGGTTGGATCAAAATACTGCCCCCATTTGTTGCCTCCATGCCTATTTTCGAGTCATCAATGATTATGAATTTCCTCAATCCTCAAGCCCAGCACCCACCCAGCGCCCAGCAGCACGCAGGCAGCAAACATCGCATGGGAGGACCGGAGGAGAGCACAATTGAGGAAGTTAGTAACCTTGATCTGCCCCAGGCGGCAGGCGGCGGCACGGAGACGGCGATTCCAGGCGGGGTCGAGGGCGAATCTAGGCGGCAGCGAGCGACTCCAGGCGGCGGCGAGGCGATTCCAGGCGGCGGCGAGACACTCTAGGCTGCGGCGGCGGCGGCGGCGGCGGGGTCGCGGTACTGGAATAACTTGCGTTGCGCCTGACTTTTTTTTTCAACACATTGCGTTGCGCCTGACTGCTCCTGTGTAAGGTTAGCATCGTGATGGGTCTTGCTGGGCTGGGCCGTCTCATCCCGTGTCCCCTGCGTACTCGCACTTTTTTTTGGTGGGTAATAGGAGTTTTTTTTAGGATGTACAATAGGAGTTTTATTCCTTTGCCTAAAACAAGGAGTTCTATTCCTTTCCATAAAAAACTACTCCCTCCGTTCCAAAATATAAGACCTTTTAGAGATTCCACTATGGACTACATACGGAGCAAAATGAGTGAATCTAGGCTCTAAAATATGTCTATATACATCCGTATGTAGTTTATAGTGGAATCTCTAAAAGGTCTTATATTTAGAAACGGAGGGAGTAGGAGTTTTATTCCAATATGATAGAGTTACAATAAGGAGGCAAAAAAGTTATTCCTCTATGTAGCCACACATCAGTGCTACAATTAGTACGACATGACTGTATAATGCAAATTGATCTGCTGCCCTATTCTGAACACGACTAAGCTTTTGTGGAATAAACTTCTGGCCTTCAAGAAGTGTGTGGATCTCCGCCTCCAGAGCATCATTACAGTTAAATAAGAACATGTATGTTGCAAACATAACTCTCCCATCACACTAGTAAAAAACAGGGCTTTGGTCCTGGCCAGATCAGAGCATTAGTCCCGGTCGTGTTACGAACCGGGACTAATGGGAGCATCAGTCCCGGTTCGAGAGGCTAGGACGCCGGCCGGGCCTCGGCAGGCATGAGTCCCGGTTCGGCTGGGACCTTTAGTCCCGGTTTCATCCACGAACCGGGACTAAAGGGGTTGCTGCTCTTTAGTCCCGGTTGGTGTCTGGAACCGGGACTAAAGGGTAGGCCATTAGTCCCGGTTTTAGACACAAACCGGGACTAAAGTTTTGCCTATATATATCCACGCCCTCCCCCCCCCATCTCCTCTGTTTTTTGGCCGTGGAAGGGTGGAGGTGTGGGCTACTCTGTTTTTTGCCTATATATGCACATGGGGTGTTCGATGAAATGCCGGAGCCACACTTAAGCTTTCTCCTCTGTTCTTCCTCCAAGCTCGACCTCCAAGCTCCATTTCCCCCAATATTTGTCTAGGTTTGGCGGTGCACCAACTATCCAAGTGTTCTAAAAAGGTTAGCAACTTCATCCTTTCATCTCTCACTGCTAGTTTAGCTCAGTTCAAATGCTCTAGAAGTAGTGTGGTTTGTGGGTTTTAGTGGAGGAGTGTATGTGTGAGTTTATTTGATTTAGATGCACAATTTGAGCTCAAATTAACTTCTTAGTTTGCACATGTGTATGATTTATATAGCTACTTGTATAATTTTCTTACTAGCATTATTGTTTGTTATTATATAGTGCCATGGTTTTGGTATCCGCCCCCGTCGGCTCTCGTCCGGTCTATGATTCGGATGTGGTATATTATCTTTTATAACTATTTGTTTCATTTAGTGTTTATGACAATTATGCCGACCAACTTGACATAGATGTCTTTATCTAGGAGGTATGTGAACCGGAAATTCCAACCGACCCTCTTGTCGAGAGGTTAAATTTAGTTGAAAAAGAAAACAATTATTTGAAAGAAAAATTGAAAAGAGTTGAAGAAGAGAAGATGAAATTGGAGTTGCATGTTGCCGATGTCGTCGATCTACACAAGATCCAGATGGATGCAATGCGCTTGAAGATTAGAAAGATTAGAAAATATGCCATTGATAATGAGGCTTGGTATCATTATGCTGTTGGATCAATTGTTACCTTAGTTGCGATTTTGATCGCATTTGTTGTTGCATTTAAATGTTTTACATAGTTGTATGTTAGTTTCAATGTATGTTTTAATTAGATGCTCTAGAGAGCTGTATGTTGTTCTATGAGAACTATGTATGAACTTTATGTATTTATTTTTTCAATAATAACATTTGATCACTACTGTACTTTGGTTTTAATGTGATGATGAACTTGTATTAATTTGGTCATTTGTCTATTCATGATGTTCTGTAATGGTTTTTGATATACTTAATTATATAATGCACGCAGATGAACCGGCAATGGATGTACGGTGACCGACGCACCTCCGACTACATTACGGGCCTGCATAATTTTCTCGATGTGGCTGAGGCAAACAAGCAGAATGGTTTTATGTATTGTCCATGTACTGTCTGTGAGAATATGAAGGATTACTCTGACTCGAAAACCCTTCACTTCCACCTGCTTTCGAAGGGTTTCATGCCACACTATAATGTTTGGACCAAGCACGGAGAAAGAGGGGTTATGATGGAAGACAACAAAGAAGAAGAGGATGATGACAACTATCCTATGTTCCCTGAATACGGTGATACTGCAACGAGGAAAGCTGAAGATAAAGAGGCACCAGATGTGCCCGATGATGATCTTTGCCGGGTCATTGTTGATGCACAGAGATGATGCGAAAGTGTGACGCCCCCGACTTAATCGTGCACTAATCATACACGCAAATGCACACGATCAAGCCTAGGGACTCACGGGAAGATATCACAACACAACTCTAGACACAAAAATAAAATAATTCAAGCTTTATATTACAAGCCAGGGGCCTCGAGGGCTCGAATACATAAGCTCGATGTCATACAAGCATCAGCGGAAGCAAAAGTATCTGAGTACAGACACAAAGTTAGACAAGATGCCTTAAGAAGACGAAAACAAACAACGACTCTGATCGAAAGAGGCAAGGCCTCCTGCCTGGGAGCCTTCTAACTACTCCTGGTCATCGGCGTTCTCCACGAACTAGTAGGATCCACCGGAAGTGTAGTAGCAGTCGTCGGCGGTAGCAGCTGGCTCCTGGGATCCATCATCTGATCGCAGTAATCGAGTATGGGGGAAAAGAGTAGCAAAGCAACCGTGAGTACTCATCCAAAGTACTCGCAAGACTGACATCAGAACTATACTAATTATGCATCATTATCAAAGGAAGGCTGTATATGTGGACTGGACTGCAGAATGCCAGGATAAGGAGAAAGGCCTAGCCTATCGAAGACTAGCATCTTCAGCGGTCTTGCAGCATTAGAAGAGTGCAGATTAGCATATTATTAACTATCAAGCATGTTGAAGCAAAGCCCAGAGATCCTTTCTCAACTCCCTGCGAGAAAGCGATCCCGAAGCTTAAGTTAATTAACACGTATCCAGTTCAAGTAGTAGTAGATCGGGATACAACACTGAGCGTCCTGTTACCGTGGACACGGCTATTTGAATAGATAATTTCCCTGCAGGGGTGCACTACTGTTACCCAGCACGCTCGATTACATCTGGCCCGACACACTTTCCTCGGGTCATGCCCGGCCTCAGGTAATCGACACGAAGCAGCGTCCTACCTAAGCTAAGCAGAGAGGTCCCCGCCGGTCTACATCCTAAGTGCTCAGGGGTCTTGGGTCATCGCCCTGTGCACTCCGGGTCGTTGTGAGCAGGGTGAATACCAGCGCCATCGGCACGATCCGACCGTGCCACAATGCTGAACTGGACGTCTGACAGAGCTTTCGGGAGAAACGTACGACGTAGAGGGGCCCATACCCATTATCCCACGTGGTGGTAGTGCGTATAGGGCACGACGACCCACTCAGATCAAATACTCAAATCCGTTATCGCATTATTAGGAGCTCGCGGTGACGATCAGTACTCCTGTCGTCCCGTCTCGAGGAAGTGCAACAAGGGCCAGGCCCATCCCTCTCTAGGGCGGTCTCTGCCTGCCCGGTTGCGCCTCGTAATTATCTCACGGGTACCCTCACGGTCAACCCGACTTCACATCTCTCGCGGGTACCCCTCGGGGTCGACCCGACTTTAACCCGGGGACTGTAGTAAAATAGGGTATCCGTGTGTTCATCACATCAAGGGGGGAATCCGAGGAATCACCCTCTATGGATTCCTACTCGATGTAATCCGTCAAGGAGAACCAGGAGGAATCACCCTCGATGGTCCACACTTGCGGGGTTGCACGACAGAAGCCTCATCGGAGATGGAGGAAGAGGAATCACCCTCTGTAATCCACGTCCGACTAGCTGTGTTACAAAGGAATCATCGGGAGTGAGTTAAGAGGTATCACCCTCGTCACTCGGGGATAACTCTATAGAGTCGAACAACTTAGGGGGGGGGGTGCGGTGCTGTGCTGGTCTCAGCCCGACGATCACTTCGATCGGGGCACTAGTAGCTAAGCGGGGCAACTAGAACAAAGGAGAGGGCCACAGATGGATTTCATCCAACCTATACTAAGCATTTAGGATATCAGGTAAAGTATCAACAAAAGTTATAATAAACAGGTTATGCATCAGAATAGGATAAAACAATAGCAGTAGCAATTTCTAATGCAAGCAGGAGGGAGAAAGAATAGGTGATATAGGCATGCGTCAAGGGGGTTTGCTTGCATGGTTGCTCTGCAGATGAAAATGAATCCTCAACGAAGTAGTCGATCACAGGGGCACCGGCAGCGGTCGCAGGGCCTACCGGAAGAGAAGAGGTGGAAGAAACAGATAAATAACGGAGCACACGATTGCAACAATAAGCATGACAGGCCTATAAGACATGCAGGGGTGATCTACGGCATCGTTAAGTATTCTAGACGGAGAGGGAAAATATCCGGGAATATTTTCCCAGCTCCGGACGGTTATCGGTATACGGATCCGGAGGAGACGGTTCCATGTTCATCATGTTAGAGGGGGCTGCCAGGTAAGGGGGTGGCATATTCGGATTCGTCATATTTTTCTGGTCATTTTTCATATATAAATTATCTTCATCTGACATACGGTTTATTTTCTATGATTTTCTAAAGTTTTAAAGTATTTTCTGGAACTTCTGAAATTCTTCTAAGTATGAAATCTGTTTATTGATTACCCATTTTGTGAGGGCTATAATGGGTTATTCATAGATCTAATGGAATTGATTCCTATAGATGATTTATTCTATACCAAGAGAACTACAAGTCCATGACATTTGATGGCATGAACAGTGTATGCAGCTAGTTCAAATACAGCTCCAAAGTAGCTAAGTCAGTAATCTGTTTTACAGTTTTCTCTGTTAACAGAGGATACGATTTTGCCATTTCTGTAGGAATTATTCCATGCATCAAATGGGGTTGGTCCAATGTAATGAAATGGAGGGTGTTAAGTGTACTATCTGTCCATGTAGATCTTATCCATTTTAAAAATTATTTTGCTGCTGTTTAGGTGCTGACAAAAGGGTTAATCAGCGCATATTAGTAAAAGCTAGCTATAGCTACAGTACCATTCGGCTACTGTAGCTTTAGCAGAGCAGCGGGAAACAGAGCACGCGGGCGTCGCCGGCCGGCCGTTTCCTGCAACGAGAGCAAGCGCGGCTGGGCTCGTTGGGTCGGCCACGACGCGGCGCATCCAAGGGTGGCCACGGGGCTGTCGGGGATGACCGGTGGCGGCGGCAGCAACTAGCAGGAGCAGCAGGCAGCAGCTTAGCAGCAGCAGTACAAGCAGCGGTAGCGGCAGCAAACAGCAGCGAACGTGGGCAGGGGCAGGGGCAGCGGCAGCGCAGCGCGCGGGGAAGGAGGAGCTGGGCGTGGGGCTGGGCGCGCACGGGAGCAGAGCTCCGGCCATGGTGAGCGGCGGCGCGCGGCGCGGTGCGGCAGCGGAGCGGCGCGGGCAAGGCAGGGAGCGGCAGCGGCGGCGATGCGCGGCGACGAGCGGGCTCGGGCGAGGCCAGCGCGGCAACGGGCGGACGCGGGCGACGGCGGCGCGAGCCGCAGCGGTCGCGGTGGACGGCGGCGACGGCGACAGAGAGGAGAAGAGAGGGCGACGGCCGCGGGGGCTCACCCCGTTGCAGAGAAGAGGGGCGGCGAGGCTTGGTGAAGCGTTCGGGGAGGAGGTCGGGGAGGAGACGGCGACGACGAGCGACGACGGCGGCGGCGTCGGGGTGAGGGGGAGAAAGGGGGATCGGGTTAGGGTTTCTGTGCGAGGGGGGAGGATTTGTAGGAGCGGCTGGGCGGGCCTGGTTGATCCGGTGGCCAGCTGGGCCGAGGCCCAGTTGGGGGGGGAAACCTTTTCCTTTTATTTTCTTTTGCTTTTCTGTTTTTGTTTATTTTTCTTTTATTTTTTTTATTTTATTTTCCAAAGTATTTTAGTTTTATAAAATACATAATTAGCACCTAAATTAGTGTTACCAAATATACCATTGCCACAATAACTTTGGCATCTATATAATTTAGTTTAATATTTTATAATTTATAAAAGGCATTTAATTAATTGTTTTAGTTACTGTTTTAATTAGCTTAGGGGCACTTTGGGAATTTTAAAAATGTTTATTTTATTTTTATAACTTCTTTTGGATTATTTGCAAAATTATGAACTATTTAGTTCTACTGTTTGGATAACTTTTAATTTTGACTTTGTTTTAAATTTGAATTTGAATTTGGATTACTCTCTAATTGTTTTTATTGGGCTTAGTGATGATGACTTGGCATGACTAATTGGCATAATTACTGTTTAGTAATCTGGGGATGTCACAGAAAGTGAAAGGGAGAAGTTGAAGTTCGATCGCATGTTAGAGGATCACAAAAAAGGGTTGTACCCAAATTGCGAAGATGGACAAAACAAAGCTCGGTACCGCACTGGAATTGCTGCAATGGAAGGCAGAGAATGGTGTATCTGACAAGGGATTTGGGAAGCTACTGAAAATAATGAAGAAGAAGCTTCCAAAGGATAACGAATTGCCTAACAGTACGTACGAAGCAAGAAGGTTCTCTGCCCTCTAGGATTAGAGGTGCAGAAGATACATGCATGCCCTAATGACTGCATCCTCTACCGCGGTGAGGAGTACGAGAATTTGAATGCATGCCCGGTATGCGGTGCATTGCGGTATAAGATCAGACGAGATGACCCTGGTGATGTTGAGGGCGAGCGCCCCAGGAAGAGGGTTCCTACCAAGGTGATGTGGTATGCTCCTATAATACCACGGTTGAAACGTCTGTTCAGAAACAAAGAGCATGCCAAGTTGTTGCGATGGCACAAAGAAGACCGTAAGAAAGACGGGAAGTTGAGAGTACCCGTTGATGGGTCGCAGTGGAGAAAAATCGAGAGAAAGTGGCCGGACTTTGCAGGTGACGCAAGGAACTTATGGTTTGGTATAAGTGCAGATGGCATTAATCCTTTTGGGGAGCAGAGCAGCAATCATAGCACCTAGCCTGTGACTCTATGTATCTATAACCTTCCTCCTTGGTTGTGCATGAAGCGGAAGTTCATTATGATGCCAGTGCTCATCCAAGGCCCTAAGCAACCCGGCAACGACATTGATGTGTACCTAAGGCCACTAGTTGAAGAACTTTTACAGCTGTGGGACATAAAAGGTGTACGTGTGTGGGATGAGCACAAACAGCAGGAATTTGACCTACGAGCGTTGCTGTTTGTAACCATCAATGATTGGCCTGCTCTTAGTAACCTTTCAGGACATACAAACTAGGGATACCACGCATGCACGCACTGTTTAGATGAGACCGAAAGTATATATTTGGATAAATGTAAGAAGAATGTGTACCTGGGACATCGTCGATTTCTTCCGACCAAGCATGCCTTAAGAAAGAAAGGCAAGCATTTCAAAGGTGAGGCAGATCACCGGAAGAAGCCTGTCCTCCGTACTGGTGATGATATACTTGATATGGTCAAGGATTTAAAAGTAATCTTTGGAAAGGGTCCTGGCGGACAATCTGTTCCGAATGACGCTGACGGACACGCACCCATGTGGAAGAAGAAATCTATATTTTGGGACCTACCCTATTGGAAAGACCTAGAGGTCTGCTCTGCAATCGACGTGATGCACGTGACGAAGAATCTTTGCGTGAACCTGCTAGGCTTCTTGGGCGTGTATGGGAAGACCAAAGATACACCGGAGGCACGGGAGGACCAGCAACGTATGAACGAAAAAGACGACATGCATCCAAAGCAGTATCAAGGTCCTGCCAGCTACGCTCTTATCAAAGCAGAGAAGGAAATCTTTTTTGAATGCCTGCTCAGTATCAAGGTCCCATCAGGCTTCTTGCCGAATATAAAGGGAATAATAAATATGGCTGAGAAAAAAATTCCAGAACCTAAAGTCTCATGACTGCCACGTGATTATGACGCAACTGCTTCCGGTTGCATTAAGGGGGCTTCTACCAGAAAATGTTCGATTAGCCATTGTGAAGCTATGTGCATTCCTCAATGCAATTTCTCAGAAGGTAATCGATCCAGAAATCCTACCAAGGTTACATAATGATTTGGTCCAATGTCTTGTCAGTTTCGAGTTGGTGTTCCCACCATCCTTCTTCAATATTATGACGCACGTCCTAGTTCACCTAGTCGACGAGATTGCAATTCTGGGTCCTGTATTTCTACACAATATGTTCCCCTTTGAGAGGTTCATGGGAGTCTTAAAAAAATATGTTCGTAACCGTGCTAGGCCAGAAGGAAGCATCTCCACGGGCCATCAAACAGAGGAGGCCATTGAGTTTTGTGTTGACTTTATTCCTGACCTTAAGCCGATTGGTGTTCCTGAATCGCGACATGAGGGGAGACTGGGTGGAAAAGGCACGCTAGGACCGAACTCAATAATATGTAGGGACGGACATTCTTGGGCGCAAGCACACTACACAGTTCTACAGAATTCTACCTTGGTGGCCCCGTATATCAATGAACACAAGAATATTCTACGCTCCAAACACCCGGAGCAGTCTGACGACTGGATTACACGTGAACACATGGGGACTTTCGGCGGTTGGTTGCAAACACATCTCATGGGTAACACCACTGTTGGAGATGAGCTGTACTTGTTGGCCAGGACACCATCTTTGCTGTATTGACTTTCCAAGGGTTCGAGATAAATGGGAATACATTTTACACAATCGCCCAAGATAAAAAGAGCACCAACCAAAACAGTGGTGTCCGCTTTGATGCAGCAAACACCAATAGGGCAAAGGACACATATTATGGTTACATAGAGGACATATGGGAACTTGACTATGGACGTGATTTTAAGGTCCCTTTGTTTCGGTGCAAATGGGTCAATCTGTCAGGAGGCGGGGTACAGCTAGACCCGCGGTACGGAATGACAACAGTGGATCTCAACAATTTTGGGTACACAGACGAACCATTCGTCCTAGCCAATGATGTGGCGCAGGTTTTCTATGTGAAGGACATGTCTACCAAACCGAGAAAAAGAAAAGATAAGGAAGCGAATACATCATACGATGAGCCAAAGCGCCACATAGTTCTTTCAGGGAAAAGAAACATCGTGGGAGTGTAGGACAAGACAGACATGTCAGAAGATTATGAAAAGTTTCATGAAATTTCTCCCTTCAGAGTGAAGACTGACCCAAGCATCCTGTTAAATGATGAAGATTATCCATGGTTATGGCGCAATAAGCAAGAGACACACGCGAAGAAATAGTTTTATACCCCAAGATCCCACTCTGGGATGTGACCGGCTTCACCGCCATCACTTTCTCTCTAGTGTGAGTTTCCGGACTTATAGCTGGAAAGTGCCACTTCGAACAAACCGGAGGGAATCTTTGTAAGAGCTAGCTAGGGCATTTTGGCATTTGAAACATGATTTTATAATAATTATTTATTAAGTTATGAAATTTCAATTATTCCTATCCTTTCAGTCACATGTTTTGCATGGTTGATCATACGCGGTTAGTCCCGGTTGGTGGCTCCATCTATAATAACAAGGTTAATATAGACATGGCTTAAACGTCTTGACATATGACATAAAGTTGGAGGTACTATGTGGTTTCTCTGATCGGAGATGATAAGAGAGAAACGTTGTATGACATAAAGAAAATATAACATTATTAGGTTAACAGAAAATACTATGAATCTTCTAGAAGATTCATAGTAAGGGTCTATCTCCTTCACATAGGGAACATTGGTGTCGGCTTTTTTTGAATCACTATGTGTCTATGCATCAAAATAAATTAGGTTAACAAAAAGCATCGGAATTTATGGTGAATATATTGCGGCAATGGTACATATGAAAATAACTTGATAGAACTAGTTATGATCAACTAAAACAAAACTATAATATTCTTCAATAGCAAAAAGAATCAACTAAAAAGCTTTTATAAAACTCTAGTTATGATCAAAATAATATTAACTTAAAATTATATAAAAATGAGGTACATACCTCCGACTTTACCTCAAGCCCGCTCCTCTCTAAAATATGCAAAAAATTAAAATTGCCATAACATAAAAAATAACATAAAAAATAAAAAGACATAACATGTGCCATATATTTTATAGTGGTTATGAAAGAATATTAAAATTGACATAACATATGCAAAAAATAACATAAAAAATAAAAAAACATAACATATGCAAAAAATTAAAATTGCCATAACATAAAAAATAAAAAGACATAACATGTGCCATATATTTTATAGTGGTTATGAAAGAATATTAAAATTGACATAACATATGCAAAAAATAACATAAAAAATAAAAAAAACATAACATATGCAAAAAATAACATAAAAAATAAAAAAAATACCCGCCTACTAGCAGACACCACGGCCTGCATACGACTAGAAACCCAACTATATATGGGCCAGGATGCAGGCCCGCGGGGCTAGTAGGCCCAACAAGGCAGAAGTTAGGCAATTAACTACCTGCTTTAGAGAGGAGCTTGGGAGAGAGATCGCAGCCGTGTATATAAACCGGTGCGATCTCCTCTCGCTTGGCGAGGTGGGACTAAACTTTCACCACCCCACGGCTGTGCCACCCTTTAGTCCCGGTTGGTGGCTCCAACCGGGACTAAAGGCCCTCCTTTAGTCCCGGTCTGAGCCACCAACCGGGACTAAAGGGTTGGGTTTCGCGCCCTTTGGGCTGGTGAAATTCACCTTTAGTCCCGGTTGGTGGCTCGGACCGGGACTAAAGGCCTTTAGTCCCCGGTTGGAGCCACCAACCGGGACTAAAGCTCTGTGTATATAAGCAGGACTTAGAATTTTTTTCCAAACACCATCTCAATTTCGATCTCCCTCTCCCCCGACGCCGAAGACCACCTCGACGCCGCCAGGCTGCCGGACCTCGCCGTCGCCTCCTCCCCGTCCCCGAGCCCTCCTCCCCGTGCATCGCCGCCCCCGAGCCCGCTCCTCGTCGCCGCCCCCGAGCCCGCTCCTCGTCGCCGCCCCCGAGCCCGTCCTCATCGTCGCCGCCCCCGAGCCCTCGTCGCCGACGCCTCCTCGCTGTGAACGCCGCCCCGATCCCCTCCTCCTCCTCCTCCTATCCCCCCCCCTGCTGGAGTGCATGGCTGTGAATTTTTCTGAATTTACTGAATTTTTTGACAGTGCTAAACAGTGCACATCAAGTGTATGATGAAATGCCAGAGGGCTCTAGGAATTTTAGGAATTTTTGAGAATTTTTGTGGTGAGGTGTTGATGCACAAAAGAGAGTCTGACAAAGTTTCAGATTTTTTGGAGCAATTTAAATTGGGCTTTGACCATGGAGTTTGAATGTGGTCCAAATTTGAACTGAATGAAATTTGAAAATTTTGAACTATGGAACCAAATGTTTTTGGTGGAATGGGTTGTGGGTACTGTCAAATAGATGGAGTAATTTTTGTGGGTGCAAAAGAATTGGGGAGAATATAACTCCTTTGCAAATCAAAGGAACTATGAATAATTGAAATTCCAACTTTGGAATTTATTAAATATAAGAAAAATATTTACATAGTTAGAGATATTTGCATAGTTAGAGATATTCATGATCAAAGTCATTTTTTTAGAGAAATTTGCATAGGTCATTAATCAAAGTTAGAGATATTTGCATATATAGGTTATTATCAAAGTTATTCATGATCAAAGTCATTTTTTTAGAGAAATTTGCATAGAGAATTTTTTTAGAGAAATGGTGGAGTTCACAACAACAAAGTGAGGCCGAGATATACTATAACGAGAAGAGAATTTTTTTTAGGTTTTTTTAGATAGAGAAACAAATGTTAAAATTTGCATATGATGAGTGGTTACTTCATCATGATGATCTTGCTAAAACAAATTGAAGAACAAAATTGTGGTGACCTAATTTTTTTTCACTCGGTGGAATTACAGGATTTGTGGTGTTGCATCTCCGTGGAGTGATCGTCGACGTTGGAGCTGTTGGTCCTTGATCGTCCCTCCGTTGTTCGACAAAAGGTGTTCATTTGTTGTATAAACATAACCCCGATAACTTCGGTATAACTTCGGTGCAACGGCGCCCCCGCTGTGTGAGCCTCCGAGCCGCCCCCCTCGCCGACGCCCTCGCCGCGCCCTGCCCCGACGTCCTCATTTTGTATTCATCTTGTGTATAAATCCTGTACAAATATCGTCGTAACTTCGATATGAGGGGGGGGGGGTCGTTAAAACATAACCCCGATAATTTCGGTATAACTTCGACATGAGGGGGGAGGGGGTCGTTAAAACATAACCCCGATAATCCACTAATCCATTGCTCTTGTGCATATGATTCCTTGTTGTGATTAGGTCTATGTTTGTCACTAATCCATCTCTCATGGTTGTATATTGCCATGTTGTAATATTTGCAGAAACTATGGAACACGACAGAGACTTAGAACAAGAAAAGACGTTGGAGGAAATAATCTGCGAGGGAGATGATGATATCATCACCTCACAGTTTCTCAACGACTCCGATGGTGAGGGAAGAGAAGATGACGGCTCCGCCGGTGTTGGAGCCTTAACTGTTGCAAAGTCCGGCGAGGTATATATTTTAATTAAGCCTCTGCTGACTAGATGCATTAAACTTTTTGTATGTACATATATTAACGCTTCTGTCTTCTTTTAGCCCTCCGGATCGAGCCAAACTTCTATAAGGAGACGAGGCCCGAAGAAAAGGTTGGGCGAGAATGAAAGGTTCACGATCCAAGAAGTCGATCCAAATGGCAAACCGACTGTTCCCAAGCGGACCCAAGACCGATTTATACATCAGTGCGGAGTTGTTGTTAGGGACAGCGTCCCGATCAGCATCCAAAAATGGAATAAGAAGAAGGACGATGGAGTTTCTTATGTCGACGATAGATGCAAAGATGAGCTTTGGAACTCGCTCATGATAAATTTCAGCCTACCGCCAGAGGAGGATCCAAATAACCCAGTTATACAGCGAAAAGTCAAAAAATGGGCTCTTAAGAAGATGGCAGGACAATTCAAGAACTGGAAGAAAAGATTGAACGAACAGTTTGTCGAGAAAGACGAGACTCCAGAATTCACCGGTCAATATGCGAAGATAAAAGATCACTGGCCCGCATTTGTGGCGTACAAGAAATCAGAGAAAGCTAAGAACAGGTCACAGACAAATAAGCTAAATGCTGCAAAGAAGCTGTATCACCATGTTACGGGGTCAGGTGGCTACAAGGTTGCCCGGCCTACGTGGGACAAAGCTGAGAACGGCCTGCTTGCTAAAGGGATCCAACCAGCGACATTGAACTGGCCCGAACGGGCAAGGACTTGGTTCTTCGGGCATGGGGGAACTTTGGACCCAGAAACAGGGAAGTGTGTTTACACGAAAGAACAACTTGAAACACCCGTCATAAAGATTCAGGAAGCAATCAAGGACGTGCAGGAAGGGAGGTTCCATCCCGACAGAGAGAAGGACGAGCTGTCATGCGCCCTCGGGAATCCTGAACACCCTGGACGAACACGAGGCACATCAGGCTCCGTTCCGTGGGTGCATGGGTTTCCCGACAGCACTGGTTATAGAAGCCGATGGAGAAGGAAGAAAGAGGATGCAGACCGGATGCAGAAGTTAGAACAAAGATTAGCGTTGCAGGAGAAGAAACTAGAGGCACTTACCAGTCAGCGAGCTACCGACCCACCATCTCAGCAGCACGAAGATCCTTCATTCGATACTGCCCATGAAGCTACCCACCATCTCAGCGGAAAAGCAGCGTGGCTTCTACGGAGCTCGTTCGGCCTGATATCACGGCTCCTCACTACCTCGTGGATGATATCACGGAGAGGGAACATTGTGAGCTAATGGCGAAATGCAGCAACCTAACCTTGAAGGTGGTGGTCGGCTATGTCTTACCTCCTCGACCTGATGGAACTTTCCATTGCAATCCGATTCCAGATGGCTATGCTATTGTCGGGGTGGATGAAGTTACCAACGGATTCGAGGGGCTGGACCTTGAGTACCCTACAGGTGAAGGGGAGACTCATCTGGTAGATGCCGTAAGGACTACCATTCTATGGAGAAAGGAAAACATCGTGCTTCCACAATGGACGCCGCGTCAGCAGACTCAGCCGGAGGAGGGCCCTCAGCAGACTCCTCATAGTACTCCAGCTCTATCTCCGCTGCCTCAGTCGTCTCCGCCGCGTCAGCACACTCCGCCGCCTCAGCTGTCTCCGCCGCATCAGCGGACTCCGCCGGAGGAGGCCGCTCAGCAGAATCCTCCGCCGCCTCAGCTGTCTCCACCGCCTCAGCGGACTCCGCCTCCTCTGCCGCGTCAGTTGACTCCACCTCCTCAGCAACGGCGGAAAAGACCCGCCGCCGCTCCGGTGGCTAGCAGTACAACAACGAAGAAATCCAGAGCAGGTCCAAGCATCAAGAAGGCTCCTGCCAAGTTACCATACGACATGACTGAGGAGGAAAACAACGAGTTCGTGGCTGCCGATGTGAAATGCCAGCTTGCACCGAAACGTCCAGATCCAAAGGAGAAAATAGATTCGGTAAAAGCGAAGCGCTGTCTGGATGCCCTTAAGCGACCACCACCTCCTCCGCCGCTCTCACACTATGACCGCTGTATTGTAAAGAAATTTCATGAAGTGAAAAGGTCGGGAAGTAGCAGTGCTTCAAGAAGTGGGAAAACAATTCCCCAGCTCGGCGAACAGGAAAAACAATCGTGCCCCCCCGCTCAAGGTGTTTCCCGATATCGCTAATGATTCGGTGGTAGCGGCCGCTCATCCTGGTTACACTCTTGGTGATTACTTAGGCGATCAGGTACAGTTCGAAATGGCTGAGGTAGCGTTTAGATACGAGCACGGGAAGCCTCTCGTCAGACCTGAGCAGCTCCCGCGTCTATCAACGATGATGCGAAGATTGCATGACTGGTACTTGAAAGCCTGCAAGGAAGGGACCGACAGTATCTACGTGGGAATTAAAGATGAGCACTACTTCAATGGAGTCGAGGCGTTGTACATTAAATTTGAAGAATTATTTCAGTTATACAATCAAGACGCCCTCGACAAAACTATCGTCAGTTGCTATTGTCTGTAAGTATTTTTTCTGTAATTAAGTCTCTAGCTCAGCTCGTTCATTGCATGTATAATTATCCTCACACTATATTATGCAGATTGAAGATTCTCGAATGCAGAGGAAAAATCTATGACATTGGGTTCATTAACCCAAATACCGTAAATGAATATACGGTACAAAAAAACCCCGATGATACAGAGAAAAACTTGCTAAAGGCGTTACTTGGACAACAAAACAAAAGAGAAATACTATTTCCTTACAACTTCAAGTGAGTGTTACTGTCTTGTGCAAATTCTGTTTCGCTTATTCGAGGTTAAGTGTAATTGATGAGTTATGCGTGCGCAGGTTCCACTATATTCTGCTAGCCATTCAGCTTGACGCGGGACTAGTAATTGTCTTGGACTCGAGACGTAAAGAGCCTAAGGAGTGGGCGGACCTGAGTCAAATGCTTCAGAAGTAAGTTCAATCATTATCGCACCATATCGGCAACTTTCGTTCATTTCCTGATATCAAGTAATCATTTTCTTTGCCGGGCAGGGTTTGAAAAAAGTTCACCAACCAGGTTAGGGGTGAATGGAAAAAGGAGCTACGATTTTCACACCCCAAAGTAAGTACTACTAGCTAGCTAGTTCCGCGCATCTCTCATTGATTCTAGTTTCAATACCATTATCATGCTTGATTATCATTTTGATTGAACTCTATTCTCGTAAAGTTCTTGTGGCAGAAACTCGGGAATAATTTATGTGGATACTACGTTTGCGAGTACATTCGCCACAAGATCTCTGAGCGGGACAGATCTTTAGAACAATTTGAAGTACGTAAACAATATTCACATTTTTATTTTATTACCATCAATTGTGTTGAGTTTCACACACACACACACACACACACACACACACACACACACACACACACACACACACACACACACACACACACACACACACATATATATATATATATATATATATATATATATATATATATATATATATATATATATATATATATATATATATATATATTGACCCCCTTCTTTAAATTAGATCCGGCGGAAGCGGGACGAACTCCTACCAACTGATCGCATACAAGCAATTCAAGAGGAATTGGCGGGATTCTTTGTTGAGCATGTCATACCTACAGACGGAGAATACCATCGAGATTTGCAATGCGATATTGGTAATTAGATATTAGGGATCGTAAGAGATGTTATATTGTATATATGCATGAACGTGTACTATATGTAGTAGCGTCTAATAGATATACGAAAACTTGTTGTTCGACCAAGCACGGAGAAAGAGAGGTCACTTCTCTCTATATATTGATCATGACGATGTTGTGTAATGGTTCCTTCATTGCTATATGTAGTAGCTAGCGTCGAGTTGAATGAAAAGCATAAAATAAAAATAAAAACCCTAAATGTAAAGGAATTGAATGGTAAACACAAAAAGAAAAGGGGAAACACAATATGAAACCCCTAAACCCTCCAAAACCCCTAAATCCCTCCTTTCAAAAAAAAAACCCCAGCGCCTGGCAGTTGCTGACGCGTGGCTGCCTTCTAGTCCCGGTTGGTTTTACCAACCGGGACTAGAGGCCCTCCTGCCTGGGCGGCCACGTGGAGGTCCTTTAGTCCCGGTTCGTAACCCAACCGGGACTAAAAGTGGGGGCCTTTAGTCCCGATTGTTTAGTCCCGGTTGCAGAACCGGGACTAAAGGCCCTCTGGAACCGGGACTGATGCCCTGTTTTCTACTAGTGTCATGTTGTCTACGAATCATGCCTGTCGCCGGCGTCCCATACCGAGCGAAGAAAGAACCGCATAAAAGGAATACTCTGGGGATAAGATTTTCTTTTTTTGCCATACAAAACTTTCATTGCTCAAACAGAGTCATTACAGTCCTGTTGACAGGGAAAAGTCAACCCCATCAGAGGCACAATGTAGCCACACAACAGTTTTAGGTCGTTCGCGATCATCATGGTGTGTTCGTGAGAGTAGCATGCCATTTTTTTTCATCCGTGACTGATCCGGAACATGCAGAGCTGTTGGCGTGCCGTCGAGGGATCTAGTTAGCAGTCGACACCGGTGCACGGAAGGTTGTGTTGGAGACAGATAACCAGGGTGTGAAACAGGTACTGACGAACAAGGGACTGGATAGATCACGGTACGGACCTCTAATCGATGAAATCAACACTACTAGGAAAAACCCTAGTAGTAGCGCTCGTTTTTGGCATACCAGTAGCGTGGGACCCCGCGCTACTGTTAGGGCGGTACATCTAACTTTTAGCAGTAGCGCGTGTTTTACCCGCGCTACTACTAGTTGTGATAGCAGTAGCGTGGGTTGCAGACGCGCTACTGCTAAATAGCAGCAGCGCAGGAGGCTGCCCCGCGCTACTACTAACTAATTAGGATTTAAAAAAAATTCCACCAATTCCATTTTAAGCTTTTGAGATGTATACAATTCAATCAGCATGTTAATTAACTGGACACACAACACAAATGTTTGCTTTTGAGATGTATACGCTCCAAACATCCATTAATCACTTGCATCAACTAATACATGGTGCATTGGGTTGGAAATCCAGCATAAGTACTAGTACAGGCTCAGCAAATTGATTAAACAAGGGAGATGAGCCGGAGCTGCCGGCGTCCAAGTTGCCTGATCCACGTGCCGTCCACAGATCCAAGCTAGGTAGGACGAGATCTACCACAAAAAAACACACGGGGCTCCCTTGTTAATTTTTCTGTCTCGGAGCATGAAGAACAGGGAGACGGGAAGGAGAGGGGGCTCACTGTTGCTGGCCGGATGGGAGACGACCGGGACAGGGGATGACATGAGCTGCTCCCGTCCGGGGAGGGAGATGTTGAGTAGCGCGTCGGCCGCGTCCTCGCCGGTGGCGGACGTGCAGGTCGCCGTGAGCTGCTACACAAGGAACGGCACGGCCCCCGCGTCGGCCAGCGGCCAGCGTCCGCACCTCGCCGGCGGCTAGAGAAGTAGCGTACAGCGCCGCTCCGAGCTGGGTGAGGGGAAACCTTGGCGGCGGCTGGATCCGGTGGTGGAGGAGGATGAGGACACAGCGGCCGGATAAGGAGAAAGATGCGGGGGAGAGAGAGAGACCGAGGCGACGGGGCGCGTTGGTACTATAAGTACACGACTGTAGTTACGATGCAGCCAGCGACAAAATAATAGTAGCGCGGCATGTTTCACCCGCGCTACAACTATAGCATGTCCAGGTGGTCCACTTAGTAGTAGCGTAGGCCTTATACCCCGCGCTACTACTATCAACTTAGTAGTAGCGTGGGATTTATACCCCGCGCTACTACTATGGCCGATCCCGGGGTACGGTGGGAATCACTTAGTAGTAGCGCGGGATTTATACCCTGCGCCACTACTATCAACCTAGTAGTAGCGTGGGGTCTATACCCCGTGCTACTACTAATTAGCAGCAGCGCGGCCCATATACCCCTCGCTACTGCTAAGCATCTATCTATAAGGTATTTCCTAGTAGTGCAAGGAGCTCCTTTTCTCGTTGGATGACTACACGGTGACTTGGGATAGAAGGTGCGCGAACCGTGCGACGCATAATCTAGTTAATTAGGGATGGCTGCCTTAATAAATTGTGCAAGACTTGGTTTTCAACTTATCCGCTTTGTATTTGTGACATTATTGCGACAGAAGCCGTTTAGTTAATAAAAGGCAGCGACATTTCCTCTGAAAAAAGGTAACGAACGCCCCATTTAGGCGAGTGCACGACTAGCCCACTACTGGGAAAAGTCTTATAGGTAGGGTCACTTTAGTGACGGGCAATGTCTGAGATCCGCCATTGCTATTTTGGTAAAGTACTAGCGGTGGGTGAAAAACGTCGTCTGCCACTGCTAAACGGACAGTTGTGGCAGGCGCTAGTAGCCACCCGCTAGGCCGCTACTCTTAAGTTTTACAACATTCGCTCTGGGACAAAATCAGGGCAGAAAACTAGAGCCTGCCAGCAGGTTGTAGGGTACCAGTGGCACACAAAAATTGCCCACCATAGTTTACAAAATTTCCAAAAGTTTACGGTGGGGGCCGACGACACGTGCCCGCCATACATATAGTAAGGTGGTTGGAATAATCATATTTATTAAATCCAGAAAAGTCTATTTTTTTTACCACAAGGTGATGTAATAATTCTTTCCTACATCTTTGCATGTACAGGAAAACTACATCCATAATAGTCAAATGATTTAATAATAAAGTATCTTTACAACAAAAGAAAGCAAATCTACGCAAAACAAGTAGCATCACACCTGCTTGTCTAGTCCTGCAAACGTATACGTAGGTAGTAATTAACTTCAAAGTTCATTACTGTAAGTAAATTAGGAGTGGAAAACCTAGCTCATCAAAGCAATGACAGGCTCCGTAGATATGGTGGATGAGGCTACAAGTACACCATCCATAACCACTATATATGGCGCATATCATACCTCTTGGCGACCAAGTGCTGCTACCAATGTGATATTGCTCAAGATATTTTTCACATGTGGGATCCTGACATATAATGGTGTCACCTGCAATGGTTGGCATTGCCTTTAAACTGACACATAAATTCCTTCCGATACCACTCCCATTGCTTCTAAGACCAACCAGGAGAGCATTGCCCCCGATGCTTGTTAGATGAACAACTCTTCCTTGGATAAGGTCCGCTATTCTGTAGACTACCATGTGCTTGAAGAACACGTAATCGCAAGAACCAACGAGTAGGATCTCTGAGTCACATTCTACTAATTCGAAAAGGCCGTTGATCATGCCCGTCGGACATATGGCAATCACCTTTGGTGCTGGAAACAAAGACGGACTGAATCCTGAATTTTTCTCGGGCCAAGGTGGGTTGATCTGTAAAATCTGTAGTTCGACGCTGGAGCTGGGCTTTGGTTGCAACATGTAAAGTTTGGCAAATTTTAGCATGCTCCCTCTTACCTCCCTTTTTACATGAGAGGTAAGTCATTGATTTGATTAAGTAGTGGTCAGATTTACTCTTACCTTCTTACCTTCCATGTAAAAAGACGGGGTAAGAGGGAGCATGTTAAAAGTACTCGTAAAGTTTTCCTCGTGATGATATGGTGCTTTCATTTGGGGAGAAGCTCCAGCTTGATAATCTCCACTGCTTGTCCTTGGTGGTAGCATAGAGTACGCGTGGCATATCTAGAAGCACGACCGTGATCATAGCGACTCCTTCGGTATTATGTTCAAGGAGGCAGTCATGCTGCCCGGCAATAAGTAAGTACATCCATTGTGCAAATTGAAGTGGGTTGATCCTGAGCTCAGCACCGTGTGATACGTGATTGGCGGGAACTTCTCCACGTCTCCCGTGAAGGGGTGGAGGAGGCATATAGGGTCGTCTCGCTCGCCATGTTGCCGCTGCATGAGAGCATCTCCAACATGCGCGCGGTTGCGCGGCGCGCTAATTTTTTTTTCAGTGCTGAAATAGCGTTTTTTAGCGCGCCATAGGACGTTTGCTTTACCAGGCGCTGCAAAATTTAGCGCGCCGCTATAGCGCTAGCAGGCGTTGCAAAATTCAGCGCGCGCATGCAGCCGGTGCTTGAAAAAAATGGAAGCAACACATACGAAAAAATATGAAACAACACATAGTTCAAATTCATAGCATAATAAATTCAAGCAATGTCTCGTCATCCTCGCCATCGTCGAGATCGATTGGCATAGTATGGTGGCCTGGCTCCGGCGCCCTGACCACCACCTCCACCGCTTCTTCTTCCTCCTCTGGCTCCAGAGCGATGACCTCCAGCGCAAACAACGTCCCATCTTGCCATCTGTCCAGCATCGCCGGAGTCAGCCTAATTCATGGCCCAGCGCAGGATGTCGACTAACATAGCGCCCTTCACTGGGTCAGGAATCAACGTCTTCAACTCCTCCACCGTCGCCTTCTTCACCACAGTGTCTGCCTCCTTGTGCATGTCTTGGATGCTGGTGAAGTTCGAGCACACTTCCATGGTGTTCTCGAACTTGGTGCGGTCACCGAGCGAGCACCCGAGGAAGAAAGCCCTCCATCCAATGCCCCAAGGGAAGGGGTTGGGGTTGGAGTTCATGGCGATGGAGAGGTTGAAGAGGAGTGAGAGACAGAGAGGGTTAATTGAGTGCGGTGAGGGGTAAGTAGTGAGCGTTTGGCTAGGTAAATATAGGGGGTTTGGACGATAGGATTTAATGCCGATCAACCTTCGAACTTTGTGCTGATCAACCTTTGAACTTTGTGTTGTTCATAATGCAGCTCGAGACGGAGAACAAGGGCAAGGAGGTGGTGCCATCCATGGAGAAGGGCAAGGAGGTGGTGCCGGCCATGGAGAAGGGCAATGAGGTGGTGCCGCCTATGGCCGAGGACGTGCCGCCCATGGACGAGGACATGGTGCTGGAGCAGCCCCCCAGCGGCAAGCGCCGGAACTACGGGCACTACCATGAGAAGGGTGGGCCAACTCACTTCTGCAAGGTCATCCTTGCCGCGAAGCTGGAGTGCCTACCAATGCCCCTGGACTTCACGAAGCATTTCCCGGCCATGCCGACGGAGTTCAGGCTGAAGACCAACACCGGCTGCGCATGGAGGGTCACTGTCCGGCTGATGAACGGCAGGGTCACCCTCGATCAGGGTTGGGCCCCCTTCACCGCCGTCCACCAGATCAGGATCAGGTAGATGGTGACCTCAAGTTGCTGACTCCCAACACCCTGAAGGTGATCATCTTCAACGACAACGACATTGAAGTGGTGACCAAGTGCGGGAGGCATGACGATGCCTTCGCCGTGAACGTCTAGGAGAGCTCTCTGTTGCGCGCGCCGGTTTGGTATCGAGTATGTCGTGCTGGTTTGTTTGAAAACTGCTTGGTTTAAGTGTCATACTATGTTAAAAACTGCTTGATTTGGTTTAGAACTATGTTTATATGCTATCTATTTGTGTGTCTTTGGTTTGTTCTGCCTACCTAGTGTGCTGGTAACCTCACCACCTCGACGAGGAGGTTACCAGACAACATGCGTTGCATGTAACCAAACACCATGGCTTGTGTTTCCGCCTAAACGAGCGGGCAACCAAACAGCCTACCTTTTGTTTCGCCCCAGGCAGGCTAGAGGGTATCCAGGCAACCAAACAACATGCAGATGTTGGTTTTTTGCCTGTTTTTCCTCTGCCAGGCTCAACTGAGAAACAGATGCAATGCAGGCAAAAGTAGCTATGGCAACCAAACACGCCCTATGTGTATCTGAACATGGCTCTTCCGAGTAGCTTGTGTCTAACAGAGGCTTGAACGACGGCCATAGGCTAGGCCTGAAGAGGGGTCCCATGTGATTGAACTGCACTTGTACAGGCAGTGGCCATGGTTGATGTTCGAAGGAAGGCGGGTGCAGATGCTCAGCGATGGCAGTGTCATGTGTCTCGTCGGCACTGTCGATGGTGGCGGTTAGAGGCTTCACCCAGTCGCCCACATAGGCGGGGCATTCTACCAAGCACTTGGATGGCGCTGGTATAGCCAAGTTGCTGGGAACAAGGAGAACGACGATGTGGTCTGCCTCGCTCACTACCATGGTGGAGGAGTTGATGGAGGATAGCGGCGAGTCGTCCAGCTCCTGCACGCAGGTCCTAGGGTCGACGTCAGTGCTGGCTGCCACCGGGGTGACGATCTCGGAGGCGACCTCCTGGTGGATGAGGTCGACCATGGGCTCGAGGTGGGCGGCTGTGGCAGCGTCGTAGACCTCGTCGACGCTGGCGATGGAGGCGACCTGGGTCAGGCACTCCGTCGAACAGGTGACAGGCACCATCTCGATGCAGACCGAGGGCACATCATGGGTGACCGCGGCGGGCTCCTGGGCCTGGGTGGTGGCGGAGAAGACGTCGGGGACGACCGCCGGGACACTGGCATCATCGGTGAGGCCGTCATCGGCTGCCGTGCCCCTGGGACACGCCGGTTGTGGGGTCGAGACGCCCGCGAGGAGCTTGGAGAGCAGCGCGTCATACTGCGTGAACAGCCTGTCCGTGGCGTCATAGCGCGCCATAGTCCGTGCGTAGTAGTCATCTAGGTAGGCCTTCAACTCGGGATCCATGGTGGTGAACTGACGAATTGAAAAAAAAATTGGCAAAAATTGGGCGAACTCGTGGGAAATTGAGGCAAATCGGAAGGGTGGAGGGAGGCTCCGATGCCACGATGTTAGGTTCCACCTCCTCCACTTCCGGGGTGGTACTAAACTTTCCACCACCTTCTTTGTCATGACACCTACATGGGCCCTTAGAGATTTTTCTGAAATTGTTTTGTGGGCCTAAAGCCCACCCTATATTTCAACATGCTCATGGTCTCTTGATTTTATGTGATCTGAATTTACTCGGGCCACGCGTGATCGCCTCTTCCCCTGCCTCTCCAAACCACGGCACCACCTCATGATTCCGCCTCTCTCCCTCTCCGGTGCTCACTTCCCGGCGAGTTGAAAAAAGTATATCTATCGTTAGCTAATTCCTATTGGCATCCCGTTTACATGGAGTGCTCTCGTGCCTATTCAACCATCTGTCTAGACCTACATGTGGATGCATGCAAGGGATATACAGTTAGTTGAGTGTATAGCCTAAAACTACCACAACCGAAGCATCCCGTGGGCGGCCAGGGGGCAACCCTAGCCGCCGCCCCAAGAGGCCTCTTCGCCACCTCCCCTACTCCTCGCCGCCGCCGGAGGGCGCCGCCGGGCGAAGCCCGGCTGGCGTCGGTGGCGGCGGGGCCATTTTCCCTCCTTCCCTGGTGCTCTGCGGCACGGGACGTGGCGTGCTGGTGAGGAGCGCGGCGCTCGCGCGGGGCGGCGCGACGGCGACGCGGCCAATCGTGCTGCGGGCGCGGCGGTGCGACGGTGCGGCGGCGGCTGCGCAGAATTTCTGGTGGGACGTGCTGGCGCGTTGGGGAGGCGGGGCAGCTAGCTGCGGCGGCGGCTCCATCAGATCCAAGCATATGGCGACGAGGGCTGCGGCGGCGCGGGATCGCTGGATGGGGTCACTGGCCTCGGCCAGATCTGGCCATGGCTGGTGGCTGGACGCGTTCGTGATGTCCGGTGACTGACCCATGGTCACCGGGTTGCGGACGGCGGGGTGGCGGGTGCGGCCCGCCGGCAACTGGGTGGATCTCGACGGGTTCTTCTGATCACGTCGGGATTCAACCCTGGTCTGGGTCCTTGACACCGCGGGCAACTCCGGGGGAAACCCTAGGTCTCATTGGGATCGAGCGATGACGGTGGTTTTGTATCGTAGTCCCTCTTGAGGGCATCATCTTTGGAGTTTGCTCAGGTGGAAGGGACCAGCGACGCCGGCGGCGCACGGACTGGTGGCGCGACTGCCGATGAAAATCGCGCCGACTTCGGTCATGGCAGACGATGGCGGCGTCTCCGATGTCGTTTCCTTGTTGAGGCATCGTCGTTGCAGTTTGCGTCATCAGGCTCGGGATGCTCCGGGGGAAACCCTAGATCTGGGTCTCCCGGATCGAACGATGACGGCGCCTTTGGTGTCGTTCGCCCTCTTGGGGGGCATCGTTTTGAAGCAAGTGCTGGCTGGAGGGGACTAGAGGAGGAGCGGTATTCCATCTACCGCAAGGCCGACGGCAGATCCCGGCGGCATGGAGCTGCAGAGTTTCGGCGACGGGCGCGGGCGGATGGATACGTGCAGGATGGTGGGCGCTGTCTGGCGCCGTGGTGGCGTCGATGGCAGGCCTGATAAGGTCGGTGCGTCGGTACCTGCTCTGGAGATGGATCAGTGGAAGATGGTGGCGGCGGCTTCTGAGAGTGCGCCGGACCAGTGTGTGACACAGTCCCAGTATGTGGCTGGACTGGGGCATCCGGCTTTAGATGTTAGGCTTTGGTGCGATGTCTGTTTGGTATTCGACTCGGATATTCGGCACCCTTCATCAAGGGCATAGGAGTAGCGACATGTGTTGCCAAGATGGTGGCTTCAGGCTTACCGATGTATTACTTTGTAAGGTCTTTATGAATAATTAATAAAATGGCTGCATGCATCACCCAGATGCAGAAGCCGGGGTGTATCCTCCTTTTATAAAAAATAAAAATAAAAATAAAAAATGTGTTTCCAAAAACTATCACTTTTCAGGCGCGTGACAAAAACCTACCACTTTGAGGATAATTTTCCGCAAAGACCTACCAGGTTGCACTGATGATCGGTTCAGTCGAATTTGATCATGATTATGACAGGTCTGGCCCACATGTCATGGATGACGTGGCACAAAAGACTTTGACCGTTACGTTGGACGTTATGACAGGTGAGACCCATGTGTCAGTTTTATCTTCCTAAAAAAAAACTCCCCACCAAATTAAAAAAAACTCCCTCATGAGAGGAGGCGCCGGGCGACCTCGCCCTTGCCGCCCGGCGTGCACGGCCGGCGCTTCATCCCATGTAGCCATGCGGGCCAGGCCGTCCTCCAGCGCCCTACATGTGTCGGCCAGCTCCTCGGCGCGCTTGACGACGTCTCCCGCGCGCTCCTCGCTGATGGAGTCCAGGAAGAGCTTGTACATGGCCCAGCAGCGTCGCGTTAGGCGGCGAGCAGGCAGGACATGGAGGTGAGCACGACGCGGTGTGAGCCCCGGAGCGATGCGAGCGCGAGGGACACCGCGTTGAGCACCGGTAAAGCCCCGATGCAGCGGTCCAGCAGGTTGGCGGCCTCGTGCCACTCGAGCGGCAGGTGCACCGTGTTCCACCGCGTCATCGCCGGCCGCGAGGTCGTGTGGTGCATGGAGCACAGCGCGCACAGCACCTCTGGTCCGCCTCCAGGGAGCGGACGACGTGGTCGACACAATTCACGAGCGCAGCAGACCCGAGAGCACAGCCGTCGCCCGAAACATGACGGTATTTCCCCTGGATATTAGCTATATGGATCCATGCATAGCTAGAATTAACAGAGCTAATCCCAGCCCATCTCCATCGAAATGCATCTAGCTAGTACTATGTCGGCATCCAACCAAACTACGCATGCATTCCATCACGATGGATGCAAAATATTCAGGATTTGCATGGCAAAATATTCAGGATTCAGGATTTAGGTGATTACTTTCGCATGTCCATACTTGTACTTGTCATACAGCATACCACGACGCCCTGGACAACATGTGGCTTGCCCCATTTTTTATTTGAATATTAGGGTTTTAAATGGTCAAGGAATTTCTTATCCCTATTGATTCCTAAAGGTCCGAAACAATGGTATATTTTACAGCGTGAGAACTTTGCAATGGCTAATTTAGGTTTCTGAGAAAATAAATGGCATTTCTCAAAACTGGAAAGTTTGTAGGGGCATATATCAAACTTATCCAATAAAGATCCATCACACAAGCATGAGACTAAATATATGCCCTCTCGCAATGTAATGCCCCGCTCATAAACGTGCACTAATCATACACGCGGCATGCATGCTTGATGTCTACTACACAACTTGTTCTTGTAGACTCGTGTTGGGCCTCCAAGCGCAGAGGTTTGTAGCACAGTAGCAATTTTTCCTCAAGTGAATGACCTAAGCTTTATCAATCCGTGGGAGACGTAGAATAAAAATGGTCTCTCTCAAACAACCCTGTAACCAAATAACAAAAAGTCTCTTGTGTCCCCAACACACCCAATACAATGTTAAATTGTATAGGCGCACTAGTTCAGCGAAGAGATGGTGATACACGTGTAGTATGGATAGTAAATATAAGTTTTTGTAATCTGAAAATATAAAAACAGCAAGGTAGCAAGTAACAAAAGTGGGAATAAACGGTATTGCAATGCTTGAAAATAAGGCCTAGGGTTCATACTTTCGCTAGTGCAATCTCTCAACAATACTAATATAATTGGATCATATAACAAACCTCAACGTGCGATAAAGAATCACTACAAAGTTCCTATTAGCGGAGAACATAAGATACAAATTGTTGTAGGGTACGAAACCACCTCAAAGTTATCCTTTCCGATCGATCTATTGAGCCATTCCTATAAGTGTCACAAATAGCTCTAGATTTCGTACTAAAATAACACCATATGATACGCATCAACCAACTCTAATGTCACCTAGATACTCCAATGTCACCACAAGTATCCGTGAGTTGATTATACGATATGCATCAAACAACTTCATAATCATAATATTCAATCCACACAAAGAACTCCAAGGAGCACCCCAAAGTTTCTATCGGAGAAAAGATAATGAAAACGTGCATCAACACCTATGCATAGATTACCCCAATGTCACCTCGGAAATCCGCGAGTTGAGTGCCAAAACATACATTAAGTGAATCAATATAATACCGCATTGTTACCACGGGTATTCATATGAAAGACATACATCAAGTGTTCTCAAATCTGAATATTCAATCCGGCAATAACGAAACCTCAAAGGGAAAAAATTCGATTCATCACAACAAGGATAGAGAGGGAAGAAACACCATATGATCCAACTATATTAACAAAGCTCGCGATACATCAAGATCGTGTCAAATCAAGAACACGAGAGAGAGAGATAAAACACATAACTACTGGTACAAACCCTCAGCCCCGAGGGTGAACTACTCCCTCCTCGTCATGGAGACCGCCGGGATGATGAAGATGGCCTCCGGTGATGATTTCCCCTCCGGCAGGGTGCCGGAAAAGGGCTGTAGATGAGATCGTGGAGGCACAGAGGCTTGCGGCGGCGTAAAAACTCATCTAGGGTTATTTCTGGGGGTTTCTCTATTTATAGGATTTTTCAGCGTTGGAATCAGGTCAGACGGAGCCACGTGGGCCCCACGAGGTACTAGGGCGCGCCTGGGGGGGTGGCGCGCCCTGGTGCCTCGTGGGCACTGGGTGGCCCCCCTCCAGTGGGTCTTGGTTCCAGTATTTCTTATTTGTTTCATAAAAATCTCCAAAAAGTTTCATCCAATTCCAAGAACTTTTATTTCTGCACAAAAAACAACACCATGATAATTCTGCTGAAAACAGCGTCAGTCCGGGTGAGTTCTAATCAAATCATACCAAAACCATATAGAATTGTTATAAACATGGCATGAATACTTCATAAATTATAGATTCGTTGGATACGTATCAGCAACCCCAAGCTTAATTCCTGCTCGTCCTCGAGTAGGTAAATGATAAAAGAAAAATAATTTATGAAGTGTGAATGCTAGCATAGTGCATAAGTTTGATCAATAATAATTTCAATCACTTTTCCTAGCATCATAACAACAACTTTTTCTCATAAAACTTATCATGATAAAGTAGTAATAAATTCACATGTTGTGGTTCAAACAATGCAATCTCTTGAAACTTAACAACTTATGTTCTTAGTCACCAAACAATTGTAATTCAACTTAATTTGAACAAAGTCTAAGTAAGAGCTCCACATACTCAATTATCATATAGTCTTCTATGATTGCTAGTACTCAAAGCATATTTTTAGAACAAATGGCATCCATCAAACACAGAGAAAGATAGGGGCTTAATGTTTCGCCTCCCAACTTATTTATCATAGGGATAATTGTCAACAATAATAATTCATGATCAAATATATTTGACTGGCCATATGAGCCTGGATCTTTCCCCACCACGTGATGCTTGCCAACTAGAGAATAATTAAGGTTGAAATGAGAATGCATACTTATTGACTCTTGTATAAAATTAAATACATAAAAATAAATGTATAAAAGTAAAAAATAGGCCCTTCGCAGAGGGAAGCAGAGGTTGCCATGTGCTTTTTGTTGTTAGATGCACAAACTCTTAATGCAAAGGAACGTCACGTTATATTGCCCCTTGTGATAGCAACCTTTATTATGCAGTCCATCGCTTTTATTTCTTTACCATCACAAGTTCGTACAACGCTTATTTTCCCTTGCAATAAAAAATCATACATATTTTAGGAGCAATTTTTATTACTTTTTGCACCGATGACAACTTACTTGAAGGATCTTATTCAATCCATAGGTAGGTATGGTGGACACTCATGGTAAGAAACTGGGTTTAAGGGTTTTTGGATGCACAAGTAGTATTTCTACTTAGTACGAATTTTTGACTAGCAAAATATCCTAAGCAAGCACCACATGTTTGAGGATTCATAACAATATAACTTCTATGCAAATATACCCAAACATAACTCATTACATTGTCTTTCTTTTCCAACTTCAACTAATTTGATCAAGTTTGAAAATAATTAATGGGTATTCACAATCATAAAAGATGTCCAAGATAATATATTTATATGTGAAAGTTCTCTTCCTTATACTAATCATTCATGAATTGCTTGTATGACCAATATTATGATTGTCAAGCTTCAATAGATTTCACTTTCTAAACCCAATGTGAAACTACTACTAGGCATGATACAAGCATATGAAGCACATATAATTTCAACTTTATGATATTCAATTCTTTCACATTTTACTCATAGGATATAAGTGAAGCACAAGAGTAAATGATAAACTACTCCAAAAAGATATAAGTGAAGATCAATGAGTAGTTAAGTAAATAGGTAGCTATGTGAGGACTCTCTCTCATTAAAAAAAATAAGATCTTAAGTATTTTATTCAAACAGCAAAGAAAACAAAATAAAATTACATTTCAAGAATAGCACATCTCATGTGAAGAAGCAAAAACTTAGGCTCAACCAAGACTAACCGATAATTGTTGATGAAGAAAGGTGGGATGCCTACCGGGGCATCCCCAAGCTTAGATGCTTGATACTTCTTGAAATATTAATTTGGGATGCCTTGGGCATCCCCAAGGTTGAGCTCTTGTGTCTCCTTAATTCCTCTCATATCACGGTTTCTCTAAATCTTAAAAACTTCATCCACACAAAACTCAACAAGAACTCGTGAGAAAAGTTGGTATAAATCAACTCGAAACCTTAACATTCTCTACCGTAACAAATCATAAAAATTATAATTAAACATTGCATACTAAATGCCTCTGCATATTTAATACTTCTATCCTCAAATAGAAACATTAAACATGCAAACATATGCAAACAATGCAACTATAACAGCAATCTGCCAAAACAGAACAGTCTGTAAAGGGTGAATAAGAATCCATACTTCCCTAACTCCAAAAATTCTGAAAAATTACCACGTGACAGAGAACTCATGCATTCTTACTGTGTAAAAATTTCAGATTTTTATCATGTTCTGACTATTCAGGAATATTCTGGACATAACAGAAAACTTTCTGTTTTCAAACAGCAACACATGAACTTGCAAACTGAGCATGGTAAAGGCTATAATTGGAATTTTATTGAACTAAAAGATACAAAACATGATTATTGATAGCATCAAGCAAGTCTCAACAAAAGAAAATGACACTCCAAGCAAAATTCATATTTTGTGACGAATAAAAATATAGCTCCGAGTGAGATTACCGATAGTGTTGAAGACGAAAGAGGGGATGCCTTCCGGGCATCCCCAAGCTTAGACGCTTGAGTCTTCCTTGAATTTTACCTTGGGGTGCTTAGGGTCTTGCCACTCCTTATTCTCCTCATATCGATATCTCACCCAAAACTTGAAAACTTCAATCACACAAAACTTAACGGAACTTCGTGAGATAGATTAGTATGATAAAAATAAATCATCCACTTAGGTACTGTCAAGACAAGATTCATAATTGTTCTCACATAATGCCTACTGTATTCTATCATTTCCACAATTTATATATCATAATATAAGCTATGGAAACACTAAAACTAGCAAACTATGCATCGAAAACAGAATCTGTCAAAAACAGAACAGCGTGTAGTGAGCGATTTAAAAACCATACTTCTGTACCTCCAAAAATTCTGAACAATTAGTACAACGTAAAAAATTTGTAACCCAATACTGTGTAAAAATTTCAGAATTTTCTCACGCTCCAGTACAGAATAGAAATTCCAGCACTGGACGCAAAAGTTTCTATTTTTGCACAGAATCAAATCAACAAGCATCCACACTATCCAAAGGCTTTACTTGGCACATTATTGAAAGAAAACATATAAAACATGATTACTACAGTAGCTTAATCATGTGGACGCACAAAAACAGTAGGTACAAATATAGGGTTGTCTTCCAACAAGCGCTTTTCTTTAATGCCTTTTAGCTAGGCATGATGATTTCAATGATGCTCACATAAAAAGTGAAGAATTGAAACACAATGGGAGCATCATGAAGCATATGCAGGCACATTTAAGCCTAACCCAGTTCCTATGCATAGGGATTTTGTGAGCAAACAATTTGTGGGAGCAAGAATCAACTAGCATAGGAAGGCAAAACAAGCATGACTTCAAAACTTTCAACACATAGAGAGGAAACTTGATATTATTGAGATATGTAGAAGCATATGTTTCTCTCTCATAATAATTTTTAGTAGCATCATGAATGAATTCAACAATATAGCTATCACATAAAGCATTCTTTTCATGACCTACAAGTATAGAAATTTTATTACTCTCCACATAAGCAAATTTGTTCTCATCAATAATAGTGGGAGCAAATTCAACAAAATAACTATCATGAGATACTTGATTGGCATAATCTAATTGAAAATTAAAATCATGATGACAAGTTTCATGGTTATCATTATTCTTTATAGCATACATGTCATCACAATAATCATCATAGATAGCAACTTTGTTGTCATAATCAATTGAAACATCTTCCAAAATAGTGGAATCATCATTAAATAAAGTTGTGACCTCTTCAAATCCACTTTTATCAATATAATCATCATAAATAGGAGGCATACTTTCATCATAACAAATTTGCACATCAAAACTTGGGGGACTAAAAATATCATCTTCATTAAACATAGCATCCCCAACCTTGTGGCTTTGCATATCATTAGCATCATGGATACTCATAGAATTCATACTAACAACATTGCAATCATGCTCATCATTCAAAGATTTTATGCCAAACATTTTATTGAATTCTTCTTATATCAATTGAGCACAATTTTCCGCTCCATCATTTTCAAGAAAGACATTATAAAGACGAATAATATGAGGCAACCTCAATTCCATATTTTTTGTAGTTTTCTTTTATAAACCAAACTAGTGATAGAACAAGAAACTAAAAGATTCGGTTGCAAGATCTAAAGATATACCTTCAAGCACTCACCTCTCCGGCAACGGTGCCAGAAAAGAGCTTAATGTCTACTACAAAACTTGTTCTTGTAGACTCGTGTTGGGCCTCCAAGCGCAGAGGTTTGTAGGACAGTAGCAATTTTCCCTCAAGTGGATGACCTAAGCTTTATCCATCCGTGGGAGGCGTAGAATGAAGATGGTCTCTCTTAAACAACCCTGCAACCAAATAACAAAGAGTCTCTTGTGTCCCCAACACACCCAATACAATGGTAAATTGTATAGGTGCACTAGTTCGGCGAAGAGATGGTGATACACGTGTAGTATGGATAGTAAATATAGGTTTTTGTAATCTGAAAATATAAAAACAGTAAGGTAGCAAGTAACAAAAGTGAGCATAAACGGTATTGCAATGCTTGAAAACAAGGCATAGGGTTCATACTTTCGCTAGTGCAATCTCTCAACAATGCTAATATAATTGGATCATATAACAATCCCTCAACGTGCGATAAAGAATCACTCCAAAGTTCCTATTAACGGAGAACATAAGATAGAAATTGTTGTAGGGTACGAAACCACCTCAAAGTTATCCTTTCCGATCGATCTATTGAGCCATTCCTATAAGTGTCACAAATATCTCTAGAGTTCGTACTAAAATAACACCATATGATACGCATCAACCAACTCTAATGTCACCTAGATACTCCAATGTCACCACAAGTATCCGTGAGTTGATTATACGATATGCATCAAACAACTTCATAATCATAATATTCAATCCACACAAAGAACTCCAAGGAGCACCCCAAAGTTTCTATCGGAGAAAAGATAATGAAAACGTGCATCAACCCCTATGCATAGATTACCCCAATGTCACCTCGGGAATCCGCGAGTTGAGTGCCAAAACATACATCAAGTGAATCAATATAATACCCCATTGTCACCACGGGTATTCATATGCAAGACATACATCAAGTGTTCTCAAATCTAAATATTCAATCCGATAATAACGAAACCTCAAAGGGAAAAGATTCGATTCATCACAACAAAGATAGAGAGGGAAGAAACACCATATGATCCAACTATATTAACAAAGCTCGCGATACATCAAGATCGTGCCAAATCAAGAACACGAGAGAGAGAGATAAAACACATAGCTACTGGTACAAACCCTCAGCCCCGAGGGTGAACTACTCCCTCCTCGTCATGGAGACCGCCGCGATGATGAAGATGGCCTCCGGTGATGATTCCTCCCTCCGACAGGGTGCCGAAAAAGGGCTGTAGATGAGATCGTGGAGGCACAGAGGCTTGCGGCGGCGTAAAAACTCATCTAGGGTTATTTCTGGGGGTTTCTCTATTTATAGGATTTTTCAGCGTTGGAATCAGGTCAGACGGAGCCACGTGGGCCCCACGAGGTACCAGGGCGCGCCTGGGGGGTGGCGTGCCCTGGTGCCTTGTGGGCACTGGGTGGCCCCCCTCCAGTGGGTCTTGGTTCTAGTATTTCTTATTTGTTCCATAAAAAATCTCCAAAAAGTTTCATCCAATTCCAAGAACTTTTATTTCTGCACAAAAAACAACACCATGACAATTCTGCTGAAAACAACGTTAGTCCGGGTTAGTTCAAATCAAATCATACCAAAACCATATAGAATTGTTATAAACATGGTATGAATAATTCATAAATTATAGATACGTTGGAGACGTATGAATGCTCATGAGGGTGACACTACGGGTAGTACCACAACACAACTCTAAGACGAAAACATAAATACAAAAGCTCATACATGAGCAGAGATAGCAAATATAACACACAGAGGTCACATGACCCAACATTACATCATGGTGGAAACCAAATATAAATCTGAGTATAGACAAGTTTAACAAATGCCTTAAGAAGGCTAAACAAAAGCGACGACCCTCCCAAAGGTGCAGGCCTCTGCCTAGGACCTCTCAACTACTCGTCGGCATCGAGATCCAAGTAGTATCCGACGTCGGGATCACCTGCAACCCAGGTGCTACCATCTGAATTGCAGCAACCGGGTCAAAGAAAAGAATAGCAAAGCGACGGTGTGTACTCATCCGAAGTACTCGCAAGACTTACATCAGATCTAGCTACATATGCATCGGTATCAAAGGTAAAGGGGGTATATATCTGTGGACTATACTGCAGAAATGCCAGAATAGATGAGAAGTCAAAGGAACCTACGACTATGTATCTGCTGCAATAGAAGAGAGAGCGCACACGAGTCCATCTACTCAGCACAGCAATACACTACCCCGAATCCTCCCTCGACCCCCTGCGAGGAAGCGATCCCGGGCATTCTATCTATTAAGTTGGCAATTTTATTAAGTAACCAGTTGAAATTGTTCTATGAACGGGATACATCTCCAAGTCGTCCGTTACCGCGGACACGGCTATTCGAATAGTATTGTTCTTCCCTGCAGGGGTGCACCACATTACCCGACACGCTCGAACCCCTCTTTTCGCCATGCAATTAGCACACTTCCTAAGGTGTGCCCGCAGAGGTGAACGACACGACGCAGCCCTACGTTAGCTAATCCAGAGAGGTCAACACGCTGAGTCTATATCCTAGCCACAAAGGGTAGTCCGGCCGTACTCCCAGTGCAGCCTCATGCGTTGCGCCACACGGTACCCAGCTTCACCACCTACATGTGGATATCTGCTGGTCTGATTCGTGCCACACCTAGATGAGACCACACCACAACACATCCCATCACCGTCACATCTTCACGTCCATCTCGCTGTACCTACATCCACATACACGCACAAATGAAACACCCGAATCTATGTGACATCTAGAAAGCTTCGGTGAGGAACTACGACGCCGAGGGCCCCATAACCATTATCCCGCGTGGTTGTAGTGCGTATATTTGTGTCTTGGATCAATAACCAGAACTCAGTTCCTAGGTTGACTAGGTGGAACAAACAACCCTGCTCTCCAGCACGGACTCCCACCTATATGCCTTTAGACATGTTTATATTATTTTATGATTATCTCCAGAAGCACTCTGTATGGTCGGGATCCAGGCCCATCACCCCGGATGGTACTATGCCTGCCCTGCCGTCCCGCACCTCAACATATCTCAGTAATAGTCTTCGTGTCCATTGCCTCCTGTCGCATGCCACCAAGCCCAAGTCCACCATATAGTATACCATATCATATAAGCTCATATATGCTCAAGTATCATAGTATAATATACCAATGATCATCATCCAGATCAATCACTGCCCAGTAATATAAGCAAAGCGACACACGACAAGAATGTAGGGCCAACTGATCGAACACAAGCATATCTACACTAGGCATGCTAGGATAACAGGTAAAGACATCAACAATAAGCGACAAAATCAGGCTATGCAAATGAATAGGAGAACAGGTACCGACGATACTGAACCGATACTAATACATGAAGTAGAGAGAAAGAATAGGCGATATCTGAAATGATCAAGGGGGTTTGCTTGCCTTGCTTCTCGGCAGGCTGGATCAGATCCTCGGAAGTGTAGTCATAGTCGTACTCTACTGCGGTCTCGGGATCTACCGATAAGAAGCAATACCGGAAAGCAAATAAATAACAGGCATTTGGTATGCAGCACAAAATGCATGGCATGGCAATATGTGGTGTTGATTTAATCTAGTGCATTACTACACCATTTAATTGAAGTGGGAATGCACCAAATAGCATTGGCCCAACTCTAAATATTATTTATAAATTGTCCTATTAGCATTTTATTAGTAAACATAATGTTAATGATTTTTAACATGCATGAAAGTGGCATATCTGGATAGAGCACATTTTTTTGATGATTTTTCATATATAATTTATATTTTTCTGAGTTAGTATGAATTGGTTATGAATTTTCAATGTTTATATGTTTTTATGGATTTATTTTAATTCGAATCTAAATGTGAAATTGCTATGGGTACCTAGCAGTGGCCTAGCCACAATGTATGACATGTGGGCCAGGGGTGTTGAGTCAGCTGCACAGTTAGCAATTGACTAAATCAACTATGAACAGTGCATGTGGGACCCGCATGTCAGTGTCACATATTTTAACTGGGTATTTTATTTAACTAATGCTGGTTGGCCTCGGCGGGGAGCTGGCGGCTTGTTCTGCTCATGGATCTGGAGGTCCGGTGAGATTTTGTGCCCCTTGGGTGGCTGGCGACGCCGGCAGCTGCGCTTTGTGGGGCTCCTCGGCTCTGGCCCTTGTGTCATCGCATCGTTGCCGCCTCCAGCGACGGTGTGGGGTTGCTGGCTTGGTGTGTAGGAGGATGTGCTGCGTCGATTTGGACGTCGTCATTGGCGCGTTTGTAGTCGCAGTCCAAGGTACGTGTTTGCTGGTTGATGCAGGCTGGAGTCCCTGTGAAGATCTTTGGCTGGAGGATGTGCTGCGTCGATTTGGATGTGCTGCTGTTGCTTGTTCTTGCCGTTTCTTGTCGTCGTTGGAGGAGTCAGTGGCGGAAGGCCGGCCCTGACGGCTTGGGGGGAGGTTCCCCACCCTCAGCAGCTGCGGAATTACTGAGGCTATGGCCTCTGACGCCCCAGGCTGTCTACCCTATGCTCTGTGCTTTTCCTCGGCGATGGTTCCGTCGTTGGCAGGTAGTGTCTGCCTGCCTGCCCATGTACTCATCTATTCATCTGACGTAAGTGACTGCACCGGCTGCTTCCATCTCAATGGCTGAGGTCTCCTCCGTCATGTGTGAAGGTAGTGGGACAAAGTTAACTCCTCTCCTATCTTCTCTTTGGTTTATTCCATACGGTGTGTACTTGCTGAGTTCTATGTGATTGCTACTATCTGGACTTTCTCATTAAACCGTTGGGTGGAAATTGATACATATGCGCTAGCTATAGGATGAAATGGTATATGATGGCATATTTTGAAGTATGAGAACTTTGCAGTGGCATATTTCCAATTCTGAGAACACAAATGGCATTTCTCAAAATCCAAAAGTTTGTAGTGGCATATATCAGACTTATCCAATGAAAAATATCCATCGACGAAAAATGACAATAAATTATTTGGAAAGTATAGCCCATGGTGGACCGGAGGTAGCACGGCCACACTTTGTGCATTTCCGGAATCGCATCGTACCGAACGGGGAAATGAGGATGCGGTAGCAGCGTACTCTCCATCCATTGACGCGGTCAAGGAATCACCCATATGCCAGACAGCAACGGACACGGGGTGGCTGCGGACTCCATCTAACCGTCACAGCGATCCGAGAAGCGCTTAACGTCGACGGAAATAGATAGCGCCTATAATTTCATGTGCTATTTTTTTATTATTACTACCAATCATGTATCCTAGTATTTCTATTCATGCACTCGAAGTCTCACATATTTCCCATGAGATACTCTCCATTGTACCTCGTCATTTCATGTGTTTATGATCTCCGACGACAGTAAGCAGCCAACACCGTGCACACATGGTATGATATATCTCATGATTTTATGTCACAGAAATTTACCCACCCCAAGCTTGAACTCTTCCAGGTCTGGCCAAAAGGAGCTGCCGGCGGCAGCGCTGCAGGCGTTCGGGCCGATGGCCATTCTAATCTCCGTGCCCATCTACGACTGCTTATTGTTGCCGACATTACGTTGCAAGATGAGCAACCTGTCGAGGTTGACGTTGCTGCCCGCGCATGGGTCTGGGACTGGTTGTGTCACTAGCACTACCGGAATAAGTAAGGTTCCCGACGGCCCAGACTATGCCGACGGGGGCTGTCGGCATAGATGGCGGTATGCCGACGGCCTAAGGCAAACCGTCGGCGTAGTTCGGCCGTCGGCATACCACCATCTATGCCGACGGGGGCCGTCGGCGTCACGAAGCCGTCGGCATATGTCGTGGTATGCGTACGGTGGCCGTCGGCATAGACAGGCCGTCGGCATATATGTGGGCCTGGCCACCCGGTGCTTAACTGCCGTTTGACGCCGTCAAATATATGCCGACGGCCCTAACGGCGGCCGTCGGCATAGCTTTGGCCATGTTATCGATCCGCGGCACGTGCCACGCCATCGATCCGTGGCATAGCTATGCCGATGGCTTTGCCGTCGGCATATCTATGTATTTTTTTTTCTAAATTGAAATTTGATTAATTTAAATGTGCCTTATCTAAACATAAACATACATAGATACACCACGCGTGTCTGTTGGGCCCACTTTGCCGCCCGGTCAACAGTGCCAGAGTTAGACGGGACGGGGTACTTGGGGGGTAGCTCTGCCGCCAGGTCTTGCGCTGGGCCCTCTTACACGTCTCGAAGTGTGGTGGCAGGTGCAAGCACCCGGCACGCGGCTCCGTAGTGTGACCCCCCTCACAGACGTCGCTGCCGCCGTCGCACGAAGGGGGGAAACGGCCATGTCGGGCAGACACGGAGGGAATCTTGTGGTGGGTTGTTCCCGGACCTTGATCAAAAGTGTACCTATGGGCTGGCCTATCACAGCCTGGTGAAAATGTCCATCGGTCAAACCCCGTCTGGCGAAAGTCAAAGGCCTAGATCCGCCCGGTCAACAGTGCCAGGGTTACACGGGATGGGGTACTTGGGGGGGGTAGCTATGCCGCCAAGTCTTGCGCTGGGCCCTCTTACACGTCTGGAAGTGTGGTGGCAGGTGCAAGCACCCGGCACACGGCTCCGTAGTGTGACCCCCCTCACGGACGTCGCTGCCGCCGTCGCACGGAGGGGCGAAACGGCCACGTCGGGCAGACACGGAGGGAATCTTGCAGTGGGTTGTTCCCGGACCTTGATCCGAAGTGTACCTATGGGCTGGCCTATCACAGCCAGGTGAAAATGTCCATCGGTCAAACCCCGTCCGGCGAAAGTCAAAGGCCTAGATCCGCCCTGTCAACAGTGCCAGGGTTAGACGGGACGGGGTACTTTGGGGGGTAGCTATGCCGCAGGTCTTGCGCTGGGCCCTCTTACACGTCTGCAAGTGTGGTGGCAGGTGCAAGCACCCGGCACGCGGCTCCGTAGTGTGACCCCCCTCACGGACATCGCTGCCGCCGTCACACGGAGGAGGGAAACGGCCACGTCGGGCAGACACGGAGGGAATCTTGCGGTGGGTTGTGCCCGAACCTTGATCCGAAGTGTACCTATGAGCTGGCCTATCACAACCAGGTGAAAATGTCCATCGGTCAAACCCCGTCCGGCGAAAGTCAAAGGCCTAGATCCGCCCGGTTAACAGTGCCAGGGTTAGACGGGACGGGGTACTTGGGGGGGTAGCTATGCCGCCAGGTCTTGCGCTGGGCCCTCTTACACGTCTGCAAGTGTGGTGGCAGGTGCAAGCACCCGGCACGCTGCTCCTAGTGTGACCCCCTCACGGACGTCGCTGCCGCCGTCACACGGAGGAGGGAAACGGCCACGTCGGGCAGACACGGAGGGAATCTTGCGGTGGGTTGTGCCCGGACCTTGATCCGAAGTGTACCTATGGGCTGGCCTATCACAGCCAGGTGAAAATGTCCATCGGTCAAACCCCGTCCGGCGAAAGTCAAAGGCCTAGATCCGTCCGGTCAACAGTGCCAGGGTTAGACGGGACGGGGTACTTGGGGGGGGGGGGGGGGTAGCTATGCCGCCAGGTCTTGCGCTGGGCCCTCTTACACGTCTGGAAGTGTGGTGGCAGGTGCAAGCACCCGGCACGCGGCTCCGTAGTGTGACAACCCTCACGGACGTCGCTGCCGCCGTCGCACGGAGGGGGGAAACGGCCACGTCGGGCAGACACGGAGGAAATCTTTGCGGTGGGTTGTATCTATGTATGTTTATGTTTAGATAAGGTACATTTAAATTAATCCAATTTCAATTTAGAGAAAAAAAATTGAAAAAAAAGAAAAAGAAATAATACATATCTGTGCCGACGGCAAAGCCGTCGGCATAGATATGCCCCGGATCGATGACGTGGTGCGTGAAAAAAAATTGTGAGAAAAAAAGAAAAAAAAAGAAAACACCTATGCCGACGGCTAAGCCGTCGGCATAGGTGCCCCGGATCGATGACGTGGCACGTGAAAAAGAAATTGTGAGTAAAAAAGAAAAAAAAATACCTATGCCGACGGCTAAGCCGTCGGCATAGGTGCCCCGTATGCACTCGCGGCCGCTCTCTCCTCCACTCATCTCTCTCTCTCTCTCCCACCCGCTGCCCGATCCCGACCCGCGCCGCCGCCCGTTCCCGACCTGCGCCGCCGCGCACCCTCGCTCCGGCCGCCGCTGCCACCCTCGCTCCACCCGTGCCCCACTTGCGCCGCCGCCCCACCCTCGCCGTCACCCCGTGCCTCCGCCCCACCCGCGCCACCGCCCCACCCGCGCCTCCGCCCGACCCGCGCCCCGCCTTATCCCCGCACTGCCGCCACCCTAGTCCTGCACCGCCGCCACCCCGGCCGGCCACACTGCCGCCCCGCCTCGGCCAACACTCGCGTCATCCTCCTCAACCCCGGCCCGCCCTGCCTCGACGCCGCTTCGGCCTCCCGACCCCGACACCGCCTGGCCGTGGCTCCGGCCGCCCGCGCCCCTGCCCGACCGGCCCTGCTCTGCTACTGCTCCGGCCGGCCCTCGCCGTCCCCTGCCCGGGCTCCCCTCTGCCCTAGGTTATTTTTTTCTGTATTTTTTTACATTTGTTTGTGTGTAGTAATTTTGTAGTTTTACTAGGTTTTTAGATGGATGTTAGATGGATGTTAGATGTTAGATGGATGTTAGATGGATGGATGTTAGTAGTAATTTTGTAGTTTGTGTGTTTGAACGAACTGAAATCCACAGCAATCAACAGCGACCAAGACCTCTGTCTGCAGTTGCAGAAGAAGGGAACAAACAAAATCTTCGGATTTCTGAGATCACCTACCTCTTGGTTGCATGTTAGAACACTTTGAAACAGACCAAATTTGTCATACATCAACAGTTACTATATATGTGTTATGTACTTCCTCCAGATCCCACACCACTAATTTCCTTTTAGGTAAACCCGCACTACTAATTGATATGTATAGCATATATGAGGGCTCATTTCACTAGGTTGTTCGCTCACTAGATCGCCCTAAATATCATACTGTACTCTCTGCAATTTTCATGCATAAGCCAATATTCTCTGCAATTTAAAAGTGTCTTATATTTGCACATAAATTATTTGATGTCATGGTATGATCCTTTAGGTCCTTATCTGATTTATTTACATACCCTCCTCCTTTCAGCTCTCGGTCTGGAACTGCAGGTGCTCCTTGGCTTCTCATCTCCCCATCCCTAGGTCTCCCTCTTCTCGTTACCAGTAAGCTTAGATCCACTTCCGAGCAATTTTTATATTTCTGAGCTGCATTTGTTTCATACTGTAATTCTTCATCATCTGTTCAAGATCCAAATTGGCAAATGCGTTCTTTTGCATATCCATGTACTACTTCCCACATGAATATATCTATTCATGCGCATCATATACAATTTATTTGTAAATGTGTCAATTACATCTCCGCCCACACAACTATTTTGTGTGCTCATGGCTGCCATTACATGTCATATAAGTTCACTGCACTAGATATTCACTTGTAAGTCAACTTGTACCCTCAATGCAACACCACTCAGAAAACTTTTATATGTGCTCAAGGGTGCAATTATATGTGATACAAGTTGAATGCAATATACCTATAACTGCTATTTCTGATTCGGTAGGTAGTAGCGAAGAGCAGTGCATTGCATAGCGCTACGACAGATGCTAGTAGTTTCTGTTATTTCCTTATTCTTCTTTACATGTCCAATTAGTTTGATCACAGCCAACAGTCTTTAGTTCAGAAACGGACAGTAGCCAAAAACAGATAACACACTTAGCTTAAAGCAGAGTGAAACCAGAGATAAGATGAGTAATGAGAGTAGGCATCGATCTGAATCACACACTATACGTTCAGAAAAGAATGATAGTGTGTGATTCCTTGGAGGCGGCCCAGAAAAAGAACGAGCTTGTGATTTGTCAAGAAAGAAAAACTTGGAGATCACCACCCTCCACATTGCCTTTGTTCCAACACTGGCCTTTGTTCCAACACTGTTAAGAAAGAAAAACTATTTCTGCCATATTGCAAGGGCTTCTTCGGATTGCAGAAATTTGGAAATGTAGGAATAGCGAGAATGTATAATTGAGATGTCATGTCCTATAAATTAATACATGGTTTCAAAACACATTTTTTTTCTTCTGAGAGGAGTCTTTGAATGGTTCATAGGATAAACACACACAATTTTAAAGGGAAAATACCTCTACTTGGTAATTTCCCCAATACCATCAAAATGGGTTTTATACCATGGACAGCTAGCATGTCCAAATAGTTGTTTATTCGGCCTTCATTTCTTATGTTCTTTTTAGGCTAAGCTTCATTTCTTATGTGGGAACGTTGTCATGGAAATCAAAATGGACAGAGTTGGATCCTAGCTTTTTTCTTCATTAATGTGTTTTTTATTTATGCTTATTTCTTAATTTGTTTTTTATTCCTTATTATTATGCTTTTTTCTTCATTATTAATGTACTAATTGTTTATTCTCTTTTCAATGCAGGTTCGCTAAACATGGGCAAGGGGAAGGCCGACGGCACGGGTTTCCTATCGAAGCTCACCACGATGACTGGTCGGAGTGGTCGACCCCGTAGTCTTCCCCCCCTCCCCGACTACTTGAGGATGACTCCTCACAGGGAGGTCGAGGGAGAGGTGCCCCTAGAGGTGGAGGGGGTGGGGGGAGAGCCCCTAGAGGAGGACAGGGTCGGGGCCAGAAACAGCGCTCCCTCACCGACTTAGGGGTGTCCTCTTCGAGGCCCTCCTCTACTGAGGTACCCTCATCTAGTGAGGTACCCTCTGTCGAGGAGGAGGAGGAGGAGGAGGAGGAGGAGGTTTAGGAGGAGGAGGAGGAGGTTGGGGAGGGGGACGAGGAGGAGGAGGCAGGCGAGGAGGATGGTGGTGGCGGGGAGGATGGTGGTGGCAGCGAGGGGGTTGCCCACAACAAGGGGTGGCTGCGTGGTAATGCAAAGCTCCCTCCCCTTCCTGCTACCGAGGAGCAGAAGTGGCTCATTGAGCCCAAGGGGAAAGAGTAAGTGCCACTTAATCATAATTTAATTCTTTTGCTTGTACACATGCTAATATTTTCATTCTTTTGATTGTACACATGCTCATATTTTCATTCTTTCTATCTTTTGCAGCAACTGGATAATTCCTAAAGGGGCCCGTCTTCCAAACGGCGTCATCACCGTTTTGCTGAAGGAACACTGGCCGGGGCTGTTCCGTCCGGATCCAGTCAGGCAGCCTGAGCACCGGGTTTTGGCCACGAGCTGGGACCACTCGGAAGCGGCCCCCCACCCGGACCATACCACGTATGCTAAGGCCGTGATCACAAATTTTTGGGTAAGTTCTCTTCAGAAGCACGAGTCTTGAGTTTCGTTCGTAGTTTATCATCGAATGGTTTAACTCATGGCTTCTTCCATTCTGGTTTCCTGAATGATTGTAGAAATACTATCGAGTTCTTGAGGAGCACAAGTCCACTGCCGACGAGATCGTGCTACGCCAAGCGAGGAAGAAGGCCCGTCAGATGCAGTACGAGGTGCGCTGGGTGGCCATCTCGCAATACCATCACAACGCTCTTGAGACGAAGATGACCAAGGAAGACGCGCGGAGGATGCATGTTACCTTGGAGAGGGAGGAGTACTTGGCCGTAAGTATAACAGACTTTTCATTCCGGCGTTTGTGGTAAATTTCATTGTTTCGTGTTGACATGCCATTATGCTTTAATTATGTAGGTGTGTCCTGCTTGGTGTTATGGAAAGGACGATGGATGGGCGGCATTGGTGGATCTGTGGCTCGGTCAGGATGCAGAGTGGACTGCTAAGAGCAAGAAAAACCGGGCTAACCGAGGGACCGACAGAACACATGGTCAGGGAAACCAGAACCACTTTAGCCACAAGAAAGTTCAGGTATATCTATTTACATGAAACATTCTTCTTCTTCTATTTACCGTCACTTTCTTATGTATCACTAACCTCTGTTTGGTGGTGCAGGAGGAGAAACTGAAGCGGCCGCTCTCTGACATAGAGGCGTGGCAGATCGCCCATACGCGGAGTAAGTCCAAGGAGGGCAAGGACGACTACTATGGCAATAGCGGGGAGAACCTGAAGGCCTACGAGGAGGTGTATCTGAAGGTAAATCCTGGCACACCTGACCCCTTAAAGCAGGCTACGGATGAGAGGGAGGTGGTGGGTATAGGGCCGAAGCTTCATGGTCGGCAGGCGGTTCTGGATGCCGTGTGTACTCCTTGTATCTCCTTCACACGGCTCCGAGCTACCGACCCGAGCCTGAGCCAGCACACGAGCACGACCAGTGCACAGTCACACTCCCTCCTAGCCCAGCAGACCAGCGTAAGTATTTTTCCCTCTTATCTTCCTTTTTGCTCACTTTATTTTCCGCATTCAGATGTTTTATGAGTTCATCATGTCATATTGTAGGCCTACATGGAGTACACACGCCAGGAGACCATGGCGTGGCAGGCGAGAGTTGCAGCAGTCCAGGAGCACAGCACTCGCATGATGACAGTTAGTTTAGCCTCTTTCATTTCACTTCCATATTTGCACTTTCATTTCTTCTGACCTTCGTGTTTGCTTGGTCAATTCACATGCAACGCGTTTTTGAGAGCATGGCGGCCGGCACGGTTCCTGTAATGGAACCACCACCACCACCTGCTGGACCTGCACCAGTGCTCCTTACCTTTGAGGAGTTTCTGGCACAGAACATGGAGACTCCGGTTAGTACATCCCCAAACTCATCAACCACTGCTTACCGTTTATTCAACACAATCATATATCCCCTTAACATGTCTTTTCGAACATCCAGGGAACTGGTGGATCATCCGTTGGTGGTGGTGCCAATGATGGCATCACCCCCACGTCACGGAGCCCGGTCACTCCGATCCACCGAGGTGGCGGTGGCGGTGCCAGTCCTGGCGGTAGCGCTGCCGCAAGCAGTGAGGACCTGGGCTTTGGCCGTTTGGGCGGTGAGGACCTTGGTAGTGGACCTCGTAGGGCTTAAGCCCTTTGTATGCTTCTCTTTATGCTCGTAGGACTTGTGTGCTTCTCGTAGGACTTGTGATGATGATGATGATACTTATGTGATGACGATGATGATACTTATGTGATGACGATGTTATTGTGATGATGATGTTATTTGTATATGTGCTGTCAATTTGAATATATGTATATGTATATGTGCTGTGAATTTGAAATGAATTCAAACAGAAATCAGAAAAAAAATAGGTAGCATCTATGCCGACGGCTTTGCCGTCGGCATATCCATCACCGAGGCACCAGTGGGCGACACGTGGCACCTATGCCGACGGCTGTGCCGTCGGCATAGGTGCCACGTGTCGCCCAACTGTACTCCCTGGCACCAGCATATGCCGACGGCCTGGCCGTCAGCATATGTTCAATTATATGCCGACGGCTTAGCCGTCGGCATATGCTGGCACCAGGGAATGTCAGCGTTTGCCACGTGTCAGCCCTAAGCCGTCGGCATATATTTAAACATATGCCGACGGCCAGGCCGTCGGCATAGTTCTGACACGCGGCGCGTTTCCATTGGGCGTAACTTGACGACGGCGCTGTCTGCCGCCGTCATACGAATGAGTTTGCCGACGGCCAATCTGTGCCGACGGACGTACAGACACCGTCGGCATAGGTACCTATGCCGACGGCAGGCCCGGGTACGCCGACGTATACGATGCCGACGGGCCTATGCCGACGTCGGCCGTCAGCATAGGTCTATCCCGACGGGATTTGGACCTATGCCGACGGCTTTGGCCGTCGGCATAGCCAGTAATCCCGGTAGTGTAGCTGCCATGTGCATGGAGTCCCAAAGGCTGGAGACAGCGTGGGAGCACGGCCTGGTGGACGATGCTAGGGTGATGGTGTCGATGAGTCGGGCATGGCTGGTAGTCAGGATGCAGTAATTATTCTATGATCAGATGCCCATCTAGTTGTGCAGCCTTGGCGTTTTACTGCAGCGTGATGGGCATTGGCACTTCATCAGTGGCGTACTAATCTCACTCATTGACCACGTCACCAAGAGCAATGGTGTCGATAGTCGGTATGCAGGAATTTTTCTATGAACATATGCCCATCGAGTTCCGTAGCCTTGGAATGGCGCTTTACTGCAGCGTGACGGGAATTGGCAGCTTCATCAGTGGCATGCTCATCTCACTCATTGACCGCGTCACCAGCAGAAATGTCATCGATAGCTGTTTCGTGGACAACCTCAAGCACGCCGATCTTCACTACTTCTACAAGCTGCTCACTGGCAGGCTGCTCGCCAGTAGTAGCGCCACCGAGCTCACACTCTACATCTTCTTCACCGGCCACACAACCACATGAGGCTCTTGATAGTGTTGTGTTCTGAATTTCAGATGGTGGATGGATGTGTATGGATCATTCGATCTAGGTGATCCATTATGGACAAAGAGTCTCATCCTCATCGGGCAGGTAGCAAAATTATATCTTAACATGGACAATGATCTCCTATTATGTTAGGTGATTATGCAACTTTTTTGATCGATGTGACTTGTTCTGTATTTTCCTTTGTTGGTCAGTTTACAAACGTCTTTTTAGTAAGAGCAAATTATGCAAACAACATAATCATGAGCAAAATTGTAGGCCTCAAGGTTCTGCTTTAACATTAAAGCAAAAAAGCACCAAAATAGATACGCCTATAATTTCATGTGCTATTTGTTTGATTAAAGAGTCGAGGTCGGGGACTCCATCCATCTGTCGGGGTGTTCCCGAAAGTGCTTAACGACGACAAAAATAGACAATGCCTATAATTTCATGTGCTATTTGTTTGATTATGTCTATTCTGTTACCCTAGTATTTCTATTAAAGCGCTCGAAGTTGACATATTTTTCATGAAATACTCTCCATTGTCCATCGTCATTTCATGCGTTCATGATCTCCGACGGTGGCTAGCAGCCGCATTGTGCACACATGGTCTGATATGTCTCATGATTTCATGTGACAGAATTTTACCCGTGCCAAGCTTGACCCCTCCCCTGCCCGCCAAAGGAGCTGCCGGTAGTGGCGCTACCAACGTTAGTGCCGACGGCCATCCTAGTGTCCATGCCCATCTACGACCGTGTGCTGCTGCCGACATTACATTACAAGACGGGCAGCCCGTACGGGTTGACGTTGCTACAACGCGTGGGGCAAGGGCATGGTTGTGTCGCTACGTGCCATGTGCATGGCTGTGCTCGTGCAGTCCTGAAGGATGGAGACAGTGCAGGAGCACAACCTCGCAGACGATGCTAGGGCCACTACCGGAATAACCCTATATGCCTACGGCCTTATCTATGCCGACGGCTTTTAGTCGGGGCCGTCGGCATAGCTCCAGCTATGCCGACGGCCTGGGAAAAACAGTCGGTATGGAAAAGCCGTCGGCATACCTCCATCTATGCCTACGGCAGCCGTAGGCATAGTTAGGCCGTCGACATACATCGATCTATGCCTACGGTGGCCGTAGGCATAGTTAGACCGTCGGCATAGAGGTGGCCCTGGCGGCTCGGTGATAGACGGCGGGCTGACGCCGTCATGGCCGTCGGCATAGATATTATCTGTTTTTTTTATCAAGAGTTGCTACGTGGCGGGACTATGCCTACGGCCTTGCCGTAGGCATAGTTTCCATCTATGCCAACGGCAAGGCCATAGGCATAGTTCCGCCACGTGGCACCTCCTGGTAGTTCCTGGCCGAGGACTATGCCTACGGCAAAGCCGTAGGCACATATATTATCTTTTTTTTTATTTTAAATTATTTTTATTTTTTTAAACTTAAAATTTGATTAATTTAAATCTGACTTATCTAAACTTAAACATACACAAATTATATATCGATTTGGGGTAGAATTTTCCATAGATTATGAATATCTAGTTTGTTTTTATTTTTGAGTATGTTAGAAATGTGACCTCATGTACTTTTGCATATAGGTCCTTATACTTTGTTGAAATCACACGTAATTGATACTTGCATCGATTTTGACAAATTTTATATGGTTTTTTATCAGAATCTTGAAAGGATTCTGCTGCTATACTATGTTTTCAAATTTTAACAAACTTAAATCATGTTTGCATCAGATTTACAGAAAACACCCTTTTGTTTTGACTTTTTTGTATATTTTCATTCCTTGGCCAAATGAGACAAATTTTATATTTACATCCATCAGATTGTTTCTAGGATTTGTGGTGGCAGGTGCAAAGACCCGGCACGCGGCTCCGGAGTGTGACCCCCTTCACGGACGGCACTGCCGCCGGCACTTGGAGGGGGAAACGGCCATGTCGGGTCGACACGGGGGAATCTTGTGGTGAGTTTGGCCCAGACCTTGTTCTGAAGTGTTCCTATGGGTGACCTATCACAATCAGGTGGAGAAGTCCATTGGTTAAAGCCCGTCCGATGAAAGTCAAAGGGGTATATCTCCGGGTCAACGGGGCCAGGGTTAGGCCGGCCAGGGGCCTTGGGGGTAGCAATGCCACCAAACCATTGCACCGGGTCCTCATACATGTCTTAAAGTGTGGTGGGATGTTTAAAGAGGCAATACGCGGCTCCGGAGTGTGGCCCCCCTCACGGACGACAATGACACCGAAGTAACGTTCTGCGGTTCTGGCGTTGCATGAATATTCCTGAACACTCAGAGCGTGATCAATTCATGAGTTTTTTATACGGTGCTGACACAAGCGATATGAGATGTGTGGTAATTTTTCAGAATTTTTTATATGCAGAAGTTAGTGGAAAAATTCCTCTTTGCGGATTGTTCTTCGCATGTCTACGAGTGTGGTAGGGGGCCTTCGGGGGCTAGCAATGCCACCAAATCTTGCGCTGGACCCTCTTACATGTATGGAAGTGTGGTGGCATGTGCAAACAGCCGGCACGCGGCTCGGGAGTGTGACCCCCTTCACGGACGGCGCTGTCGCCGGCACTTGGAGGGGGAAACGGCCATGTCGGGTCGACACAGAGGGAATCTTGTGGTGGGTTTGGCCTAGACCTTATTCTGAAGTGTTCCTATGGGCTGACCTATCACAACCAGGTGGAGAAGTCCATTGGTCAAAGCCCGTCCGGTGAAAGTCAAAGGGGTAGATCTCCGGGTCAATGTGGCCAGGGTTAGGCCGGCCGGGGGCCTCGGGGGGTAGCAATGCCACCAAACCATCGCACCGGGTCCTCATACATGTCTTAAAGTGTGGTGGGGTATTTAAAGAGGCAATACGCGGCTCCGGAGTGTGGCCCCCTCATGAACGACGATGACACCGAAGTAACGTTCTGTGGTTCTGGCGTTGCATGAATATTCCTGAACACTCAGAGCGTGATCAATTCATGAGTTTTTTACACGGTGTAGACACAAGCGATATAAGATGTGTGGTAATTTTTCATAATTTTTTGAGATGCAGAAGTTAGTGGAAAAATTCCTCTTTGCGGATTGTTCTTCGCATGTCTACGAGTGTGGTCGGGGGTCTCCGGGGGCTAGCAATGCCACCAAAGCCACCCCCTCCGAGCTATCGAGAGCTCCCCTCGCCCCGCCCGTGGCTCGCCTCTGCCATCGCAAGCTCACCCTGCCATGGCCTCGCCCGCCCTTGCCCGCGACTCTCTCCGGCCGCCGCCTCCGACAGCCGCCTCGTCGCGACCATGTTGGTTAGATGAACTCGTGTAGATGTCGCAGACTGTATCTGCCCTTCACGGACGAAACATATTCATTGATCTACCGCCGTTATACGTCGGTCAAAGGGGTTGACTGATCGGGTCGCACAGATCAGGGTTTCGCTCAAAACGGCTCTTCGAAGGGCCAAAAAATTCTTTACTGTTGTTGATAATCAATAGATCAGTTGATCTTTTCAAATGTTTCTTTTTTCTTTTTTTTTGACATTTCATTGGTTTCCTAGACTCGATTCGTGCACACAAATTCTCTAGCCAATCATCTCGCGGGAAACAGCCTCCCACGGATCTCCACAGCTCGTAGTTCCCACATCCCCAAACGCACACCTCAAAAAATAAAAGAAGAAAAAGAAAACGCACGCACGCACGCACGAGACAAAATCAAATGAAATTTTGGGCCTTCCCGCGCCACTCAGCCCGCTTCCCTCCCACCCACCAAAATTAAAAAAAAAGAAAGAAAGGAAGAGAAGCGAGAGAGAGCCCACCCAACACAGCCGCACCACTCCCCACCCCACGCAGCCCTCGACCTCTCTCTCTCCCCGCGAGCCTTCTCCGCCGCCGCCACCCACGCCGGCTATTCCGGCGGCTTCCGGAGGCTGCCGACGACGCCAAGCACACTCCCATGATCACCTCCGTCCGCTCCGTCTTCCCCTCCGAGCAGATTCATCGGTCGCGTCCTCTACCGGTCACCCGCGACCATCCCCTAAGCTAGGGTTTCGGCCACCGCGTCACCGGCATGGCTCCGGCGGCTCAGGTACATCTCTCCGTCGAGATCCCCCACAACCCACCCTCTCTTACTCACCTCGTCTCCTCTCCCTCCCAGATCGACCACGCCACCGTCGCCGTCGTTTCGCTCGCGCTGGAACAGCAAAGGGAAGGCCATGGAGGACGCCGCTCCAGCCCTACTCCGACGCCATCAAGGTCAGCCCCTCCCTCTCCTATTCGATCTGTTCCCCTACCCTTCCCTGATGTGCCTACCTTCCTCACCCACACGCAGCAGCAGCAGCAGCAACTTGATGCAGGGAGGTGGGAGAGGAGGAGTCCTGCTTCCCCCGCGTGCATCTTCTCTCTCGGAACGACGCCCAACCTCAAGCGAGAGGTTTCCCGGCCTTCCCCTCCACGCCTCCCTTGTCCTCCTCGATTTCCTAGGCTTGCTCTCAATTTGCTGCTGCTCTGCATTTTTTACTTGCACACATGCTTGACTGAATTTTGAATGGGTGCTACTGCTGTCACACTCCACTGCTGGGTCCTCCTAGCTAGCTAGCTCTTAGTTTGGACTGCCCTTGTTGGTTGCTGCAGCCAGGCTAGGCGTATCTTGCATAATATCGATCGATCAAAACTTGTTTGCATAGATACATACTACAGGAAGTGAGTGTGGTAACTAACTGTTGTTGTTCAATCTAGCTAGCTAGCTTGAAATCTTGTTTGTACTACATACATTGCAAATTTGCATGCCTAGTGAACTAGCCCTGTACGTATTTTTTTGATAGCACGGTCTAACTGAAGTTTGTGTTTGTGCTAAATGGAACACCTGATGCACTTGTCTTGGTACTGCTTTTGATGCTGTGACGGTGTGGTGTTCAAACAGTTAATGCCACTCATCCATTGATGAACTAGAGTCCATCTCCGGTTTGAATTGACTCTGCTTTTAGTATATTTTGCTTGCTACCCCAAAAATGCAGTAGAATTTATTTTATGAATTGGTCTGGTTGGATTTCTCAAGTTATCTCAAGATGCTACAAAATAAATGGTTGTTGTCCTCTCCCTTTCACTACAAAAAATCTGTTAATACATGACGGTTCTAGTCCGTCATAGATCATGGGAAAACTGTCATGGGTGCACATCCACGACGGATTTGAAATCTGTCATGTATATCGCGTCATAATTTGACATCTTGCCGTCCATGACGGTTCTTGCTCGTCATGGATCTACCCCAGGCCCTAACCTTGGTGACGAAAAAAACTGTCATGGAACGACGACACGTAGGATTTTCAATTGACAAATTGGAATGACATGGCTGCGTACGTGGACATGATTTTTCGTCACAGAAATCATCATGGATTTACGCACAATTTATATTTAGTCCAGTCCATTAGGCTCTTTCTTTCGGCCCAATATTCAACCATCACATTTTTTTTAGCATAATAATGCGTTACGGAAATCATAATGCCAATTTAGTATTTCCAAAATGTCATGCATACATAGATCAATTAATGTGCAGCCGTCTGCGGGTATATACAACATTCACAGTTCGCAAAATCCTCCATGAAAGATAATTTACAACATAGATTGACAAAATATATCACACAACAAGGTTGAAACAGTACAATCTAGTTTACATAAACAGAACATATAAACTATTGAGGTTGTTATTCAAGTTCTTGCTGTCAGCCCGCCTGATGGAAACACTATATGTCATGGCGGATTGTGATGGGCAGCACCAAGTAGCCCGCTACCCAATCATACCTAGCATACTTATAAGAACATTAGATATTTTTATATATGAATAGATAGTAGAAATTTAGAGAACTGCAACGAATGTGAAAAATGTATTATATGATGTCCAAAATTCTTAAATCTTATAGTACCTACAAATGAGAATAACATAGTATCTACTACATGTACGTTTCATGTACATCTTAATTAATTAACAGAACCACAATATGGGTAAAAAAATGATGTGTTAAGTACTCGTGCATATATCCAAACAAGAAACATAAAACACTTGTCTAACAAAGGGGGGCAATAAATAAAGCAGTGCGACAGATTCATTCAATTATCAATGTCCTTTTGATGCAGTATATAATTGTTCTGAGAATGGAGGAATGCATTGTATACTCGCTCCTTTTGATGCAGTATATACTTTTCTTGGTATATACTTCTTCAGAAAGAAACTGCAGCACACTCTTCCAAGAAATGCAGTATACACATATTAAAAAATGGCAGTATATACTCCTTGAGTATTTGTTGGTATATACTCCTTCTAAACGTTCAGCATATACTACTTAAAAAGGCAGTACAAACCTCTTCACAAAAAAATGCAGTATATGCCTTCCATGTCGTTGGGTATATATCGTCCACCACCCATTTGAACTATATTAAAACACATATGAGGTATATACTATGTAGATAAAAAAGGTCTATATTTTACACGCTTCATTCCCAATCTAAAGAGGTATAAAGGTTATATACTAAGGTTCAAAAAATAAAATAAAGGGTATATACTACTTGCGTTCAAAGTGGCATCTCACTTCCGTAACAGACTTTCCCCCGCAACAGGAAAAAAAACAGACTTTCCATTGGATAACATGCACCAGTTACCTACAATCTTGGAGGTTGTTTGCGCATGCAACGTAATTTGCTAATATTTTAATTAATTAAACTATTGGCTGGGCCATTTAGTAGGGTGGGAGTACATACTCCTGGGAGTACAAAAGAGGAGTTGACACTTGACAGTTGAAGCTTAGAGCATTAAGAAATTGGATATATATACCCTGAAGAATAATACTCCAAAAAAAATAAAGTTTACAAGTGAATTTCCCAAAGCAGACAAGGATGTCATCCTCTACTCTTATCTAACTACACAAGGAGCGAACATGCATGCCATGATCAAAAAGTAAATGACTGTAGCAATAACAACAAATGTACCAAAGCTGCTCTAGAGCTACGATTGATATGTACAAATGTAAGCAATGTTGAATGATACTCCTAGGTAAATGCCATTATATATTGATGTTAAAAGTTTCCAGGTGAAATACCCAGAACAGATAAGGCCCTGATCCTTTGCTCTTATCTAACTAGTTCCATCGTCAGAAAATATATGTGCAGATGTAAGCAATGCTCCCAGGTAAATGACATTGCTGCTGTTAGAAAAGGTGTTGATTAACCAAAAACAGAAAAGTTCTGACTATCAGACAAGAAACTTGTGGCGTGTTGTACCAATTTCCACCAAAACAAGAAACTTGTCTGTTGAATCTTGAAACTAAGGAAACCTTGTTGAGAGAGAGACAAGAGAAGTCGTTACCTTGACAAACTTGTCGGTGTTTGTCAAGATTTTCTGAGCGTCGTCATCTAGGATCTCTGTTGGGGAAACAACATCAGCGAAGCATGACTACCGAATCAAAACAAACAGAGTGAGAGGGGATAGGGGAGACAAGTCACCTTTGGTACAGTGGACTTGGACTGGTGATGTAGAGCTGATTTGCAGGAGTCCTCACATGACCCTTGAATCCCCGCAGCAGCTTCTCCATGGCTGGCATCCTTCACACAACCAGATCGGAGCAAAGTGCACAAAAAAGCATGATTTTGTGAGCGTCATTGAGGGTCTCTGTTTAGCAACATCGACATCAGAGTAGAGAAATGGAGTTTCATCCAGGAACATGGCAGTATTTAAGAAATATACATACATAACTAGTATCTGTGATGGCTACCAATGCAGAAAAAATTGCAATCTTGCACTGGTCGCTATGAAATTGCTGGTGCTAGACTTGGGACATAATTGGGCATGACCTACTGCTGGTGTTGCTGCTACAGTTGGGTTCAGGTATGTGCAGCAGAAGAACAAATGTGTGACCCACGTAATAAAAACATACTACTACTGTACAGTAGAACAAATAATGATGCTCATATTCAAAAAAGAAGCTCATCCCATAACTAACTGAATCAAGCTCATCAGACTAGCTTTAGTCTGATCCCTCCTAAGGATGGATTCGTATGCATAATCACCATGAGCTTTCCTCAATTGTTCTACTCGGTCTAATCAAAGAAAAAATCACGAATTTGTACAATACTAACTACAATATGGGATCTGTCATCACCAAAAGAGAGAGATGCATGTTGCGGGGAGGAGAAGAAAGCCCTTGTCGCTCTCCAGGGGAGGGGGAGGTGCGGCTGATGTGGGGCTGGAGGTCCATGGCGTCTTGGACGTCTTGACTTGGTTCCCGTCAGCCCATGGCGTCGGTGGTCCTTCTTCTCCACCTCGTCAGGTCCTTCGAGGTAGCAGCATCCTGCAAAATCGAATCGAATCAAATCAATGACAGAAGGGGGAGAGGGAGGCATGGGGAGGAGAAGAGGGGGCCTAGTGGACGAGCTCCATGGCATGGTCACTGGAAGCATCGCAGCGGATCTGGCTACCAGCTACTCAATCTGATCTGGGAGAGAACGTGAGGGGAGGGTGGGTCAGAGGGCCGAGCCCATGAGCAAGGTGGCCGGTGGATGCGGGCGGCGGTGATGTGCCGTTGCTGGGCTGTTAAGGTGGAGGCGGAGGAGAGGGGGAAGATGGAGTGGGATCGGCGTGGCTCTAGGAGAGGAGGGGGGGCGGTGACAAGCTGTGGGAGAAGGTGGTGGGTGGCGGCGATGTGTTGGGGGGGGGGGCGATGGGGAATCTGGAGGAGCGAGAGAGGAGAGGGCGAGGAGGAGGGCTAGGGTTAGGTTTTTATATGGGTAAATGTTCGGCGGGCTTTAGCGGGCTTGCGGGGTTGAACCAGGCCGTCCATGACAGTATCTGAAAACGTCATTGAAAATCCATCATGGATTGACAGGTTTCTTGTAGTGTTTGATGTTTGATTTGATTTGATTCGGTTTCCTCACGCCTCTCTGTTTGCTCTGTTCATGCTGCTGCCGGATCCAGGAAGGTCTTTGAGAACCCGAAGGTTCTTTTTTTGATTGATAGATGCATATATGGGTGGCAGCAGATCAACCTCCTTCTCAACCCATGGGTAAGCCCAGCCCCTGAGTCACTCAACTTCTCAACCCAATTTTTTTTGTCTATCTTGTTCCTTGACAAACAATTTTTTTAGGCCAAAACTTTTTGTTCCATTAAACCAACTTGCTGCGCTCGATATCCATGCCCTAATTCATACCTGATCCATTCTTAGATGCTAGTAAGTAAACATGACATGTGGTAGAAAACATATTAAGCCACCATTACGTGTGACAATTACACCGGCTCATGTCAGTGTATGTAGTTTGGATGAAATTTTCTTTTTGGCAACAAATGCATCAACTCTGACAGAACCATTCATGATCAATTCTGTCCTGTGCAAAATGTAGTGCTAGTTCTGTAGTTCGTCATATGTACACATGTGCTCTGCAGTTTTAGTTCTTCTTCTTGTGTTGCTGCATTTGGTCTAGAGATACAACAACATTAGTTAGGTCCATGCATGGATGGATGGATCAACACATACAACTAGCAGTGCTAGTAACAACAAAAAAATAACCTTGTGATTGATTCTGTTGAGGCTAGCATTCTCTGTTTGTTTTGGAGCCCAACCATGTACTGTACGTACTAAGCTAGCTCACGCACACACATAGCGAGCTCGATTGATTTCTGTAGATACTAGCACCAGCACGCCTGTGTCTCCTATACTAGCTTGTTTAATTTCTGTACTAGCTCAACAACACTAGCTCTTACTTGTTTGTTCGATTCGGAGCAGCAGGCATCCTCCGTGGATGATGACGACAACCAGGGCATCCACCGCCACGACGACACCCCGCACATGGTCCAACTCGGCTACAACCTCCTCTACCGCGTGACTGCGGCCGCGGTCGTGTGCGGCATCGACTACAACCTCCTCTCCGGTGAGTCCATCTCCTACCTCTAGCTCCCTCTCTTGTGCTGCTATAGTAGTACCTTGCTCTGTTTCATGCGCATGGGTGATTTTGTTTGTGCTTGCCGTGCTTGTGCCATGGGAAAGATCATTCCTATTTACAGTGATGATGATTCAGAGTAGCACACTTGTTAAATTCTGCTCTTGTACTACCTCATTTGTGGTTGTTGGTTACTGCAGCTAGGCTTTATTAACTGTTGGTGTTTAATCTAGCTAGCTAGTAGTGTTGGCAGCTAGCTAGTGTTGGCAGCAAGCTACTCCTGTACTAGTAGTTCATCCATATGTGTAATTGATCCTTCCCAGTAATTGAATAATGTGAAGAAATCCTATTGTATCAGCTATGCAGTGTGAACATCAGATCATTTACAACGGAAATCTTTGTTTGCCTCCCGGTAGAAGTATTTCTTGTAACATTTCGGTGATTTCCTTTTGGTAGATGCAGTGTATATATTACATATTCATCCTTATGTGTAGGATCTTTGGTTCGTTATACTGACTGCATGCCACCTCCGTCATCGCCGCCCCGTCTCCCCCACCATCGGCACCGCCCCTCTGCCTTCTCCTTTGATGCTGTAGTGGATTCTTAGAATGAAAATGTTGTATACATCAAAAATATTTTATGGTCTGTTTGCAAATCCATGGTTGTTGAATAATGTCTGTATAATTGTATTGGAAATTGCTAGCCTTTTTGGCTAGTATTTTTTTGGTTTTGGTTCGTAACACTAGTAGAAAATGGGCCATCAGTCCCGGTTCGGGAGGGCCTTTAGTCCCGGTTGCCCAACCGGGACTGCGCAATCGGGACTAAAGGCCCACCCCTTTAGTCCCGGTTGTGTTGCGAACCGGGACTAAAGGCCCTCTACATGGCCGCTGTCTGGAGCGGGGCTGGAGGACCTTTAGTCCTGGTTGGTGTTACCAACCGGGACTAAAGGTGAGCCTTTAGTCCCGGTTGGTAACACCAACCGGGACTAAAGGAAAAAAAATTTGAAATTTTTTTTTGAATTTTTTTTTATTTTTTTAAGTTTTTTCCGATTTTCAAATCTTTGAATTATTTGACAATTTAATCTCTAATCACCCCTCCTCACTGCTCCAGCATGGAGCACTCATTCCAAATCGTCTAACTTCCCGGCCGGTCACCCATCCTCTCATATCACTACTCCAGCCCCAGCACGCTTAACTTCCCAGTTCTATTTCCCCTAGTTTCCAAGTCTGCACTTGTTGTTTTCCTGACAATAGTAAGCTATCAATCCTATTAACCCTTAGGTCTTGATGTCACATGATTTAATTTTTTGAATTCCAAACAATTATTAAAATAAAATAAGTAATAATAATATGGAATTTCAATGAAAATAAAATAAGTAATAATATTATTTTATTCATTTTTTTGCCATTTATTCATTTAATATGGCATAATTAATATCTTTAAATCTATAAATAGAAATTCGACAAATAATATATCCATTATTATCAGAAAAATGCGATGAATCCAAATATGACATCATTTATTTATTTTAAATAAAATTAATTTTTAAAATTATTTCTCATATGCTGGAATCAATTGCTTCTTGGTGATGTGATTAGGATGAGAACTAATGAGCTTTCTATGTTTGGCTAAGCACAAGTGTCTGATCTGGATTCATTGATAAAATGGTTATAATTTGTTGATCTGGTACTAGCTCAGGTATAAAATGGTGAATCCCTGAATCACTATATACAATGTCTGTCCAGTTGCAGCAACTGCTGTTATTTGATTTTAGGAGTTGAACTTGAGCATGATGTCACACGTTTCACCGTTTGAGTTTGAAACTATTATTCTAAAAATAATAATTATTTAGTAACACTAGTATTTATTGAATAAGTAGTTTGACCAGAGTTTGACCAAAAATTCGAAAAAACTTAAATTTGAGGACAACTTTTTTTCCTTTCTGAATTTGAGGATTCTAAAAATTTGCAAAACAGCCTATGGCTGTTGAAATCGGAACCGGCTGCTCGTGCTGAACATTTTGATATATTATACGTTTTTTTCGACATCGTATGCAAAAGTTATAGCCGTTTTACTTTTTTATAACACTTTTTTGCAAAACATGTCGAAATTTATGTTTTTTAATTTTCCTAACTAGTAGATGTAGTAACATAACTACATCTCGAAGGATTTTAATTTTTGAAGTTTTTATCATTTTCTTTTGTTTTTTTCAAAACTGAAATGGCGATACCGGGGGGGGGGGGGGGGGGGTAGAGTTTGAAAATTTCAGAACCCCTTTATTTCGGGTTGGTGTCCATCCAATCCTACCGTCGACTACATCTGCTAGCACCGTCCCAGCCAGAGTCACAACTAAGGTTAACCAAGCCAGAGTCACATTCCTTGGCTTAATAACATGGGTGTGGGTTCCTACCTCATGCTTCTACTCAACTACAAGATTCAATATACTACTGGAGGAAAGTTGAAAAGGTGTCACTAAATGCAATAAAAACATAGGTATGAAAAGTATGGTCAAAGTGAACTTGCCTGGTATAGTTAATGAAGATAATATCGCTCTCAGAAATAACTTGATAGAACTATTCGTCACTCTCCGATGAAATCTATATTAATCAAACATTGCATTCACATAAGCATTTACTCTAGCAAGCAATTCTAACAATCATGTTAACAACCAACAAATAAAAAGCAATAAAGAAAACAATAAGAAAAACCAAATAGAAAGCAAAAGAAAAACTTCAAGGAAATCCAAAGAAAAACTCCTAAGGAAACTACACACAAAAAAGAAAATAGTTTTTGTCCTAATTGAAACATAACAGCAAGGAAAATACCAAACTCATAAATAAACAGAAAGTATTTCACTAAATTAATAACTAGCAAAAAGAACTAATTAAAAACTATTATAACAATCTAGTTATAATCATAAGAAATTAAAAACAACTAACATAGCAATAAAGCAATATTAACTAATTACAAAAACTAAATTATTGTCAAACAACAGAAACTAAAGTTAATTATATTAAAGTGGCAAAAAGAATTACTTTTTAATATAGCAAAACTAATTCTATCAACTATAATTAAAGGCTAAACAACTATTAATACAAAACAGTAGCAAAATTAATATTAATTAATTATAAAATTTTATCTACTGTTGTCTAACAGAAGCATACTACAACATGTTAAAATCTACAGAAAGAACTAACTAAAAATAATTAAAAACAACAATTAAATGACTAAAACAACTATATAAGCAAAACAGTACTGTTTTAATTAAAATCCTAATTTAAATTATTATAAAAATAAGCAAATAAATCTTACTGTGACAACAATCTAACATGTGACTAGGAGCAAAAAGAATTAAATTAAAAACTATTTTTAAACTCAAGTTATTCACAATCTAGGGTTTGAAGCAAATTTGAACAAATTCAAATTTAAACCATTCAAATTTGAAAACTAATGGCACAAACAGAAACTAGACAAAATTTTGAATCTAATGCAAAAAGAATCACTCAAAAACATCAAATATCCTAAAAGATATAAGCAATTTAAAACAGAAAACAAATGGAAAAACAGAAAAGAAACTTTCAAAACCCCTTTAGTCCGGGTTGGTATCTCCAACCGGGACTAAAGGTCTAACCTTTAGTCCCGGTTGGAGACACCAACCAGGACTAAAGCCTCAACCCCTTTAGTCCCGGTTGGTATCTCCAACTGGGACTAAAGGTTGCGTTTGACCCGGGACTAAAGCTAGCCGAGCCCCGTCCGGCGTCCTAGCCGCTCGAACCGGGACTAATGCATTAGTCCCGGTTCGTAACGCGACCGGGACTATTGATCCTTTCCGGCTAGAACGAAAGCCCTGTTTTCTACTAGTGTAAGTATGCCTACGGTTAAACCGTCGGCATAGGCCTGCCATGGGAGGCACCGGACGCTGCCACATGGCCTTTATATGCCGACGGTTAGGTCTATGCCTACGGTTAAACCGTCGGCATAATCATTGGCCAAGAGCTACCACGAGCTGCCACGTGACAGACCTATATGCCGACGGCCTGGCCGTCGGCATAGTTTGATATCTATGCCGACGGCCTGGCCGTCGGCATATGGGTGCCACGTGGCGTCCTCTGGTTGGGTAAAATTTGACGACGGCGCCGTCAGCCGCCGTCATACGTAATAGTTTGCCGAAGGTGAATCTAAGCCGACGGTTGTACGGTAGCCGTCGGCATAGACCGCTATGCCGACGGCCGTGGCCAGATACGCCGACGTACACGTTGCCGACGGAGCTATGCCGACGTACACGTTGCCGACGGCTCCCGTCAGCATAGGCCTATGCCGACGGCATATGGGCCTATGCCGACGGGGGCCGGCCGTCGGCGTAGGACTCCAGTCCGGTAGTGGGCGACCTATCTGTCATTCTTGGAAGACCTCGTAGACAATGCTAGGGCCACCTACTCTGCCGCCGCCCCCGAACATCCCTCTAATCCCTCTTCTCCGGTGCTAGTGACCCCGCACCACACGACACTCACACCCGTCAACCTTCTCCCTTGGTCTGTTGTACCACTATGTGCCCACTCATGTGCCTCCCGCCACCGCCAGTCGAACCGTTGTCATTCGCCACCCGTGGCCAGTGGCGTTGTCATGGATCGGCCCCACTGGGGATGCCACAGTCGGCCGCGTAGCCCCCGTCTCCGCCTCGATCCTCTGCGCGGCCTCGCCATCTTCTCCAAGAAAATCGACTGACGCGGTGAAAATTCTCGATCGCCTGATAAATAGCAAACACGTATTTAAAAAATACACATCTTGTGTTTAGACTATGGCATGGTGTCGGTGTTTTTGGACTTTGATATATCGTATAATTCAAGCCTATTGGTGCTCTGTCTCATTTGATATGCCGGCTTATAATCTTCCAAAGGAAATTAATTGCGACAGGGATCTGAATCAACCGTGAGATTTAGCTCAAAAGAGAAGGCATAGCTCTATCCATCTTATTGTTCCGTCCACGTACGTGCCTAGATCTATCCATCTTATTGTTCCGGCCACGTACGTAGCATGCCTAGCTCTATCCATCTTATTGTTCCGGCCATCTGATAACAATTGGCGCGTCGATGTGTAGTATGTTTGTGGTCTGATGAGTTAAACAAAAAATGTGGCCAATACTATTTTGCACGTGGAAACACGAAGAGGGGGAAAGGAAGTGATAGTATCTAGTTCCTTTCGATATAAATATCAGCATCTCCTTTACGTGAGGACACGCACTCAATCACTGGTAACAGAGCTATTAGCTCAGGTAGGATCAACAATCGCGTGGAGCAGGGCTATACTACAGCGAGGGTTCAATCAATTAATCCAGGGATAGAAATATTATAGGTTTACCCAACAAAAATTCATCAAAGAAACAAGGCATTAGATATAGGCGGAAGCACGACGTTGTAGTCTATGGTGGACCGATGGTAGCGCGACCACACTGATTGGTCTCAATGGATTCCTCCAATCGTACAATGCCGAACGCAGGAACGGCGATAGGGTAGCCGCGGACTCCATCCATCCGTCGAGCGGACCCAAGAGCGCTTACCGTCGATGGAAATAGATAGTGCCTATGATTTCATGTGCTATTTGTTTGATTGTTTGTATTCCGGTACTTTTGCCACCCCCCAGTACTATGATTAACCACGGGTCATCATGCTAGATGTACTCCCTCCTTTTCTTTTTACTTCGCATATAAGATTTGTCTGAAGTCAAACTTCATAAAGTTTGACCATGTTTATAGGAAAAAAATATCAACATTCACAATACTAAATCAATATTATTAGATGCATCATGGAATTAATTTTTGTATTATATAACTTCAATATTGTAGATGTCAATACTTTTTAATATAAATTTGGTCAAAGTTTACGAAGTTTAACTTCGGACAAATCATATATGCAGAGTAAAAAGAAACGGAGGTACGTGAAGAAGGTGGAGGTCCAACTTCCTGCATGACAACAGCGCCCTGCACATCACAATGTTCCACTCTGGACTTGTAGCCAATGCTCCTTCCTGGAATGATCTTATTTAGTGTTTAAGTCGGTTCTTGTTAGTAGTCCTTGCATGTACGTACTGCTTGGACATGCAACATGAGAAAATGTTTCGTTTAGGTATAGGTGTGATCAATGTTGTTTTGTGCTATACAATGGCAACGTGCATGTATATGTGTGTGTGTGTGTGTGTGTGTGTGTGTGTGTGTGTGTGTGTATAACCATGCATATATAATGGCATATCTAATTTCAAATTCTGAGAACACAAATGGAAGTTTCTCAAAACCGGAATGTTTGTATAATGCTATACAACAAGCTTACCAAATAAAAATTCATCAAAGAAACATACATTAAATATAGCTGAAAGCACGATGTTGAAGCCTATGGTGGACCGGAGGTCGCAATGAATTGCCGGAATCAGGAACAGCAATAGACCGGACTCTCGTCCGGTCGATGCAGTACCTACTAGCTGTGTATGTCAAGAATCCATCTTTTTCACCGGCGACAGGATGTGGCTCTGACAGCGTGGACGACTGCAAGATCCCCTACATGGACCGTCGCCGGCATTACAATGATCCGTCGACTGCCCTCGGTCCGTCGGTGCATCCTCCCAGTCTAGCTAGTAGCTACCCAGCTAGAACACAGCACCCAGGTGTTCTTAGATATAAGTGAGCCGCCAATCAGCACTATTAGGAGATCTTACAGTAGCATCTATATGATATTATGAATAACCGAAAACATCGATCTTTATTCCATCGTTCCAAAAAAGGCCTAGACCGCCACTACGGCCAGAGCTACCAACAGCATAAGAATGAGTAAAACCTAAAGTATCCGCAAGACTTTTGACACGTGCTTTCGAAATTTGTGTCTCCACTATGCACAGCACGGTCGGGGCAAATTGCTTCGCTAGACCACGAAGCTCGAATTGTCGCGGCTTTGCCCGCGCCACGACAATTCCAACATAGGAGATTCATTATGCCCGGCGATCCTCCACGCGGGAGGTCGCCGATCTTGCTTCAGTTTGTTTTCCCGGAACTGCACCCTTCTTGTTGCTGTTTTTGTCAGAGTTCACTCGAGGCCTCTTCGGGTCCTGCTTAGATGATGGGCTCGGCGGCATGTCGGGGGAGGCAGTGCAAGCAAGTTTTTTGTAGCTGATGACAGGACTGGCGTCGTCCTTCCCAAGGGATCATCTAGTTCAGATGCATGCTTCCTGTTTCCATCTGCCTCATCCATGACCGCATCAGGATCAATATCTTCAGAAAGTTCAGCATCAGCACCGTTGTGTCGCCCTCCACGGCGACCACGTCCTCGGCCTCCCCCTGGGCCTGCTCCCACGCGCATGTTCCAGGAGGCCCTAAGATCTTTGAAGTACAGAGCAGAAGGAGGGTGAACACTGTCGCCGTGCTCCTTGTAGACGTGCCCTAGATGGCCACACACCGCACACCAATCTGGTAAGCGCTCATACTTCACACGATAGATCTGACGCTTGGAGTCACGGATCATAGAAACCGCGTTTTTCAGTGACTTATGGACATTTATCTTGACCCATACCCGATAGAAATTTCCAGCAAAGTCTTGCGTCATAGTTTCAGTGAACAAAACCTCTCCGACTTTTGCTACCAAAGGTTCAACTAGACGTGCATACAAATCTGGGACATCATGGATCTGAATCCATATTAAGAGTGTCAAGATTCACCACGGTCGGCTTGGTTACACCATCATAGGGCGTGATAATGACTGCGTTTCCTCTGAAGTTCCAAGGTCCGTCCTGCATCACACGCTCCCAATCTCCAAGACAAAAGAATTGCAAAGTATAGAGATTTTCTTCCAGAGGGCGAAACTTAACATCATGTGCTAGATCCCATGCCGCACGCATGTTCTTAAAGAACCAGAACTGACTATAGGGCTTATCAATGTGCACCCGCGCCACTGCCATCCATCTAGTGGCCTCCGGCAGTGCCTCCTCATCAAAGACGACGTCGTCAAGGTCCTCTTCACGGAGCCCCAAATCGGCCATCATCTTCTCCACTTCCGACGCGGAGCTGGAGCCAGACGCCTCAGCAGCCTTCGACCCCATCGCCGCAAAACCTTGAACCCTAGCCCAAGATAAAACAGATCAGGCCTTGTGACGAACCCTAACCCTCTTCTCACATCCAGGGAGTCGATCAAGGCCGGGAAGTGATACAAGGATCACCCCTTAGTCAGCCCGAACCAACTACAGAGGAGGGATCGGAGGAGGGAAGGTGAACACTCGACGGCGGCGGAATATCGCCTCCAGGAGAAAGAAACCCTAGCTAGAGGGAAAACCGGTTAGTAGCTACCCAGCTAGAACACAACACCCAAGTGTCAGTCCATATACTAAGTTCTATTTTCATATGATCCAGGAAACTAAAAAGGGATGGTAAACAAAGAGAAAAGCTTACATATATCATGGTAAATCCAATCTTTATATACATGCAAAGCAACAGCAACACATGGCAACACAGGCAGCAAATTATTCCTCTTGTCACAGTAACCAAACATCATAGAAATTTTCTTTTTCTTCTTTTAAAAAACAGCACACTCAAACAACACCTGTCCACGACCGGAATCACCAAGCTTCAAGGTTCGCTGTCAACATGCATACAGCAGTTGGGGCGGCACGATTTTCCCAAAAGATCATGCCATCCATCGACCACTATACTTAAAAACTGGGATCAGTGCTAGCAACAAGGGTTGTGTGCCTGCTAGAAACATAAAAGCCAGCATGATTAAGATCACTACTACTAACATAAAAGAGATCCCCATCAAACAAGTGTCTCTGCACGTATCCATCAACACCGATTGATTAGTATCACAAATCAACACCCGTCCGCCTCCAGATGCACAAAAATAACACTTAACCCGAGAGTTTTTGTCTTGCTGGTCACAAAAGCGCCGATTAGGATGGTGTTCGCCGGGACCCCTTGACCTGGTGTTCGCCATCATCTTCCCTATGATGGGGCGGTTGGGTCTCGGCACTGCATAGAATCCTTCATTGCTGCAGTACAAACAGGACACGGTACAGGGGGTCAGTACGAGGCTTGATGGGTTTGCTCTACACATACACATGACTGATAGCTTACACTGGATAGGTTACACTAGAGAATTTATCCTTACATTAAAGCACAGCTCAAAATATGATTGATTCCAAGAAAAGGATAGCACTTGTTCTATCAATACACAGCAGCACTACACAATAGGCAAGCATTTTTGTTTTATTTGATAGCAATTGAAAAGTTTAAATCCCAGCATAAGGATCCTATCAAAACTAAACATGAACACCCTTACCAATCTCTGTAGCATGCAGTACAAAAAAGGGCCCCCAGCGCAGAATTACAAGAAACCAATTTCAACACAGAAAGATTATCACAATCACAAGATTGTGGTGGGCAGAAGAACTCCACCACAGATTCGAAAACTAAATCATCGGCTCGATGGCCAGCACCACAGTGACCCACGGCTCGATGGTCGGGACCATCAGAGAGAGAGAGAGAGGGGAGACCAAGGACTCACCTGAACCGAGGAAGAGGCGGGCACCACTGTTGGAAGTTCCGGAAGCCAAGTTTGTAGAAGGTTAGATAGCCTCACAGAATCCTCCGCATTTTCTGGAAAGAAAGAAGATGATGAAACAAAGCAATACTATAGAGAAAAAAAAAACTCAGGAAACTCCATCCGTAGACAACAATGGATAATGATCACGATAAGCAAGCCCTAAAGACCAAGAATATTATAGCAGAAAGTCATGCTTAATCCGATAGTGACAGAAATCTTAGCATGCACAAACCAAATCACAGATTCAAACTCCTAATCCACAGAACAAATCTAAAGCACAGAAGTCTCTATAGCTCACCTCCCACACTACAAAGGCTTCGAGTTGGTGATGGTGAGGTTGTCACAGATGCCTGGGGTGTGCCATCGGATCAAAGACAAGGAAGAACCCAGTTGATGAAGGCAGACATGTCGTCGCTCGCCATCTTGTTTTAGTCCCCGTCCACGCAACAATGCTCACCGGAGGTGCTGTTCACCAACAAAGTAAAGAGTAGAGAAGAAATGTTCAGATCAGGGTAATGCTTAAACAATGACGAGAAATTAGGGAACAAGGTATGCATACGACTACTTAGCAATGAGCAGGGCATACAAAAAAACCATGCATTGTGATACTATGGTTGCTCCATCTCAACCCAGATTAGCACAACACTTGCACTATCGAGATCATACATGAACTAACAGTCTAGCTAAAGAAAGAAATAGGAGTAACTTGCAATATGCAAGGCACATACATTGGTTTATGCTTAATACTACAGGTTGATCTTAAACAGAACAGATATTGCTGCCTGTAAACAGTGTATAATGACCAAAGATAAGCAAGCCCTAAAGACCAAGAATATAACAAAAAAGTCATGCTTAATGCAATAGTAACAGAAATCTTTACATGCAGAAATCAAGTTACGGATTCAAACTGCTAATCCACGGAACAACTTAAGCATAGATGTCGCAATATCTCACCTCTCACACTACAATGGCTGAGTTGGAAGTGTTGAGGTAGTCGCAGATGCCTGGGTTGCACCATCAGATCAAAGACGAGGAAGAACCCACACTACAGGAATCAGCAAAGAGGGGTGGGCCCGGGGGAAACGGCCGTTAGTTAGGTATCGTTCTTTGCCGTCAGCTGGCGGACGGCAAAGAGGAAACAGGCGGACGGCAAAGATGAAGTGGACGGCATCCAGCCCGTCCGACTGACCTAGCCATCTCCAGGGTCCAGTGGGGCCCAGCTGGTCTCTTTGCCGTCTGCCTTTGGGCCCTTTGCCGTCTGCTGGCCGACGGCAAAGAACTGGTTGACGGTAAACTATAGCTTTGCCATCAGCCTGTTCTTTGCCGTCAGTTTTATGTAAGCGGACGGCAAAGACATTCTTTGCCGTCTGCTAGCTGACGGCAAAGAACTGGCTGACGGCAAATTCCCTAATTCCAGTAGTGCCAGGTTGATGAAGGCAAGCATGTCATCGCTCACCATTTTACTTTAGTCCCATCCGTTCGGCCATACTCACTAGAGGTGCTGTTCACGAATAAAGTAAAGAGTACGGAAGAAATGGTCAGATCAGAGCAATGCTTAAATCGTGGCGAAAAATTAGGGAACAATGTATGCATTGGACAACTTAGCAATGAACAGGGCATACAAACAAATAACTGCAATTACTTATGGCGTGAAGAAGAAAAAGCATAGCAAGTATTGTTACAAGCAGGAAGCAACGAGCATCTTCGGCGCAAATAATGTCGGAACAAAGACAACAAGAAGTAATTAGCACTCCAGGACAGAACCATGGTATAATTTTTACGGATGTTCCACACACAAAGAACACTAGGAATAAAATAATCATGACACTAGTAGATAAATCATGGTTAAATTAGCACTTCAGAGCTAAGTCCACTTAAAAGGTGACACTAATTATTATAACCGATGCACAAATGTTGGGATCACACATCATCGGGAAAGCCCAGAACCCTAGAAATTTCCATCACGCAATGGCAAGCAAAAGATTTACCACAGCTCGTTGGCCGTGGGCAGAGCAGAAGAGAGAGGAGATGAGAGGAACCGAGTGGCTTACCTAGGCCAGAGTCAAAGAAGAAGCTGCCACCGGAGGCACAGGGGAAGCCGCTCCTGCGCCGGCGGAAACGGAAATAATCTGGTCCCAGCAACAGGTCAGGCATGCCAACATCTCCAGAGCACAGATGTGCAATGGTGTCAGATATCTTAAGCTGCTTCAGAATAGGAGGTTACCCAACAAGATCGGCTTGCCAAGCATTGACATGTCTATTTCTTAACGACCCTGGCGCAGATTCATCCCAGACTATCTGCAGGAAGATGCATCAAGCAGTAAAGTCGGAGAAGAATATGCAATGGAATTGCAAACCAAACAGAGCAAACACAATGAATGGGCACACATAGAATCTTGGGAGCCAGTTATAACAGAAAGAACGCAATAATATGTAAGATGGGATGGTTTAGGTATTATCTGAGAAACAAGGAACTGGTGGAAATAGACAGCATAGTACACCTCTTTTGATATGTCTAGACCAAAGGTGTAGTCATTTGAAATGACAACTCTGAACTGGACAATCAGGACTGTGAAAAGCTAATGAAGCACAAGTGGTGACGGCTTAGTTATTAATTATTAGTTCAAGATTGCTTGCCATTCTCTTCTACTTGTACTTCAGCAAGTACAACAAGCCTAGGAATCAAATGACCCTTTCACTAATTGATGAAAACAGAGCTAAATTAGATCTTCAGAGCTATATCCACTAAAACGGTGACCATCACCACAGCCCAAAAAACCTAGAAAATGCCATGGTGCAATGGTCAGCATAGACCTTACCACGGCTCGATAGTCGTGGACACACAGAGCAGAAGAGAAAGGGGATGAGAGGAAGCGAGTGGCTTACCTAGGCCGTAGTCGAAGAAGAAGCTGCCACCAGAGGCACAGGGGAAGCCGCTCCTGCGCCGGCAGAAGCAGAAACAATCTGGTCCCAACAACAGGTCAGCCATGCCAACATCTCCAAAGCACAGATGTGCAATGGTATCAGACTCAGATATCTTAAGCTCCTTCAGAATAGGAGAGTACCCAACAAGATCGAGTTGCCAAGCATTGACATGTCTCTTTCTTAACGACACTGGCGCAGATACATCCCAGTCTATCTGCAGGAAGATGCATCAAGCAGTAAATTCAGTGAAGAATATGCAATGGAATTGCAAACCAAACAGAGCAAACACAATGAATGGGCACGCACATAATCTTGGGAGCCAGTTATAAGATAAATAACACAATAATATATAAGATAAGCTGGTTTAGGTATTATCTGAAAATCAAGGAACTGGTGGAATAGACAACATAGTACACCTCTCCTGATATGTGTGGACCAAAGGTGCAGTCATTTGAAATGTGTGGACCAAAGGTGCAGCCATTTGAAATGACACAACGCTGAACTGGACAATCATGACTGTGAAAAGCTAATGAAGTACAAGAGGCGACGGCTTAGTTACTTAGTTTAAGATTGCTTGCCATTGTATTTCAGCAAGTACAAGAACCCTAGGAATCAAATGGCCTTATCACTAATTGATGAAAACAGAGCTAAAATAGATCTTCAGGGATACACTAAAACGGTGACCAGCGTACAACAAACCACGGCCCGATGGCCGTGGACACACGGAGCAGAAGAGTAAGCACAGGAGAGGAAGAGAATGGCTTACCTACACCGGAGTCAGAGAAGAAGCGGCCACCGGAGGCGCAGGAGTAATTCGCTCTCAAATGTACACCCTACCTCTGAAAGTGGCTAAACATAGAAAAATAATGAGTGGCATTTGCAGGCAGCGCATAAGGACAGAAAAAAAATGCATCTTTATAAGCCATCAATCAAAACAGTGTTAGAAGGGAGATAAAGCCATCCACATCAGCATGCTCGGCGGTGCTAATGTCGGAACAAACACAACCAAGAAATAGCTACCTAAGGTTCATTCATATAGGGACTCTAGCACAGGACCGTGGCATGATTTTTTACATGAGATCCACATGTACAAGAGGTCTAGGAATCAAACAATCATGCATCTGTGTTGAGAAGTGAATGGCGTTGACACATGGTGAGATGATTTTTTACAGGTGTTTACCTGAGTAGTAGTACGGGAGACTTGTGTATGCAGCACCCCCGTGCTGTTTGGCGTCCACTCACCACAATCCACCCTGAAATTCGTCAGTCTTATGATATCTAGTTAACTGAGACTGGTGGCGCATTGCTTTGCTCAGTTTTGTAGACCCCTGCAAGGTTCCCGTTAATTCTTGAACGCAAGCGGGCATGAGAGAAAGCAGGGCAGGGCGGAGGAGCTTACCTGCGCCGGAGTTGAGGAAGAAGCTTGTGTCCACCGGAGCCGCACGTCGGGGGAGACGAGGAGGGAGACCCGGTGCGGCTCATCCATCTGGCCGCTCCGCTCCGCCGTCGCCGTGGATCCGCGGAGGCCGAGGTTGGTGCGCCGCAAACGCTGCGGATCCGCCGCCGTCGCCGTCGAAGCTACGAGGTGAAGGAGCTCTCCCGGCCGGGGGTGGATGCAGGGCGAATGAGGGAGTGTCGGCTCCGGCCGTCTGGATGGGCAGATCTAGGCGGCGGGTGCGGGCGGGCGGCGGCTGAGACGAGGAGAAGAGGGAAGGGGACGGGGACGGGGTCGGGGATGGGCAGTTGGTTGAGTAGGGAATGAGCTCCAGCGAGCGACTTGAGGCGCGTTTCGAAAGCTCGGCCCAGAGCAGCCGATTTCCACCGCCCGGAGGCTGCAGCCATGCGGCGGCACTACGCCGAGCTCCTCCGCCGCGCCGCCTCGCTGCCGTCTCTCTCGCTCGTGGCCTCCCTCCACGCCGCCGCGCTCCGCCGAGGCGCGGTCCTCGTCCCCTCGCTTATCCACGCCTACTCCGCGTGCGGCGACCCAGCCTCCGCGCGCAACGTGTTCGACAGATTGCCCGCACAGGAGCAGACGCTCTCCGCGCGCACCGCGCTGGCCAGCGCGATGTCCGCGCACGGCAGGTGCCGGGAGGTACTCGGCCTGTTCCGCGGCCGGGATGGGGAGATGGACGATAAGGTGGTGACGGTGGTCCTCGCCGCGTGCGCGAGGGCCGGGATGGTCGGCTTGGGGAGGGAAGTCTTCGTGAGGGTCAGAGGAGGCCAGCGTTGCAGCACTACACGTGCATGGTGGAGATGCTCGGACGGGCCGGGGAGGTCGAGGAGGCAGAGGGGCTGCTGGCGCGGATGGAGGCACGCCCGGACAGGATCATCTGCACGGTGCTGCTCGCCACGTGCCGGGCGCATGGCCGTGTCGATGTGGCTGAGAGGGTGGCTAGGTTGATGAGCAAGTATGGCATTGTATGAATTTTGGACCACTGCGTTAGCCCAACATCACTGGCCTTTATAATATGAAGTTGATAAAACATGGTTTAGTTGGTGGCAATGGTGGTTCTTGAAGCTCATGCAGTACAACACCAGCCCCTGGCCGGTGAGATCTGAATTTTGTACAATTCTGTGTTTCAGTGGATGAACCACTTGAGCGCCAGTGCACTTGTCTGCTTGACCCTGTATCGAAGCACAGTTTGTAGGCATCTACCAGATTGCTATAAAATGAGTAACTTCAGTACCATAGAGCATCTGCAGTGGAATGCCCGCCAGTTTTCTCAGTCACTGACTGTCGAAGATCCAACATTGTGTAGCCAGACATAGTGATTGAGATCACAGGAATACCAGAATGCAGAAAGAGAAAAGAGAACGAAATTGGTAACGAGGATAACTGGGTATAGTTATCAAAGTGTTGATCACGGGGGATACCGATAAAAGTCTCATCTCGGGTTTGATAACATATCGCGAAGCAAAGAGAATTGTATGCGATAAGAACAGGTTCACTCGATAAAGATCTTCGTTAATATGTGAGAATTATTAAGGGTGTCCAGATCCGTTGATAATTATTGACCGAAAGGTCTTCTAGGTCATGTCCACGAGATTTCAAACCTGTAGGGTCACACGCTTAACAACTATTGGTTTCTAAGAGAACTAGGAGATAATTGATAGTGAGAAAAGGGCTTTTGAAGGTGCTTCAGATGATCTCAAAAGTGTCCCTGGAGGTCCTGGAGTGTCTTGGTGATGTCCAGAAGTGTCTCGGAAGGTGACGGAAGGTTTCAGAAGCTTTTATGATGTTCTAGAGGGTTCCTAATGGGCCTACGCCTTACTGCCAGGGGGGCAAGGCGGCCCATAGGGGCCTAAGTCGGCAGCCCCAAGGAAAACTTGGGTGGCAAGGTGACCTGCGCTACTCCCACACAATTGTTTATAAACACGCCAACCCCTCCTTCCTCTGGATAACCGCAAACAACCACGTACCCACTCCCTAAAAAATCTCCTTTGTTCTTACCAATAATGGTCTTACCACCGTCTTCTAGGCAAATACTTGGCTCCTAAGCCAAACCCATTCTGTTGCCTTCGGCACATCTACTCCCACTCCACCCACACCACCGCCCTAGTCTCACGGATCATGCAAAACGGGCTATTGTCTAGCCTACGAAACCACATTACTAATGTTGCCTTGTTCGAGTTAGATGCTGTGCTATCTTTCTTGCATGATTTTGCTCCAAACGACAGAAATGATGAATGATTCCAAATCCTTGGGGCCCCCTTCCCCTACAAGCATGCTTACTCCTTCCTCACGATTGAACTGGACAAAGACTCCAACGCCCCTCTTATTTGGAACTCCAAGGTGCCAGTCAAAGTATAATTTTTTGGGTGGCTACTCTTCAAAGATGGACTAAATTCAAAATGCAACCTCTTCCACAAGAACATCACCCACAATACATCCTTCCCAAGATGTGATGCCTGCTGCGAGGATGTACTCAACTTATTCATCCAATGTCTGTTTGCTAGCCAAGTGTGGTAGGACCAGGGCTCCCGATGCCCAACTCCATTGACTGCCTTTGGGATGTCCCCTTCCAGCTCATCCTCGACAATGACTTATGGCCATCAGTGGCTCTTTCCATTCTGTGGAATATTTGGGACTCCAGGAACTCTTGCGTCTTCCACAATGAAACACACTCTGTTTTTTGTTTTGTGGGAAAAACTTCTGATCTATTCATCAAACATCATGGCAGTACAAAGAACACTAGATGTGACAGAAATTACATCCATGTCTGTAGACACCTAGCGACGATTACAAGCACTGGAGCGAGCCGAAGTCATCGTGCTAAGGCCCGAAAGGACAGCGCACCCAAACAGCAACCATCGGGAAAGTCGGGAAAACCTTGTTGTAGTAGACAGTCCGGAAGTCATCGTGCTAAGGCCCGAAAGGACAGCGCACCCAAACAGCAACCATCGCTGATGAAGAGAAGCGCATATATATCGGAAGGATCTAACCTGTAGGCACACAATCGCAGCCAAATGAAGACCGGGTCCAAGAAGATCCACCAAAGACAAACACCGATCAACTCCCGCGATATCCGCCGGTGAAACACCTCCACATGCCCCCCCCCCCCCCCCCCCCGACGACGCTAAACGCACCATCGGGGCGGGGGCTAGGTGGGAAGGACCTTATTCCATCTTTAGGGAGCCGCTGCCTCCTCGCCTTCCAAAGCGGGACACGAACTCTAAACATACTAAAAACACCTAAAAACGGAGCAGGAGCCCTCCCGCCATCAAGGGTCAGGATCCACCATGCCTCCATGGCCTAAGGCCACAGGAGATGAGACTGATCAGCGGCGGCGGCAGCGGGAGGCGGGAAAAACCTTGTCGCTAGGGAGTCGCTCGATGGGAGGATGAAAACTTACACAGATACTCAAAGTTTAACGGAACACACTCTGTTAGTCTCACTATTAGGAATATTGTCACGGCCTTCATTCTTTGGTCCTTTAGAGTTAATGGTTATGTATGGTTTGAGCCCCAATTATCCCTACCAAAATTTTGGTATCACCAAAACAAGGGAATTACCAAATATTTGAAAAGCACCAATCATTTGGATTGTAACCATTGTCATTTACCAAATATTTGGCAAAATGGTTAGACCCGTTTGGTTGGCAACTAATTTTCTTCGATCCTAAGATCACAATTAGTCAACTACAAAATGCATGCAACTAGATCTCCACCCAAAAAAAAGGTTAAGACATGAAGGTGAATCGCGAGAGAAGAGAGGAATGCGGACTGAGGTGTACTTGAATCTTCTTATGTACTTGTACCAAATTCATGCACTACTTGAAATATTGTCACCAGAGTTTGTCATGCCAGGAGGGCTGAAAAAAGTGAACGAAAAAACCAGAAAATCTAAAAGAAAACCCTGGATGTTCAAAGGGAGCTTCTTTACGTGAACATCAAAGGGAGTTGCCAGCCAAATATTTGGCGAAGGATGTCTGGCGCACGCACAGGCTAGGCTGGGCTAGCCAACTTTTTGGTGTCAGTCCAAACACTCAGCAAAAGTTGTGGGCATGCTAATATTTTGGTAAGGCGGGCATCGGCTTGAAACCAAAAGTGCGCAATTGCGGCTGCCCGTTTGATTGTTCAAAAAGATTATATAAAAACATTATTTGTACACAAGAAAATGTCAAATTTAAAATATTTATACTATAATGTGTAAGGTCATCATGGTCAATCTTTCGAAGGAGAAATGCCAAGAATAAGTAAAGCCGAACACATGAAGGACATTTAAGTGACATGTAATTTAAAATGTAGCAGAAATTCATAATTTGAAAATAGAAAATAAATAATTTTGAAGTATGTTTTATATCATAAGACTTCCATTCTAGGAACACATATTACTTAATTTGAATTTCAAACATGCCTACATTGGACTATAGCTTTAGGATCATAAACTTGTTAGACTGTCACCATGAGGCAACGCTAAAACCTTGTTATTATTCTTTTGGATCTGTAGGAATTAATAGTCCTCCCGCAGAAAAAAAAGTCATCGCCCCTGCCATTGTTCCTTGATTACTTAAAGATAGTTCATACAACTATTTTCTTATACTATATCGCAAGTACTGTTGGAAATATGCCCCAGAGGCAATAATAAATTGGTTATTATCATATTTCCTTGTTCATCATAAATGTTTCTTGTTCATGCTAGAATTGTATTGACAAGAAACTTAAATACATGTGTGGATACATAAACAACACCGTGTCCCTAGTGAGCCTCTACTAGACTAGCTCGTTGATCAAAGATGGTTAAGGTTTCCTAACCATAGACATGAGTTGTCATTTGATAACGGGATCACATCATTACAAGAATGATGTGATGGACAGACCCAACCGTAAGCTTAGCATCTGATCGTATCACTAAGTTCACTTTGCCGTAGCTTTCGTAATGTCAAGTATCTATCCTTAGACCATGAGATCATGGTACTCCCGGATGCCGGAGGAATACTTTGTATGCTATCAAACGTCACTTCATAACTGGGTGATCATAAAGGTGCTCTACATGTTTTTCCGAAAGTATTTGTTGGGTTGCATGGATCGAAACTGGGATTTGTCACTCTGTGTGACAGAGAGATATCTCTGGGCCCTCTCGGTAATACAACATCACAAGAAGCTTGCAAGCATGTGACTAATGAATTTATTCATGGTATCTTGTATTACGGAACGAGTAAAGATACTTGCCGGTAACGAGATTGAACTAGGTATGGAGATACCGACGATCGAATCTCGGGCGAGTAACATATCACCGGACAAAGGGAATTGTATACGGGATTAGTTGAATCCTTGACGTTGTGGTTCAACCGATAAAGATCTTCGTGGAATATGTAGGAACCAATATGGGCATCTAGGTCCCGCTATTGGTTATTGACCGGAGAGGTATCTCGGTCATGTCTACATGATTCTCGAACCCGTAGGGTCGCACGCTTAACGTTCGATGACGCTAGGGTAGTATTGGGATATTCATATGGTGAGTCCGAAAGTAGTTCGGAGTCCCGGATGGGATCTGGGACGTCACGAGGAGCTTCGGAATGGTCCGGAGGTAAAGATTTATATAAGCAAAGTCGTTTTTGGGGTTCCAAAAAATGTTTGGTTTTTTTCGGTATTGTACTGAAAGGTTCTAGAATGTTCCGGAGGGTTCCATGGTGGGGCCCACTTGTCCAGAACGTCCTACATGGACCAAGGGGTGGCGCACCAACCCTAGATGGGCCAGGCGCCCAGCCCCACTTGGTCCATGCGCAAGGGATAAGGGATAAGGCCAAATCCCTTGAAAATAGGGGGAGACTTGGAGGCCAAATACTATTCATGGTTACTGTTCACGGCTACTGTTCACATACTATTCATCCCTTGGAGGAGGATCCAAGGGATGGCCGGTCCCTCCCTCACCCCTATATAAAGGGTGGAGGCGCAAGGGAAGGGGTTCACCCCTTTGCCTAGCCACAGCCCTCCCCGTCTCTCCCTTCTCCTCGTTCCGGTTTCGTTTAGCAAAGCACTGCCGGTACTCCACCACCACCATCACCACCACACCGTTGTGCTGGTTGTGATCCCATCTATTTCTTCCCCTTCGCTTGCTGGATCAAGGAGGAGGAGACGTCACCGAGCTGCACGTGTGCTAAACTCGGAAGTGTCGTCCGTTCGGCGCTAGATCGGTTTGGATCGTGATTGGATCGCGAAGAGTACGACTACATCAACCGTGTTATATACGCTTCCGTTTTCGGTCTACAAGGGTATGTAGACACACTCCCCTCTTGTTGCGATGCATCTCCTAGATTAGATCTTGGGTGTTTCGTAGGAATTTTTTTGATTTTCATGCAACGTTCCCCATCAGTGGCTTCAGAGCTTAGGTCTATGCGTAAATGTATATGCATGAGTAGAACACAAAGAAGTTGTGGGCATTGATGTTCAGATTGCTTACCTCCTTTGTTATTTCTGGATTCGGCGGTATTGTGAGATGAAGCGGCCCGGACCAACCTTACTTGTTCTCGCACAAGAGACCGGTTCCACTGACTGACATGCAACTTGTATTGCATAAAAGTGGCTGGCGGGTGTCTGTCTCTCCCACCTTAGTTGAATCTGTTTTGACAAGGGCGGTCCTTGTACAAGGTTAAAAGGCAACTTATATATCACCGTTGTGGCTTTGAGTAGGTAAGAACGGTTCTTATATGATGCCCATAGCAGCCACGTAAAATTTACAAGAACAAAGTAGAGGACGTCTAACTTGTTTTTGCAGGGATGTTGTGATGTGGTATGGCCAAAACGTGATGTGATATATGTTGATGTATGAGATGATCATGTTTTGTAATAGGTTCAGACTTGCATGTCGATGAGTACGGCAACCGGCAGGAGCCATAAGGTTGTCTTTAATTTATTGTATGACCTGTGTGTCAATCATTAAACGCCATGTAATTGCTTTACTTTATCGCTATGAGTTAGCAATAGTCATAGAAGCAATAGTTGGCGGAGACAACCATGTGACGACACGATGATGGAGATCCAACATTGTGTAGCCAGACATAGTGATTGAGATCACAGGGATACCAGAATGCAGAAAGAGAAAAGAGAACGAAATTGGTAACGAGGATAACTGGGTATAGTTATCAAAGTGTTGATCACGGGGGATACCGATAAAAGTCTCATCTCGGGTTTGATAACATATCGCGAAGCAAAGAGAATTGTATGCGATAAGAACAGGTTCACTCGATAAAGATCTTCGTTAATATGTGAGAATTATTAAGGGTGTCCAGATCCGTTGATAATTATTGACCGAAAGGTCTTCTAGGTCATGTCCACGAGATTTCAAACCTGTAGGGTCACACGCTTAACAACTATTGGTTTCTAAGAGAACTAGGAGATAATTGATAGTGAGAAAAGGGCTTTTGAAGGTGCTTCAGATGATCTCAAAAGTGTCCCTGAAGGTCCTGGAGTGTCTTGGTGATGTCCAGAAGTGTCTCGGAAGGTGACGGAAGGTTTCAGAAGCTTTTATGATGTTCTAGAGGGTTCCTAATGGGCCTACGCCTTACTGCCAGGGGGGCAAGGCGGCCCATAGGGGCCTAAGTCGGCAGCCCCAAGGAAAACTTGGGTGGCAAGGTGACCTGCGCTACTCCCACACAATTGTTTATAAACAACCCAATCCGGAGTCAACCAAGAGTAGTACATCAGAACTGAATCTATATATGTTCACCAAATTTTAAATTATCCATGCAATTAGTACAGTAGTTGTAACCATGTGCATATCTATGAGCTGGAAAATTACATGGGCAAATGTCTTTCCTCCTATATGAAGCGCATCAGTATATAGTGAACTATATTCGCATTGGTTTCAATGTATTGGTTCTACAGTCCAGAAACGTCTGTTGCTGGTCAATAAGATAAAGAAACAGGGAAGGAAAGGTAGAGAAAGGTAGAGAAAGAGAAAGAAAGAAAGAGAAGGGGATAGGAGGGGAGTAGAGAATTGTTAGAAACAAAAAACACTACCATGTTTGAAATTCTGAATAGATGGCAGCTGCATCTGCGGGTGGCGCCATTGTAGTGTAGTTCCCTCCCATCGCCCTTTCTTGTTTTAGAGATGATGGGGAAAAGAGAGGAACCTGTAGGTCGAGCTGGAGCCATCGAAATCAGCATAGCTAGAGGAGGATGTCCGAGGACAACCACCGCCGTCTCACGTGATGCGCTGGCGGCAGGCCGTGCTTTTCCTCCACACCACCATACAATGGTGTCAGGTGCTAGGGCTAAAAACCTGCATTATTTGTTTTGTATTTGGACTGGTCTCCATCTACTGCTTGCATATCCCTCAATGTTAGCTACTCATGGTCAATCAGATATAAAATCGGCAAGGGAGAGGAAGAGAAAGAGAGACGAACAGAGGAAGAGTGGGAGGGGGGAGGAGATAGGCGAAAGAAACAAATCACAATGGACGGTGACCACATATGCGGGCGACACCGTCCCACCCTGCTTCTTTCCCATGGTTCTTTCCTGTTTTAGAAACACCGGGTAAAAGAAAGCAGGGGAAAGTGCATGAGCGAGCATGAGAAACAGGGAGAGGCACGAGGGGCGAGAGTCTACCAAGGTTCATCGACCGATTTCCGTCGAGAAGGGTAGGGCTTGTACCTTGACTACGTCGAGGTTGTTGTAGCCGCTTGAAATTTATAGTCCTTTAACATCGTGCTTGATCCAGTTTTCTGAAAATATAAACAGTCAAGCTTCTATCAGGACTGCTGTATACATAAGCCTTTGGCAACAGTATTGGTAAGCCTGATCAGAAACAAAAAAGGATCCAAAATCAAAGTCAGCATGAATAGGCTCAATAGATTGCACAACAACGGCCAGTTGCTACATAATCAAACAACATCCATCTGAAGCAGAAACAATGTGGTCTCCCAGTGCTGGCAGTGAAATTTATACGTATTCTGCCTGATCATTACATACCATATATCATGTAAAATAAAGCACAAACTGAATCTTGGACAGTAACTTAGACAATCCGGTACTGATTTTCATGCATTTAAATGACATGATTTGTCGGACTTAACCAAAATCATGGCATCGCCGAAATTATATATGTACCCAAAATCCAATTATCCATGTGAAATCACTGAGAATCAACCCTAAATTCTAAGCCAGTTGTTTTTGTTCATTTTTTAATTCCAATATGAAAGAATCTACCATACTAATGCTTTTTTTTATGATCAGTATAGTTGCAACCATGATACCAATGAGCAGAAAAAAAGGGAAGGTTATGACTTACTTAATGCTTGGCAATTTCTGAACCTGATGCTTCTAAACCTGGATTCATAATGCTTGGCATGCTATCTCAACGCTGCAGGGTCCAAAGGGAATGAAAAGAAAGAGTTTTAGCTAGTATCATAACTGCTCACTTAACTCAGATAGCATGTGTAGGTTCATGTAGCTATACACCTGCATTGCCATGTCCTTCAGATAGGAGTCCAAGTGACCCAGGAGCATTATCTGCATATATTATCTATTTAATAACTACCATGATACAATAAACAAAATATCCAAGCAATCTGGTTGCTTTCACATGGCCAAAAGAATGAAAATATTTGATCTTAGTAGGCAGGGAAAACAAAATAGGTTTAATCTACATATATAGCCTTCTCCAAGATTTTCTCTAATCACACAGTAAAAATCACAACATGTAAGTGCACCTGGAGCATCGGAGCGAGTAGCATGTTGCGCCCCTCCTGGCGAAGGAGTGACAGGGGAGCGACGCATTCAGCGTGTATCCTACAAAATCTGAAACTGGCAGCCTCTCACTTGAAACTGGTCGCACATTACTTGATCTTAAAAACACATAGGTAATAATATATTTTGGAGGTACCAGTTGGATGAGTTCATCGTCATCTGGAGCGGCTGACCTTCTCAAAGAGCCTGAACAACACATCCATCTCATTAAATGACACTTGATTCAGCCGAAAAAATAGGAACCTGAATCATACAACTCAAACTGTAGTAAGAAATAAATTAGGAGGAGGAGCTCACGTGAAGAGGTGCAAGATGAGAGAGGATCTTACGGTGGGAGGTGCAGGCCTTCAGCTACCTTCACAAGAGCAGGGTAGCAAACTCATGCTGTCAGTGGTGGATCTCAACCTGGACAAATTATCAAGCAGCCAGCATTTAAGATTCAAAACCTAGTGTCCGGTTGGGAAATTTTAACAGGAGTATCTAATCAGCAGTGTTCCTCTCATCCTCTGAAGAAAAAGAGAGAAGTTGGTGGCAAACCTTGATGCCCTCGCCGGTAATGGCGGACGTGGCTGTCATGAGCGCTTCGCATCAAGCGCTCCTCGCCTTGCACCTCTACCCCCGCCACTCCTCGATCGAGACGGTGAGTTCTTCCTCCGCTGCGATGTGTCCATCTCCGAACATCTCCGAACAACTACATCAGAAATCATGCTTATAATTGTGATGACATCTTAAGGATTAAGCAAGAAATCAGGAGCAGAACTGTCATTGTCTTAAATAAAGTGAGCATCCACCGACACAAAAGCATTATTATTAGTTCAAGAGAAGTAGCAAGTTTATTTATGTAGAGAGCAAAATCCAAGTAGCGATTAATGAACAAACCATTGAGGATTACACAAGTGAAGCATGTATATCAACATCCAATATAATCTCACATTGCAGGAGAGAGTCACAACATGTACTCTTGCACAGAATTGGACCAGAAATTCCTAGCATCAGTAGTTGTATACATCGAGCAAAGTGTCTCTTGTAAGAAAGAGATGAATCTCATGGTCAGCTGAGCACCGCGAGGAAAGCAGCAGCGCGACCTCACAAACGACAATAGTTCTACGCCTAAAATTGCTAGTACAATCGAATCATAAAACGTACATGTACAGCTACGAATCCTGCCCAACAGGAGAAGAAATTTATCGCCAAAATTGATTTCGCACATCTCAAAAACTAAATATTGTGCTATCCTCAAAACGAAGCTAATTTCATGAAAACATGAACGAAATTTGAGCAGCGGCAAAGAAAAGAAGCTAACCTGGGCACAAATAGCTTCCGGAGGAGGAGGAGGAGGATGGGGGGGGTGGCTCCTCCGGCGAAGGGAGAGCGCGAGCCGGCGGCTCGAGAGGAGGGGCAACGGGGACGGAGGACGGACCTGCTTGAGGGGCTTCAGGAGCATGGGGATGAGCACCTCCAGGCAGCCCGCATTCTCGGCCAGGCCGGTGCCGACGGCGCAGTGCGGGCCTTTAGGGAACAACGATGGCCGGCGAGCAGCAGCAGCAGGACCCCTGGCGAGAGCGAGTAGAAGAGGCAGCCCTTGCACGACCTCCCCTTCACCACCCCTGCCCCTGCCACCGGGGTCGCCGCCGCCGCGCCCTCCCCTGCCGCAGGGACCCCCGGCGCGGCGCCGGCGCGCTCCATATCCGCCGGTGTGGAGGTGCGGCGGCGGCGACGAAGCCCTGCCCTAAACCCTAGCCACAGGGGTGGGGTTGCGAGCGGGTGGTAGAGGACGGGAGCGGAGAATCTAGCCGGAGGGGAGGGAGGCGCGGACCGTGGGGAGCTCGGGGGCGTGCTGCGCGGCGCCGAAGGTCGCCAGAAGTGGCCGGCGTGGGTGGTGGCGGCGGCGATTTCTTCGTGGGCGAGAAGGAGAGGAGGCGAGCCCGTGCTCCTTGTGTGGTTTTTTTTCTCTTTAGAAATCTTCTCGGACCGCGGGTTGAATACTCCAAACTACAGGGTGTTTTGTGCAAAACCGAAACGTTTTCCCAGAGTACCACTTAAACAGGGACTGCGGGTTGATTTCACAGAAATAGAGGGGTTTTTTTGCAAAATCGCCAACGACGTACGACCAGAAGCACTCCGTGCTTTATTATTAGGTAGAGACTAGTAAAAATGCCCGTGCGTTGCACCGGGCGAAAAATGAAATATAACCTTCTCGACGTGCCATTATGCAACATTTTCTTAATCCAATTTTTGGAAACGTCAGAAATAAGGTTACACTGAGTATTTCTTTTTGTCTGATGTAATTTGGATGTACCCTAACAATGTTCGTCATTTCCTATTTCAGCTCTGCACTTTCATTTCATCCGAAAAACACGAATTTTTTTATCAATCAATTTTATTTTTTGTTGTTCAGAAAAAACACGATTTTTTTTACTTTGAAAAGGTGTTTTTCTAAATTTTTGAGAATATTTTTTAAAATGGTATCATTTTTTATGGCGACGATCTTTTTTTTTGGAATATTATATTTCATTTGTAATTTTTTTGCACTGTTTTTTGGGCTTTTTCCATTGACATATGGAAAAATAATAGTAAAACCTACTCCGCATGCCATTACACAACACTTCTTATATCCAAGTTTAGGAAACGTCCGAAATAAAGTTGTGAAGAAGCCATCGTAATGTCGTTTGTCGGGACCTACTTGAGGTCCGCACTTTCATCCGATGAAAGAGTTGTGGTGCATGGAATAGTCTTTCAATCGTACCCTTATAGGAATAGTTAGTTAGAGGCGGTGCTGCCGGGTATAGTCATATCCAATCCGGTAGTATAGTCATTGAAGCATTGCAAATATAAAAAAAATAGAATAATGTAGTTGTGTTTATCAATCTAATATATCAAGTTTATATCAAAAGCATTACATCGATACATACACATCAGTACATAGCAATTGGTTCAGGAAACAACAAAAGGCTACAGTCCAAAAGCAAGCTATACATCTCCGAACATCTCCGAACAACTACATCAGAAATCATGCTTATAATTGTGATGACATCTTAAGGATTAAGCAAGAAATCAGGAGCAGAACTGTCATTGTCATACATAAAGTGAGCGTCCACCGACACAAAAGCATTATTATTAGTTCAAGAGAAGTAGCAAGTTTATTTATGTAGAGAGCAAAATCCAAGTAGCGATTAATGAACAAACCATTGAGGATTACACAAGTGAAGCATGTATATCAACATCCAATATAATCTCACATTGCAGGAGAGAGTCACAACATGTACTCTTGCACAGAATTGGACCAGAAATTCCTAGCATCAGTAGTTGTATACATCGAGCAGTGTCTCTTGTAAGAAAGAGATGAATCTCATGGTCAGCTGAGCACCGCGAGGAAAGCAGCAGCGCGACCTCACAAACGACAATAGTTCTACGCCCAACAGGAGAAGAAACTTATCGCCAAAATACAACATGATTTCAGCTAGTCAAAACAACAAACAGGTGGTGTTCACTGGTCACCTTTGGCTCGAGGTCGCGGAAGGAGTTGACGAGCACGTCGTCGGCGTCGTCCAGCCCGTCGAACTGCGACAGCGCCGAGTCTGTGAACGCCGGGTACCAGTCCGGCGCGGCGATGAACGGAGGCACGTGTCCGGCCCGAGCTCCACTGAGAGCCTACCCCGGAGCGCGCTCCCGTCCGCGAGCGGCAGCGGCACCCGGCCCGCGCACACCTCGCCGTACACCACGTTGACGACACACATCTGCGTCATGAACGCGGCCGCAGCCACGCCGGCCTCCTGCGCCACGCGCCGCGCCCACGGCAGGTGCGAGTCGTACACGAGCACCCGGACGGGCTCCAGGAGGGGCAACGGGGACGGAGGACGGACCTACTTGAGGGGCTTCAGGAGCACGGGGATGAGCACCTCCAGGCAGCCCGCATTCCCGGCCAGGCCGGTGCCGACGGCGCAGCGCGGGCCTCCAGGGAACAACGATGGCCGGCGAGCAGCAGCAGCAGGACCACGCCGCGCCTCACCTCTACCAACGGCCTCCCATCTCCTTCCTCCCATCCTCCCTTTTCTCTCCGCCGTCGCCCTCCTGCAGACGCTAGACATGCCGCCGTCGCCCTCCTGCAGGGACGCGTGCGTCGGGGACTTGCCGGTGAGGAGCTCCAGCGGGAGCACGCCCAGGGAGTAGACGCCACCTCCGGGACGTGGTAGCCGCCGGCGACCGCGCAAACGGACGACAGGGCGTAGGTGGTGTAGAGCGCGGCGCCGCCCGTCACCTTCTCGTCCTCCGCCGCGCTGGAAAGGGAGCAGATAAGATACAAAGGGGAAGGAGCACTGCGGGTTGAATTTTCTGAATGACAAGGTTTTTTTTGCAAAAACGAACCGTTTCCTCAAGAACACACTAAAATAGGACTGCGGGTTTATTTCTCAGAAATAGAGGGGTTTTTCTGCAAAATCGCCGACGGCGTACGACCCTGGATGCTTTATTATTAGGTAGAGACTAGGAAAATTGCCCGTGCGTTGCAACGGGAGATAATTCACATACTCCTCTGTCCAATGGCACGGACACCTGGTGCATCGTCTGTCCATGATTCTTTGGGATTCCGCTTTAGAGACATCGAGGGCCCTCAGATTAAAACTCAAGTGAACTGTCCTCAATAGACCCCCAATTCACCGATTCTCCATCACCTCGTTTTCTCCAAAAAAGCACCACGCCGGCAAGAACTTCCAACCGGCCGAATCCCAGGTCAGTCCATGGTGGCAAATCGGAGCACGGATCGATGGTGATGCTGCTCGGTCAGAAAAGCATGCCTTCTATCTTATCTTACACGCTAGTATTTACACTAATACAATTTTAGAAAAAAAATAAAAAAAAGTATTTACACTAATACTACCTCCATTCCCTTATACAAGGTCACTTCGTTTTTTGTGTCAAACTTTGACTTATAATTTTGGTCAACAAAATATGGATTATATGTCATAAAAATATATCATCGAAAAGTTCTTTGAAATGTGTATCCAATAACATACTTTTTGTGGCATATAACTCACTTTTTGTTGGTAAAACTAATGGTCAAGTTAGATATAAAAATATGAAGTGGCCTTGTATAAGGGAATGGAGGGAGTACAATAATACCCACGTAAGTCTCCTTTAAAACCCATGAATAGAAAGAAAATAGAGAAAGAAGAAAGGAAACCAGGTGTAAAGCATATACGACTGAAAAAACACGGAAAAAATTGCAAGCACAAACTAATAGCTCGGCCAAACACTGAAACACAAACCCCACCTGTCATTCAACCATGCCTAATAGAAATATTTTCTAGGTGCAACGGACATGTACATATATATAGCCATGTATTCCTTCTTATCCCATCATCATCGTCTCCCGTAGGTTCCTTTATATTCTCTCTCCTCGCTCACCTCGGCCAGCTCCGGCTCTAGCTATATTGGTTGACTTTTTCTCTTGAAATGAGATATGAGAAGAGCAGCCGGTGGTGGAGCGTGTGAGGCCGGCATGTTCTTTGCCAATCTTGACGCCGCATGCATGGAAGGTGTCGCCGCCCCCGACGCTGTCTTAACCTCGTTCTCTCGCTGTGAGCTGGCCGGCCGGCGCCGTCCTCTGCCCCAGCCATTAGGCAGAACCGAATCCATCCGGCCAGCCGGTCCCGACGTCGTACTTCGCACGGCTCTCCCGGCCACTGCTGTTAGAGGCCCACTTCTCTATGCAGCCCACAATCTCCTCTTCCAATTATCGAGCAGAGCTTGCAATCATGTTTTTATGATGCAGCGTGCCCCAACACAATTTCCTCTTCCTTTAATGACCAGCCCACAATCATCTTCCTTTAATTACAATCAAGCTTCCCCACAAATCCCCAGCTTCCACGTTGGTGCAAGTTGCACACACGTATTTAAACTGGTACTATTGAATCTATAGGAGCGAGGTGGTACTAAGACACAAAAACAAACTTGTTCGGTTGGTTGTAGCCCTACAGATTACATGAGAGGTCGCGAGGTCGATCCTTCGTACAGACAAAACACGCGCTGATATTTTTTCACCTCCCAGTGTAGGTGGGCCGGCGGCCATGCGAGAGAAAAAAGGCTACACGCTTTGGGCCTGTAGGCTTGTCTCAGAAGAAAAAGGCCACACGCGTCTTTGACTTACAGGCAGGATTATATAGATAGATTAGTACCACCTCGGATATAGAAAATAATACGGGCGAAGTGGACGGACGACGGACGGACGAAATTACGGTGGTAAGAAGCAATTGCCGGCCGTCCATGTCTGTGTCACTCGTCATCCGTCTGTATGTGCCGGCCGGCCATGGCTGTGTCACTCATTTATTGCATAATGGCCAAATATTTGTCCAGCTAGCCGCATGCACACCTCATTCATATATATGGACGTCACAGTTCCAGCACCTCGTTGCCTTATTTTTGTTGCCTTATTTTTGTTGGTTATTTGTTTTTGTGACCAAACGGGACCCAATCTGCTTATCGACTCTCAAGACGGCTTACTGATTTTAAATCTTAGATGTATTTAAATTGGTAGTATAGGATATAGCAAAGCGATGTGGTACTATTTAATAGAAAACCAATCCTGTTTCTATACACAATGTGGATGTAGCTCAATTGTACAAAGCCCTTCGTGTTGGACCAGAGGTTTGGAGATCGATTCCAAGTTCCAGCGCCTAAATTTTTGCCTCGGCTTCCATAGCAGCTGGGCCGGCTGACCCGGCCGCATTTAACGGGTTGAGGCCCACCTAGGTGACGTACGAGTGTACCAGAATCAAGAAGCAATTGAAACGAACGACGTGGACGGTTGACACAAGAATTAGTACCACCTCGTCTATTTCATTTAATATAGGATTAGATGCGGGACGAAACCAAGAATATCACCTTGCTTTATTAGTAGGTATAGATAAATTGGTAGTATAGGATATAGCAAAGCGATGTGGTACTATTTAATAGAAAACCAATCCTGTTTCTATACACAATGTGGATGTAGCTCAATTGTACAAAGCCCTTCGTGTTGGACCAGAGGTTTGGAGATCGATTCCAAGTTCCAGCGCCTAAATTTTTGCCTCGGCTTCCATAGCAGCTGGGCCGGCTGACCCGGCCGCATTTAACGGGTTGAGGCCCACCTAGGTGACGTACGAGTGTACCAGAATCAAGAAGCAATTGAAACGAACGACGTGGACGGTTGACACAAGAATTAGTACCACCTCGTCTATTTCATTTAATATAGGATTAGATGCGGGACGAAACCAAGAATATCACCTTGCTTTATTAGTAGGTATAGATTTCGTGTTATTTTTTCGTTGTCCCACTTTTTTATTTTTTCCATTTTTCAGAGTCCGGAACAATTTTGAGAAATTATGAAAAAATAATAATTCATGAACATTTGTACGAATATGTGACCATTTTTTAAATTAGAAAACATTTTCTGAAATTAGGAACATATTTCTTAAATTCCCAAACAATTTCTGAATTCACAAACATTTTTTGAGTCGGTGAACATTTTTAGAAATTCAGAACACTTCTCAAAATTCGCGATTCTTTTTGAATCCGTGAACATTATTTGAAATTTACAGTTTGTTTTTAAATTCATGAGCTATTTTTGAATTCACAAACATTTTTTGAATCAGCTAATACTTTTTCAAATTTACAAACATTTTTTGGAATTCCCGAGCATTTTTTGGATTTCCAGAATATTTTTTGAATTCGGGAGCATTATTTGGAATTTGGAACATATTTCAAAGTTCACAAACATTTTGTTGAATTCATGAATATTTTTGAATTCAAAAATATTATTTGAAATTTTGGTGGACATGTTTTGACTTCACGAATTCCCTGTTGCCTACAGATGACAGATTCTTCTTCTATCTTCTTATACACCTTGCATATTAACTTCTCGGGCATGTTTCTGCCAAAAATCATGATATCTGGGATCTTTTTTGTTAAATCACAACGACGAATAATCAGTATCGACATTTTATAAAATGATGGTTGCCTCCCATTAAGTGCTGGTTTAAAGGTTGCTTAGCTCAACCTTCATACCTTTAATTTTCTGTATGGACTTGGGTTAGTCCGCACTCTTTAACACATACCGCATCTATTCTTTTTTGAGCCAGAATATATTTGTCCTTGTCGTCGGGTTTCCTTGGGAAGTACCTGGTAATTTCTTCATCATAAATTCTTAATAAATAGCCTGCTAAAAATAATAGATATTTTTCATCTTCAGACATATCAAGTATAGTAAAAGCGATAGGGACAACATGTCCGTCTAATCTCAGCAGAACGTCTTCAACCACACCTATTGGTTGCTTAGTAAACTTCTCTGCTATCTGCAATGGTATAGTTGTTAGAACATAAGCTCCTAAGTTTAACTTCTTGTAGAGCAAAAGAGGCATAACTCTTACCCCTACTACAAAGTCACATAAGGCATTGTGTATATCAGTATTACCAATCGGGCAAGATATCGTAGGAATCCATGGGTCTCCTAGATTGCTGGTAATTTATCATCAAAAGCTTAACTGGTTATCATGGTCACTTGTTCCTTTGAATTCAAACTCGTTTTGTTAATAATAATATCTCTCATAAACTTAGCATAAGTATGAATTTTAAGAATATCAGTGGCAGATAATTGCATTATGAATAAGCATAAAGCTCAACCTTGGAAGGATCTCTTACTGCCCTTGGATAGGGTAGAGTTTTCTTTCCTTTACCTGTCTCCTGCACTCATGTCCAGAACGGATTGAGCTTCATCTTCTATTCCAATATAAAATATGTGCAACATTACATCCTCATCAAAGTCATGGTTCGGATAGAGATATGAAAGTTTATATAATATCCCCCAAGCTTCAAATAATTTTTCCAAGTTTCTACGTGAAGGTAGATAGTTCCTCACGAAGTTTAGCTATCTTGAAGAAAGGGAAAATTTTCTGCATGAATTTATTAGCACAAGCCTTCCAACTAGTTATGCAATTATGTTGGAGTCTGTTGAACCACTCTTCTGCTTTGTCTTTCAAAGACAACTTGAAAAGGTTAACCAACACAAATTCTTTTGACACATCTTTCGGTTTGAAAGTACCACTGTGACGCCCCTGTTTATAATCGTGCAGTAACCATACACGCATCATGCACGATCACGAACGATGGCTCACGTCAATATCACAACACAACTCTACGACACAAATGTTAAACATAAATCTTTATATTACAAGCCAGGGTCACGAGAACCCAGAATACATCAGTCATGAAAGCAATTATTATCTGAGTACAGACATAGTTAGACAAGTTTTGCCTTAAGAAGGCTGAGCAAAATAACGACACTAGATCGAAAGGCAAGGCCTCCTGCCTGGGACCTCCGGACTACTCCTGGTCGTCGAACTCCAAGTAGTAACCACCATCGGGGTAACCTGCATCCGCGGTGCTACCAGTTGTTGCAGCAACCAGGTCGAAAGAAAAGAGTAGCAAAGCAACGGTGAGTACTCATCCAAATTACTCGCAAGACTTACATCAGATCTATACTAGATATGCATCGGTATCAAAGGAATGAGGTAATATCTATGGACTAAACTGCAGAAATGCCAGAATAAGGAGGAGAAGCTCATCCTATCGAAGACTACATCTTTCAGCAGTAGAAGAGAGGAGCGTATATAGTATCATCTTGCACATACATATAGCAATAACATACCCTGAGATCCTCCCTCGACTCCCTGCGAGAAGCGATCCCCGGGTATTCATATCTGTTATCTGGGGGTGTTTTTATCAAGTATCCAGTTTAAGTAGTATAAGATCGGGATACATCTCCAAACCGTCCGTTACCGTGGACGCGGCTATCCAAATAGTTTTGTCTTCCCTGCAGGGGTGCACCACATAGCCCGATACACTCAATTACCTCTGGCCGGACACACTTTCCTGGGTAATGCCCGGCCTCGGATAATCAACACGCCGTAGTCCTACCTAAGCTCTCTAGAGAGGTCACCCGCCGGTCTACATCGTAAGCGCGAAGGGGTCATGGGCCAATCGCCCTAAGCACTCCTGCACGTCGCGTGACTGGTCAGGGACCAAGCGCGCCTTTGTATACACAAGCAGGTGTAACCAGCTCACCCCAACAATCAGCCCGCCTCTCTGAACTGTGACATCTAACAGAGCTTTCAGGAGAATGTACGATGCCGAGGGCCCCATAAACCATTATCCCACTCATCGGTTAGTGCGTATATGCCAGTGGCAGTCTCAGATCAAATACCCAATCTCGTTAAGCGTGTTATTATGAAATAACCGCGGACACCGACCAGGTACCAGGCCCACCTCTCTCCTAGGTGGTTTCTACCTGCCCTGTCGTTCCGCCACCATGAATCACTCGGGGCTGTCGGGAACCCAGTCCCATCACTACCTGGATGGTACCACCTATCCCTTCAGCCCCCATTCCAATCAGTATCATAAGTATTATAGTAATATATAATATATCCGTGATCACTGCCCGAAGGGATCACGGCCCGATAATATAGCATGGCAAACGGATAAGGATGTAGGGCCACTGATGATACTAGCATAACTATACTAAGCATAGTAGGATTGCAGGTAAAGTATCAACAGCAGTTTAACAAAAGTAGGCTATGCAACAGAATAGGATCTACCGATAACTCATATCTGAACCGAATCTCTAATGCAAGAAATAGAGAGAAAGAATAGGCGATATCGGAATGATCAAGGGAGTTTTGCTTGCCTGGAAGCTCTGCTGGGTAGGATGGGTCGTCGTCGACGTAGTCGTACTCGGGGGCAGCGGCAGTCTCGGGGTCTATCGGAAGGAAGCAAAGGGGGAGAAACAATAAATAAAGGGCAAACAAGTGCAACATAGATGCATGCCATGGCAGTAGGTGTTGATAATATGCTCTAATGCATTACTAAATTTTTTAAAAGAAGAGGGAAAATATCTGGTAATGTTTTCCCAGCTCCAGGTATTTATCAATATATTGATCCAGGGGCAAATTGTCCATGTTCATTATGTTAGAAGGGTGTGACACATATGTGGATGGCATATTCGGATTCGTTATATTTTTCTGATCAACTTTCATATATAAATTATTTTCATCCGAGTTACGGATTATTTTATATGATTTTCTGAATTTCAGGATTTATTTAATTCGAAATTATCTTAAATATTAAATGCTATGGGTACACAGAAGTGTACCCAGCAGAGTGCTCTGTGAGGCTGACAGTGGGGCCACTGAGCTGAGTCAGCAGCCCAGTCAGCAGTCAACAGTTTGATCGTTGACTGGTCAAACCTGACCAGTGGGTCCCACTGGTCAGTGAGACAGTTATTAAAACATGTTTTAATTAAACTAGTTAATTAGCTTGGGGCCCACCTGTCGTACACTGGTAGCTAAACAAATTTAGTTAGTTAATTTAATTAACTAGGCAGGGCCACATGTCAGTGACACTTAGGGGTTCGGGTTAGTACTAATTAGGGGTTAGTGCCCTAAACTAATCAGCTGACGGCTGGCGCCCAGAGGCCAGTGCCTCAACGGCAATTCAAGGCCGGCGCACACGCAGGAGCACAGCGGCGAACACGGACCTCGCCGGAATTGCTACACATATGACAGATGGGTGAGCGGCTGGCCTAATTCGAACGCCCACAGCACGGCGCGTTGAACGGTGGTGGCAGCGGTGGCTAGGGTGGTCGGAGGCGATGGCTATGGCGACGGCCGAGCGGCAGTAGTGGCGGCGTTTGACGAAACGACGCTAGGCTACCAAAACTATCATCCTGATGGGCCAGGCGGCACCTCCAGGGTGCATTGAGCGCGTTGACGCGCTTGCCTAGGACGGAGAAGCCCTACAGCGGCCGCACGAGGAGCGGCAGCGGTGATGGAGCTCGACATCAATGGCGAGGTGGGCTAGACCAATAATTTGAGGGCGGGGACATGGGGAAACGAAGCCGAGCTCACCACGGTCGCAGAGGAAGGGACGACGAGGTCGTAGGTGCTCTGGTTGCGGCGAATCGATGGTGAGAAGCTTCGGTGGCCGGCGGTGTAGACGAGGTCGATCCCGGTGAAGCGCTGCTCTTCAGCTCGATCCAGTCCTTGGAGTCGATGAATACGATGATGGCGGTCCTCCTGGACACCAGAAGACGGAGGAAGGTGGCCGGTGGCCACGGTGGTTCGCGGTGGCGTGCTCCGGTGGGCATCGGTTGGGTCGATTCAGAGCGAGGGAGAGGATAAGGGAGCGAAGGGGTCGAGCTAGGATTCGCAGGGCGTCGATGGGAGTTGTATCCATCCCGGGGGTGCTCTGGATGGTCGACACGAGATCATCCACGGTGTGGGCGGCAGCGCGCACGGCACGACTTTGCTCTGACGGGAGGTTGAAGACAAGGCCGTCTCGGGCTGGGCCGGATACACTGTAGAAACTAAAGGCCCAACTGTGCAGTAGCTCCTCTGCCCTTTCCATTTTTCTTTTCTGTTCCAGCTGATAGTTCCTGTTTTGCATTTAGTTTGTGTACTAAATGAATTTTGCCAGGGTTGAAACTTGGCAAATAAATACTAGGCAACAATTGGAGCTAGCCCACCAAGTTTCAATTTATTTTGAATAGTTTAAATAATTGTTTATTTTGAAATGGTTCAATTAATTGCTGCTGGCTCTGTTTTAATTAGGTTAAGGTCAATTAAATATTTTTAATAATGTTGGTTCCTTTAAAGTTATTAGCTAGGGATTATTTGCAATAACATGAACACTTTTGTTTAATTAATTGAATACATTTTATTTTTCCTTTCTATTTGAATTTGAATTTGACTTGGGTTTGGAATAAAATGATGTTTAGCAAAATATTTGTGATGACTTGACAGTCATTAGCAGGGTAACAGTGGCATCATTACTAGGGGGTGTTACAAATCTCCTCCACTAAAAGAAATCTTATCCCAAGATTTAAGAGGTCGAGTAAGGGGGAAAAGGTCCAGCTACGAATCTAACGAGTCTTCTCGGTCTTAGTTGCTCTTCCCGAAGAGGTCGATCCATGGCATTGATGTCGTCATTTTCTCTGCATTAGTGCATCGTGACGAAGTCGGTATCCTGTCTTTGAGATCTTCATCATAATTACGAAAAGGTAAGGGCAGCTCGGCAATGATAGAATGCTATAAGGGGTAATCATCTGGGGTTATCCCATGAATGAACACATAAGTATCTCTCGAGTTGGAACTCAGGAAATACAAAAATACATCGAGAGAAATAAAAGAAGGCATGCGAAGTTTCAAGCGGGCAGACAACCATTTAATGCTCAACCCAGAGTGTGAATGGGGTCCAGAGCAACGGGAATAAGTATTGCGTCTGATACCAGAATAGATCATCTCTAGGAAGGTGGCTCATGAATTACATGCGAAGCCAAGCGCAAGGAATAACTTTGGAAATAGGGATGTACAGGAGAGTCAGGTTTCGATCCTATGAAAACTGTGGTTAGTGTGGATTAAGAGTAGGAAGGGCGCGGTGACAACTTGCACGGTCATGATAGCAAGGCATGTCAAAGGATAGCTTGTCAGCTATGTCGGCAACAACGTCAGTACGAAGGGCGGGGGACGAAGAGAACCATTTTCCTTCTCGCAAGGCGAGGCAGACCAATCGGCAAGGTTCTTGTCCATCGGTGGTTACCGGAATGTCATCAACAATAGTAACAGGGTCTTACTGATAAAGTTCTACACCGAGGGGTTTACATAAGCAGGGAATTAATACTGCTTAGATCATATAGATTATTTGAAAGGTTAAACAGACCAATGGAAATGAAAATGTGATTATCAGATTAAACAGACCAATGGAAAAGAAAATGTATTTATACACAGGTATTAGGAGTATATCTTTCCCAAGGACAAGCAGAGCATGATATCCATAACGGGATAGCAAGTAGATAACCATTTAGGTAAAAGGGGCGAGGAAATTCATGATGTTACCCATACAACGGTGTTTGGATAATTGATCAAGAAACATTTAGCATTGCGCTTCCAATGTTCTTGTTGCTGTTCGGAATACCATAGCCATGCTTCGGGGTAGCAATAATATGGTGTTTCAAGTAAGGGTTGGGTCAGAAGATCACAAGAAATACTCAAGGAACAATGTCAGGAATAGCAAGGAACTCAAGGTATAACCATAACATTACCAAGTCCGTGTTGGAAGGAAAAACAAGGATGTTGTCGATGACAACACAATTTATCGAGGGGCGTGATGATGAGGTAACAGCAAGGTGACATGATCAAAATGAAGATATGATGAAGCAGAAGGTCACTGGAACCACGGATATGACACAAACTTGGAATCAATCTTGTTGTTCAAGGCAAAATGATATGATGAAGAAGCTCGACGTAAACTTAGCTCATCGTCGAAAATTGTGCTCCGGGAAGAAGGACCGGGTAAGTTAAAATTAGCATGATAATGATGCAGACAATTAGGCTAGGAATTACATGATGGAGTATTAAACTTCCCAGCAACAAAGTACTAGGAGTACTGAATCACAGTGTGGATTCGAGTCACTTGTCAGAGTTCTCGAGTGACGGACAATGCAAACCCGCAGAGTGACTAAAACGGTGAGAAGTATTATTCCAACAAGAATTCGTAAGAGGTAGTGCAATGGCACGATATCCTCAAGATAACAAAGGGCAATACTCGAAGGCATAACAGAATAGAAGCTGAACTAGATTGTTGATCTGCGGAAAGCAGATACTTTAACCTTGTTCGAGAAATGGACGAAATCTCGGGATGGATTTCTCCAAGACATATCAAATGAGACCAACAGGGTTGGAACCATAATTGCATGGGGTTCCAAAAATGAGGAGACACCGAATGGTTCTACAAAGAGGACGGTTATTCTGGTGAGAAGCTTCCATGATAAGATTTACATTGTTCCCATGGGCATGAACATAAATGTTCGAGGTCGACCCCCACTTCTTCAATGCATAACCTTTCATTCACTTCTTGCTTTCGATGAAGTTGTAGTGTTGAATTTTTTATCTGGCGAAACACCAGAAGAGTATGACCCGTGAAAACTTTTGGGTTCACACAGATGGCAAAAGCATAGATACAACGCATCAGGACATTTTACGGACCTATACAACCCAGTTCTAGAAGGAATGGATACAAGCTCGAAAGCAGAGTACCGAAGTCAAAATAGATGATACGACTGGACAAAGGAAATTTGTATCAAGGAAAGAGCTCAAGGTTTTAGAATATGCAGGAATGGTCCGATAATAATCCACCAAAGGATCTGGCGGCCCGCAAATGATCTGATGTGAGTATCGGTACCCAACCAGAAGAAGAAAGAATGCAAAGCAGGCATCGGATTGTAGAAACATCTGGATAATTCAAAGTATAAAATACAAAGGGATTGTGATTTCTAAATCGGGGGATCAGAAGCAGACGCTCTGGTCAATAGAATTAGATGGACAATCAATCAATGTTTGATTTGTTGAGAACCAGCTCATGTCCGGACTGCCGTCTGAGTTGGAAGGACGAATTTGACTTTCGACTGATGATTGCGAGTATTCACAAACATATTGAATCATTAGGCTCAAAATAGCAATGACAAGGGATGTCAATGAAGATTACTAGACATATGGAATTAACCATAGGGCGGGCAGGCAAGAATTTCAAGAGGAATAGGTAGCAGAGGATTTTTGGAAGATTGGATAGCATTATGAAGTATTTTGCGAAACACATGAACAACTGGGGATAAATGAATCCCCGGTAAGTGTAAGGAATTATTCATAGGTGTATTCATGCGGAAAGAACTGCAAGGCAGTAGGCACAAGGGATTCTTGGAACATTGGAGAGTGTCTTCAGAATTGTCTGGTAACTCAAAGGAGTAGCGGGAACAATTGGATCTCTGGAATGAAGTCGTTACGAGAACCTAGAGTTAGAGTTAATAAAATTTTATAACCCGAAGAGAAGAGAGATCAGAATCACTTAGTAAAGAATAAAAGATCCTAATTCCATCCATAGGTGATGTGGGCCCGTAAGCCACACAACACAGTTAGTAGTTTGGAAAATAGTTTTTCAAGACTAGACTCAACATCGACCAAGGAGTTTGGGGGGGTTTCCTGGAGGCAGTCGGCTCTGATACCAACTTGTGATGCCCTCGTTTATAATCGTTCACTAACCATACACGCATCATGCACGATCACGAACGGTGACTCACGTCAATATCACAACACAACTCTACGACACAAATGTTAAACATAAATCTTTATATTACAAGCCAGGGTCACGAGAACCCAGAGTACATCAGTCATGAAAGCAATTATTATCTCAGTACAGACATAGTTAGACAAGTTTTGCCTTAAGAAGGCTGAGCAAAACAACGACACTAGATCGAAAGGCAAGGCCTCCTGCCTGGGACCTCCGGACTACTCCTGGTCGTCGAACTCCAAGTACTAACCACCATCGGGGTAACCTGCATCCGCGGTGCTACCAGCTATTGCAGCAACTGGGTCGAAAGAAAAGAGTAGCAAAGCAACGGTGAGTACTCATCCAAAGTACTCGCAAGACTTACATCAGATCTATACTAGATATGCATCGGTATCAAAGAAATGAGGTAATATTTGTGGACTAAACTGCAAAAATGCCAGAATAAGGGGGAGAAGCTCATCCTATCGAAGACTACATCTTTCAACAGTAGAAGAGAGGAGCGTATATAGTATCATCTTGCACATACATATAGCAATAACATACCCTGAGATCCTCCCTCGACTCCCTGCGAGAAGCGATCCCCGGGTATTCATATCTGTTATCTGGGGGTGTTTTATCAAGTATCTAGTTTAAGTAGTATAAGATCGGGATACATCTCCAAGCCGTCCGTTACCGTGGACGCGGCTATCTGAATAGTTTTGTCTTCCCTGCAGGGGTGCACCACATAGCCCGATACGCTCAATTACCTCTAGCCGGACACACTTTCCTGGGTAATGCCCGGCCTCGGATAATCGACATGCCGTAGTCCTACCTAAGTTTTCTAGAGAGGTCACCCGCCAGTCTACATCCTAAGCGTGAAGGGGTCATGGACCAATCGCCCTAAGCACTCCTGCACATCGCGTGACTGGTCGGGGATCAAGCGCGCCTCTGTATACACAAGCAGGCGTAATCAGCTCACCCCAACAATTAGGCCGCCTCTCTGAACTGTGACATCTAATAGAGCTTTCGGGAGAATGTACGACGCCGAGGGCCCCATAAACCATTATCCCACGCAGCGGTTAGTGCGTATATGCCAATGGCAGTCTCAGATCAAGTACCTAATCTCGTTATGCGTGTTATTATGAAATAACCGCGGACACCGACCACGGACCAGGCCCACCTCTCTCCTAGGTGGTCTCTACCCACCCTGTCGTTCCACCACCATGAATCACTCGGGGCTGTCGGTAACCCAGGCCCATCACTACCTGGATGGTACCACCTGTCCCTTCAGCCCCCATTCCAATCAGTATCATAAGTATTATAGTAATATATAATATATTCGTGATCACCGCCCGAAGGGATCACGGATCGATAATATAGTATTGCAAACGGACAAGGATGTAGGGCCACTGATGAAGCATAACTATAGTAAGCATAGTAGGATTGCAGGTAAAGTATCAACAACAGTTTAACAAAAGTAGGCTATGCAACAGAATAGGATCTACCGATAACTCATATCTGAACCGAATCTCTAATGCAAGAAATAGAGAGAAAGAATAGGTAATATCAGAAAGATCAAAGGGGGTTTTGCTTGTTTGGAAGCTCTGCTGGGTAGGAGGGGTCGTCGTCGACGTAGTCGTACTCAGGGGCAGCGGCAGTCTTTGGGTCTATCGGAAGGAAGCAAAGGGGGGAGAAACAATAAATAAAGGGCAAACAAGTGCAACACAGATGCATGCCATGGCAGTAGGTGTTGATAATATGCTCTAATGCATTACTAAATATTTCAAAAGAAGAGGGAAAGTATCTGATAATATTTTCCCAGCTCTAGGTATTTATCGGTATATTGATGCATGGGCAAATTGTCCATGTTCATTATGTTAGAGGGGTGTGACAGATATGTGGATGGCATATTCAGATTCGTTATATTTTTCTGATCAACTTTCATATATTAATTATTTTCATCTGAGTTACGGATTATTTTATATGTTTTTTCAAAGTTTTAATGATTTTCTGAATTTATTTAATTCGAAATTATCTTAAATATTAAATGCTATGGGTATACAGAAGTGTACCCAGCAGAGTGCTCTGTGAGGCTGAAAGTGGGGCCACTGAGCTGAGTCAGCAGCCCAGTCAGCAGTCAACAGTTTGATTGTTAACTGGTCAAACCTGATCAGTGGGTCCCACTGGTCAGTGAGACAGTTATTAAAATAGGTTTTAATTAAACTAGTTAATTAGCTTGGGGCCCACCTGTCATACACTGGTAGCTAAACTAATTTAGTTAGTTAATTTAATTAACAAGGCGGGGCCACATGTCAGTGACACTTAGGGGTTCGGGTTTGTACTAATTAGGGGTTAGTGCCCTAAAATAATTAACTGGCGGCTGGGGCCCAGAGGCCAGTGCCTCAACGGCGGTTCAAGGCCGGCACGCGCGTAGGAGCACAGCGGCGAACATGGACCTCGCCAGAATTGCCACACGGGCGACGGATGGGTGAGCGGTTGGCCTAGTTCGAACGCCCACAGCACGGAGCGTTGAACAGTGGTGGCAGCGGTGGCTGGGGTGCTCGAAGGCGATGGCTATGGCAACGGCTGAGCGGCGGCGTTTGACGAAAGGACGCTAGGCGACCAAAACTATCATCCTAACGGGCTAGGCGGCACCTCCACGGTGCATTGAGCGCGTTGACGCGCTTGCCTAGGACGGAGAAGCCCTACAGCGGCGGCACGACGAGCGTCAGCGGCGATGGAGCTCGGCATCAATGGCGAGGCGGGCTAGAGCAACAATTTGAGGGCGACGACATGGGGGAAATGAAGCCGAGCTCACCACGGTCGCAGAGGAGGGGACAGCAAGGTCGTAGGTGCCTGGTTGCGGCGAATCGACGGTGAGAAGCTTCGGTGGCTGGCGGTGTAGACGAGGTCGATCCCAGTGAAGCGCTGCTCTTCAGCTCGATCTAGTCCTTGGAGTCGATGAATACGACGATGGAGGTCCTCCCGGACACCAGAAGACGGAGGACGGTGGCCGGTGGCCACGGTGGTTCGCGGTGGCGTGCTCCGGTGGGCGTCGGTTTGGTCGATTTAGAGCAGGGAAGAGGGTGAGGGAGTGAAGGGGGTCGAGCTAGGGTTCACAGGGCGTCGATGGGGGTCGTATCCATCCCGGGGGTGCTCTGGATGGTCGACACGAGATCATCCACGGCGTGGACGGCAGCGCGCACGGCGCGGCTTTGCTCTGACGGGAGGTTGAAGACAAAGCCGTCTCGGGCTGGGCCGGATACACTGTAGAAACTAAAGGCCCAACTGTGCAGTAGCTCCTCTGCCCTTTCCATTTTTCTTTTTTGTTCCAGCTGATAGTTCTTGTTTTGCATTTAGTTTGTGTACTAAATGAATTTTGCCAGGGTTGAAACTTGGCACATAAATATTAGGTAACAATTGGAGCTAGCCCACTAAGTTTCAATTTATTTTGAATAGTTTAAATAATTGTTTATTTTGAAATGGTTCAATTAATTGCTGCTGGCTCTGTTTTAATTTGGTTAAGGTCATTTAAATAGTTTTAATAATGTTGGTTCCTTTAAAGTTATTAGCTAGGGATTATTTGCAATAACATGAACACTTTTGTTTAATTAATTGAATACGTTTTATTTTTTCTTGCTATTTGAATTTGAATTTGGCTTGGGTTTGGAATAAAATGATGTTTAGCAAAAAATTTGTGATGACTTGACAGTCATTAGCAGGGTAACAATGGCATCATTACCAGGGGTTACTGTTCATGGCTACTGTTCACATACTATTCATCCCTTGGAGGAGGGTCCAAGGGATGGCCGGCCCCTCCCTCACCCCTATATAAAGGGTGGAGGCGCAAGGGGAGGGGCTCACCCCTTTGCCTAGTCGCAACCCTCCTCGTCTCTCCCTTCTCCTCGTTCCGGTTTTGCTTAGCGAAGACCTGCCGGTAATCCACCACCACCATCACCACCACGCCATCGTGCTGGTTGTGATTCCATCTACTTCTCCCCCTTCACTTGCTGGATCAAGGAGGAGGAGACGTCACCGAGCTGCACGTGTGCTAAACTCGGAGGTGCCGTCCATTCGGCGCTAGATCGGTTTGGATCGTGATTGGATCTCGAAGAGTACGACTACATCAACCGCGTTATATACGCTTCCGCTTTTGGTCTACCAGGGTACGTAGACACACTCCCCACTCGTTGCTATGCATCTCCTAGATTAGATCTTGGATGTTTCGTAGGAAATTTTTTGATTTTCATGCAACGTTCCCCATTAGTGGCTTCAGAGCTAGGTCTATGCGTAGATGTATATGCACGAGTAGAACACAAAGAAGTTGTGGGCGTTGATGTTCATATTGCTTACCTCCTTTGTTATTTCTGGATTCGGCGGTATTGTGGGATGTAGCGGCCCAGACCAACCTTACTTGTCCTCGCACAAGAGACCGGTTCCACTGACAGACATGCAACTTGTATTGCATAAAATGGCTGGCGGGTGTCTGTCTCTCCCACCTTAGTTGAATCTGTTTTGACAAGGGCGGTCCTTATAGAAGGTTAAAAGGCAACTTGTATATCACCGTTGTGGCTTTGCGTAGGTAAGAACGGTTCTTATATGATGCCCATAGCAGCCACGTAAAATTTGCAAGAACAAAGTAGAGGACGTCTAACTTGTTTCTGCAGGGCATGTTGTGATGTGGTATGGCCAAAACGTGATATGATATATGTTGATGTATGAGATGATCATGTTTGTAATAGGTTCACGACTTGCATGTCGATGAGTACGGCAACCGGCAGAGGCCATAGGGTTGTCTTTAATTTATTGTATGACCTGCGTGTCAATCATTAAACGCCATGTAATTGCTTTACTTTATCGCTATGAGTTAGCAATAATCGTAGAAGCAATAGTTGGCGGAGACAACCACATGACGACACGATGATGGAGATCATGGTGTCATGCCGGTGATGATGGAGATCGTGCCGGTGCTTTGGAGATGGGGATCAAAAGCACGAGATGATAATGGCCATATCATGTCACATATTGATTGCATGTGATGTTTATCTTTTATGCATCTTATTTTACTTAGGACGACGGTAGCATTATAAGATGATCCCTTCACTTAATTTTAAGATAAAAGGTGTTCTCCCTAATTATGCACCATTGCGAATGTTCGTCATTTTTGAAGCACCTCGTGATGATCGGGTGTGATAGACTCTTCGTTCACATACAACGGGTGTAAGCCAGTTTTACACATGCATAATACTTTGGGTTAAACTTGACGAGCCTAGCATGTACAGACATGGCCTCGGAACACGGAGGACCGAAAGGTCAAACATGAGTCATATAGTAGATATGATCAACATGGAGATGTTCACCATTGATGACTACCCCATCTCACGTGATGATCGGACATGGGTTAGTTGATTTGGATCATGTAACACTTAGACAACTTGAGGGATGTTGATTTAAGTGGGAGTTCACTAGTAATTTGCTTAACTGAACCAATTATCATGAACATAGTCTAAATGTCTTTGCAAATTTATGTTGTAGATCAATGGCTCATGCTGTAGCTCCCCTGAATTTTAATGCGTTCCTAGAGAAAGCTAAGTTGAAGGATGATGGAAGCAACTATGCGGACTGGGTCCGTAATCTGAGGATTATCCTCACTGTTGCACAGAAGGCTTATGTCCTTGATGCACCGCTCAGTCCGCCACCCCCTCCAGCGTCGTATGTGGATGTTGTGAACGTCTAGCAGGCACCTTCTGATGACTACTCGATAGTTCAGTGCGCCATGCTTTACGGCTTAGAACCGGGGCTCCAAAGACGTTTTGAGCACCACAGAGCATATGAGATGTTCCAGGAGCTGAAATTGGTATTTCAGGCTCACGCCCGGGTCGAGAGGTATGATGCATCCGACAAGTTCTTTAGCTGCAAGATGGAGGAGAACAGCTCCGTTAGCGAGCACGTACTCAAAATGTCTGGGTACTTCAACCGCTTGAATCAGTTGGGAGTTAATCTTCCGGATGAAGTAGCGATTGACAGAGTTCTTCAGTCACTGCCACCAAGCTACAAGAGCTTCGTGATGAACTATAATATGCAAGGGATGGAGAAGATGATCCCTGAGCTTTTCGCGAAGCTTAAGGCCACGGAAGTAGAAATCAAGAAGGAGCATCATGTGTTGATGGTCAAAAAGACCACTAGTTTCAAGAAAGGCAAGGGAAAGAAGGGAAACTTCAAGAAGAATGGCAAGCCAGTTGCCGCTCCAGTGAAGAAACCCAAGGCTGGACCCAAACCTGAGACTGAGTGCTTCTATTGCAAGGGGAATGGCCACTAGAAGCGGAACTACCCTAAGTACTTGGCAGATAAGAAGGCTGGCAATGTCAACAAAGGTATATTTGATATACATATTATTGATGTGTACCTTACTAGTGCTCGTAGTAGCGCCTGGGTATTTGATACTGGTTCGGTTGATAATATTTGTAACTCGAAACAGGAGCTACAGAATAAATGGAGACTAGCTAAGGTCGAGGTGACGATGCGCGTTGGAAATGGCTCCAAGGTTGATGTGATTGCCGTCGGCATTCTCCCTCTACGTCTACCTTCGGGATTAGTTTTAAACCTAAATAATTGTTATTTGGTGCCTGCGTTAAGCATGAACATTATATCTGGATCTTGTTTATTGCGAGACGGTTATTCATTTAAGTCAGAGAATAATGGTTCTATTTATATGGATAATATCTTTTATGGTCATGCACCCAATGTGAATGGTTTATTCTTATTGAATCTCGATCGTAGTGATACACATGTTCATAATATTGATGCCAAAAGATGCAAAGTTAATGATGATAGTACCACATACTTGTGGCACTGCCGGTTAGGTCATATTGGTGTAAAGTGCATGAAGAAACTCCATGCTAATGGACTTTTGGAATCACTTGATTATGAATCATTTGAAACATGTGAACCATGCCTCATGGGCAAGATGACTAAAACTCTGTTTTCCGGTACAATGGAGCGGGCAAGTGACTTATTGGAAATAATACATACCGATGTATGCGGTCCAATGAGTGTTGAAGCACGCGGTGGATAACGTTATTTTCTTACCTTTACAGATGATTTGAGTAGATATGGGTATATTTACTTAATGAAACACAAGTCTGAAACATTTGAAAAGTTCAAGGAGTTTCAGAGTGAAGTAGAGAATCATCCTAACAAGAAGATAAAATTCTTACGATCTGATCGTGGAGGTGAATATCTGAGTTACGAGTTTGGCACGCCTTTAAGACAATGTGGAATTGTTTCACAACTCATGCCACCTGGAACACCACAGTGTAATGGTGTGTCCGAACGTCGTAATCCTACTCTATTGGATATGGTGCATTCTATGATGTCTCTTACCAATTTGCCTCTATCGTTTTGGGGTTATGCATTAGAGACAACTGCATTCACTTTAAACAGGGCACCGTCTAAATCCGTTGAGACGACATTGTATGAACTATGGTTTGGCAAGAAACCTAAGCTGTCATTTCTTAAAGTTTGGGGATGCGACGCTTATGTCAAGAGGCTTCAGGCTGATAAGCTCGAACCCAAAGCGGAGAAGTGCGTCTGCATAGGATACCCAAAGGAGACAATTGGGTATACCTTCTATCACAGATCCTAGGGCAAGATCTTTGTTGCGAAGAATGGATCCTTTCTAGAGAAGGAGTTTCTCTCGAAAGAAGTGATATGGTATAGCCCTTTCTGACGGAGAAGTCTTGCATTTCTTCGTCTTCGGCATTCGCGTCGGTGTTCACCTTCGCGAAGTTTGCCACCACCTTGTCGATGCACTAGATAATATTGCTATCTCTATAGCTAATAAAATAAGTGCATTACAAAAGGCTGACACACAGGTCATTAAAGTGACAATCATATGGCTCCAGCCATCATGCCGAATCATGACACGCAGGTCATGTTAATTTACATCATATAGTCATCTCATACATAATCAAATTAATATGAGCACTGCTATACCACATCATATGCACATGCAAACCATCCTGCAAAACCAAGTTAGACGCCTCTAATCGGTTTATGCATAATTTCATTTTACGTGGCTTCTAAGGTTTCGAAACAAACCGAAGCTACCTACGTATTATCATCAAGTATGATTATTCAAGTCGCTAGATTAACATCGCGGGGTGTATGAAACACGAGATAATAAAATCTCGAGCCCCATACTAAACTTCGTCATACGCATGACCCCCGTGCAGATCATATCTGCATTGCCCTTTCATCTGCGAAATTTCATCTTTCTTTTTAACTATGGTGGAATTCAAAGAACTGTTAGCACTTCGTTGATCAATCAGGATCGCAGATTGCCAGAACTTTGAAAACCCACCATGCTGTTATCAAGATCAGAAATATGCAAATTCCAGGGAAGCAACAAGAACATCGGGTAACAGATTTCATTTGCTACCCGCACAAATAATTTTCAGTAATAGAACTCATCTACTACAAATTATATTGTGCAATACCCATACATCTCTATGTATTCTAGATCGTAACCTGCATCTACGCATAGCACGGCTCATGATGCCACTGTAGGGGAACGCAGCAGAAAACAAAAATTTTCCAACCTACGCACCAGCCCAGGACTACTATGGAGACTGCATACAAGGTTTGATCTTTTTCGTTACCGACTCGTAGCGCAGCGGAAGTAGAGTCGATGACGATCGGCGGTGCAGATCCTTGCAGCTAGGATTTACAACCTCCCAACCGCGAGGATGTACTCCCTCGTCAGCTCACCGGACGGATCTCCGGGCAGCCCTTCGGGAGGCCTCGGGACAGTCCCTCGGATAGTCCCACCGGACGGATCCTCGGACAGCCCTTCGGAAGGCCTCTGGACAGTCCCTCGGATAGTCCCACCGGACGGATCCTCGGACAGCCCTCCGGGAGGCCTCTGGACAGTCCTTCGGATAGTCCCACCGGACGGATCCTCGGACAGCCCTCCGGGAGGCCTCACGGACAGCCCTTCGGGCGGGTCACTCGGACAACCCTTCGAGAGGACCCCCGAAACTCGGACAGTAACTCGGATAGCCCTTCGGGAGGACCCTCGAACAGCCCCTCGGGCAAAAAGATCGAACCTACGACCTCTCTACGGGGTTGCACACATACGGTGTCATCTATCCGGCAGGGCTTCGCCGTCCAGAACTAGTTTCCACCGGAACCCAGACAACCTTTCGGCTCTACGAAACTATTTCGCTGGGAGGGAGAGAAGAAGGCCAGATCATGCATGGCTTGTGTATGTTGAGAAAGAGTGTGTCTTTAGGCAGCCCCCTCCACCCCTATTTATAGGCCAAGCCCAAGGGTAGCTTCTCCAAGAAGCTAAGGGGAAAAATACCAAAAGGCCCTCAAGGTAGCTTCTCCAAGAAGACACCCCCAAAGCACTTTCACTATTCACGGAAACATTTTTTCGCGACCGTTAAATCCGAAAATATTTTTGTGGGTCTTAGAATAATTCCAGTACCCACACAAATGATTTTGGACGCGTTCCGAAACAATTCCGGATTAGTGATTTTCATCTGCGAAAAGCAAACAAAGCGGTTCCGGCAGCTCCGGAACATTTCCGGTTTTTTTTTTCTCCGAAAAATCCCAGAAGTTCCCAGACCAATTCTGGCACCCTCCAAGAATTTCCAGGCGTGTGCCGAAACCATTTTGACTTAATGGTATACCCTGAAACAACTTTTCAGTTTTACCGAAACTATTCCGGTGCTCTCTCTCCGGAACTTTTCCGCTGTCTCCGAAACTTTTCCGATGACTTTCTCTCAGACTCCCTGTCTAGTATTCAGCACATAGATGACCCTTAAGTGTGTGACCCTATAGGTTCGGTGAAGTATAGACATGACCAGAACTCTTTCCGATCAATGATCAACATCGGAGCCGTGGACACCCATATTGACCCCTATACCCACACGAATGAATATTCGAGTGAACCTCCAGTTGCCGTGTGCTATTCCTGTTGCTTCGCGATATGTTACAAATACCCGAGGTGAGAATCATCGGCATCCCCGTAGATCAACACTTGTCCACAATGCCAGTTACCTCATTACCGGTTTTGTTCTCTTTTCTCGTTTCCGTGTTCCGGCATCCCTGTGATCAAATCACAATGTGTCTGGCCAGACGATGGTGGATACCGTAACACCGAGAGGGCCCAGAGATATCTCTGCATCGTCGGAGGAGCAAATCCCAATCTTGAGCTATCAAGTTACTTGACATACTTTTCCATGAACCCGTAAGCCGCCGTAATAGCCACCCATTTACGGATGACGTTTAACAAACCCCAAAGTTCATGAAGCAAGCATGAAGAAACTCGACACTCTCATGGTCTAAGGAATTATGCAAACATTAACTTCTCTGTGTTATTAACCATTAACTTGTGACGAATGAATCTCATAGCATAACATCAATTCGGGTCGATTCAACACAAGTGTTCTCCTAACATTGTGCCCTCAAAGTTGCCGGCATAGTCATGCCCATGATCAGGAAAACAGAACCATCATGCAACACTTGAGCTAGTCTTAGAGGCCAGACTAGGAATACTTTTTACCGTTTATTATTCCACACGTGCATATGAGTCTTCCTCCGAGCCTCGTGGTTATTGCAGACTCGAGAACCATAGCAGTTATAGCACGGAATATAAACTTAACTACAAACATGGAGATAAATAATAACACTTATTATTGCCTCTAGGGCATATCTCCTACAGACGCTTGATAGGACTTTCACAAAGCACATACCTTGACAAGATTTTGAAGAAGTTCAAAATGGACCAGTCGAAGAAGGGGTTCTTGCCTGTGTTGCAAGGTGTGAAGTTGAGTAAGACTCAAAGCCCGACCACGGCAGAAGAAAGAGAAAGGATGAATGTCGTCCCCTATGTCTCAGCCATAGGCTCTATAATGTATGCCATGATGTGTACCAGACCTAATGTGTGCCTTGCCATAAGTCTGGCAGGTAGGTACCAGAGTGATCCAGGAGTAGATCACTGGACAGCGGTCAAGAATATCCTTAAGTACCTAAAGAGGACTAAGGAAATGTTTCTCGTTTATGGAGGTGATAAAGAGCTCGTCGTAAAGGGTTACGTCGATGCTAGCTTTGACACTGATCCGGATGACTCAAAGTCTCAAACCAGATACGTATACATTTTGAATGGGGGAGCAGTCAGTTGGTGCAGTTCCAAGCAGAGCGTCATAGCGGGATCTACATGTGAAGCAGAATATATAGCTGCTTCAGAAGTAGCGCAGGAAGGAGTATGGATGAAGGAGTTCATGTCCAATCTAGGAGTGGTACCTAGTGCATCGGATCCTATGACTCTCTATTGTGACAACACTGGCGCCATTGCCATAACCAAGGAGCCAAGGTTTCATAAGAAGACCAAGCATATCAAGCGCCGTTTCAACTCCATTCGTAATTACATTAAGGATGGTGACATAGAGATTTGCAAAGTACATACGGATCTAAGTGTGGCAGACCCGTTGACTAAACCTCTTCCACGAGCAAAACATGATCAGCACCAGAACTCTATCGGTGTTAGATACATAACGATGTAAACTAGATTATTGACTCTAGTGCAAGTGGGAGACTGTTGGAAATATGCCCTAGAGGCAATAATAAATTGGTTATTATCATATTTCATGTTCATGATAAATGTTTATTATTCATGCTAGAATTGTATTGACCGGAAACTTAAATACATGTGTGGATACATAAACAACACAGTGTCCCTAGTGAGCCTCTACTAGACTAGCTCGTTGATCATAGATGGTTAAGGTTTCCTAACCATAGACATGAGTTGTCATTTGATAACGGGATCACATCATTAGGAGAATGATGTGATGGACAGACCCAACCGTAAGCTTTGCATATGATCGTGTCACTAAGTTCACTTTGCCGTAGCTTTCGTAATGTCAAGTATATGTTCCTTAGACCATGAGATCATGCCACTCCCGGATACCGAAGGAATACTTTGTGTGCTATCAAACGTCACTTCGTAACTGGGTGATCATAAAGGTGCTCTACAGGTATCTCTGAAGGTATTTGTTTGGTTGCATGGATCGAGACTGGGATTTGTCACTCCGTGTGACGAAGAGATATCTCTGGGCGCTCTCGGTAATACAACATCACAAGAAGCTTGCAAGCATGTGACTAATGAGTTTAGTCATGGGATCTTGTATTACGGAACGAGTAAAGAGACTTGCCGGTAACAAGATTGAACTAGGTATGGAGATACCGACAATCGAATCTCGGGGGAGTAATATGTCGCCGGACAAAGGGAATTATATACGGGATTAGTTGAATCCTTGACGTTGTGGTTCAACCGATAAAGATCTTCATGGAATATGTAGGAACCAATATGGGCATCCAGGTCCCGCCATTGGTTATTGACCGGAGAGGTGTCTCGATCATGTCTACATGATTCTCGAACCCGTAGGGTCACACGCTTAACGTTCGATGACGCTAGGGTAGTATTGGGATATTCATATGGTGAGTCCGAAAGTAGTTCGAAGTCCCGGATGGGATCCGAGACGTCATGAGGAGCTCCGGAATGGTCCGGAGGTAAAGATTTATATAAGGAAAGTCATTTTCGGGGTTCCGGAAAAAGTTCGGTTTTTTTCGGTATTGTACCGGAAGGTTCTAGAATGTTCCAAAGGGTTCCATGGTGTGGTCCACTTGTCCATAACGTCCCACATGGACCAAGGGGTGGCGCACCAGCCCTACATGGGCCAGGCGCCCAGCCCCACTTGGTCGATGCGCAAGGGATAAGGCCAAATCCCTTGAAAATAGGGGAGACTTGGAGGGCAAGTACTATTCATGGTTACTGTTCATGGTTGCTGTTTACATACTATTCATCCCTTGGAGGAGGGTCCAAGGGATGGCTGGCCCCTCCCTCACCCCTATATAAAGGGTGGAGGCGCAAGGGGATGGGATCACCCCTTTGCCTAGCCGCAGCCCTCCCCGTTTCTCCCTTCTCCTCGTTTCGGTTTTACTCAGCGAAGCCCTGCCGGTACTCCACCACCACTATCACCACCACGCCGTCGTGCTGGTTGTGATCCCATCTACTTCTCCCCCTTCGCTTGCTGGATCAAGGAGGAGGAGACGTCACCGAGCTACGCGTGTGCTAAACTCGGAGGTGTCATCCGTTCGGCGCTAGATCGGTTTGAATCGTGATTGGATCGCGAAGAGTACGACTACATCAACCGCGTTATATACGCTTCCGCTTTCGGTCTACAAGGGTACGTAGACACACACTCCCCTCTCGTTGCTATGCATCTCCTATATTAGATCTTGGGTGTTTCGTAGGAATTTTTTTGATTTTCATGCAACGTTCCCCATCAGCACCATACTCCCTTAGTGTCTTTTCCTTTTCTAGAATTATAGTCATTTCTACAAATAAAGAGCCAATATCGATGGTAGTGGATTTTTTTGTTTTTCTATAACTTTCGGCTGAACTTCGGTTAGAAATCTTTCAATAAAACCTGCTAGATACTATCTCCTACATCGCGTAGAGCCTTTGTTTGAGACTAAGGGCATCACCAACTCTGACCCGCAAATGGACACCGCAAATGTTCGGACGTGGTCCGCGGACATGATGCGGGAGAGAGTCATCCAATTATATTCACAAATTAATCCGGTTGGGAGGAGAGAGAGTAGAGGGGGACCATGCATGTGGTGGGATATTGTGGTGTGGTGTCCGGTAGGGAGGAGAGAGAGTAGAGGGGGACCATGCATGTGAAGAGAGAGAAAAGAGAGGAGGACCACGCGGAGGGTTTGTGTTGGTCAAGTGCATGTCTGGACTCCCGCAAAGCCCCCCCCCCCACGTTTGTTGCTAGGGTACCGGAATCCGTATGTCCGGACTGCTAAGCGGACATATAGGGGTCCCGTTGGATTGCAAAAGTGGTCCGGACACTACGGTTCGGACATATAGTGGATGTTTGAGGGTCTGCTTTGGAGATGCCCTAACATCTACGATAATAATAAGTGGTTAACTCTGCACTTAACTCCTCGACAATGGCGCCAGAAAATGCTTGATGTCTTGCAAGTGCACATGGTTAGTTATAACACCATTGTGTAGATATCCCAAATAGTATCGTTCCCAACCGAGAGCAGAGGAGAGTGTTAATATGAGTGTTTCTGTCACACACAAGTTGCCACATGTATCGTTAATTGTCTGAGTTTCTGTAGGGATTAGTGCGGCTGCTAGAGAAAGACTAGTAAATGGGGAAAGAAAGTAGTGAGTGTGAAAAGTAAACAACATAGCACTAAATTACCGGAAATTCATGTCATGGTGTTCATCAAATGTGTCGGTGCAGCAGTAATACATAGTTACCTTCTTATGTGATTTTACCTCTTGGATTATACGTTCGGTTGGCGAGTCACCCTTGAATTGTCAAACTCCTCCGTGAAGAAATTGTTTAACTCTATTGTCCTGCATCACCGTTGCCATATTCATGGTCGTTTCAGCAATTAAGGTCGTTAGACCGGACAAACGGCGCTTTACACGTCATGGCTTTATGTTATTCTCATATTGTCTTTGCTCCTCATAGATACCAACACCTGTCACCTAGTGATCACGGATTCGCTAAAAATATGTGTTACCTGTAGGTCTTCGGATCATATTGTCTGAGCCATTAAATTGGACAACAAACATTACACTCACCACGGATAATCAACCTAATGAATAATAAATCATAGGGGTAGTTTCACAATTAATGATACATATTATTTTAAAAATTCATATATTTATGGAAAAATAAAATAGTGAAAACCAAAGCTGACCGCGAAGACCAAAATTTGCTATGAACGCGCTTCACAATCAGCGTGTGACGTCCTCATAACTGGGCCGATAGTCCATGAAGCAAGGTATGTATGTTTGCTCGACTATACATCGCACTGAGCAACGTATAGGAGCACTCGCCTTGTAAGGTTTGGTCTCTCGAGCGATGGATTGTAGAATTCGGCCTCCTTATATCTTTCTTGGGGTGAGAAGTCACATTGCTTGCTGGATACTCTCTGGAGCGTGGCTAACCCGTGTCCAACATAGGAGGGAGGGGGTCATAACTTACATGGGCTATACATTAGTTTTACAAGGTAAGAGTAAAACTTAACTGGACATTGTTGTTGTTCCCAAAAAACGGACATTGCTACATAGCGGGAAGATCAACGACGAGGGTGGCCATATCCAACATTGCCACATGCCCTCCTCGCCATACCTACTTCCTACCTTTGTGGTTGTATTGATCATAGCCTCATATGAAAGCCAGGGTTTGGTGTTTACAATAGTGTGTGATACGAAAATGAAGAGGTACCGATCGGGATGGTGGGTGGGTGGGGGGGGGGGTCCCTTCCTTGCCCTATATAGGTGGACAAGGCTAGGGTTACAAGGAATCATAGTCAGTTACGATACCTAATCCTAGGCAGTGGCGACTAGACATATATCTACTCTAAACTTTTTATATCCATTCGTAATATAATGAGTTCATTTTTACTTTTTATATATTTTTTCTTTATTTTTTTAATTTTAAAAACTTCTAATATATATTTCAAAAACTACTTTTATTTATTTTGTTTTAAAAAATCAGCTCGTATTTAGTATTGTTAATGCAGTGTAAAAATAATTGTCCGTGCAATTTTTTAAAAATGTTCGTAATATTTGAAAAATCATATCATTTAACAAATGTTGACACGCTTAAAAAAATTGTGACTTTCAAAAATAATTATATATTATAAAAGAAGTTTGAAATTTGAAAAAAAAATTGTACCCTTAAAAAAATGTTCGTGACTTTTAAGTAAATGTCACATGTTTCATAAAAATGAACATGCACTTTAAAAATATACTTATACAATGTAAAAAAATGTTCACGTAATTAAGAAATTGTTTCATACCATTCCAAAAAATGTCAACGTGTATTTGAAAACTGTTTAACATGTATTTGGGAAAATGTTCAAACATCTATTTGAAAAATGTTCCGTGTCTGTATGAAAAAATATAAAACGTTTGTAAATTTTATTGACATGTATTTGGAAAAAAATTGATACAGAAAATACATAAAAACCAAGAAGAAGAAAAGACGAAGAAGAAGAAGAAGAAGAAAATCACACGGAGGACCGTAAAACCGGTCCATAAAACCTTCCCAAAACTGCTCTAGGAGTTACAGTGTTGGGTCGACCCATTAGTAGAGCGACGATGGTGCAACTCGCAATAAGAGAGACATAACCCTCACGCTCCGGATCGGCATAGTTCCAGGGGTGCGTCTACGTCTTGTGCGAGACAGACAAACCGCTCGCTTCAAGGGCAACCTCTACTGGGCCGGCCCACTATAGGTTTTATTTTTCTTTTCTGTTTTCTTTTTTTGGTGCAAAGCCCTTTTTTCATTTTTCTTTTCTTACATATATTAAAATTCGGAAAGTCCTCTCTCTCTCTCAATTTATCTCTCTCACCCTATCCTTCCCTCTCTCTCTCTCTCTCTCAGTACTTTGTTTAGTTTTAGAAAAATGTTCACGGTGTATTATATATTGTTCGGGGAGTGTTATTCTCGCGGTTTTAAAAGATTGTTCAAAGATTTAGGAAAAAATGTTTTTCACATTTAAATAAAAGGTCACACATTTTAAAAATATGCATGCAATGTTAAAACTATTGATAATCTATAAAAAAATGTTTACGCATCTCAAAAAAAATTCATGAAATTTTAGAAAAGTATACAATGTGAAAACAATGTTCAGGTATTTTATCAAAAATATTTTCTACCATTCAAAAAATGTTAGTGGCATTTAAAAAAATTCTAACACTTAACAAATATTTGCGTGTTTTAAAAAAAATGTTCATGGCATTGATGAAAAATGTTAAATGTGTGTTAAAAAAATATCCATCTTGAATTTAAAAAGTTCAGTGTGCATTTGATAAGTTCAACGTCTATTTCAGAGAAATGGTCAACGTATATGTGAATAATGGTTAACGTGTATATGGAAAATGTTCAACCTGTACAAGAAAAATGTTCAACGTATATTTGAAAAAAGTATGCATGTATTTAAAAAATGAACAAGAAATGATAAACAAATAAACAATTGCACCATGGCAATTTTGCTACGACAATCTACAAACTAATGCCTAAGCAAAAGTAATCAAGATATAGATAAACAGAAAGCTGAACCAATATTTAACATTATGCATCAACACCGTAGCCATGAAATTCACAGTTTTATATAGGAAAGGAAAAACAGATGGATTGCTCATTGTTTTGCTCAAATTGTGCAATGAATACATTTCATACCTCGTCTTCCAAGACCAGTGGTATGGCATAACCCGTGCACATCGCTTCCCCATGCTGTCGTGATGGATGGGTAAGGTTTTATGTGGTCGTGCTGGGCGAGTACGAGCAGCCCTATGATGTGGCAGCAGACCGGTGGAGTTTGGGGAGGAGGGCCGGGGCACCACCGGGCGATACGGCGGTGAGGGGAGGCCGCAAAGCACATATGCAATTGACGGCGACGGCCAATATGTGGCGTACATATACGTGAGGTTTTTTTAACTTGAGAGAGAGAGGGAGTTTTTTACGGAGAGACATATAGGTGATTTGACTAACTAGGTTTAGAGGAAATCCGCCAAGGTTATTTTTTTGCGTAATCGCACATGTAGGTAGTTTTCATCAAGTTTAATGTCGAAAGGCTGTTGGCAAGTTCAGATGACTGTAATTTTATTATGTATCAAATTAACGGTTAGATGTTTCTAGTTTTTATGTGATTTTCTAGCATATTTCTCTTTGTTCTAGTGAGCCCGTCAATTACTTTTAGTATATAAACATAGATAAATAATATATATACATCCATTGTCAGAAATTTCAGTACGTAACACCATTGTACTCAACTAAAAAAAACATTGTACTAGTGCACATCCACTGGCCGGTAGGCCCTTACTTCAGCGGAGCCTCTTGTGGCTGTAGACATAGGTACTTGCGCAACTAAGGTAGAGCGTGAGCTCGTCGGCGCTGACCGGCGAGCAACCAGTAGAAGTAGTCGAGGTGAGCACGGTTTAGGTTGTCAGCGAACCAGCTGTTGCCACCACCGCTGCCAGTGATGCGGTCGATTAGGGAGACAAGAGTGCCGCTGATGAAGTTGCCGATGCCAGTCACGCTATAGAAGAGAGCCATGCCCAGGCTACGCAGCTCGCTGGGCCTGGGCATCTGATCGTCGAAGAACTCTTGCATCCCCACTTCGGCAAACACACCTGCCACCCCAATCAAAACGTATTGTGGCACCAGCCACGCCCAGCACATCGGCACTGTTGCCTCCGGGGCGTCCACCAGGCCGTGCTCGTGTGCCGTCTCAAGGCGTCGTGTCTCCACCAATGCGGCCACCAGCATCGAGGCCAGGGTCAGCGCCATGCCTGTGCCCACGCGTTGCAGCAGCATCAGCCCCAACAGGGTGCCCGTGGTGCGCCTCAGCGCCGGCACCAGCACACAGTCATATATGGGGACAAACAATAGGATTGATGCAGGGCCCAATGTTTGCAGCATCGCCGGCGGCAGCTCCTGGCTGCCAAAGATGCGGCGGTCCAGGGTGCGGCCCTGCTTGTTAAAGAGCGTCATGACTTGAGCAAATGCCACACCATACGCTAGGCATGCTGCCCAAATCGACAACAACCGTAACACAGCACGTGCGTCCTCCTTTTTGGTTGCTGCGTCTTTATGTTCTAGCTGGTATTCTATTTTTGTACCAGGCAATGAGCTTGAAGTGGCATTGTCATGCTGGGATAGCGCAGTGAGGCTACGATCAAGGAGCACGAAGGGGCTATCGGTGCCGGGAGTGGGCTCATAGAGGCGGTATGTAGGGGTGCCGAGGAGGAAGATAACAAAGGCACATAGCATGAGGGTACAGAGCATGCCAAATCCAATTCACCTGCCAAGGTTCTCCTGGATGTAGCTGACTACACCAACAGAAATGGTGATACCTATGGCCAAGGAGAAGTACCACCAGTTGAACAAGGAGCTGTGGGCAGCGCACTCCCTGGGGTGGTCGGGATCGAACTGGTCAGCAGCAAAGGCCAGTGCACATGGATTGTCTGCACCCTGCGCGATGGCGATGAGGTAGAGGGAGGCGTAGAAGAAGACCACCTGCAACGACAAGGGGTGGGAAGAGGTCGCCGGGCAACGTTGAATGATGTGTCGAGAGCACGGATGATAGAGTGATCATGGCATAACCCTGCACATTTAAAACATTTAGTTGTCAATGTTAGCTTAATGGTCATCCCATAAAGAACAAATCCAGAACAACAAGAAACATTTTTGACGTGTATATTTGAAGACGTGTTCAAAACCAGATTAGTGCAGAGGGAGAAAAAAACTCCCACACCTTACCGACCGGCTTCTTAAGGGGACACACACACTTTCTCAACCTTTGATAGTCCCTGTTGTTCCATAGTGTGAGATAATTATCAGATTTAAGTGAACTTGTCTAATGCTTATTTTTATTTATTCCATGATTTTCATACCTGAGAGAGACGTACCGAGGTGCCAGACTCATCGAAGGACTAACTTGGACACAAATATGGATGGTATGGTATGTTTTAGATGTTAGAAAATGTCAGGCCGGTTTCTGAAATAAATTCCGGAACAGCCCTCGTGTCACACCAGCCCCAAGATCAGAATAAAACTGGTGGACTTCCTTGATACAGATAACCAGCAGTACATAATATTACACACGGTTGAGTCGAGGTGCTCAACAAATATTACAAACTCGCCAATATACGTCGGTGGCGGTTATGAGACAGTGGTGCGATGGTATTACACTCTGATACAATAAAGTAAGTCAAGCATCAGTGTGAGGCTTGGCTATTTTATTTGTGTAGCGGAAGCATCGATGGATGATACACGTGGAAGACTCCGTGACCACAGGAAAACTGACTGGGAACTCCTCTAGATGTCGGACTCGCTAGCGTACTCCTCATCCATAAGATTGTCCTGATCCAAATCTGGCCAAATCAACAAGCCAGGTGAGTACTTTGAATGTACTCGCAAGACAGTTCGTACAAAGGATATACCGAATGCAAACAAAATGCACATGCTCAGGTCAAGTTTTTTTTTGTGAGATATTCAGGTAGAGTAAGTAATATGGCATGAATAATAGGACAAAAAAAGGGTTAGTGGTCATAATATTGAACATTATACATCACATATCAAACATTGATTCTTAGATGTGTGGCCATCCCAAAAGAATCTTACAGAAATAAAATGCGGATTCGGTCGTTAGACCGCCCGTAGATCCAATAAATATAAAAGCGGAGATTCAGGCGAGATAAAACCGCCCGAAGATCCAAAAGAAAAATAATACACAAGCCAGACGGGTGTCTTCGCGACGCCACGAAAGGTCTTAAAGAAATGCCAGTCGGGTGTCTGAAGTGACGCTTCGAAAGGTCTTGAAAAGAAATGCCACAGTCGGGTGTCTGAAGTGACGCCTCGAAAGGTTAAAAAATGAATGCCACAGTCGGGTGTCTGAAGCGACGCCTCATAAAGGGCTTTGAAAGAAAATAAAAGCACATAATAATCACAGAGTGTAACGAGTATCCAGGAGGTAGAACCTTCCCAGTAGATACTCAACAATCATATAAGAGGAAAGATTAGTTCATAACAGCATCAATAATATTTATGATAATATCAAAAGCAATGATCACTTCTTTATTTAATTATTTCCTCCGAAGACCGACACTTGACCCCTTCCAAACTACCGTCCTTGACCGCGGACACGGCTATTCGAATAGGTTAGACTCTGCAGAGGTTCTACTCTTTACCCACATGTAAGGGATTTCTGTAGCCAGCATCGAAATGTTGACGAGTTCCGATGATGGTCTTTGGGAAGCAAACACACCTGACTAGCACACACCAGTTTTAATTTTCCTGATGCTAGGAATCACCCAAAGCATCGGTCAAGAAAAACTCTAAGTCAGGGAGGTCACAACCTCGAATAGCATGGGAAAACAATCATATTTATAACGCGCGCGCAACTAGGGGTGCCCCCCTCTTCGGTCCCCACCGGAAACATCCATGCCCCTTGACCCGATGACCGGCATTACCCAGGTTAATGAAGAGAGAAGATATGATACAAGGTTGATCAAGACTAAGTGCTAAGAGTGGATTCAAGTTGATCAACACACAAAGCGTAGAAGATGTATCGAGTGGGATCAAGTGATCCCATGGTATGGTAAGCATTGTCCATTATGCTTTGTGTACTAACCCATGATCTATGTGAGGTTTCTATGTGGGGTTAGGTATCTTTCCATGGGCTTGCATCAAAAGGAAGATCTCATATAACCCATGGAGGATGACATCAAGGGGTAATCGTCATCAAGGTTGCATTGTGCAAGTTCAAGTGGAGCATCAGGAAGAGATCACATGCTTGAAGCTTGCCGTCCATTCTGGTGATAATGGACATGTGAAGATGTGCCAAAGAGAGGCTCACCCATAGTGGAGTATGGGGGAGCAATTTACTAGTCTTCATTGAGCCAGCGCAATCAAGAAAGGTGGTCCGACTTGAGGAGGTCAAGATCGTCATCATCTAGCTCAAGTGGACTATGCACAAGGCAAATGTTTGACCTTGATAGGTTTTCTATTTTACCGGTCTCATGGTGTTAGTTGGGAGACCGGGTTATAGGATTGATTGCCGTACTATCAAGGGGGGACTCTCGAGTGAGTAGCTTGATCGTATCGTTCGTAGAGAGCTCAAACCATTGCATCCTTGGCATCATCTTTATTGGTTCTTATTTGGTTTTTCTCTATGTGAGGTTTTAGAGTTTGTGTTCGTCTTCATGTCAAACTCAAGTTCATCAAAAGCGGAGTTCGTATGCTTCATCTTTGCGATTTCGGTGCTGAAGTTTTTGCCCGTTCATATTTGGGGAAGGTTCTCTTCCTTATCCTTTTGGCATTTATTCTCCATTGCTAGTTCTTAATATATCCAACAAGCTTGAGTTTGCTAATTTTGGAGTTCGTTTGCAGAAGTTATGGCAGTTTTGGTCTTACTTGACTCTTCTGTTCTGTTCTGGCATTACTGATATCTACCAAGCGGTAGTACTGCTGGTACCTACGGTAGTACCGCTTGTGTGGTACTTCTATAGTTGTACCACTTCTACTACCACGAGGGTCTCTGTTGCCCTCTGGTAATTCGTGGTAGTACCGCTTGCTCCTAGCGGTAGTACCGCTTGTGCGGTACTTTCGCTGGTGTGCCACGCGTACTACCGTGAAGGTCTCTGTTGCCCTCTGGTAATTCACGGTAGTACCGCTTGCTCCTAGCGGTAGTACCGCTTGTGCGGTACTTCCGCTGTTGTGCCGCGCATGCTACCGTGGGAGTCTCTGTTACCCACTGGCAAAATCGCGGTAGTACCGCTTACTTGAGCCGGTAGTACTGCTCCGACAGTACTACCGCGCCAGTTCCGTGCTGGTCCTCGGTGGGTCTCTGTAACTTCCCTGTGCTTAGCAGTAGTGCCGCTCCCCCGAGCGGTAGTACCGCTTGAGCATTTCCAGAACATAACTGTTGGATTTCTCTTCCCACTATATAAGGGGGTCTTCTTCCCCATTGCCCCCAACAACTTTGAGCAAGTTTTCCCCCACCATTGTTGACCTCTGGGAGCTTGCTTTCTCTCTATTCCTCCCATGATTCTTGCATCTCTTTGAGGGAAAAGAGTGAGGAGATCTAGATCTACATTTTCACCAATCTATCTCTCTCTAAGTGAGAGGAACCCTTTGGATCTAGATCTTGAAGTTCTTTTGTGTTCTCATTGTTCTTCCTCTCATATTCCTTCATAGTTTTCGTTGCTTTGGTGAGATTTGAGAGTGAGGGACTTGAGCACTTCGTGTGTTCTTGCCATTGCATTAGTTGCATCGGTTTGAGTTCTCCACGGTGATACGTGGAAGTGAAAGTTGAGAAGCTTATTACTCTTGGGTGTTTGGGCACCCTAGAGCTTGTGCCTCTTGGGTGCTTGGGTGCCCTAGACGGTTGGTGGTGTCGCGGAGCATAATCATTGTGGTGTAAAGCTCCGGGCAAGCTTCGGGTTCTCCAATTAAGTTGTGGAGATTGCCCCGAGCAACTTTTACGGGTTCAGTTACCGCCCCAAGGGTCGCCATTTGTACGGGTTCGGTGACCGCCCTCAAGGGTCCCTTAGTGGAATCACGGCACCTTGCAATGTGCGAGGGCCTGAGGAGAATACGGTGGCCCTAGTGGCATTTTGGGGAGCATTGTGCCTCCACACCGCTCTAACGGAGATTAGCATCCGCAAGCGTGTGAACTTCGGGATACATCGTCGTCTCCGCGTGCCTCGGTTATCTCTTATCCGAGCCCTTTACTTTTGCACTTACTTTGTGATAGCGATAGTGATTCATGTTATATATCTTTCTATCACATAGTTGTTTATCTTGCTTAGCATAAGTTGTTGGTGCACATAGTTGAGCCTAGTATATTTAGGTTTTGTGCTTGATAAATTAAACTCTAGTTTTATTCTGCATTTGTTCAAGACTAAACCATAATTGTTTTTAAACCGCCTATTCACCCCCTCTAGGCGACATCCACGTCCTTTCAGGTGGCCGACATGACACTAATGGGCTGAATTCAGACAGGCCATAACGGGCCATACGTACCCGGGCCGTAAATGGGCTATATGCAAACAGGCTGTTAACAGGCTTTCAATGGGCCGGCCCGCTAACTTTTGACCAAGTCGAGTGGGCCTTAAGTAGGCTTTAGACTGGGCCGACCTTTTTAACCTAAATGGGCCTCTGTTGGGCTGTGCCACATGTCAACATTTCATAGGCACATCTCGTCCATTGGATGGGTGACACTTGTCACAACACAGAGCTGACGCGTGGTTCCATTAGCGAATGAGAATTTGACACGTGGAAAATCATCATTGGTCGCACTACTTCAGGAATGCCTACCAATGGCGGGCGCCAAAAGCCTAGCAGTGGCGGGCGAGGCTCTCAGGGCCGCCCGCCACTGACCTCCCGCCACTGCTAACATGGCATCAGTGGCGGGCACGCGCCCACCACTGGTAAAGACCTAGCAGTGGCAGGCTTTACCTAGCACCTGCCACCAGTAATCCCGCAAACGGCACTAACGCACACACTACCAATGGCGGTCCTTATTCCCCGCCCGCCACTAGTAAGATTTAAGAAAAAAAACACAAGCACCTCCCGGCGGCGCAGTAGCGGCGCTCCACAGCGTGTCCCTGTCCCTGCTCGGGAGGCTGGAACACACGCACGCACGCAGCATGTAGGCTGGCACCGCCGCCACGCGCGGTCGATCTGCCACCCTATGCACGCTGAATTCAGTGCCGCGCGCACGCCCGCCGGATCCGCTGCCGCCCGCACACCCGATGGATCCACCGTGCGCTAGATTTGCTGGATCTGTGTCCCGCTGGATCCGCGGCCGCACCCGCTGGATCCGTCGCCGCTCTCGCTAACCGCCGTGCCCGCTAGATCCGTCACCATGCTCACTGGCAGGGAGAACCTCCGCGGAGGAGCTGGCGTCAGAGCCCTACCGCTGGTCGCCCTCGAGCTCAGAGAAAAATCCACGGGAGGACAGTGGGAGGGTGTGCAAAAACCGGCTGGAGCTCGAGCAGATCGAGCCGAGAGAGAGGAAAGAGAGAGAAGATCGAGCTGTTCGTGGATCTGGTGTGTGTGCGTTGCTGGGAGAGAGAAGAGGAGGCAGAGAGATGAGGAAGAGGATTGGATTTGTGTGCAGACGCTGGTGGTGGACGGGTGGATGAGAGCCACCTCATCAATCCGTGGGAGGGTATGGATGACCAATCAGAATGTGGTATTTCGACCATGCATGATCGACCCAAGTACATGTGGCGGGCACCAGAGTACACCCGCCACTGCTATGGCAATTACTTACCACTTTCCCACTATTGCCATTTCATACATAACAAAAATAAATTACTTACTCTACGACTTTGATACGTCTCCAACGTATCTATAATTTTTGATGTTTCCATGCTATTATATTATCAATCTTATATGCTTTATATGCAATTTTATATCATTTTTGGGAACTAACCTATTAACCTAGTGCCAAGTGCCAGTTGCTGTTTTCTGCTTGTTTTTGGTTTTTCAGGAAATCCCTATCAAACGGAGTCCAAACGCTACGAAACTTTTTTGTGAACTTTTTGGGACCAAAAGGGACCCTAGAAGCTTCGGAGGAGGACCAGAAGCCAGACGAGCAAGCGGCAAGGCAACTGGGCGCACCCAGGGGGGTAGGGCGCGCTGTAGGAGATATGCCCTAGAGGCAGTAATAACAGTTATTTTGTATCTCCAAGTTTGTAATGAATGTTTATGATCCATGCTATAACTGCAATGATTCTCGAGTCTACAATATCCACGAGGCTCGGAGGGAAACTCATGTGCACGTGTGGTATAATAAACGGTAAAAAGTATTCCTAGTCATGCCTCTAAGACTAGCTCAAGTATTGCATGATGATCCTGTTTTCCTGATCATGGGCATGGCTATGCCGGCAATTTTGAGGGCACAATGTTAGAAGAACACTTGTGTTGAATCGACCCGAATTGATGTTATGCTATGAGATACATTCGTCACAAGTTAATGGTTAATAACACAGAGATGGTTAATGTTTGCATAACTCCTTAGACCATGAGAGTGTCGAGTTCCTTCGTACTTGCTTCGTGAACTTTGGGGTTTGTTAAACGTCATCCGTAACTGGGTGGCTATTACGGCGGCTTACGGGTTCACGGAAAAGTATGACAAGTAACGAGATAGCTCAAGATTGGGATTTGCTCCTCCGACGATGGAGAGATATTCTCGGGCCCTCTCGGTGTTACGGTATCCATCACCGTCTGGCCAGACACATTGTGATTTGATCACTGGGATGCCGGAACGCGGAAACGAGAAAAGAGAACAAAACCGGTAAGGAGGTAACTGGCATAGTGGACAAGTTGTTGATCCATGGGGATGCCAATAAATCTCTCCTCGGGTATTTGTAACATATCGTGAAGCAACAGGAATAGCACAGGGCAACTGGAGGTTCACTCGAATATTCATTCGTGTGGGTATAGGGGTCAATATGGGTGTCCACGGCTCCGATGTTGATCATTGATCGGAAAGTGTTCCGGGTCATGTCTATACTTCACCGAACCTATAGGGTCATACGCTTAAGGGTCATCTATCTACTGAATACTAGACAGGGAGTCTGAGAGAAAGTCACTGGAAAAGTTTCGGAGACAACGGAAATGTTCCGGAGGGAACACCGGAATAGTTTTGGTAAAGCTGAAAAGTTGTTTCGGGGTATACCATTAAGTCAAATTGGTTTTGGCACACGCCTGGAAATTCTTGGAGGGTGCCAGAATTATTCTGGAAACTTCTGGGATTTTTCCGGGATAAAAAGCAGAAATGTTCCGGAGCTGCCGGAACCGGTTTGGTTGCTTTTCGCAGATGAAAATCACTAATCCGAAATTCTTTCGGAACGCGTCCAAAATCATTTGTGTGGGTACTGGAATTATTCTAAGACCCACAGAAATATTTTCGGATTTAACGGTCACGGAAAATTGTTTCCGTGAATAGTGAAAATCACTTTATGGTTACTATTTTGGATAGCCACCTTTTGGGACTTTAGTCAAAGTTTCTAGAAGGAAGAGGCTTGCAAGGGAAGGAACCCCTTTTGGGGGGGGGGGACCATGAAGTGGCCGGCCAAGGGTGGTGGTGCTCCTTGGAGCTCCACATGGCCTCCCATTATGCCCTAAATGCCCACCATTTGTGACCTAATGCATGGGTATTTTGGTATTTTTGGAGGTACCCCTACCACTTGGCGTTCCTATAAATAGAGGTGGAGAGGGGCTCTCCACACTCATCCCTTGCTCTCATACACATGCCATGCTTTGTCTGGCTCTCTCTCTCCCTCCCACGAAATAGTTTCGTAGAGCCGAAAGGCTGTCTGGGTTCCGATAGGAACTAGTTCTGGACGGCGAAGCCCTGCCGGATAGCTGACACCGTATGTGTGCAACCCCGTAGAGAGGTCGTAGTTTCGATCTTTTGCCCGAGGGGCTGTTCGAGGGTCCTCCTGAAGGGCTGTCCAAGTTACCGTTCGAGTTTCGTGGGTCCTCCTGAAGGGCTGTCCGTGACATCATCCGAGGGACTATCCAACCGCCTCCCGAAGGGTTGTCCGATGAGGGAGTACATCCTCGCGGTTGGGAGGTTGTAAATCCTAGCTGCGGGGATCTGCACCGACGATCTACACCGACTCTTCTTCCGCTGCGCTACGAGTCGGTAATGATCAGATCGAACCCTGTATGCAGTCTGCATAGTGGTCCTTGGTGTGCTCGCTGTACCGAATTTTTTTGTTTTCTGTCGCATACCCCTACAGTGGCATCAAGAGCCGTGCTATGCGTAGATGCAGGTTACGATCTAGAATACATGGAGATGTATGGGTATTGCATAATATAATTTTGGAGTAGATGAGATCTATTGCTGAAAATTATTTATGCGGGTGGCAGATGAAATCTGTTACCCGATGTTCTTGTTGCTTCCCTAGAATTTGCGTATTTCTGATCTCGATACAACATGGTGGAATTTGACAAAGTTCTGGCAATCCGCGATCCTGATTGATCAACGAAGTGCTATCAGTTCTTTGGGTTCCGCCATAGTCAAAAGAAAGATGAAATTTCGCAGACGAAAGGGCAATGCAGATATGATCTGCACGGGGGTCATGCGTATGACGAAGTTTAGTATGGGGCTCGAGATTTTATTATCTCGTGTTTCATACACCCCGCGATGTTAATCTAGCGACTTGAATAATCATACTTGATGATAAACGTTGGTAGCTGCGGTTTAAGTCAAAACCTTAGAAGCCACGTAAAATAAAATTTTGCATAAACCGATTAGAGGCGTCTAACTTGGTTTTGCAGGATGTGCATGTGATGTGGTATAGCAGCTCTCATATTAATTCAATTATGTATGAGATGACTATATGATGTAAATTTATTAACATGACCTGCGTGTCATGATTCAGCATGATGGCTAGAGCCATATGATTGTCACTTTAATGACCTGCGTGTCAACCTTAAGTAATGCACTTATTTTATTAGCTATAGAATAGCAATATTATCTGGTGCATCGACAAGGTGGTGGCAATCTTCGCGAAGGTGAACACCGACGCAAATGCCGAAGACGAAGATATACTTGACTTCTCCGTCAGAAGGGGCTATACCATATCATGCTATTATGAATTGCCTGAGATGTTTATCCCTCTTGATGCACCCTTCTTGATTGTGTGCTAGTCGCTTTTTATTTGGGTGATCTGTCACTTAAAATATCAAGTAGTTAGTGTTCTCCCAAGTGTAGGACCATCACGTCACCTATCTTTTAGGGGTACCACATGGATACATGGGTACGAACGATTAGAGAAGTGTGAGGCGGGTGAGTTGAGACCTCGCAGCGAGATCACTTGGTTGTCTTGACGTTCCGGAGGATCATCTTGAGCTCGGAACACGCCCATTGAAAGATGAACAAGAGTCACATAGAGATGTGATCGGCAAGTTGGCCTACCGATTGAAATTCTCGTCACTTGAGATGGATACATCCTTGGCGTTGAATTACAATTTGGGTCTTGTATCACTCATAGTCAATTTTGAGAGATATTGATTTGAGTGGGAGCGCACTTTAGAATAAAATTGTTTATTCACTAGTGCAAACACCACTAGGGAAAACCCTAGTAGTAGCGCGGGTATATGGCATAGCAGTAGCGCGGGTACACGCGCTACTGCTACGACGCTACAGCTAACGTTTAGTAGTAGCGATGGTTGGGAAGCGCTACTAGTAACCTAGGTAGCAGTAGCGCTGGTCGGACCAGCGCTACTGCTACACCTACCTAGCAGTAGCGTGTGTCCAACCAGCGCTACTGCTACAATTTCATGTATTTTTATTTTCTTCTGCGTATTTGCGCTGTATTTGTACAGGTTTTATACAGTAATCTCATCATATGATTTTATGATCATGATGAATTATTATATCGCTGGGTGAAAGAAACGTGGATTAGATTCAAGTGGATGGATCCAAAGTGACCATGTTGGATTAGTAGGAAAGAAACGCGGATTAGATTCAAGTGGATGGATCCAAAGTGACCATGTTGGATTAGTAGGGATGGACTACTAATCCAACATGGTCACTTTGGATCCATCCACTTGAATCTAATCCGCGTTTCTTTCACCCACCAATATAATAACTCATCATGATCATAATAACAACTCATCATCATCATCATCATCATCATCATCATCATCATCATAATATTGAACTCATCATCATCATCATGATAGTCATAACAACTCATCATCAAAACAACTCCTCATGATCATCATCTATGAGTCATATAACAACTCATCATTCTAGCTAACACATTGTAGCACATATAACTCATCATCATCATAATAACTAATCATCATCATCATAGTCATATCAACACTAGCTAATTGTTCTTACTACCTAGGACCTAGTCCTCTCTCCTAGGTAAAATAGCATAAAACAGGTAAACCGGTCCATCTCCAAAATGGAGAATGGAGATCCACCTGTCGCCAACTTCTGGCTTGCGCACACGCATGTTGTCTCCAATCGGTTGCGTGCGCGCCTTCATTACTTTGCTCCAATCTTTGATATTGAGCCTTCCATCTTTCAAAGAAATAGAGTATGCACTTTGATAAGCCGTCGGTGGAAACGGTCGTAAGCTAACCATGTACATACTCCCTTCAGTAAGCATCATGTGAGGCACAACCTCGCTAGGGAGCTTCTGTTGAACAATATAGTAACATATATAGCTAGCAATGTAGTTTACTTAAGAAGAATGTATGCAACGAAGTTACCATCATTAACAAAATCATACCAAGTTTTTCGCAATGAGGTTACCATCAAGCAACTGATGGACTAGTGGCACATATCCAGTATAATTTGGGCTGATAAACTGATTGGTCTTAAAATTCTCAACATCATCTATAAATGAGACAAGATATCCTTTCTCCTCACAATTAAGCTTGGAGCCATAACTGTAGTACGTCATGTCCACAACTTTCCGAGTATTGTTTGAAGATAAGAAATAAGCTAATAATTATAAATAAACAAGTTTAGAAGCGATGAACACCAAATATTTTTAAATAAAAAATATAAATTACTTAACAAATTAGTTTGACAAACTCACATTTAGGCAAAACAGGAGGCATATCCACATCAACCCAAATGTCGATATTATCTTCAATATCTTCATCTTCGGGATGAATATCAAAAGTTATTTGCATATTCTCCTCAAATCCATATGCCTTGCAGAAAGCTTCCCAATTAGAGCAGCCGAAATGTGAGTGATTAAGCGCATTGTATAACTTAACCCGAAAAGCATAACCGTGTTTAGTCCTGAGGTGAGCCCTCCTCGTCTCCATATTCTGAAGCTCTTGGAAACCGAGCTTCTGCAAGACAAACGGTCTTGCATGGCACGGGATGTACTAGTCGAATTGAAAAAAAACGGAAATTACACATTGAAGCAAAGAATCACAAGTCATGATTAATTACGATGAAATACTTGTCGTTGCGTACCGTACAAACATCGAAGGTCTCTTCCAACTTCACGGTGAAGAACCTACCATTTTGCAGGTGAGGCTCCCTGTCGCACAAACCCCGGTTATTGCAGCAGTAGTCGCACTCCGGGATCTTATCATCGTCGGACATTTCCTGTGTTCAAAATTCAAAGATTATAAATCAACGGCAACTAACAGGAACTAAACACACAGATAATTATTATTCATCACTGGTTGACTGTCGGTTGTCGAGTCTTTCCTTGAAAACTCTCATCTCACGTGGTGTATATGGTGGGCACTCCCTCTCTGACATTTTCGACCGTCGGTGATGGTCGCTACTTCTCCTTCCCCTAGTGCATAACAAAGGTCTAGCACAAGGAGAAGAAGGAGAAACGACCCCCACGACAACAGTCGGCATTCTTCTTCTCTCATATATGGTGGACACTCTCCCTCACTGATTTTTTGACTGTCATGTATGGAGCCCCGACAGACTTAAAGTCAACCCGAAATGTCATTTAATTCTCTTTCCGGCAAATCCAAGGCACTCGATATTTCCTATATATTCTAGCACAAGTCATGCTAAAATTCACGAAAAAATCCGGCATGACCTTCGCTAAAATAGGACATATTGAGCGCCTGAAATTTGCCGGAACGGAAATGAATCAACACTCCGGCAAAACATAGGCCACTCGGATTTTCCCTATGATACAAAGATGTCCATACACATACAAAGATGTTTAAACTTGAAATTCTATCCGGATCAATTATCATTTAAAAAAAACTAGCTTCACATTTTCACAGCTACTCATCTACTACTACTACATCTATAACCCGAACATTTCATTTGGACAAGAAGCATAACTAAATACCCTAGTTCTTCAAGAAAGTAGGTCTCTCTCTGTCTAAATTTGGCAATGTGAGATTGACATAACTAAATACCCTAGTTCTACTCTATTCAACTTTGAGGAGAAGAGAAGGAGGAGGAGGACTTTTAGCTCACCGACTCGGGTGTAGAGGAAGTAAAGGTAGCTCCGACGACGATCTCTTCACAGCGAGACGCGACACTACAAAGCCTGCATATTCCACCTCAAAATTTTAGATCATCAAATCTCATATAGCATTCTTTGATGGCAAAGTGATAATGACATAAAAATAATTAAATTGTCCAATACATTTCTATATTGAAAAAGAAAATTACTAAAAATTCTACCTATTCAAAAATCTATTCACTAGTTTTCTATTCTATTCAAAAGACCATTCTACGTACCTATCTACATTCTACAAGAAAATTCTACCTATCTATTCTATTCGAAAAACCTCCATTCTACCTATATTTTCTATTTTATTCTATTCAAAATACCTACATTCTATTCATATAACTTATATGTTCTATTTTATTCAAAAAAACATAGATGGGGGAGGGAGGAAGGGAGGAGGGAGGAAAGGGAGGGAGGGAGGGAGGCAGGAGGGAGGAAGGGAGGGAGGGAGGCAGGAGGGAGGAGAGAGGGAGGAGGAAGGAGTGAGGAGGGCAGTGGGAGGAGGAAGGAGAGGGCGGCTGGCGGAGGAGGGAGGAGGGCAGTGGAAGGAGTGAGGAGTGAGGAGGGCAGTGGGAGGAGGGAGGAAGGCGGCCGGAGGAGGAGGGAGGGACGCAGATACCTCAGTGGCGACAGCTGCGGCGGGCGACGGCGGGCGGCAAAGAGAGCGAGAGTGTGAGGGGGAGAGTGAGGGAGAGAGGAAACGACGGGGTGGATAAGGTGCGCATAGTAGTTGCGCGGGTAAGGGACCCGCGCTGCTACTACTCACAATACCTGTAGCACGGTCCTGGAGCCGGCGCTACTGCTAGGCGGTGCCTGGGAGCCGGGCCCGTGTATAAATAGTAGTAGCGCCTGTAAGAAAGCCCGCGCTACTGCTATAAGTGTAGCAGTAGCGCCGGTTCCTGACACACGTTGCTGCTAAATACCAGTAGCGCCGTGTCTCTAGCCCGCGCTACTGCTAAGGTTCTACCTATGAGCTTTCTCCTAGTAGTGAAAAATCATTATGAACAAAGTCTAAGTGAAACTTGTGTTTACCGTTTCGATCAAATGGCTCGCAATGCCGCGTTCAACTTAGGCCCGATGTTAGAGAAAGAGAAGTTAGCTGCGACTGGAAACAACTATGCGGACTGGGTCCGTAACCTGAGGATTGTCCTCAGGAGCGCTAAGAGAATGTATGTGCTTGAAAATTCTCTTCCAGCTAGACCGGCGGCAACTGCCCCGGAAGATGAACAAAATGTCTGGGCCACTAAGGATGATGATTACAACTTAGTGCAGTGCCTCATGCTAGCTTGCATGAGTCCAGAGCTTCAAAAACGTTTTGAATTCCATAATGCCCGCAATATGATCCGAGAATTGGATGCTCTGTACAAGGAAACCGCATGGTCTGAACGATTTGATATCATGAAGGCCGTGATGGATTGCAGGATGGCTGAGGGCAGTTCAGTTGGTGAACACGTGGTCAAAATGATTGGCTACGCTGAAAGGCTTAAAACCCTAGAATTTCCAATTCCACCAGCCCATATGATGGACATGTTGCTTGCTTCACTCCCCCCGTCTTACAACGGTTTTACCATGAACTACAACATGAGTGGGATGGAGAAGACACCGGAAGAGGTGCTCGCCATGCTGAAAACTGCGGAAGGAGGACTGCGGAAAAATCGCAAGCAAGTGTTGCTTGTGAATAAAACCGCCAGTTTCAAAAAGAAAGGGAAGCCAAAGAAGGGCAAGGGCGCCGGTAAGACTGGCTCCCAAAGCAACTCTAAGGGCGGAGCCAAGAATGAAACTGAGTGCTTCTACTGCAAGGGCACAGGACACTGGAAGAGAAACTGCAAGAAGTATCTGGAAGATAAGAAGTCCGAGAAAACCGGAAAAGGTATAATTGTTATACAAGTTAATGTCATTGACGTTTTGCTTGCTAGCGAAAATTCTAAGTCTTGGGTATTTGATACCGGATCGGGTGCTCACATTTGCAACTCGATACAGGGCCTGCAGAAGGTGCGCAAGCTAGCAAAGAATGAAGTCGTGATGCGCGTCGGGAACGGCGCTGGGATCGCCGCTCAAGCCGTCGGCATTATGCCTCTACGTCTGCCTTCAAGATTTATCTTAGAACTAAGTAACTGTTATTTTGTTCCAGTATTGTGTAGAAACATTATCTCCGGATCATGTTTAGTACACGATGGGTATTCGTACAAGTCTGAGAACAATGGTTGTTCACTTTATTGTAAGGATATGTTTTATGGATTTGCACCCATTGTTGGGGGCCTTTTCATACTAAATCTTGAATGTGGAAATGATGTCTTTAACGTGAATGCTAAACGCCTTAAGAAGGCTGATACCACCACCACTTTCATGTGGCATAGTCGGCTTGGCCACATCCGAAAGAAACGCATGCAAAGACTCCATAAAGATGGAGTTTTACCGTCCTTTGATTTTGAATCATTTGACACATGTGAAGCTTGCTTGATGGGGAAAATGACCAAGACGCCGTTCACGGGTCATCCTGAACGGGCGAGTGAATTGTTGGAAATAATACATAGTGATGTATGTGGTCCAATGAGCACAATCGCACGAGGTGGGTATTTCTACTTCGTGACTTTTACTGATGATTTGAGTAGGTATGGATATATCTACTTGATGAAGCATAAGTCGGAAACCTTTGAAAAGTTCAAAGAATTTTAGAATGAGGTAGAAAATCATCATAACAAAAGGATTAAGTTTCTACGGTCTGATCGCAGGGGCGAATATCTTAGTCATGAGTTTAGCGAACATCTGAGTGATTGTGGAATCGTTTCACAGCTTACGCCTCCCGGAACTCCACAGCGAAACGGAGTGTCGGAAAGATGTAACCGAACCCTGTTAGACATGGTAAGGTCGATGATGTCTCTTGCAGATCTACCGATATCTTTTTAGGGTCACGCACTACACACTGTCGCTTATACATTAAACAGAGCACCATCCAAGTCTGTTGAGACGACACCACATGAGATGTGGCATGGGAAGATTCCTAGTGTGTCGCATCTCAAAATTTGGGGTTGTGAGGCATACGTAAAGCGTTTAGAGCCAAGCAAACTCGATCCCAAATCAGACAAATGTTACTTTGTAGGTTATCCCAATAACACCATTGGGTGTTCCTTCTACAACCAGTCCGAGGGCAAAGTGTTTGTCACAAAAGTTGGACACTTTCTCGAGAAAGAATTTCTCGCTAAAGAACCAAGTGGGAGGACAGTACAACTTAATAAGATTAGTGAATCTTTGGCGACAGTTGATATGGTTGAGGAACCAGAAGTAATTCCGCAAATTATCCCTACAACCGAGCCGGAAGTTGTCGCATGTGATGCGGAAACTTCAGACAATGTTGTAACTGAACATCGCAGATCAGGTAAGGCTGTCCAGCCACCTAGGTGGTTTCATAACGAAATCTTCATTCTTGAAGATGATGAACCTGCGCACTACAAGGAAGCGATGGCGGGGCCCAGCTCAAGGGAATGGCACAAGGCCATGAAATCCGAAATGGAATCCATGTACGAAAACCAAGTTTGGAACTTGGAAGAACTTCCAGAAGGCGTAAAGCCCATTGGTTGTAAATGGATTTTCAAAAGAAAGACGGACACGGATGGTAACACAACTATCCACAAAGCTAGACTTGTCGCGAAAGGGTTCACGCAAGTTCCAGGAGTGGACTGCGACGAGACTTTCTCGCCCGTAGCTATGCTTAGGTCTGTTCGGATATTACTAGCAATTGCTGCTTATTTCGATTATGAAATATGGCAGATAGACGTCAAAACGGCTTTCCTAAATGGAAATCTCAAAGAAGAAGTATACATGATACAGCCTGAAGGTTTTGTCGTTCATAAGGATGCTGGAAAGGTATGCAAACTTCAGAAAGCCATTTATGGTCTGAAGCAAGCGTCAAGGAGCTGGAACATTCGTTTTGATGAAGTGGTCAAACAGTTTGGCTTCATCAGGAATGACGAAGAATCTTGTGTTTACAAGAAGTTTAGTGGGAGCGCAAAAGCATTTCTAATCTTGTATGTGGATGACATATTGTTGATTGGAAATGACGTGAATTTTCTTAGCGAAATAAAAGACTCATTGAAGAAGATTTTTTCAATGAAATACTTAGGCGAAGCGGCACATGTATTGGGCATCAGAATCTATAGAGATAGATCAAAATGCCTGATAGCACTTAGCCAAAGCACGTACATTGACAAGGTGTTGAAAAGGTTCAACATGGAGAACTCCAAGAAAGGCCTACTCCCCATGTCACCTGGCACAGTGATTTGCAAGAATCAGTGTCCTCGGACCCTCGATGAGCGAGTACAAATGAATGATGTTCCATATGCTTCGGCAGTTGGTTCTATTATGTATGCCATGCTATGTATAAGACCGGATGTTTCCTATGCGCTAAGTGTTAGCAGCCGGTACCAAAGTGATCCAGGATTGGAACACTGGGCCGCAGTCAAGGGTATTCTTAAGTACCTCAGAAGGACCAAGGATTTACTCCTTGTGTATGGAGGTGATGAAGAGCTCATTGTAAGTGGTTACACTGATGCAGGCTTCATGACTGACCTAGATGACTTCAAATCTCAATCAGTCTATGTTTTCATATTGAACGGCGACGCAGTTGATTGGAAAAGTTCCAAACAAAAGACTGTGACGGATTCTACGACGGAGGTGGAATATGTTGCAGCTTCAGAAGCCTCCAAGGAGGCGGTATGGATCAAGCAATTTCTTGAAGACCTTGGTGTGGTTCCAAGTGCTCTAAACCCGGTGGAGATCTATTGTGATAATAGTGGCGCCGTGGCTCAGGCAAGGGAGCCAAGTTCACACCATAAGACAAGACATATTGAACGCAAATATAAACTCATTCGACATCATGTCGAAGTGGGTTTAGTGAAAGTACGCAAAGTTCACACGGATCTGAACGTGTCAGACCCGATGACAAAGCCTCTATCACGAGCAAAGCATGAGCAGCACCGGACAGCCATTGGTGTTAGGGAATCCATGTAACTGGATTATGACTCTAGTGCAAGTGGGAGTCTGTAGGAGATATGCCCTAGAGGCAGTAATAACAGTTATTTTGTATCTCCAAGTTTGTAATGAATGTTTATGATCCATGCTATAACTGCAATGATTCTCGAGTCTACAATATCCACGAGGCTCGGAGGGAAACTCATGTGCACATGTGATATAATAAACGGTAAAAAGTATTCCTAATCATGCCTCTAAGTCTAGTTCAAGAATTGCATGATGATCCTGTTTTCCTCATCATGGGCATGGCTATGCCGGTAATTTTGAGGGCACAATGTTAGAAGAACGATTGTGTTGAATCGACCCGAATTGATGTTATGCTATGAGATACATTCGTCACAAGTTAATGGTTAATAACACAGAGATGGTTAATGTTTGCATAATTCCTTAGACCATGAGAGTGTCGAGTTCCTTCGTACTTGCTTCATGAACTTTGGGGTTTGTTAAACGTCATCCGTAACTGGGTGGCTATTACGGCGGCTAACGGGTTCACAGAAAAGTATGAGAAATAACGAGATAGCTCAAGATTGGGATTTGCTCCTCCGACGATGGAGAGATATTCTCGGGCCCTCTCGGTGTTACGGTATCCATCATCGTCTGGCCAGACACATTGTGATTTGATCACTGGGATGCCGGAACGCGGAAACAAGAAAAGAGAACAAAACCGGTAACAAGGTAACTGGCATAGAGGACAAGTTGTTGATCTGCGGGGATGCCAATAAATTTCACCTCGGGTATTTGTAACATATCATGAAGCAACAGGAATAGCACATGGCAACTGGAGGTTCACTCGAATATTCATTCGTGTGGGTATAGGGGTCAATATGGGTGTCCACGGCTCCGATGTTGATCATTGATCGGAAAGTGTTCCGGGTCATGTCTATACTTCACCAAACCTATAGGGTCACACGCTTAAGGGTCATCTATCTGCTGAATACTAGACAGGGAGTCTGAGAGAAAGTCACCGGAAAAGTTTCGGAGACAACGGAAATGTTCCGGAGAGAACACCGGAATAGTTTCGGTAAAACTTAAAAGTTGTTTCGGGGTATACCATTAAGTCAAATTGGTTTTGGCACACGCCTGGAAATTCTTGGAGGGTGCCAGAATTATTCTGGAAACTTCTGGGATTTTTCCGGGATAAAAACCGGGAATGTTCCGGAGCTGCCGGAACCGGTTTGGTTGCTTTTCGCAGATGAAAATCACTAATCTGAAATTGTTTTGGAACGTGTCCAAAATCATTTGTGTGGGTACTGGAATTATTCTAAGACCCACAGAAATATTTTCGGATTTAACGGTCGCAGAAAATTGTTTCCGTGAATAGTGAAAATCACTTTATGGTTACTATTTTGGATAGCCACCTTTTGGGACTTTAGTCAAAGTTTCTAGAAGGAAGAGGCTTGCAAGGAAAGGAACCGCTTTTGGGGGGGGGGGGGGGGCTATGAAGTGGCCGGCCAAGGGTGGTGGTGCTCCTTGGAGCTCCACATGGCCTCCCATTATGCCCTAAATGCCCACCATTTGTGACCTAATGCATGGGTATTTTGGTATTTTTGGAGGCACCCCTACCCCTTGGCTTTCCTATAAATAGAGGTGGAGAGGGGCTCTCCACACTCATCCCTTGCTCTCATACACATGCCATGCTTTGTCTGGCTCTCTCTCTCCCTCCCACGAAATAGTTTCGTAGAGCCAAAAGGCTGTCTGGGTTCCGACAGGAACTAGTTCTGGATGACGAAGCCCTGCCGGATAGCTGACACCGTATGTGTGCAACCCCATAGAGAGGTCGTAGTTTCAATCTTTTGCCCGAGGGGCTGTTTGAGGGTCCTCCCGAAGGGCTGTCCGAGTTACCGTTCGAGTTTCGTGGGTCCTCCCGAAGGGCTGTCCGTGACATCGTCCGAGGGACTGTCTGACCGCCTCCCGAAGGGCTGTCCGACGAGGGAGTACATCCTCGCAGTTGGGAGGTTGTAAATACTAGCTGCGGGGATCTGCACTGACGATCTACACCGACTCTTCTTCCGCTGCGCTACGAGTCGGTAATGATCAGATCGAACCCTGTATGCAGTCTGCATAGTGGTCCTGGGCGTGCTCGCTGTACCGATTTTTTTTTCTGTCGCGTACCCCTACATGCGCCTAGTTGTCTTGTGGGCCCCCTGTGGCTCCGCTTGACCTAATTCCAACGCTATAAATTACCAAATATTTAGAAACCCCCAGATATCCAGACGAAACAAGTTGTCCGCCGCCGCAAGTCTCTGTTCTTCCTCGATCCCATCAGGAGGGCCGTTCCGTCACTCTGCTGGAAGGGGGATCGATCACGGAGGGCCTCTTCATCACCCTTGCTGCCTCTCCGATGATGTGTGAGTAGTTCCTCACAGGACCTACGGGTCCATAGCAGTAGCTAGATGTCTCTCTCTCTCTCTCTCTCTCTCTCTCTCTCTCTCTCTCTCTCTCTCTTTGATCTTCAATACAATGTTCTCTTTGGAGTTCTATCCGATTGTTCCGATGTAATCTTCTTTTGCGGTGTGTTTGTTGGGATCTGATGAATTGTGGGTTTATGACCAGATTATTCATTGAAAGTAATTGAGTTATTTCTGAACTTTATTATGTATGATTGTTATAGCTATGTAATGCTTTCCGATCTATGAGTTATCTTTGGCCAAGTTGATGAGTAGATCTTTAGTGGAAGTGGTGCATAGTAGTAGGTTCAATCTTGTGGTGTCCTCACCCAGTGACAGAAAGGGTAGCGAGGCATGTATTTGTATTGTTGCTACTAAGGGTAAAACGACGGGGTTTAATCATATTGCTTGGTTTTATTCTGTCTACATTATGTCATCTTGCTTAAAGCGTTACTCTGTTTGTCATGAACTTAATACCATAGATGCATGCTGGATATCGGTCGATTGGTGGAGTAATAGTAGTAGATGCAGAATCATTTCGGTCTACTTGTCACGGACGTAATTCCTATGTACATGATCATGCCATGAATAACATCATAACTATGCGCTTTTCTATCAATTGCCCAACAGTAATTTGTTTACCCACCGTATGTTTCGTTTTTGAGAGAGATGCCTATAGTGAAAGCTATGCCCCCCGGGTCCATCCAAACCATATTAATAAAACCCTAGTTCCCTTGTTGCAATTTATTTACTTTTATTTTACTTTGCAATTTATCTATCTACAACTATCAGATTTAATCCATGCAATTAACGAGTACAAGGGGATTGACAAACCTCTTGCCCGCATTGGGCACAAGTATTTGCTCTTCTTGTGTGTAGGCCCTGTTGATCGTTGTTCGTGTGACCTCCTACTGGTTCGATAAACCTTGGTTCTTAACTGAGGGAAATACTTTTCGCTACTATATTACTTCACCCTTCCTCTTCGGGGAAATCCCAACGCATTCACAAGTAGCAAGAATAATTTTTGGCGCCGTTGCCGGGGAGATCATTCAAAGAACGTGAAGCTTCCTTCATACAAACTATCATTTACTTGTTTACTTTTTACTTGCCTTTATTTGCTTTTGTTAGATTCCGAAAAAAAATCAAAAACACAAAAATATTTTATTTTGCTTGCTTGCTTGATGTTGTCACCATGTCGCAAGAAAACACTAAGTTGTGTGACTTCTCAAATACTAATAATAATGGTTTTATTAGTACTCCAATTGCTCCTCCCGCCACTAGTGCGGAGTCATATGATATTAATGCTGCATTGCTAAATCATGTTATGAAAGAACAATTTTCTGGAAATCCTAATGAAGATGCTGCATCCCATCTTAATACCTTCGTTGAATTATGTGATATGCAAAAGAAAAAAGATGTGGATAATGATATTATTAAGTTGAAATTATTTGCCTTCTCTTTAAGGGACATAGCTAAAACTTGGTTTTCATCCTTACCTCACAATAGTATTGATTCATGGGATAGATGTAAGGATGCCTTTATTGCTAAGTATTTTCCTCCCGCTAAGATAGTATCTCTTAGAAATCAAATCATGAACTTTAAACAACATGAGCAAGAACATGTTGCACAACCTTGGGAGAGAATGAAATTATTGATTAAGAATTGTTCCACTCATGGATTAAGCTTATGGATGATCATACAAAAAATTTATGCGGGACTAAACTTTGTTTTGAGAAATCTTCTAGACTCAGCTGCAGGTGGCACGTTTATGGGAATCACATTAGGAGAAGTTACGAAGCTTCTCGATAATATGACTGCAAATTATTCTCAGTGGCACACCGAACGAGCTCCAACTGGTAAGAAGGTAAATTCTGTCGAAGAAGTTTCTACTTTGAGTGATAAAATGGATGCTCTTGTGAATATGCTTGCTAGTAAAAATGCTCATGTTGATCCAAATGATATTCCTTTATCCACTTTGATTGAGCAAAATAGTGATGCTATTGATGTGAACTTTGTTCCAAGAAATAATTTCAACAACAATGCTTATAGAGGGAATTTCAATCCTAGGCCGTATCCCGGTAATCCCTCTAATAATTATGGTAATTCCTATGGAAATTCATATAATAATAATAATAGGATACCTACTTATCTTGAGAACAACATTAAAGAATTTATTAGTTCTCAAAAAGTTTTCAATGTTATTGTAGAAGAAAAACTAAGCAAAGTTGATGACATATCTAGAAACTTGGATAGAATTGTTCATGATGTGGATACTCTGAAAATTAAATGTTTTCCACACAAAAAGGATGAAATATCTAAATCTTTAAAGTCTATTCAAGTTACCATGGATGAAACTAGAAAGAGAATTGCAAAGATGAAAGCTAGACATGAATTTCTAGAAAAAATGCTCGCACCCGGTTTTTATGATAGTAATGATGAAGACATCAAAATGATTGGTGTGACACCTATTGAAACTTTTTTTAGTAATATAAAATTGATGAAAAAGGGACTGGAGATGAGTCAACTTTAAGTAGAAGGCGTCTCAATTGTTCGGAGGGTGATGATCTTAATGATAAAAACAACAAAAGTGGGTTTGAAGTGGTCAAAACTTTAGATAGTGATGCACCCACTACTTTGGATTACAAGGACTTTAATATGACAATTGTTCTTTGATTGAATGTATTTCCTTGTTACAATCCATGATAAATTCACCTAATGCTTATGAACAAAACAAAGCTTGTACTCAACATATCGTAGAAGCTATTATTAAAGTTCATGAAGAGAAGCTAGAATTGGAAGTATCTATACCAAGGAAATTACAAGATGAATGGGAACCTACAATTAAAGTAAAGATCAAAGATTATGAATGCAATGCTTTATGTGATCTAGGAGCTAGCATCTCTACTATACCAAAAACTTTATGTGATGTTCTAGGTCTTACCGATATGGATGAATGTTCCCTCAACTTGCATCTAGCGGATTCAACTATTAAGAAACCATTGGGTAGAATTAATGATGTTATTATAACAGAAAATAGAAATTATGTACTCATGGATTTCATAGTACTTAATATTGAATGTAATCCGTCTTGTCATATAATACTTGGTAGGCCATTTCTACGAACCATATAGGTGCTATTATTGACATGAAAGAAGGAAATATAAGATTCCAATTCCCACTAAAGAAAGGGATGGAACACTTCCCAAGGAAGAGAATTAAACCACCATATGAATCTATTATGAGAGCCACCTATGGAATTACTTTGAAAGATAACAATACTTGAAACTATGCATTATGCCTAGCTAGGGGCATAAAACAATAGCGCTTGTTGGGAGGCAACCCAATATTTATCTTTTTTGCAATTTTCTATTTTCTGTTTTTGTGTGCAAACATGATTGTTGCCTCTGTAATGATTGTGTTTTTATCTTTTAATTAGTGTTTGTGCCAAGTAAAGCCTTTGGGATGATTTGGATGATAGTTGAATTGATGCTGTTTGAAAACAGAAAGTTTTGCGCTCAGTTCAGGAATTACTAAAAATTACTGTAATGTGATTTTGATCTGAAATGTTTACACAGTATTGAGAAACAAATTTCCCACGTTGTACTAATTTTTCAGAATTTTTTGAGTTCCAGAAGTATGGTTTTAGTTCAGATCATTACAGATTGTTCTGTTTTAGACAGATTCTTTTTTTATTGCATAGTGTGTTTATTTTGATGAAACTATGGATTATATCGGGGGATATAAGTCATGGAAAAGTTAGAATACAGTAGGTATTATGCAGGAACAATTATGAATTGGTTTATAACAGTACCTAAGTTTAGGGTTTACCGATTATACTAACAGATCTCACGAAGTTTCTGTTGAGTTTTGTGTGCTGAAGTTTTCAAGTTTTGGGTGAGATTTCGATGGATGAAGGAATAAGGAGTGGCAAGAGCCTAAGCTTGGGGATGCCCAAGGCACCCCAAGGTAATTTTCTAGGAAGACTCAAGCATCTAAGCTTGGGGATGCCCCGGGATGGCATCCCCTCTTTCGTCCACAATTCATCGGTATGTTACTTGAGGCTATATTTTTATTCATCACGTGATATGAGTTTTGCTTGGAGCATCGTGTATTATATTTCATTTTGCTTGCCGGTTTCCACAATCATTCTTCTCTGAACACACCTTTTGATAGAGACACACATTAATCATGATTTATTAGAATACTCTTTGTGCTCCACTTATATCTTTTGAGTCGGGCAGTTGCTCATGTGCTTCACTTATATCTTTAGAGCACAACGGTAGGCATATTTTATAGAAATATTTTGCATTCTCATGCTTCACTTAAATCTTTTTGAGAATGTTAGGAAGTAGTAATTTGCATGGGTTATAATGACTACTTCAAGAATGATAGGTATATAAGAGTGATATAATAAAAACTTTCATGTGAGATCAATGAATATAAGAAGCGTGTGAGTTAATTATATTGATGTGGTAATATGAAAGGGTATTAGTTCATAATCATTAGTTAGTAAAAATAAAGGTATTAAAGCTTGTTATGATTACTCATTTAAGTGTCCATCATGGCATGACGGGGATGTTGGAGCATATTTATTCCTCACCGAAATCCTTTGTGCTGTCAAATCGGGGGCGCACGATGGTTAACTCCTCCCAACCTCCCCCCTAGGGGCATGCGAGAATACTTTGCTTCGACGGCTAATAACACTTTCACAATAAGTATATGAGTTCTTTATGACTAATGTGAGTTCATGGACTAATACGGCACTCCCACCTATCCATATATTGCTAGCCTCTCCGGTACCGTGCATTTCCCTTTCTCACATCGAGAGTTGGTGCAAACTTCGCCGGTGCATCCAGCCCCGTGATATGATACGCTCTATCACAAATAAGCCTTGTTATATCCTTCCTAAAAACAGCTACCATACCTACCTATTATGGCATTTTCATAGCCATTCCGAGATATATTGCCATGCAACTTCCACGGTTACTATCCACATGACTTGTGAGTTCATCGTCATATTGCTTTGCATGATCATATAGAGCTGACATGATATTTATGGCAAAGCCATCATTAATCATTGTAATACATGTTATGCTAGATCATTGCACATCCTGGTACACTGCCAGAGGCATTCATATAGAGTTATATTGTTTCAGTTTATCGAGTTGTAAGTAAAAAGAAGTGTGATGATCATCATTATTAGAGCATTGTCCCAGTGAGGTAAAGAATGATGGAGACTAATGAGTCCTTACAAAAGTGGGGATGAGGTTCATGATACTTCTAAAAAAATGAGAAAAAAAAAGAAAAAAAAAGAAAAATGAGAGAAAAAGAGAGAAGGGACAATGCTACTATCCTTTTACCACACTTGTGCTTCAAAGTAGCACCATGTTCTTCATATAGAGAGTCTCCATGATTTGTCACTTTCATATACTAGTGGGCATTTTTATATTATAGAACTTGGCTTGTATATTCCGATGATGGGCTTCCTCAAACGCCCGAGGTCTTCATGAGCAAGCAAGTTGGATGCACACCCACCTTGTTTCAGTCGTGAGCTTTCATACACTTATAGCTCTAGTGCATCCGTTGCATGGCAATCCCTACTCCTCGCATTGATATCGATTGCTAGGCCTCTCCATTGCCTAACGGTCCACCGAGTTGATGCGAGACTTTCTCCAGTTTTTGTCTTTCCTTATAAACCTCTACCAACATATTCTATTCCACCTGTAGTGCTAAGTCCACGCCTCACGCTCATATATTGAGTGAAGTTAAAAATGCTGAAGCACATGAAAAGGTATGATACAATTGCTTGGTTTGGCACCGAGGTGCTCAACGATTTGTACTGATGTGAGGAAGACGGAGTCATGCCATGCTTACATAATTCAATGAGTAGGGATAACATTCGTTAAGCATCGTTTATTTTGAAGAGTAATGATTATTTGCTAGTATTCATGGATATTATTATTACTTCATAGTTTCTCAATTATTCATACCATAAAGAGATTACATGATAAAGACATGTTAGGTAGCATTCAACATCAAAAATTCTGTTTTTATCATTCACCTACTCGAGGACGAGCAGGAATTAAGCTTGGGGATGCTGATATGTCTCCAACGTATCTATAATTTTTGATGTTTTCATGCTATTAGATTATCAATCTTATATGCTTTATTTGCAATTTTATATCATTTTTGGGAACTAACCTATTAACCTAGTGCCAAGTGCCAGTTGCTGTTTTCTGCTTGTTTTTGGTTTTTCAGGAAATCCCTATCAAACGGAGTCCAAATGCTACGAAACCTTTTTGTGATTTTTTCTGGACCAGAAGGGACCCTAGAAGCTTCGGGGGAGGACCAGAAGCCAGACGAGGAAGCAACAAGGCAACTGGGCGCGCCCAGGGGGTAGGGCGCTCCCAGTTGTCTTGTGGGCCCCCTGTGGCTCCGCTTGACCTAATTCCAACGCTATAAATTCCCAAATATTCAGAAACCCCCAGATATCCAGATGAAACAAGTTCTCCACCACCGCAAGTCTCTGTTCTTCCTCGATCCCATCTGGAGGGCCGTTCCGGCACTCTATCGGAGGGGGGGATCGATCACGGAGGGCCTCTTCATCACCCTTGCTGCCTCTCCGATGATGTGTGAGTAATTCCTCACAGGACCTACGGGTCCATAGCAGTAGCGTTACTCTGTTTGTCATGAACTTAATACCATAGATGCATGCTGGATAGCGGTCGATTGGTGGAGTAATAGTAGTAGATGCAGAATCATTTCGGTCTACTTGTCATGGACGTAATGCCTATGTACATGATCATGCCATGAATAACATCATAACTATGCGCTTTTCTATCAATTGCCCAACAGTAATTTGTTTACCCACCGTATATTTCGTTCTTGAGAGAGATGCCTCTAGTGAAAGCTATGGCCCCCGGGTCCATCCAAACCATATTACTAAAACCCTAGTTCCCTTGCTGCAATTTATTTACTTTTATTTTACTTTGCAATTTATCTATCTACAACTATCAGATTTAATCCTTGCAATTAACGAGTACAAGGGGATTGACAACCCTCTTGCCCGCGTTGGGTGCAAGTATTTGCTCTTCTTGTGTGTAGGCCCTGTTGACCGTTGTTCGTGTGACCTCCTACTGGTTCGATAAACCTTGGTTCTTAACAGAGGGAAATACTTTTCGCTACTATACTACTTCACCCTTCCTCTTCGGGGAAATCCCAACGCATTCACAACTAGAAGACTTTCCCACGATTGCCACATAAACTTTAATGATCTATCCACGTGCTACTCCCTCTGTAAAGAAATATAAGAGCATTTAGATCACTACTTTAATGATCTAAACGCTCTTATATTTCTTTACAGAGGGAGTACATGGCAATCATGGGAATTTCGCAGAGTAACTAATTTCTTGTGTTATGTACTAAGTGGTAAGATTGTAAGCCTCATGTAAGGAAACAACATGAGTCCTGGACAACAGGTCGGTAAGACTCGGGCACCAACTTGATGGTTATTGTCATTTTAGTGGCGAGCACAAAATCGCGCCCACCACCGCTACTAGAGTTACCAGTGGCGGGCACGTATTGTGGCCCGCCACTGGTATTTTTGGACAAATTTGCCGCGGGACCAAAAATTACAGTGGCGGGCGCATGCTGCTGCCTGCCACTGGTAACTCTTGTAGCAGTGGTGGGCATTGTTTCATGCCCGCCACTGGTAACTTTTTTCCCACGACAAATCTGGAAAGTTGTTACCAGTGGCTGGTGCAAACTGGTGCCCGCCACTGGTAAGCCTATAGCAGTGGCAGGCAGGTTTTTGGCACCTGCCACTGGTAATTTTTTAGATTACTAGTGGCAGGCGCTAGACTGCGCCCGCCACTAATGTGAGTTCATCTATAAGCCTTTTCCCAGTAGTGTGGATGCTGTTAATGGGTATCAGATCCAAAACCCGCACCCGATAGCTAAACAGCAACCCGTTACAGTGGCTACCACATGTCGGTTAGCCTTGACGAAAACACTTCCATGACGCGTCATTTATCATCACGGAAGTGTAAATAGGTTTTTGTCATGGAACACTTCCGCGACAGCACAGGTATGACTATCTTGATTCTGTTATAAAATCGTCACAGATGTACATACATGAAAAAAGTGACCTACTGTGTCAAACGCGTATCATCACGGATGTGTTTCTTTTTTGATAGTGCAATCGGTAGACTGACAAACTGACAACACAGTAAATGAGTTACCGTACCTACATGCCCCATTATCATTGTTATTCATGGTCACATTGACAGACTTGGAGTCCTGTCCTGGCTTCTTAAACTTGTTCGGGCACTTGTTGGCCCAATGATTTTCGACACCAGAAGTGAAGCAGCCATCTTTATTTTTGTCCTTCTTGATGTTCTTCTTACCCTTCTTCTTGAAGTCGGTATTCTGCTGGACCCCGTTATTTCCCTTGAACTTGTGGAAGTTCTTCTGTAGCATATTGGCGACAGAAATTCCCTCGGACCCTTTACCGTGCGAGTCCTTTGCTGTCGAATTCTGCTCAATACTCAGATGACCGATGACATCCTCTACTGAGAATTCACGTCTCTGATGTTTCAGAGTAGTAGCAAAGCTCCTCCAGGAAGGAGGCAGTTTAGCAATTATGCATCCCGTGACAAACTTGCCTAGTAACTCACACTTGAGGAGCTCGAGCTCCTTAATGATGCACTGTATCTCATGAGCCTGGTCTAATACAGTGCGGTTCTCAACCATCATGTAATCATGGAATTTCTCCATGACATGCATCTCGCTTCCAGCATCGGTTACGCCGAATTTAGCTTCGAGCGCATCCCACAAGTCCTTGGCAACCCGCATATGTAAATATGCGTCAACTAGCTTGTCTTCGATCACACTCAGAACAGCTCCAACAAAGACGATGGTGGCCTCCTTGAATGCCTTCTCCTGTACAGGAGTAATCGTTCCTTCAGGAGCGTCACTAATGACCCAGAACACGTTCATCACTGTGAGTCACAAAGTAGTTTTGGTCTACCAACGCTTAAAATGCGTACCCGCAAAGCCATGAATCAAAAATTGCCTGCAAACATTAGGTTTTTTGATTGTCGAGTAAATTAGCAATTTTTCGATTAATCTAATCCAGAAATAAATCACGAACATGGCATTGACAGTATTACTCTCATACTGATATCTAACCATGCAAGCTTGTACTACGCATGCAACAGATATATCTACGCAAACAGCAAGCAAGGCGAACACAGTAATAATCAGAAGAGGGATAAACAAATTATACCCTCCAGTAGGCCAGGTCATAGCCGCGGCGGTGGCAGCTTCCTTAGCGGCCTTCTTGTGATAGCCTGGCTTAATAGGGATGATAGACTACTCATATCAATAAGGAATTCCTTCTTTTCCAGGAGCCCATTCGGAAAGAACTCCAAAGTTAAGCGTGCTCAACTTGGAGTAATTTCAGGATGGGTGACCGACTGGGAAGTTGGTCCCGGGTGCGCACGAGTGAGGACAAAGTGCGCAGAAAAGACTAGTATTGATCTGTGGGGCCAGTCTAGATCCCGCCAGGAGTAACGACCACCGGCGGGTGTGTCCGGGGCGTTACAAGTTGGTATCAGAGCCGACCCTCGCGGTTACACGGATGTTTGCGGACAGGTGCACGGTCATGTTGTGCATGACGTTTGTGACCCGTCGTGGCACACGGCATGGCACATGTGCCGGACTGGATGCACAGACGTATGTGCCAAGAGGGAACGTTCTTGTGGCCCGACGAGGACGTCGGTTCCTCTGAGTGGGGGTGTATGTGATAGCCTGGCTTAATAGGGATGATAGACTACTCATATCAATAAGGAATTCCTTCTTTTCTGGGAGCCCATTCAGAAAGAACTCCAAAGTTAAGCGTGCTCAGCTTGGAGTAATTTCAGGATGGGTGACCGACCGGGAAGTTGGTCCCGGGTGCGCATGAGTGAGGACAAAGTGCGCAAAAAAGACTAGTATTGATCTGTGGGGCCAGTCTAGATCCCGCCAGGAGTAACGACCACCGGCGGGTGTGTCCGGGGCGTTACACTTCTTCTCGGCAGGGTTCTGCTCGGCTTCAGTGGACATGATGATGTCGAAGGTGATGAGGATGTAGACGAAGTAGTGGAGGAAGATGAATAGCGGGGAGCAGTCGTGTAGGAGACGCTCCCCAAAAACCGAATTGCCCTTCTCCTAGTGCAGGATCGCAAAGGACGGGATTTTGGAGGGTACAGCCGTGCACGCGGTGGATGGGATGGGATCACCAGAAACAGCAGCCGCGTGTGGAACGACAGTGGGCAGTGCGCGAGGAGGCAGAGCAGATGCGATCTGATCTGTGTGATGACTAGGGTTGTCGACGCCTCCAATATATAGTCGGTCGTGGTTGGGAGATGTGGGCTGGACCCACGCCCGAGTCGGCAACAACCCATGATCTGACGTCTCAGATTCGTGGCGCGTCCGTTAATGACTCATAATTAATTGTCAATTAATTATCCATTTCTGATCGGCAAAAATTAAGAGCACACATGGCATAGGTCTGAGCTCAGCTCGATCACGAAACACGACGCGCACGCGGGCTGCAGAGGAGGAGCACGGGAACCACTCTTCTCTAGCTCCAATAGCATGTGGAAGAGGATCCCTTTTAAGGAGGTCCAAAACTTCCTCCACTTCCGGGGTGGTACTAAACTTCCCACCACCTTCCTTGTCATGACACCTACATGGGCCCTTAGAGATTTTTCTGAAATTGTTTTGTGGGCCTAAAGCCCACCCTATATTTCAACATGCTCATGGTCTCATGATTTTATGTGATCTAAATTTACTCGTGCCACACGTGATCGCCTCTTCCGCTGCGTCTCCAAACCACGGCACCACCTCATGATTCCGCCTCTCTCCCTTTCCGGTGCTCACTTCCCGGCGAGTTGAGAAAAGTATATCTATCATTAGCTAATTCCTATGGGCATCTTGTTTACATGGAGTGCTCTCGTGCCTATTCAACCATCTGTCTAGACCTACATGTGGATGCAAGAAAGGGATATACAGTTAGTTGAGTATATAGCCTAAAACTACCACAACCGAGGCATGTGTTTCCAAAAACTACCACTTTTCAGGCGCGTGACAAAAACCTGCCACTTTGAGGATAATTTTCTGCAAAGACCTACCAGGTTGCACTGATGATCGGTTCAGTCAGATTTGATCATGATTATGATAGGCCTGGCCCACATGTCATGGATAATGTGCCACAAAAGTCTTTGACCGTTATGTTGGACGTTATAACAGGTGGGACCCATGTGTCAGTTTTATCTTCCTATAAAAAACTCCCCACCAAATAAAAAAAAACTCCCTCAGGAGAGGAGGCGCCGGGCGACCTCGCCCTTGCCGCCCGGCATGCACGGCCAGCACTTCAGCTCGTGTAGCCATGCAGGCCAGGCCATCCTCCAGCGCCCTGCATGTGGAGTCCGGGAAGAGCTTGTACATGGCCCAGCAGCGGCACGTTCGGTGGCGAGCAGGCAGGACGTGGAGGTGAGCGCGATGCGGTGTGAGCCCTGGAGCGAGGCCAAAATCACTGTTTTGACCCTTTTTTGAAAGTTCAGCAAGATCTGACCCCACTTTGTAAAAATTTCGGGATCTGACCCTTTTTCCTACCGCCAGGGTCGATGGTGGTAGGGTATAACTGCCTACCGCCGGACAGTCCGGCGGTAGGGTTAACGGCAGTCGCTGACAGCCAATGGTGGATGCTGACGTGGATTAACGGCCTACCGCCAGACAGACGGGGTGGTTGCTAGGTAAACCCTACCGGCAATGAGGCCGGTGGTAGGGTTTAAAGCACCAAAACCCTGAATACGGTACTGTTGTTTGGGAGGAAAATAATAGGGCGGTAGGTCATGAACCCTACCGCCAACATGCCTAGCGGTAGGTAGTAGAGGCCTACCACGAACGTCCTCGGCGGTAGGTATTGAACACCCCCTAAGGGGGGGAATCGGTACTGTTGCTCGGAGTTAAAAAAATTGACGGTAGGGTGTGCAACCCTACCACCAGAGACTATGGTGGTAGGGTTCTGTCCCCTTTAAACCTAATTTTCCTTTCTACAAAACTTCATCATTCAATGTTAATAGCATGACACAATAAAAAATTTCATCGCACGGTATAATATAGTATGCAAATGAAAGTTAGGACCACTCATCATAATATGCATCACACATCGAAATGAAAGATAGTTTAACATATCCAACATAGCAAATAGTTTTACATGTCCAACATAGCAAATAGTTTAGCAAATCGACGATAGCAAGTTGTTCAACATAGCCAACAAGTTCTAGTTCAGCTCAACACAAAGCAAATAGTTCTACATGACCATATCACTTAGTCTTGCTCCCCCTCTTGGCGGTACGCTCCTCGTTTTTCTTTGAGCGGGTCTCTTGCGTTGTTGTTCCATGACGAGGACGATCTTTGAGAAACGGTGATGGACTCTTCCATTGCTTTTTTGGTTGATGCCCCCTTTTATCCTGGGTTGGTTGAGTGGGTGGAGGTCCGTCATCCTCGTAGTAGTCCTCCTCGTCACCCTCGTCATAGCCCTCCTCGTCACCCTCTTCCTATTCTCCCTTGGCTTTCTCCTCATCTTCCTCGTCTTCCTCGTCCTCCTCAACATGGCAAGACGACAAGGTGGCATGGCTAGAGGAAGCTGCGCCGGCATGGCTCGAGGAAGCGACGATACGTGTTGACGGGCCAGGAACATGCACATCAGCCGAGGTAGCGCACCCAAGAATGCTCACTAGCTTTCGACAACGGTTCATGAACTTCTGCAAGAACACATAAACCAAAACATGATATGGATCAAGGTTATGGTTATGGATCTAGTGACAAATACTATACTAGATTATGGCTAGGCTCAAAGTAAGTGACAAAAACATGATATGGACCAAGGTTATGGTTACTCGAACATATGGCTGGGCTCAAGCTTACTTTCGTCACTTCCCTCAGCGAGTTGTTAGATTCCGCGGTCCCGGGGTCGTGCACTAGCGCATTTGAGGCATCGAAAATGCTTCTATTCAGCTTGGAAGCTTGCAAATGTCAGCATCATGAATAAATTAGTGACAATGACTATAGTAGATTCTCCTCCAAATGTCGTCTCCAAACAATTGAACACAACTTACCACTCTATTCATAAGGGGTGCATACTCCCTAAATTCACCTTGGGTCTCTAATGTTGGCATTATAGGCTTCTTCCTCGGGGTCATCATCCTATAGTGATGTGATATCCGTCGTGGTCCACTGTGGCCTCAGGCGCACACGGTACTTTATGCCATCATCAAACCACCTCAGATGCTCCTTGTATGCCTCCCAGTTGACCAGTGTCTTATCTCGTTCTTTGTGATACCACCTCTCCCCCCACATTTGCACATAGTCCTTGTGCTCATTTGCCCAGTCAGAGATCGACTGGCAATTCTGTCTATTCATCTTGCAAGGCAAAAGAAACAATGAACTATCAGAAATCATTGAGTCTTGTTTCTTGTAGGTTAAGAATTCAATGAGACTTGTAGCAACAAACAATAAGAAACCATAAAAAGAACAAAAGATAAAGGATTAGTCACTCACCTGTGAAGGTCGATGCCACCAGTGTTGGAAACCGCCGGTGGGGTGCGTTGGATCCTACTGAATTGCGTCACCACACACTGTGGTTCATGCCACTCGACAGCATACACACATATCATTGGGACCCTAGCCCGCCAGATGGTTTTGTCCCTCATGCACATCTCGTTCAGCTCGAAACCCCACTCTGTACTATACGGCAACCAATTAACCCGCAGACAAATTTGGTAGGTCTTCCTAACCAACCGTGAAAGTGGTTACAAGAAATTACTACCAAGCGGTTTACCTAGTGATATGTTAGGTTGTCCAGCTCGTTTGTGAAGGCCTTGTACAATGCATTGGACTTGCCCGTGAAGACTTTAAACCTATCCCAAGAGTACGCGACGGTGGGGTATCGAGAAGTGTTGTCTTCTTCGCCATAGTCCGTCCAAGGAAGCCGGGGATGTTTTTCAGGACGACCAACCGGCAACCTCTCCCACATCCAAATCGAGAGGCCCCAGGCACATCCACACATACCAGACTTTTCTTTGGTCCTCTAACATGCGTCGTCCAACTACAAACTTCAATTCATGATTACATGCCACAATTCAAAAAAGCATACATACAACCATAAAGGACTATTGCGTTGGCTTCTTACCGAACGGTATAAGTACGCGAGGCCGGTAGACCCCCAGCTATAACCTGCATCCCAGTCAGCCAGGAAGTCTAGATACATCCATAGGGCAGTGTCCCCCGAGCAGTCTGGAAACACGACCCCTGTTAGGAGATACCACAAGTAGGCCCTCGCGTACTGCTCCACGGTCCGCGCGTCGGCATCTTGCGGGCATCCGGACCGGTTGGCAGCGAGCCATTTTAATGGGATACCGGGTGTTCAGTTATCCGGCATGCCCTGGGCCTCATTACGGATAGATGGGGGGCAATCACCGATGAGGCTGACAACCCTCTCCCACCAATTGTTCTTCTCCACTCGCCCAATGAGAGGCTGGCCCTGGAGCGGTAGGGCCGTGATCATGGTGAAGTCTTCGAGAGTCACCGTCATCTCATCACAAGGGAGATGGAAACTGTGCGTCTCAGGCCGCCAATGGTCCATCAGGGATGTGAGAGCTGAGTGGAGGAGCGTCGGCGGCGCACGCTTGAACTGAAGCACAAATGGTGGCAGCCTGGCTTTCTCGAAGTACGGCTCGAACCGAACATCGTATGCCACCTGGCAGGCCTTCGTGTGACCTCTCATACGCACTGGTGGTAGTGACGGTGTCCTGGATTAGGGGTTGCTAACCGGGCCGACCTGTCTCCTCGGTTGGGCCGATGTACCCCCGTACGTAACCAAGATGGACTCCGGAGATTGTACATGGGAGGCGTGATCGACGCTGTCTCTGCCGAAGACTTGCAGTACACTTCAAGATTTGTCCAGCCGCCTTATTCCTAGATACCGACATTGTAACCCTAGGTGCCCTCTCTGGCGTATATATAAGCCGTGGGGTTTAGTCCGTAAAGGGGACATCAACGCAACATTGCTTACCTAGCCATAGAAGTTAGACTCATATTACGATCTCGAGGTAGATCAACTCTGTACTCGATACATCTTAATCAATATAACAGAAGTAGGACGTAGGGTTTTACCTCCATTAAGAGGGCCCGAACCTGGGTAAACATCGTCTTCATCGTCTCCATTACCATCGATCCGAGATCCGCAGCTCGGGACCCCCTACCCCGAGGTCTGCCAGTTTTTACACCAACACTGGTGCTTCCATTGAGAGTTCCGCTGTGCGATCACCGGAAGGGTCGATGGCTTATCTACGGATCAATCACGCTAACAGATGTGGGGACGTCTACATCCCCGGACAGCTGTTTGTCTTCGGCAGCATGATGTTCTGCGCCGATTCGACGGGACACCTGACTTCCATCGAGAACTACGCCCCAGGACGGGTCGTAACTTTCGCTGGCCTCGAGTACACTACCGATTCCCGCGGCGAACTCGTCCTATCGGGATGGACGCCCGGCCTGATCGAAAACTCGGCCGGTTCTGGAGGCTCGACCCCGGAACCGAACTCTATCATGACATCTTTTGAGACTACCGACGCCACTCCGGCTGATCTCCCCTTGACCACTAGTTCGGAGAGAGATCAGGCTCCCACTCCTGAAGCGGTGCCAGAGGTGATTTCGAATCAAAACTCCGAATTACGTTCAGACTCCCTTTGCTCCGAAGACGCGCCTGGTCACACACCGGATGTGCTTCGAATCAGCCCTGCCTACGGCGTATCCATGGATCCCGAAGAGTTATCTCACCTTGATGAGATGCTTTGCCGCATCCAGAGCATGTCCATCTCGGACGGCAAGACTTTGGTTTACGAGCAGATCGGACTTAAAGCCGATGATAGGGAAATTTACGTCCCACCCACCACCCACCTAGTCGCCACGATCGATGATTTAACCGACGTGTTGGACTATGGCGAACCCTCAGATATGGAGGAGGACGCCGACGGCCCCATCGAAAACACCTTGCCCTCAGTCAATACGGGCAGGTGGACCGCCACATCCACCTACGATGTCTATATGGTGGACACCCCCAAGTCCCCTCCAAGACGCCGGCGACGGCGCCGGAGGGGCAATAATGGGGAACCCAGTGCCAACGACGCAATAGCCAATAACGGCAACGAGGAGGACGGCGACGCTGATAACCCTGAGGAGGACATTCAAGCCTCCCCAGTAAGGAACGGCACACCAGACCGACCTCTTGTGGACTCTGATCCCGATGACCTCTTCGAAGGGGCCGATGACAATTACATGCCGGAGTCTGAGGAAGACGACAGCCTCGGTACCAAGGACTTCATCATCCCCGATGACCCTTTCGAACAAGAACGCTTCCGGCGATGCCTCGTCGCGACGGCCCGGAGCTTAAAACGCAAGCAGCAGTAGCTGCAGGAAAATACCGACGCGCTAAATGAAAAGTGGGTTGAAGTGCTTTCCATCGAGCAGGATATGGAAAACCGACGCCATAGTGCGCCGAAGTCTTACCCACGCAGGCGCCTCCTACCAGAATTTGATGAAGAGCTTGCTGACGACCTCGATCGGCCCCCTAGAGGCCGGGACAGGCCAAGACAAGAAGACCAGGGTGAAAGGACACCTCCACACCGTCATGGTAAAGATCCCGTGGACTACCTGGATCCTCGCGACGCTAGACGTCGTATTGAAGAAAACAGGGCTCCCCCTCGGTCCATCTATGGATCAAGGGGATGTGCCCCCGCTGGGCCCAACGGCTATGATGCCTGGATGGACAGGAATGACCGTGCCCGAGATCAAGCTTACTCACGGCTCTCTCCCGAGACCGGACGAGATCGTCCTCGGTCCCAAGGTCCAGCTCACCCAATCTGCTTTATAGACATGGTGATGGAGCATCAGTTCCCGGAAGGGTTTAAACCCATTAACATAGAATCATGCGACGGTACCACGGACCCAGCAGTTTGGATCGAGGATTTCCTCCTACACATACATATGGCCAATGGAGATGACCTCCATGCTATCAAATATCTGCCGCTCAAGTTAAAGGGGCCGGCGAGACACTGGCTTAATAGCCTCCCTCCTCACTCTATCGGTAGCTGGGAGGCCCTAGAAGACGCTTTTCGGGCAAACTTCCAGGGCACATATGTCCGACCTCCGGACGCTGATGACCTCAGCCGAGTTACCCAGCAGCCAGGTGAATCAGCCCAGAAATTCAGGAACAGGTTCCTCACCAAGAAGAACCAGATTATAGACTGCTCCGATGCCGAGGCCATCGCCGCCTTCAAAAATAATATTCGAGATGAATGGCTAGCCCGACAACTCGGCCAGGATAAGCCGAGGACTATGGCCGCCCTGACATCCCTGATGACCCGCTTTTGCACGGGAGAGGATAGCTGGCTCGCCCGAAGTACTCATAACGGCGAGGTAGGCACCTCGGAAACCCGCGACGCCAATGGAAAACCGAAGCCCAATAAAAATAAGCGCAGGTATAAAAACGGCGGAAGCGACACTGAAGACGCCGCGGTCAATGCTGGATTCGCCGGACCTAAATCCGGGCAGAAAAGAAAACCCTATAAGGGGAACAAAGACGGACCTTGCCAGCTTGACAGGCTCCTGGACTGCCCATGTGGGATTCACGGTACTCAGGAAAAACCAGGAACACACACTAATAGGAATTGCTGGGTCTCCAAACAAGCTGGCAAGATAGCGGCAGAGGGTCAGAATAAAACCCAACACCGCAGCAACGACGAGGATGAACCTCGCCAGCCCAATAATGGAGGGCAAAAGAAATTTCCCAATGAGGTAACAGAGGTCAATATGATCTATGTCACCCACATCCCTAAACGGGAGAGAAAGCGTGTGCTTCGGGATATATATGCATTGGAGCCAGTCGCCCCGAAGTATAGCCCATGGTCGGCTTACCCGATCACTTTCGACAAGCACGATCATCCGACCAGCATCAGGCATGGCAGATCTGCGGCGCTCGTTCTGGACCCTATTGTTGATGGTTATCATCTAACACGCGTCTTGATGGACGGGGGAAGCAGTCTTAACCTCATCTACGAGGACACGGTTCGGAAGATGGGCATTGACTCATCTCGGATAAAGCCGAGCTCTACCACCTTTATAAAAGGTGTCATTCCGGGCATTGAGGCCCGTTGTACCGGGACAGTCACCCTCGAGGTAGTCTTCGGTTCGCCCGAGAACTTCAAAACCGAGGAGTTAATCCTCGACATTGTACCCTTCCGGAGTGGATACCACGTGCTCTTAGGACGCACCGCCTTTGCACGCTTCAACGCAGTCCCCCATTACGCCTACCTCAAGCTCAAAATGCCGGGACCCAATGGTGTCATCACAGTCAATGGTAACACCGAACGTTCACTCCAGACAGAGGAATAGACCGCGGCTTTTGCAGCCGAGGTCCAAGCGTCCGAGGAGGCAGCCCGCAGCGATAAACACGCTGCTCGCTCTTTGAAGCGACCCGGGCTGCACAAGTCGACCTCGGCCAGCTACCCCCGCACCCGAAATAGGGATGCGGGCTCCTCGCGTGCCCCAGCTGCGGGCACTACGTCCCCAGGGTGCACAACTTCGCACTCAAAATTCCCTGGGATGCCGAGGAGCCAATACAACTACCCACACATCACGCGCGGATTTACCACGTGAAGACAAGGCTTAGAGCCCCTGCACAGGCAGGCATCGGTAAAAGAAGTAGCCGAGCATCACTACATCTCTGTGGCCTTAACCACAGAAACGATGCCGGCAAACACCTCCCTTTGAGGAACTCAGTCAATCAAACACTTAGAGTGTATAAAGGGCCGGTCAGGCATCGGCCTTCGTAAATCAGTCGTCATTAATCAAGAGCGATCTGGTCGATAGTTCGGAAACGCAGACGTGGGGCAGGCTTCGGTCCGGATCCTTTAAAATCCGTCAGTAATTATCCGACCTGTTTTTTCCTCTTTCTTCCTTACTATTCACGTTGTATTCTTTCGATTACTCTCGTCACACCTGGGCATGTACATGATTGACACTTTGAAATAAAGAAACCGTGCCCATTCAAGGTCTCTATTGTATTATCAGCATAGCTCCGGGACGATGAAGTATTTCATAAAAGATACAATTGTATAGGAAAGTCCGATGTATTCGGCGTCCCGGATTTTTGGCCTTATATGCATCAGTTTCGAACCTAGATTTCGGTCAATAGTTGGGTTGCCCGGCTCCTATGTGTACCCCTTACGTTCCCGATGTATTCGGCTAAGGGCGTAACGGGAGAACCACTGCGATTGCGCTGCCAAGTTAATTGGCATGGCGCCTCAGTGGAGAAAGCCGAAAACTGACTATCTAGGTAAGCGCAAACTGGTCTGCCATCCGGAGACCGCGTCAAGCGATGTGACGATAGAGATCACCCGTGTCAAACAAAGGGCTTTTATATCTAGCCGAAGTGTGCCATGGCCTAGACCTCGGCCGCGTTGGCCGCACACTCCCTATGCCGGGGGCTGGTCCTCAGCCCCCACAGTCAAGCTCCTATGACTAAATGAAAGAAGTCAAGCCACTATAGTCCGATTGCCTAGTTCCTTTAAGTCATTGACTGCCTCCGGGTACCGAGACGTCGGCCAAGGGTCAAGTTTGCCTTAAGGAACACCCTCTGTATAACCTACATTGGGGCTTAAGCCGACGACTGGCCACTCTCATTTTAAACAGTCATATTGGAGGAATAATCGCATGCTATAATAAAAACACATGGAATCTCAAGCCATCTTCATTTAAACACAAGATAAAGTTTTTACATTATAACACTCTGGCATTCCGGAGCATCACTTAAAAATACAGAGTGTCCTTGGGGCACATGGCCTCGGTGGTCCGAGCTCCCGCCTCAACTTCGGTAAAAAACTGCTCGGCGGTCCGTGGCTTGTCGGCAGGAGGGCCAGCGGCACACGTCTCCACATCAACCTTGCGGAAGTGAGTCTTCACACAAGCGTATGCCCTCCGCGCCCCTTCGAAGCACGCAGACCTCTTCCAGCGCTCAACGCAGGGCACGGCATTCTAGAGACGGGCCGTCAGGCCGAATAAACTCTTCGGCATGGCTTCGGCAGGCCATAAAGCGACGCAGAGGTCCTGGAGCGCCGGCCTTGTCATGCGGAACAGCTCGACCAGCTGCTTCACTCGATGATTCAGCAGCTGCGCAGACGGTGATCCCGGGAATTGACCCCAAAAGGCTTTCTCCGCCTCATGGCCCGCCAGCTGGCCGAAATATGCCACCGCATCCTCCGCGCTCTGCGGGAGATCCTCGAAGACCTCTGCGGAACGCCATAATTGGGTGAGCTTGACACACCCTTTGCTGCCAAATGCACACTGCAGCAACAATTTCTTACCCGAGGCGATCTGCTCCACTTGCTGGAGCACCTCGTGGTCCGCTCGGGCCGAGGTCTTGAGCTCGGAGTAGGCATGCTGCAGCTTCTCGAGCTCCTCCTTCGTCCGCTGCCCCTCCTCCTGAAGTTTGTCACGTGCTTTGAACACGCCCTTCAGGGTCTCCTAGACCTCTAGCACCCGTGCCTGGTGCTTCTCTCCGGCCGCCTTCTCGGCAGCCCGCGCCTTCTCGGCCACGGCGGCAGCAGCCTCCTACTGCCGCACCTCTTTTCGAGCTCTGTCTAGCTCGGCCTTGAGCATCTCCAGCTCCGCTGTCCACATAGTTCGGCCTTAGTTGTTTTCTTTCATACACATTACACATATGTAGTAAAAATGCACAGCAAGCTTCAACTTGCTTACCTCGAGATTGCTCAAGTTTCCGGTTCATCTCCGCCTTCTCTTCGGAGACGGAGTCCGGAACCGAGGTTGCACCTTGGAACATAACGGATTCTCATTATAAAGGGAACAATTACGATCACTTATCGGCTCCTTCTTCTTCACACGACCCCGATGCCGGTTTCTTGAATCCGCCTTCGGGCTCGGGGGCTACTCACTCACTAAGCCGTTTAGTAGGCTGTACTTCTATGTCCTCGGACAAAATTCATAAAACAAACAGCTACAAAACAACAAAATTGAATACGCATAAGGCGTACCTCGAAACCTGCTATGAGGTTCTTAAAAACCTCGTGCAGGCCGGCCCCTGCGGACCGGTAGCCTTGCAGCGTCGTGCCTATCAAGGCACGGTGCTCCTCCTTAATGGAAGAGCCCTTCAGGGCGTCCTCCATCTCCTCGGTCCACCCCGCGCTGGCCCGTCCTTGGACAGGGGGCTCAGGTGGAGGGAGGACCTCGGGTGCCTCCACCCATGCAGCCTCCATCTGGGGTGGTGGTGCCGAGGTAGATGCCGACTGGGCCAGTGATTGGCCCAGCCCTTCTACGATGACCTCGGGGTGTTCCGTCCCCGGGTCTTATTGGGCCGAGGAAATGACCTCGGCCGTGATCACCAACTTGTTGGCCCCCGTCGAGTTGACGTCGGGGATCAGGGTGGATGTCGCCTCCCCTAGCCCATCACGCTTCGGGGTAGAAGCGGCGGGCTCTGGAGTCCCGCTGGTGGATGGCAGCCCGCTTGAAGAACCACTGGGGATTACCCTCGGCGGGCTGCGTGGGAAAAATTGCTGCTGTAAGATTTCCCTTGCTGAAAAAAGTGACTCAAGGAAAGAAGATAAGGACAAGGGCTTACCCTCGGGGTGCCGGCTTCTTCCTCCCCACAGCTAGGAGGTCTTCCTCTGAGTCCCTGGAGAGCCCGGCCCTCTCCGACGACTTGTTAGCGTCCTCGGGAGAGGCTCGCCTTGGCCTCTTTGGGCCCTTTGGTGGCATGTCCACGTCGGCGTCTTCTAACGCCGACCTCTTCCCCTTTGGAGGAGGAACCTCCTCCTCCTCACCCTCCTCGGCGCCGCCGTCTTGAGCGACGGAATTGTGGGTCTCTTCGGACCGAGTGACCGAAGTCCCTCGGGTCCGAGCCCTTGACCTCCCCGTCCGGGACTTCGTCCCTTTGGAGGCCACCACATGCGGCTCCTCGGTCAGAAGCGCTGAGAGCAGGGGAGTTGCGGGCTGCTCTGGTAGTGGGGCCGGGCATCAAACCCCTTGTAACCAGGCCAGCCACTTCTGCAAGATATCAAAATATGACGATTCAAGTAAAAACTTGGCCGATGAGTGAAAAATAAAGATTGAAGGACGGAACCACTCACCGGGGGGGCCTCATAGCCATGTTCGACGCCGCGGTCCTCCCCTGCCTTGGGGATTTTGTCCCTGGCTAGCTTCATGAGCCTTGACCACATGGCTGCCAAGGTGGAGCGGAAGAAGGAAGTGATGGTGTCCATGTCCTCGGGTTGCTGTGCCCACATCGGGGTAGCCCGAAGTTGGAGAGGGAGTATACGGCGGTTGAGCACGACATTGATGACGTCGGCCAGCTCAACCTTCCCCGTTGTGGACCACCACAGGATCCTGTCGATCAGGGTCTCCACCTGTTCTGGCTTCCCCCAAACAACACCCTTCTCCTTCCAAGACTTGAGTTTCTTGGGAGGCCCGGCCGAGAAGGCCGGGACTTCGGTTTGACCAGGGGCGAGTGGCTCGGTGATGTAGAACCACTCTCTTTGCCACTCCTTCACCGTTTTGATGAAGGTGCCCTTGAACCAGGTGGCCCCCTGGTTCTTGCTGATCATGGCTCCTCCGCACTCTGCAAGATCGGGACCGCTCGACTTCGGTTTGATCCCGAAGAGCTTCAGCCATAAGCCGAAGTGCGGCTCACAGCGGAGGAAGGCCTCGCAGACCGTTATGAAAGCGGCGAGGTGGAGAACGGAGTTAGGGGCCAGATGGTGGAAATCTAACCTGTAACAGTACATTACCCCGCGCACGAAGGGGTGCAGCGGGAACCCCAGGCCTCGGATGAGGTGGGGGACGAAGACCACCCGCTCCCCAGCGTTGGGAGCGGGCACCAGCTGGTTGGCCTCTGGAGCGCGGGCAGCGATGGCGGGGGCTAGATACCCCGCGTCGCGCAGCTCGGCGATAGTCGCCGCTGTCACCATGGAGCCGCCCCAGTGCCCCTTGAGGGTGTTGGCCATGGCTGGTTGAGAAGCTGAGCTCGCGAAAAGGGAGGGCATGCTAGTTGGATCTGGGCGCTGTAACTGGACGGGGCAGCAGTGGGGAAGGAATGGGAGCGCGTCGTTGCGCCGTTCTCCCCTTGGTTCTTGTAGACCTATGAAAGGCCAAGAGTCCCCTTGCTGCGCCGATAAATTCACGACCGCTATCAAAAATGCCGTTGGAGCATATGGGGGGAAACAAAATCTTGATGATATCCCTAAGAAAGCGGGCATAATCTCTGTTTCGAAGGGACGTGCCAGTAAACAAGCTGCCTCGACCCACGATTTGAGGTTGAGGCAGTAACTGCTCGACTCATCATGGGGCGAGCCTCTCCGATAAAGTTGTCAGGCAGGGTTAGATTATTCATACCTGTACGACCAGCCTTCGAGGCTAAGATACCAGCACCCCTAGGACGGGGTACCAGCTCGGTTGAACCACGGATGTCGATGTTCTGTTAAGAGAATCCGAAATACGAAGTGGAACTCGTCTGTCAAGCCAAAGACTCCGGATCTGAAGTGATATCTGTCGACCATCGTCCTCGGCGTAGAAGACCAGTTCAGGGGCTACTGACGGTGTCCTGGATTAGGGGGTGCTAACCGGGCCGACCTGTCTCCTCGGTTGGGCCGATGTACCCCCGTACGTAACCAAGATGGACTCCGGAGATTGTACATGGGAGGCGTGATCGATGCTGTCTCTGCCGAAGACTTGCAGTACACTTCAAGATTTGTCCAGCCGCCTTATTCCTAGATACCGACATTGTAACCCTAGGTGCCCTCTCTGGCGTATATATAAGCCATGGGGTTTAGTCCGTAAAGGGGACATCAACGCAACATTGCTTACATAGCCATAGAAGTTAGACTCATATTACGATCTCGAGGTAGATCAACTCTGTACTCGATACATCTTTATCAATATAACAGAAACAGGACGTAGGGTTTTACCGCCATTAAGAGGGCCCGAACCTAGGTAAACATCGTCTTCATCGTCTCTGTTACCATCGATCCGAGATCCGCAGCTCGGGACCCCCTACCCCGAGGTCTGCCGGTTTTTACACCGACATGTAGCATCTGCCAAGTTTTGGTTCCAAATAGTCAGTAACTTACTTTTGCAAAGCCAATTTTTTTTGCAAGCATTTGATCATGAGCATCGCTTATTACCACTCCATTCTTGATAAAACATGCGCGATGACCCTTGTTGAAGGCAGGGTCAACCATAGTGTACCGAGTGCCGATGTTTGGATCAAGGGTCCTCCTAAAACAATTGCAAATTCAACTTAATTTTTTCACAACAAACTGAAAAATATGGTGGGAATTGAATAAAAAATCTAATCCAACTTCGATATATATGCATCGCATTCATTCATCAACATTACTTCATCAACAACCATTCATGAACATTCATTCATCATTCTAAATATATGCCTCCACACATTCATCTTTCTAAATATATACAGCCGCACATATATGCATATGAATTCATTTTAAATATAGCAATACCACAAGATGAACTAGGGTTCATCCAGACATCCATATATCCATCTATCGATACAGACATCTATTCTAATTAAATTTCATTACAAAAAATTCAAACTAAAAGATGAACTATGGTTCAACTATATCCATTCATTCATCCACACATCCAACATATATCCATCCATTCATCCACACATTCATATATCCAACATATATCCATCCATTCATCCAAATTTCAAAACTTCAAGATGAACTAGGGTTCACCTAGTGCGAAAAAAATCTACAAAATTAGAACTATTCGACTAAAACTAATTGGAGGGATCGAAAGAGCTTACTTCTCTCTTCGTGGAGGCATCTCGATCCGCAAGAATGGCGAAAACACGGAGAAGATCGAAGGGGGGAGTGTCGAGAGGAGAGAGCCACCGCCCCTCTCTGTTTCTCGGGCGGTAGGAGGAAGAAGGGGGGCTGGCTTGGTGGGTGGCACCCGCCAGCTGACTCCCTGCGGCCTTTAACTGTTCAAACCCTACCGCCAGGGTCGATGGCGGTAGGGCATAACTGCCTACCGCCGAGGCCCCCGACGGTAGGATTGACGGCAGAGGCGAACGGGGCCGTTGGCTGTGCTGACGTGGATAAGAACCCTACCGCCATCGACCCTGGCGGTAAGAAAAGGGTTAGATCCCAAAAAAATTACAAAGTCAGGTCAGATCTTGCTGAACTTTCAAAAAAGGGTCAAAACAGTGATTTTGGCCCTGGAGCGATGCGAGCGCGAGGGACACCGCGTTGAGCACCGGTAAAGCCCCGATGCAGCGGTCCAGCAAGTCGGTGACATCGTGCCACTCGAGCGGCAGGTGCGCCATGTTTCACCGCGTCATCGCCGGCCGCGAGGTCGTGTGGTGCATGGAGCACAGCGCGCACAGCACCGCTGGTCTGCCTCCCAGGAGAGGACGACGTGGTTGACACGGTTCACGAGCGCAGCAGACCCGAGAGCACAGCCGTCGCCCGAAACATGACGGTATTTCACCTGGATATTAGTGTTAGGTTCCACTCCCGGATCACTCCATTACAGGGGAAATTAAGCTCAGATACAAGGGATTGGGGAGAAGGAAGGAGGAAGAAGAGAGTACAGGAGGTAGGAGAAGGAGGAAGTCACCGTTGCCTTTGCCTGATCCAAGCCCGGATGAGTTGCCTGCTGCTTTCGGTGCTGGTACTTGTAGTCGGCCTCACTCGGAGTGGCACATCTTTAGGTCCGGCCCATGTACAAGTGGCTTGGTGGGCTTGCTGCCTTGGTAGTATTTTGGGTCGTTGACATTCCCTCCTCCTTAACAACCGGCCTGCCCCCAAGCCGGTGCTCGTTTTCCACTCGTTCTGCAAACTCCAATCCTCCTGGATCCCATTGCTCACAAGAAGAAGTTGCCGGTTGAACTTACTGTACTGCATGTTGTTCATTTCTCTGTGTAGTGCTCTGAAACTCCTGTGGAATTGAGCGTCCCAGACATGCAGCAAGGGCAACTGCATCTGGGTATGTACCCAAAGAGAAGCACCACCAATAGCTTGACAAGGTACGGGCATGATCAACATAGGCCCAAAATTGAGTCAATTCCCGAAGAACTCCAGCGAGGTGCAGAAACTCTGAATTAGTTCGCATATTGCTGCTGAATTATGTAGTAATTGTTGGTGGGGCAAGAGGTGACCATGGGGGCTTGAGTTTGACAAGGGTAGTTCCAACTCAAGGAGCCCACTCCCTACCAGTGGGATGCCAAAGCCTATGCAGCAGTTGTGAGTGAATTTGTGGCTCTCCTCTGAATGATATTGGCTGCTCCACTTCTGAACCATGTGAGTTAGCTGCCCAACAGAATGTACCAATAGTTTAACATCCACCATGTATTGGTTCCCAAGGAAATATGCATTGGAACTGGAGCCAGTACTAGATTGCAAGAAATTAGGATTCAACAGTCTCCACTCATACGTGAGCTAATCGCCACCAGCCTGTAGTTTTGCACAGAGAGGAACCATCCCGTGATGCACTCAATTATCTACAAGTATAGTGAGGACACATGGACTGACCTGACTGGTGTCCACCGTTTTCACATATGCAGGGCTGTTCGCTGATTTGAATAGAGCAAACACTTCCAGTCCTGAGGAATGCTCTGCTCTAACACGTAATCCGATAATAAATGACAAGTCCTTGCTGATATAAAATGCTGACAACCACACTTATCACAAGCATCCGGATTGGTCCTGTGATCCATCTCCACGAGCAAGAAAGTAGCATATAGCTCAAAAGATTGAATAGTGTAACCTCGACTCCTCATAATTTTGCTAAGGGTACAGTGACAAACCATGTATCCGGTAAACCAAAATTCATGTACATGAGCATATGTGAAAAGTGTCTTTACTGATGAATTTTTGTCCTCTGATGTTCTCTGTTATGTAGGTGGCCTGACCACTAGTATCCAATATGGTCTACACTTCAAGGAACAGTACTGAAAACTGGTCAGTACAGCATGCTGAAGTCTTGCTCTTTAATTAGAAGATAATTTTTCAGATCTGCATTCTATATCAAAATGGCCACTCCCCTTTGATTTCCCTTGGATTAAAAATTGTTGGTGCATTGGCATGCTCATTACCCTTAGATAGAGCTGAGTGCACATGTACTGCTCTGACACAACATGTACTGCTCGACAATTGCATGAAAATGATGTCCACTGTAGTTGCAGTTGGATGGTCTCTTGATTGATCTCGAACAGTGGCCATGGTCTTGGTCAGAGTTTGGTTACATCATAAGTCTGTAGCTCAGTTGAAACAGAGAACAGACGGCCACAAGAAGCTTGTTGAACTTGAGCATGAAATTCATAAGATGACTGCATCGAAGATATAACTGACCTGCTCGCGATCTGCTCAGGAGGAGTTGGCACTTGATGCTCAACAGATTCCAATGAACAAACCACAAGAACAGAGATAGTCACCACTGAAGCAAAATTGGTAACATTAGAGTAGTATTCAGCAAGGAGCTCACACCTGGGTAGTTCTAACCACACTTGTACTGCTCGGTTATTGCTTGAAAATGATGACCATGGTAATTTCAGGTGCACACTTGGGCGACATCTCAAGGATTTTGTCAGAGCACCAGAAAAATGATTCATCCCATAAGTAACTTGCGACTGCGGACATGTATTCTTCAGTTGCGCGTTTTCATGAAAGCAATCAAACGACGGCCATGGGCATGGTCTGGACATAGTAGAAATCAAATAAACTGTTTGTATGGCAAATGTTCTTTGACAACCCAGATTCCGAGACTGCCATTGTGTACCGTGGAAACAACTGAAGGGTTCATCTATGAGATTCAGCTTGCAGCAGCAAATTTGTAGAGGATCATCATGGCTGAGCAACAACGGAACTAGTGCAGAGCTGAGGTATAGGACTTCATTTGAATGACTGCAACTGAAAGGTTCAGGATAGCCTGCATCTGAATGTACAGAAAGTTGCTCCAATTCTGCCTGACTGAAACCTCCAGAAATGCCCAACACCCAATGCTGCACTGAGTGGTTGAATAGTTTCTTAGTGTTCTGTACTGCTGCACGATTGGTTGCGCAATCCGGTCGATAGGGAGACTTGGGTAATTCTGACTGAGGGGGAGTCATGTGTCTGAGCAGGGACAAAACAAGCCCCCAACTGAACCCAACTGGACACCCAAGCTGCATTTTTGGATCTTGAAAATAATGGATAGGATCCTCCAGGGAAACATCTTTGAACATCAACCGAATTAACGAAGGACTGAAGCAGGGACCTCCATGTGATTGCCTATGGGCGTGTTTTCTTGCCGGCATGAGGCCCAACCAGGCCCGCGTGGGAAGAAAATGGGTTGTTTGGTTGCCCGCATTCACTGTTTGGCCTGGATAGCACAATGTTTAAAGCACCTGACAGCCCAGCCCGCTAGGAACCCCCGAATCGGCAGTTTCTAGCGAGCCAGGTCCGCGGGATGCACGTGGGTGGCAGCGGCTGCACGCGAGGAGACACGCTCGAGACATCACGTTGTTTCCCGAAGCGCTGGCAATAATTACCCTCACCGCTCTCTCTCCACTCTCCCACTCTCACACCGGCGGCGGTGATCAGCGGATCAGAGAATAGCAAGGCGACCACCGGCCTCCATCACCGGCATCACCAACATCACCCGCAGCACTTCAGCAATGGCGGTAAGCCCTATTTTCACCTCCTCACTTATGATTATCGTATTCGATCCACGTTTAGATTCGGTCCATGTATTCGATCCGCGTTCTAAGGGAATGGGGAATCGGGGTAAATAGCCATAGGATTGATCAGCACTTCTTCATGAGTACTAAGTAGCGATGGATTTTAGGGTTTCGATCGGGATTGAGTACAAGGGGAATAGGGTTTCGGGGTTAATCTTACACAGTAGCGGTAAATCCTAGCCACGGCGACCCTGGAGGCGCTTGGAGTGGTGGGGGCCCTTGGCCTTGTTGTTGTCCTCCGGGTGGACCATAGCATGCACTGTCTCGTCATCCTCGCCATCGTCGAGATCAATTGGCATAGTACGGTGGCCTGGCTCCGGTGCCCTGACCACCGCCTCCACCGCTTCTTCTTCCTCCTCCGGCTCCAGAGCGATGACCTCCGGCGCAACCAATGTCCTAGTCCAGAATGCTGCGGCACGCTGGTCTTGAGGAGCCCTGTACTCCCTGTACTTGGCCCATCTTGTCCTCTGTCCAGCATCGCTGGAGTCGGCCTAATTCATGGCCCAACGCAGGATGTCGACTGACATAGCACCCTTCACTGGGTCAGGAATCAACGTCTTCAACTCCTCCACCGTTGCCTTCTTCACCACAGCGTCTGCGTCCTTGTGCATGTCTTCGATGCTGGTGAAGTTCGAGCACACTTCCATGGTGTTCTCGAACTTGGTGCGGTCACCGAGCGAGCACCCGAGGAAGAAAGCCCTCCATTCAATGCCCCAAGGGAAGGGGTTGGGGTTGGAGTTCATGGCGATGGAGAGTTGGAAGAGGAGTGATAGAGGGTTAATTGAGTGCGGTGATGGGTAAGTAGTGAGCGTTTGGCTAGGTAAATATAGGGGGTTTGGACGATAGGATTTCATGACGATCAACCTTTGAACTTTGTGCTGATCAACCTTTGAACTTTGTGTTGTTCATAATGCAGCTCGAGACGGAGAACAAGGGCAAGGAGGTGGTGCCATCCATGGAGAAGGGCAAGGAGGTGGTGCCGGCCATGGAGAACGGCAATAAGGTGGTGCTGCCCTTGGAGGAGGTGCCGCCTATGGCCGAGGACGTGCCGCCCATGGACGAGGACGTGGTGCTGGAGCAACCCCCCAGCGGCAAGCACCGGAACTACGGGCCCTACCATGAGGAGGGTGGGCCAACTCACTTCTGCAAGGTCATCCTTGCCCCGAAGCTGGAGTGCCTACCAATGCCCCTGGACTTCACGAAGCATTTCCCGCCCGTGCCGACGGAGTTTAGGCTGAAGACCAACACCGTCTGCGCATGGAGGGTCACTGTCCGGCTGATGAATGGCAGGGACACCCTCGATTAGGGTTGGGCCCCCTTCACCGCCATCCACCAGATCAGGATCGGGTACATAATGACCTTCAAGTTGCTGACTCCCAACACCCTGAAGGTGATCGTCTTCAACGATAACGGCATTGAAGTGGTGACCAAGTGCGGGAGGCACAACGATGCCTTTGCCGTGAACATCTAGGAGAGCTCTCTGTTGCGCGTGCCGGTTTGGTATTGAGTATATCATACTGGTTTGCTTGAAAACTGCTTGGTTTAAGTGTCGTACTATGTTAAAAACTGCTTGATTTGGTTTAGAACTATGTTTATATGCTATCTATTTGTGTGTCTTCGGTTTGTTTTGCCTGCCTAGTGTGCTGGTAACCTCACCACCTCGACGAGGAGGTTACCAGACAACATGCGTTGCATGTAACCAAACACCATGGCTTGTGTTTCCCCCTAAATAAGCGGGCAACCAAACAGCCTACCTTTTGTTTCGCCCCAGGCAGGCTAGAGGGTATGCAGGCAACCAAACAACATGCATATGTTGGTTTTTTGACTGTTTTTCCTCAGCCAGGCTCAACTGAGAAACAAATGCAATGCAGGCAAAAGTAGCTACAGCAACCAAACACGCCCTATGTGTATCTGAACATGGCTCTTCCGGGTAGCTTGTGTCTGACAGAGGCTTGAACGACGGCCACAGGCTAGGCCTGAAGAGGGGTCCCATGTGATTGAACTGCACTTGTATATGCAGTGGCCATGGTTGATGTTCGAAGGAAGGCAGGTGCAGATGATCAGCGATGGCAGTGTCATGTGTCTCGTCGGCACTGTTGATGGTGGCGGTCAGAGGCTTCACCCAGTCGCCCACATAGGCGGAGCATTCTCCCAAGCACTTGGATGGCGCTGGTGCAGCCAAGTTGCTGGGAACAAGGAGAACGACGGTGTGGTCCGCCTCGCTCACTACCCGGTGAGGAGTTGATGGAGGATAGTGGCGAGTCGTCTAGCTCCCGCACGCAGGTCCTAGGGTCGACGTCAGTGGTGGTTGCCACCGGGGTGATGATCTCGGAGGCGACCTCCTGGTGGATGAGGTCAACCATGGGCTCAGGGAGGGCGGCGGTGGCGGCTTCGTGGACCTCATCGACGCTGGCGATGGAGGCGACCTGGGTCAGGCACTCCATCGAACAGGTGACAGGCACCATCTCGATGCAAACCGAGGGCACATCATGGGTGACCGCGGGGGGGCTCCTGGGCCTGGGTGGTGGCGGAAAAGACGTCGGGGACGACCACTGGGACACTGGCATCATCGGTGAGGCCGTCATCGGCTGCCGTGCCCCTAGGACACGCCGATTGCGGGGTCGTGACGCCCGCGAGGAGCTTGGAGAGCAGCGCATTGTACTGCGCGAACAGCCTGAACTAGAGGGTAGGATAGAGTTGAAGTTTTGATATAGATGTAAATGAATATGCATATTCTTAGCCATTTTAGATCATAGCTAAAGTTTTAGAGTTGATGATCATGCCAAAATGTATCGTCTCACCTCAAGCAAATAGACCTGTTGTGGGCATTTTCCATGACACACTTCTAGCGTGTCAAAAAAATTTCACCTCCTCCTCTATTCGGGAATGCGCCAGAAAAAAAATTCCGCACTACGAATACGCCCAGGATCAATATGAAGATGCATACAAGATTTTTATCCGATCAATACCGACTCGTAGCACAGCGGAAGTAGTGTCGATGAAGATGGTCGGTGCAGATCCCTGCAGCTAGGATTTACAACCTCCCAACCGCGACGATGTTCTCCCTCGTCTGCTCGTCGGACGGTCCCTCGGACAGCCCTTCGGCTAGAAGATCGAACCTACGACCTCTCTACGGGATTGCACACATACGATGTCAGCTATCCGGTAGGGCTTCGCTGTCCAGAACTAGTTCCTACCGGAACCCAGACAGCCTTTCGGCTCTATGAAACTATTTTGTGTGAGGGAGAGAAGAAAGCCAGATAATGCATGGCATGTGTATGAGAGTTGAGTGAGTTGGAGAGCTCCTCTCCACCTCTATTTATAGGGGAAGGAAGGGGGTGGTGGTGGCTGAAAATTTCAGCCCAAAAGGTAGGTGCCCCCACATGGAAGTGACCCACAAAAAAGCAACCCACCATGCGTGGGGAAAAGCCCCACATCGGGGCTTTTCCTACCATGGCCGGCTGAGAGATCGAGAAGATAAGTCTAGAGGGGGGGGGTGAATAGACACTTAACATAGCAAACGTGCAGTTTTTAATTTTCTTGATTGTTAGGCAGAGTTTGGTACTAGTTAAGTTGCAACCAATACTTTCTACACATGCATATCTAGAGATAGGGCAGCGGAAATAGTACAACATGCAAGTGCAAGGAAAGTAAAGGGGGTAGAGATAGGAGGATCAAACGCAATGAAGACACGGTGGTTTTTGGCGTGGTTCCGATAGGTGGTGCTATCGTACATCCACGTTGATGGAGACTTCAACCCATGGAGGGTAACGGCTACGCGAGTCCACCGAGGGCTCCACGCACGAAGGGTCCACGAAGAAGCAACCTTGTCTATTCCACCATGGCTTACGCCCATGAAGGCTTAGCCTCACTCGGGATAGATCTTGTAGGGGAACGCAGCAGAAAACAAAAAATTGCCACAGCTAGGATTTACAACCTCCCAACCGCGAGGATGTACTCCCTCGTCTGCACCTCGGACATTCCCTCGGACAACCCTTCGGGAGGCGGTCAGACAGCCCCTCGGACGGTGTCACGGACAACCCTTTGGGAGGACCCTCGAACTCAGACGGTAAGGAGGACCCTCGAACAGCCCCTCGGGCAAAAGATCGAAACTACAACCTCTCTACGGGGTTGCACACATACGGTGCCATCTATCCGGCAGGGCTTCGCAGTCCAGAACTAGTTCCCACCGGAACCCAGACAGCCTTTTGGCTCTACGAAACTATTTCGTGGGAGGGAGAGAGAAAGCCAGATCATGCATTGCATTTGTATGAGAGTAAGGAGTGAGTGTGGAAAGCTCCTCTCCACCTCTATTTATAGGAAAACCAAGGGGTAGGGTGGCACTTGAAAAACCCAAAAAACCCATCACATGGATCCTCCATAAGGGCATAAAGGGAAGGCAAGTGGAGCGCCATGGAGGAGCTCCATCTTGGCAGGCCACCTCTTGCCCCCCCCCCCCAAAGGGGTTCCCTCCTCTCCAAGTCATCCCTAGATATTTTGGGGCAAAGCCCAAAAAGGTGGCTTTCCAAAAATCAACCAAAAAGTGCTTTTCACTATTCACGAAAACATTTTTCCGCGTCCGTTAAGTCCGAAAATATTTCTGTAGGTCCAGAACATTTCCAGTACCCACTAAAATAATTCTGGACGCGTTCCGAAACATTTTCAGATCAATGATTTTCATCAGCGAAAAGCAACCAAAGCGGTTCCGGCAGCTTCGGAACATTTCCGGTTTTTTTCTTCGGAAAAATTCCAGTAGTTCCCAGAACAATTCTGGCATCCTCCAAAAAGTTCCAGGCATGTGCCGAAACCATTTTGACATAATGGTATACTCCGAAACAACTTTTCGGTTTTACCGAAACTATTCCGGTGTTCTCTCCGGAACTATTCCGTTGTCTCCGAAACTTTTCCGGTGACTTTCTCTCAGACACCCTGTCTAGTATTCAGCAGATAGATGACCCTTAAGCATGTGACCCTATAGGTTCGGTGAAGTATAGACATGACCGAAATACTTTCCGATCAATGATCAATAGCGGAACCGTGGACACCCATATTGATCCCTATACCCACACGAATGAATATTCGAGTGAACCTGTAGTTGCCGTGTGCTATTCCTGTTGCTTCGCTATATGTTACAAACACCCGAGGTGAGACTTATCGGCATCCCCGTCGATCAACAACTTGTCCACTATGCCAGTTACCTCGTTACCGGTTTTGGTCTCTCTTCTCATTTCTGCGTTCCGGCATCCCTGTGACCAAATCACATTGTGTCTGGCCAGACGATGATGGATACCATAACACGGAGAGGGCCCAAAGAATATATCTCCATCGTCGGAGGAGCAAATCCCAATCTTGAGCTATCAAGTTACTTGTCACACTTTCCCATGAACCCGTAAGCCGCCGTAATAGCCACCCTATTACAGATGACGTTTAACAAACCCCAAAGTTCACGAAGCAAGTGCGAAGGAACTCGATACTCTCATGGTCTAAGGAATTATGCAAATGTTAACTTCTCTATGTTATTAACCAATAACTTGTGACGAATGTTTCTCATAGCATAACATCAATCGGGTCGATTCAACACAAGTGTTCTCATAACATTGTGCCCTCAAAAGTTGCATGGCATAGACATGCCCATGATCAGGAAAATGTGATCATCATGCAATACTTGAGCTAGTCTTAGAGGCCAGACTAAGAATACATTTTACCGTTTATTATACCACATGTGCATATGAGTTTTCCTCCGAGCCTCATGGTTATTGCTGACTCGAGAACCATAGCAGTTATAGCACGGAATATAAACATAATTACGAACATGGAGATAATAATAACATTTATTATTGCCTCTAGGGCATATCTCCTACAGACTCCCACTTGCACTAGAGTCAATAATCCAGTCAATGCTAATGCACTTTACACCTATGGCATACTGGTGTAAATATGCTTCGCTTGTGGTATAGTCCTTTTCCAACGGAACTGACAACTTCAGGTCCGTGTATATCTTTGCATATCCTCGCATTTTCATGCTTTCACAAAATTCATATTTTGTGTGTACTTGGCTTTGTATATATGTGAATCACTGGTTGAACCTTGATTCCTCAGACTGAGCTATGGAGCAGCTATCTACAATAGTGTCCCATTGACCAAAGCCATCTTGGAACCATACTAAGTTCATGAATGAACTATATGATTCAACATCTACTTTGTCGCTTACAAAGCTTCAACATACTTAGCCTTTGTTATAGAATTCGCCACAGTAACCTGTTTGGAACAATTCCAACTTACTGTGCCACCATATCGTGTATTACACAAAAACCTTAACTTAAGTCGAAAATCGCATGGAGCATTTCATGAAGACTGTATCGATGTAATTACTTACAAAGAGCACTTCATAATCTCCGCTTGCGAGAAAACATGTCATCAGTGCTACTTTAGTACTCAATGACATTTTTCACTTTTCTCCCATGATCAGTACTTTGATCACTTTGGTATCTATACTCGCAACAGCTTGGGAGTACCGGACATATCAGGTTGTTTTACATACCATGGAATACATGATTAACCCAAACACAAATGTGTGTGGAATCTCCATCATGTATTTTGCTCATCACTGTTTTAGGACACTGAATCTTGCAAAAACTCTTTCCATGTGAGTTCGGCAAGAATCACCACTCGGCGTTCTTATGCTAAACTATTTTAGCATCTTGTCAATATGTATTTTTGGCTTTAGCCTATTAGGCAATTTTATCTCCATAGATATGCCCAATATCGAGGCTACCTAGCCCAAGCACTTCATCAAAAAACTATTTTTCAACGAAGTCCTAATTCGTGTCAAGAAATTTATATTATTTCCAATCAACAATGTGTCAAGCACACAAGGTTTTTAGAAATATTATTATGCTCCCACTTACTTTCTTGTTATCACAAGCATCTTCGCTATCCTTTGCTGAAATCAAACTCTTTTGACTATTTCATCAAAACGAAGATTCCAACTCCATTATGCTCTCTTCTGTCCATTGCTGGAACTCTGAAGGTTCCACATTCACTAGCTTCCTCTGGATTGACAAAATACTTTGGACTGTATCACATGCAAGTCCTAGGTTGTATTTCCATCTCATGGAAATCCTTTTGGCATCCATGTATCGTATCTCATGGTTGAAATATGTATTAATTGCTAGTTTAACTCGAACCGACTTTAAGCATCGCTACGGAGAGACAATCTCGCCGTAGTTACTTCCTTGAATTTATTATAAGCAACAAGTCAAGCTTTATGGATAAAACACTTTTATCCATATCTGTTTATAGTTCCATTAATATTCGTTAGACTCTAAGTCTTCCGAATGGTTTATCAAGATCTAGTCTTGAATCATTTATGGATACTATCTCAGATTATATTGGCATTTATCCAATTCCGGAGTCAGGGCCCATCAACGCTTCCTTGTGTATCGTAGGTATACTGTTGTCTAACAACAATACCTCATTTGCGCACCTAAGAGGTTTGCACGAGTTTTGCCTACATGGTTCAGCTGCAAGTTCGACCGAAGTCCATACATCTCATGTAGAGGCTTCCGTATAAGTCGCAGTAGGAAACGCTGGAATCACTTGCAAGATTTCTTTCCCTTAACCTGATGACGAAGATATTGTTATCTCATCGAGTTGCACTGTCCTCCCATTCACCCTTTTGCAAGAAATATTTTCTTCAAAATCATACCGTACTTAGTGGCAAACCTTTTGCCCCGGTATTGTGATGGAGGATTTCCCAATAACTTGGGATAACCTACAAAGTAGAAGTTGTCTGATTTGGAATAGGTTTGTATAATACTTTACACAAGCCCCATATTCCAAATGTTAATGAAAGACATAACATGGTTGGGCGTACCATACCATGGCTTCTTTTCAACAGATCTGATGGCGCTCTTGTCAGTGTAAAAGCCGCAGTCTCTAAAGCATTACTTTAAAAGGGATAGTGGCAAATTGATTTATGTCATCTTTGATCTTACCATGTCATAAATGGTTTGATTACATCTTCACGGACATTCCACTCACAGGGGTGTTCCGGGACGTGTACGTTATGAAAACTCTTTTCACAACTCATCGGACACTCGCTAAACTTGTAACTCAAATATTCCTTTCCGCAATCTAATTGTAGAAACATAATTTTCTTGTTACAATAATTTCTACTTTATTTTGAAAACCTTTTGAATGATTTCAAAAGATCCGGACTAATGTCTCATCCAGTAAATATCCATATATCTACTTTAGTCATTTATGAAGATAGACAAATCGACTGCTAGCAACAACATTTATCGGACTACATACATCAAAATGTATGATCACCAATAAGTTCGTTGCTCGTTCCTTATGGCCCGTGAACGGTACTTCAGTCATTTCACTTTTCGGACGAAGATTGCAAGTGTTAGATGATTCATAATCAAATGACTTCAAAATCCATCATTATGGAATTTTTCCATGCGGGTTTCTCCAATGTGACCAAATGCAGTGCAACACATATGTGGTATTCCTTTAGTCTTGCAACATTTAGCGTCAGTGTCACAGATGTATTATATTATTATCAATATTCATAACATACATCTCATTCATAATGAAAGTATGGCCCTTATGTCATTCATAACATCGAAGAACAAATGTTCTCTCATGATAAACCTTCTTGCAACAAACATTATGCAATGGGCTAGAGTGAATAAAACTCTAAAATGAATTATGAAAATAAATCCAGAGGTAATACGCCGATGGAAGGTGTAGTAACTTTTACTATGTTCCCAACGCGTATCTCAACCTCATTTTCAGCTAGTCTTTTAGGTCGTAGTAGTTCTTGCATCGAGTTGCAACAGAATGCAATCGAACGGGTATTCTTGTGATCAATTTTTAATCAAAATACCGAAGAATCAGTGACTAACAGTTTAATCACAATTCCCAAGAACTATTTCTTTGACCAGCCTTCTATACATCTATAACTTGTATGACATTCATACATGAGCTGAACATTCCAGTCTTCTCTCTTTTTGTCTTTATACTTCTAACAGTTTTACTTCCAGTATTTCTCCTACTCTCAGAAGAAACATCCAACTTAAGAGTGGAGTTAGCCCCGGACTTCCTAGGCGTGTAGTTTTACCGACACCCTTTGGATACTTCCTTTCTCTTTAAGTATTTGTTTTATTCACCTTAATTACATGACAAGCATTCTTCTGGATCCCGCTCTTATCAGTTAAATGCATAGTAAACACTTTACTAATACTTTGCAATCAAACATTGCTTTCGATATCTCATACCTTTTAGCCTTGAATATCACATAACTATCCCAAACTTTTGAAGTTCGGGCCTCATGGAAGCAAATATATTGCACTTGACCGTAACAGAATTCTAGCTTTTGGATCGAAGGATGAGAGTCACATCATCCATAGCATTAGCGGGAGAATACCGAAAGCATGCGATAGGACAAAGTCCTTCTCGACACTCTTGAGGTCAATCATCACATTACGTTACCAACCATAAAGTTTTATCCAGATATTTAACAGCTTATTCAATTTTAATAGGGAAGGTGGAAACGCGAGCCAATATTCTATAACTATTATACAAATAACACTTGGACTATGTTCATAATTAATTGCACTGAGAATTAAAAAAGTTAATTCTACAGTGCGCTCCCACTCAAAACAATATCTCTCATAATTGATTTTGAGTGATACAAGATCCATATTTCAATTCATCGCCATAGAATCATCATCTCATGACGGGAATTTCAATCGGTAGGCCAACTTGCCGATCACATATCTATGTGACTCTTGTTCATCTTTCAATGGGCGTGTTCCGAGCTCATGACGATCAAGCCAGAATGTCAAGACAACCAAGTGATCTCGCTGCGAGGTCTGACCTCACCTGCCTCACACTTCTCCAATCGTTCGTACCCATGCATCCATGGCGCACCCCAAAAGGATAGATGTCGTGACGGTGCTACACTTGGGAGAACACTAACTACTTGATAATTTTGTGAGAGATCACCCTAATAAAAAGCGACTACAACGCAATCAAAAGGGTGCAACATAAGGGATAAACACCTCAGGCAATTCATAATAGCATGCTATGGTATAACCCTTTCTGACGGAGAAGTCTTTAATTTCTTCGTCTTCGGCATCTGTGTCGGTGTTCACCTTCGCGAAGATTTCCACCACCTTGTCGATGCACCAGATAATATTGTTATCTCTATAGCTAATAAATATAGTATATTACATAAGGTTGACACGCAGGTCATTAAAGTGACAATCATATGGCTCCAGCCATCATGCCGAATCATGACACACAGGTCATGTTAATTTACATTATATAGTCATCTCACACAAAATCAAATTGAATATGAGAACTGCTATACCACATCTCATGCACATCTCATGTCATCCTGCAAAAACAAGTTAGACGTCTTGCTACTTGTAGCTTGCGTTGGTATTTTCCCCGAAGAAGAATGTATGATGCATCACAGTAGAGGTTAGTATTTCCCTCAGTTATGAAACCAAGGTTATCAATCCAGTAGGAGAATCACGCAACACCTCGTTAGCAGTACCTGCACACAAACAACAAATACTTGCACCCAACGCAAACAAGGGGTTGTCAATCCCTCGGCGGTAATTGCAAGATTAAATTGTATGTGATAGATAGATAGATTGAAACAAAAATACAAAATAAAATAAATAAAAGAAAAAGTGCAGCAAGTGTTTTCAAGGTTTTAGTATATGATTTAGATAGACCCGGGGGCCATAGTTTTCACTAGAGGCTTCTCTCAAGAAAATAGCATACGGTGGGTAGACAAATTACTGTTGGCCAATTGATAGAAAAGCAAATAATCATGACGATATCCAAGGCAATGATCATGTATATAGGTATCATGTCCGAGACAAGTAGACCGACTCCTTCCTGCATCTACTACTATTACTCCACACATCGACCGCTATCCAGCATGCATCTAGTGTATTAAGTCCATAAAGAACGGAGTAACGCCTTAAGGAAGATGACATGATGTAGACAAAGTAAACTCACGTATGAATAAACCCCATCTTTTTACCCTTCATAGCAACGATACATACGTGTCATGTCCCTTTCTATCACTGGGATTGAGCACCGCAAGATCGAACCCATTACAAAGCACCTCTTCTCATGGCAAGATAAATCAATCTAGTTGGCCAAACCAAATTAATAGATCGGACAAGAAATACGAAGCTACAATAATCATGCATAAAAGAGATCAGACAAGACTCAAATAATATTCATGGATAATCTGATCATAAACTCACAATTCATCGGATCCCAACAAACACACCGCAAAAAGTGATTACATCGGATAGAACTCCAAGAACATCGAGGAGAACATTGTATTGAATATCAAAAAGAGAGAAGAAGCCATCTAGCTACTAACTATGGACCCGAAGGTTTGTGGTAAACTACTCACGCATCATCGGAAGGGCAGGAAGGTTGATGTAGAGCCCCTCCGTGATCGATTCCCCCTTTGGCGGAGTACCGGAAAAGGCCTCCAGATGGGATCTCTCGAGAATAGAAACTTGCGGTGGCGGAAAAAGTATTTCGTGGACTCCTCTGTTGGTTTCCTGATTTTTGGGAATTTATAGTGGCGGAATTAGGTCAAACGGAGCTGAGATGGGCCCACGAGGCACCAGGGCGCGCCTGCCCCCTAGGCGCGCCCTGGTGGCTCGTGGCCTCCTCCTCTGGCGTTTGGTCTTCTCCCGAAGCTTCTAGTGTTGGTATTGTCCAGAAAAAAAATCTCCAAAAAGTTTCGTGGCATTTGGACTTCGTTTGGTATTGATATTCTGTAAAACAAAAAACAGGCAGAAAACAGCAACTGGCACTGGGCACTAAGTTAATTGGTTAGTCCCAAAAAATGATATATAATTGCTGTAAATGTATATAAAAACATCCAAGATTGATAATATAACAGCATGGAACAATGAAAAATTATAGATACGTTGGAGACGTATCAGCATCCCCAAGCTTAATTCCTGCTCGTCCTCGAGTAGGTAAATGATAAAAACAGAATTTTTGATGTGGAATGCTGCCTATCATATTCATCATATATTCTTTTCTTTTGTAGCATGGACATTTGGACTTGAATGATTCAAAGCAATAGTCTATAGTTTGACATGAAGATATAAATACTCAAGCATGCTAACAAGCAATCATGTCTTCCAAAATATCAACGCTAAAGAAAGTTATCCCTAGCCCATTATGCTCAATCATTGATCCATTCATGAAACACACTCAAATATTAGCTACACACAATGCACAAGTATGACAATAGTGCTCTCTAGTTGGTGCTTTATAAGAGAAGATGGAGACTCAAAATAAAAATAAAAATTGCATAAAGTAAATAGATAGGCCCTTCGCAGAGGGAAGCAGAGATTTGCTAATGTGCCAAAGCTCAAGGCTTAAATTAGAGAGATAAAAAATATTTTGAGAGGCATGCTTTTCCTGTCAACAGAAACGACCGAGAATTCCCAATATCTTCCATGCTAGACACATCATAGGCGGTTCCCAAACAGAAAGTAAAGTTTATTTCCTTTCCACCATTCTTTCACAATCCATGGATAGCCGTATCCACGGGTGCCCTCCATACCAACACTTTCCAAGGAATTTTGTTGTTACTAATTTTGATTTCATTGTGGGACTGGGCATCCCTATTACCAGCCACTCTCTCGTGCAATGACAAGTGAATAAACACTCATCGTGAGAATAACACACCTAGCATGGAAAATATTGGCCACCCCCTGCCGCTTCATGAGCGGTATGGGCACACAAAACAAAAATTATTTTGAAAATTAGAGTTGGCACACGCAAATTTACTTGGAACGGCATTGAAATACCGCATATAGGTAGATATGGTGGACTCATTTGGCACAACTTGGGTTTAAGGAGTTTGGATGCACAAGCAGTATTTTCTCTTAGTACAGATGAAGGCTAGCAAATAGATTGAGAAGCAACCAACCAAAAAACAAAAACGGTCATAAACATGCATTAAACATAACTAACACCGAATAATGCACCATAAGTAGGATATAATTTCTTTGCATAACTATTGACTTTTTGTGCATGCATAGGGAGTCACAAACCTTAACACTAATATTCTTACTAAATCACAATTACTCACTAACATGACTCACATATTATCATTTCCATATCGCAAAACTATTGCAAGGAATCACACTTATCATATCCAATGATCTATATGAAAGTTTTTATTATATCCCTCTTGAATATTCATCACTTTGGGACCAAATTCATATCTTGTGCAAATTACCGTTACTATTATCAACTCTCAAAAATATATAAGTGAAGCATGAGAGTGCAAATATTTCTTCAAAATTTCAATCTTATCAAGTCTCAAAATAATATAAGTGAAGCATGAGAGTTTATTTCTTCAAAATTTTAATCTTATCAACTCTCAAAATAATATAAGTGAAGCATGAGAGTTTATTTCTTCAAAATTTTAATCTTATCAACTCTCAAAATAATATAAGTGAAGCATGAGCCGTGCTCAAAAAGATTTAAGTGAAGCACTAGAGCAACTGCCTAGCTCAAAAAATTTAAGTGAAGCACATAGAGTATTCTAATAAATCATGATAACGTGTGGCTCTCTCAAAATAGGTGTGTTCAGCAAAGATGATTGTGATAAACTAAAAAGCAAACAAAGCAAAGACTCATATAATACACGATGCTTCAAGCTAAACACATATCATGTGACGAATAAAAATATAGCTCCAAGTAAAATTACCGATGGTTGGTAGAAGAAAGAGGGGATGCCTTCCGGGGCATCCCCAAGCTTAGACGCTTGAGTATTCCTTGAATATTACCTTGGGGTGCCTTGGGCATCCCCAAGCTTAGGCCCTTGCCACTCCTTATTCCTTCATCCATCATGATCTCACCCAAAACTTGAAAACTTCAATCACAGAAAACTCAACAAAAAATTCGTGAGATCCGTTAGTATAACAAAATAAATCACTACTTTAAGTACTGTTGCAAACCCATTCATATTTTATTTTTGAATTATACCTACTATATTCTAACTTCTCCATGTCTTATACCCCCCGATACAATCCATAGTTTCATCAAAACAAGCAAGTAGTGCATCAAAAACAGAATCTGTTAAAAACAGAACAGTCTGTAGCAATCTATTTAAAAGCCATACTTTTGTAACTCCAAAAATTCTTAAAACTTAGGACAACGTAGTAAATTCATATACCAATACTGTGTAAAAATTTCAGATTTTTTGGACGCTCCAGTACAGAACCAAAATTCCAGCACTGGATGCAAAACTTTCTGTTTTCCAAACAGCATCAATTATACTATCTTCCAAATCATACTAAAGGTTTTACTTGGCACAAACACTAATTAAAAACACAAAAACATAATCATGACAGTAGCATAATTGTGAAAACACAAAATAACAGAAACAAATGGTAAAAAATTATTTTATTCATTGGGTTGCCTCCCAACAAGCGCTATTGTTTTATGCCCCTAGCTAGGCATAATGCATAGTTTCAAGTATTGTCATCTTTGGTTTTAGTAATCTTTATAGGGGTTTTCTCAAACCCGGGATGCTCTTTACACTTCCCATTATTCTCACGAAATGAGGCAATTTTAAGGTCTAGAATATCCAATCGCTTATTGCATAGAGTAATCAAAGTGTTCATGCGATTGATGTTTCCACTAATATTTTTAAGAGGTTCGTTAGACTTTTGCAACTCAACCAAATTTTTCTGCATGTCAGCCAATTTGTCTAATATTTGAGCCCCCTCTTGAGTAAAAGTAAAACCCTTTTGTGGTGGTGGAATCCCCAATATACCCTCTATTATTTCATAGGCGGTATTGGCCTCACTTTCAATAAAATTCCCTTTTGCGGCAAAGTCCAAAAGTTGTCTATGATGCATGGTTAAACCAATATAGAAATTGCGAAGCAAAATTTTTAAATCTTCTTTTATGGAGCAAATACGGTAAGATTCCATTAACCTATACCAAGCATCTTTAAGATTTTCTCCTTGTTTCTGTTTGAAGTAAAGCACTTCAAAATCCGGAGACAAAGGAGGGATAGTTACGCTAGTCATGATGACAAATTAAGCAAAAAGGCAAACAAAAAATATTTTTGTATTTTTGTAAAAACTTTTTAGAAGTGGGGGAGATGAAAACAAGAGGCAAATGCAAATAAAATAAATGCAAGGAGATGAAAGTTTTATGCATAGGTACTTGATAAATGTTGATGTTGTCTCCCCGGCAATGGCGCCAGAAATTCTTCCTGCTAGTTGTAGCTTGCGTTCGTATTTTCCCCGAAGAGGAAGGGATGATGCAGCACAGTAGAGGTAAGTATTTCCCTCAGTTATGAAACCAAGGTTATCAATCCAGTAGGAGAATCACGCAACACCTCGTTAGCAGTACCTGCACACAAACAACAAATCCTTGCACCCAACGCAAACAAGGGGTTGTCCATCCCTTGGCGGTAATTGCAAGATTAAATTGTATGTGATAGATAGATAGATTGAAACAAAAATACGAAATAAAATAAATAAAAGAAAAAGTGTAGCAAGTATTTTCAGGGTTTTAGTATATGATTTAGATAGACCCGGGGGCCATAGTTTTCACTAGAGGCTTCTCTCAAGAAAATAGCATACGGTGGGTAGACAAATTACTGTTGAGCAATTGATAGAAAAGCAAATAATCATGACGATTTCCAAGGCAATGATCATGTATACATGCATCACGTCGGAGACAAGTAGACCGACTCCTGCCTGCATCTAATACTATTACTCCACACATCGACCGCTATCCAGCATGCATCTAGTGTATTAAGTCCATAAAGAACGGAGTAACGCCTTAAGCAAGATGACATGATGTAGACTAAGTAAACTCACGTATGAATAAACACCATCTTTTTACCCTTAATAGCAATGATACATACGTGTCATGTCCCTTTCTGTCACTGGGATTGAGCACCGCAAGATCGAACCCATTACAAAGCACCTCTTCCCATGGCAAGATAAATCAATCCAGTTGGCCAAACCAAATCAATAGATCAGAGAAGAAATACAAAGCTATAATAATCATGCATAAAAGAGATCAGAGAAGACTCAAATAATATTCATGGATAATCTGATCATAAACTCAAAATTCATCGGATCCCAACAAACACACCGCAAAAAGTGATTACATCGGATAGAACTCCAAGAACATCATGGAGAACATTGTATTGAAGATCAAAAAGAGAGATGAAGCCATCTAGCTACTAACTATGGACCCGAAGGTCTGTGGTAAACTACTCACGCATCATCGGAAGGGCAGCAAGGTTGATGTAGAGCCCCTCAGTGATCGATTCCCCCTCCGGCGGAGTACCGGAAAAGGCCTCCAGATGGGATATCTCGAGAACAAAAACTTGCGGCGGCGGAAAAAGTGTTTTTTGGACTCCTCTGTTGGTTTCCTGATTTTTAGGAATTTATAGTGGTGGAATTAGGTTAAACGGAGCAGAGGTGGGCCCAAGAGGCACCAGGGCACGCCTGCCCCCCCAGGCGCGCCCTGGTGGCTCGTGGCCACCTCCTCTGGCATCTGGTCTTCTCCCGAAGCTTCTAGTGTTGGTATTGTCCAGAAAAAAATCTCCAAAAAGTTTCGTGGCATTTGGACTTCGTTTGGTATTGATATTCTGCAAAACAAAAAATAGGCAGAAAACAGCAACTGGCACTGGGCACTAAGTTAATAGGTTAGTCCCAAAAAATTATATATAATTGCTCTAAATGTATATAAAAACATCCAAGATTGATAATATAATATCATCGATGTGACGCCCCCGACCCGACCGTGCGCTAATCGTACACGCAAATGCACACGATCAAGCCTAAGGACTCACTTGAAGATATCACAACACAACTCTAAACATAAATAAAAGTCATACAAGCTTCATATTACAAGCCAGGGGCCTCGAGGACTCGAATACATAAGCTCGAGAACAAGCGTTAGCGGAAGCAACAACAGTATCTGAGTACAGACACAAGGTTAAACAAGTTTGCCTTAAGAAGGCTAGCATAACAACGACACTGATCGAAAAGGCGCAGGCCTGCTGCCTGGGAGCCTCCGAATCTACTCCTGGTCGTCGGTCTCCATGTAGTAGTAGGCTCCACCGGAAGTGTAGTAGCAGTCGTCGGTAGTAGCAGCTGGCTCCTGAGATCCACCATCTGGTCGCAGCAATCGGGTATGGGAAAAAGAGTAGCAAAGCAACCGTGAGTACTCATCCAAAGTACTCGCTAGACTAACATCAGAACTATGCTAAGTATGCATCGGTATCAAAGGAATGGGGCTATATCTTTGGACTAAACTGCAGAAATGCCAGAACAGAGGGGGAAGAGCCTAGCCTATCGAAGACTAGCATCTTCAGCGTCTTGCAGCATTAGAAGAGTGCAGATTAGCATAATATAAAGTAACAAACATGTAGTAGCAAAGCCTAGAGATCCTTCCTCGACTCCCTGCGAGAAAGCGGTCCCGGAGCTTACAATTAATTTACATGTATCCAGTTTAAATAGTAGTAGATCGGGATACGACACTGAGCGTTCTGTTACCATGGATACGGCTATTCGAATAGATAACTTCCCTGCAGGGGTGCACTACTGTTACCCAACACGCTCGATTAACTCTGGCCGGACACACTTTCCTCGGTCATGTCCGGCCTTGGCTGATCGACACACCGCAGCCCTACCTAGAGCTCAGCAGAGAGGTCCCCGCCGGTCTACATCCTAAGTGCTCGGGGTTCTTGGGCCCATCGCCCTTTGCACTCCGGGTCATTGCGCACAAGGTTAGATCCAGGCACCACCTCTGTCATGGATGGCGCCGATCCTGCCGTGCCACAATGCTGAACTAGACGTCTGACAAAGCTTTCGGCTGATACATACGGCGCCGAGGGCCCCTTAAACCATTATCCCGCGTGGTGGTAGTGCGTATATGGCCAGCGGCCAACTCAGATCAAATGCCCAAATCCGTTAGCGCATTATTAGGAGCTCACGGTGACGATCAATACTCCTGTCGCCCCGTCTCGAGGAAGTGCAACAAGGGCCAGGCCCATCCCTCTCTAGGACGGTCTCTGCCTGCCCGGCCGCGCCTCGTAATTATCCCGCAGGTACCATCCTGGTCAACCCGACTTCACACCTCTCGTGGGTACCCCTCGGGGTCGACCCGACTTTAATCATGGGCCTGAAGTAAAAGTCATAGTAACCGTGTGTTTATCACATGAAGGGGGAATCCGAGGAATCACCCTCGATGGATTCTTACTCGACGTAATCAGTCAAGGAGAACCAGGAGGAATCACCCTCGATGGTCCACACTTGAGGGGTTGTACGACAGAGTCATCATCGGGAAGGGGAGAGCGAGGAATCACCCTCTGCAATCACCACCGATGTGCTATACTACAGAGATATCATCAGGAGTGCAGTACGAGGTATCACCCCCGGCACTCGATAGTAGCCCTGCAGGGGTCGTACAACTAAGGGGGGGTATGTGCAGTGATGTGACGGTATCTGCACCTTGATCGCAATGATCGAGGTACTGGTAACAAGGCGGAGCAACAGGGACGAGGGTGAGGGGTCACTGATGGTTCACTAACAACCTATACTAAGCAGTTTAGGATGACAGGTAAAGTAACAACAGCGGGTTACAAAAACAGGCTATGCATCAGAATAGGAGCAATCAGTTACAGTAGCAAAATCTAATGCAAGCATGAGGGAGAAGGAATAGGCGATATAGGAATGATCAAGGAGGTTTTGCTTGCCTGGTTGCTCTACGGCAGAGGAGGGATCGTCGGGGATGCAGTCGACCATAGGGGCAGCGTCGGTCCCGGAGTCTACCGGAGAGATGAGGGGGAAGAAACAATAAATAGAAAGCAGACAAATGCAACACAGATGCATGGCATGGCAGCACGTTATTCGAGGAGTGCCCTAATGCAGTACTACGCAAGTTAGTCGGAGCGGGAAACATCTGAAGGTGTTTTACCAGCTCCCGGAATTTATCGGACGGATGAATCGGAGGGGAAAGTTCCATGTTCATCAAGATAGGAGTGATGGTCAAGCATTTTGACCACATATTTTTCTGATCATTTTTCATATATAAATTATTTTCATCCGAGTTACGGTTTAATTTATATGATTTTTCTAAGTTTTAATCATTTTCTGGAATTTCTGAAATTATTTAAATTGAATTATCCGAAACAGTGAATGATGACGTCAGTGTGACGTCAGCAGTAAACGGTGGACTTTGACTGGTCAAACTGACCAGTAGGTCCCACCTGTCATTGACTGATTTAATTAAACAGAAATTTAATTTTATCTAATTAAGTTAATTAGTTGGTGGGACCCATATGTCAGTGACAGGTTAATTAATAGATTAGTTTTAATTAATAAACAGTTAATTAAAAAGGTGGGGCCTACGTGTCATTGACTGGGTCAAGTGGGACCCAGTAGTCAGTCACTGTTAGTTTAACTAGGTTTAAACTAATCTAATTAGTTAATTAGTTGGGTGGGGCCCAGTTGTCAGTGGGTATTAGCAATTAAATTAATTAACCCTAATACTAATCGCTATAGTAAGTGGTCCCACATGTCAGTGTCTAGGGTTAGACTAACTGGGTTAGTTAGAGGGGTGGGGGCCACTGTCAGTGGGTTAGTGGGTTAGGTTAATTAGGTTAGGGGTTAATTAAACGGGCGGGCCCCACTGTCAGTGGGACAGCCCACGGTTTTAAACGCGTGCGCACACAGTGCGTACGCCGGCGGCGAGGCCCGACGCGGCGGCGATGGCCGGAACTGCTCCAGAATCACGCTCCGGCGACCAAACGAGCGGCGGAGGGCAGGGATCGGACGAGGGGCTCGCCGCGCATCTAATGGCGCAAGCCGCCGAGGCAGGGGGTGACCGGAGTGACGGCTACGACGACGACCGAGCGGCGGCAGCAGTGGCGAGCTACGGCTCCGATGACGGCGAGCGATGGAGCCACGGATTCGAGCGGGGAAGAGAGGGGTTTCGCGCGTGAGCTCACAGTGGCGACGAAGAGCAGCTCGGGGAGTCCGGGGACCTCGTGGTGGCGCAGATCGACGGCGAGGTCGAGCGGGGGCCGTAGCGGAGGAAGGAGACGCGGGCGACGACGGTGGGGGTCCCCGGCTTCGATCCAGTGGCGCGGAGGTCATAGCGGAGGACGACGGTCCTCCTGGGCACGTCGGAGCGGCGCGGGGAGCTCGGTGAGTGCGGTGAACGACGACGGCGATGACGAGCTCGCTCGAGCGCGAGCTCGATTCACTCGGGGGAGAACGAGAGAGGGGAACGGGGAGGTGCTAGGGTTTCGGGGAGGGAGAGAGGGTGCCGTGGTGATGCCCTTATCCACCCATGGCCCTCGATGGCCGCGCGAACGCGGCGTCGGTGGCCGGCGAGCACGGCCTTTGCAGCGGCACGGCAGAAGGTAGGGGAAGGCCGTGGCGGGCTGGGCCATTTCGTACTGTAGCACTAGAACCTAAACAAACAGTAGCCGCTAGTCTTTTTACTTTATCCTTTTTCCGTTTCAAATTCTGTTCACTGTTTTGCATTACTTTTAGTTACTAAATGATTTCAGTAAATTGTGCCACTGGCCACATTAATTATCTTGCATTATCCTGCACTGCCACAAAAAGTTTGGAGCCAAGATGATCTCATTTGAATTTAGCATAAATGGAAATGGATTAAATGGTTCTGTTTTGTTTCTATTTTGATGATGTTAGAGTCATTTAAATAACTCAATTAATGTTGATTTTATTTTTATAATTGTCTTGGGAATTTTTGCAATATTATGAACATTTTTGTTTTACTATTTGAAGAAATAATAATTTTACTTGCATTTGAATTTTGAATTTGAGGTTGGATTAGTTTCTAAATGCAATTTAATTAAGATGATCATGATGACATGGCAATCTAATTAGCTTAATGACAGGGTTAAGATCTGGGGATGTTACAAATCTCCCACACTACAAGAAATCTCGTCCCGAGATTTAAGAGGTGGAGTAAGGGGAATCTCTGGGATCAAGGAAGTATAGGAGAGTCATGTTTCGATCCTGTGGAACTGTGGTGAGTGTGGATTAAGAGTAGAAAGGGCGGTGACATTTTTGCAAGGTAATGACAGCAAGGCAATCAGAGGACAATCTGTCACCTATGTCGGCAACAACGTCAGTACCAAGAGCGCGGGACGAAGAGAACCATTTTTCCTGCTCGTTAAATCGAGGCGGACCAATAGGCAAGGTTCTCGTCCGTCGGTGGTTACCGAAATGTCATCAACAATAGTGACTAGCTTTTATTTGGGGGTGTTGACTTAGGCAGGGAATTATCACTGCCCAGATAAAAGCTAGATTATAAGAAAGGTTAAACAGACCAATGGAAAAGAAAATGTAATTATACACAAGTATTAGGTGTATATCCTTCCCAAGGAAAAGCAGAGCATGGTATACATGGAAGGAGAGATTGCAGACAAACTAGCGCTCCGGGTGAATGTGAACACGATAACCTAATGTTAGGGTTAGGAAAATCTTTAACCCGAAAGGATGAGAAGTCTGGAGTCCCAGAGTAAAGGAGAGGAATAAAAGATCCTAATACCACCCATTGGCGACGTGGGCCCGTAAGCCACACAGTCATGTTAGTAAAACAATTTTCTAAAGACTAGACTCAACTTCGGCCAAGGAGTTGGAAAGGGGGCTACCTACAGGCAGTCGGCTCTGATACCAACTTGTGACGCCCTCGACTTAATCGTGCACTAATCATTTCTCCTGCTTGCGTGCGTCAGTGTCGATGTCATATTCAGCATAGCGGGATAACTGAAGGAATTTCCTCTAATATTCATCCACAGTCATTTTGTCCTGGGTCAGTTTGCGGAACTCCTTCTTCTTCTGGTCGATCAGACCTTGAGGAATGTATCGTGCACGGAATGCCGTCTGAAATTCCTGCCAAGAGGTGGCTGTCCCAGCAGGCAGCATACGCCTGTGGCTTTCCCACCATTGAGCAGCTGAACCTCTCAGGTGAAACGTCGCATAGGTGACGTAACTATCAGGGACAACATTTGCCGACTCCATCTGAAAGGCGATGTCACGGAGCCAATCATCAGCATCCATTGGATCAGTCGAGTTGCGGAAGGTGGACGGATTGAGGCGCACGAATTCTTCCAGCGTTATTGGGGCGGACTGTTGCTGAGCATTCTGAGTTGTAAACTGAGCCATTACTCCAGTCATAAACTGACGATTCAGCTCAAACTGCTGCATCAGTGAGGCAATATAAGGCGGAGGTGGAGGATCGTCAGCCATCCTGCCAAATCAACAGGGGCAGTTTAGCAAGAACAACTGCATGTGTAAGAGGTCATTCATGATGTAACATGGGCAATGAACAAAAGTGCATTAGATATATATTAGTAGTCATTAAAGACATACAGATACATGCACGGAGTTGGACATCAACGGACAACGCGAGTTCGGAACGCACGCAGCTAGACAAACTAGGCGGCGCGCAGGCATGCGGTGGAGAGATACAACAACGAGACATAGCAAAGGCTACATCAACGTCGGAGAAAACTATTGAGGCGAGGAATCTGCAAGGAACAACACAGGGTGTCCTCGATAAAAGGATCCTGCGGTTCGTGGGCATTGTGCAGCAGAACCTGGCCCTCATCTTGAAGAAAGGGGGGATAAATTCAGAACTCCGGGTGGATGAGATCACGAGAACCTAATGTTAGAGTTAATAAAACTTTAACCCGAATAGGAGAGAGAGCAGAGTCCCAGAGTAAGGAAGACGAATAAAAGATCCTAATCCCATCCATTGGCGACGTGGGCCCGTAAGCCACACAGCCATGTTAGTAAAACAGTTTTTGAGAGACTAGACTCAACTTCGGCCAAGGAGTTGGAAAGGGGGCTACTTACAGGCAGTCGACTCTGATACCAACTTGTGACGCCCTCGACTTAATCGTGCACTAATCATACACGCAAATGCACACGATCAAGCCTAAGGACTCACGGGAAGATATCACAACACAACTCTAGACACAAAATAAAATAATACAAGCTTTATATTACAAGCCAGGGGCCTCGAGGGCTCGAATACAAAAGCTCGGGTCACACAAGCATCAGCGGAAGCAACGGTATCTGAGTACAGACACCAAGTTAAACAAGATTCCTTAAGAAGGCTAGCATAACAATGACACTGATCGAAAGAGGCAAGGCCTCCTGCCTAGGAGCCTCCTAACTACTCCTAGTCGTCGATGATCTCCACGTCGTAGTAGGCTTCGGTGGTAGCAGCTGGCTTCTGGGATCCGTCATCTGGTCGCAGCAATCGGGTATGGGGGAAAAGAATAGCAAAGCAACCGTGAGTACTCATCCAAAGTACTCGCAAGACTGACATCAGAACTAAACTACTTATGCATTGGTATCAAAGTGGAGAGGCTGTATCTGTGGACTATATAGCAGCAAAGCCAGAAAAGAGAAAAAAGCCTAGCCTATCGAAGACTAGCATCTTCAGGGTCTTGCAGCATAAGAAGAGTGCAGATTAGCATATTATTAATTAACAAGCATGTGGAAGCAAAGCCCGGAGATCCTTTCTCGACCCCCTGCGAGAAAGCAATCCCGGAGCTTACAATTAATTAACATGTATCCAGTTCAAGTAGTAATAGATCGGGATACAACACTGAGCGTCCTGTTACCGTGGACACGGCTATTCGAATAGATAACTTCCCTGCAGGGGTGCACTACTGTTACCCAACACGCTCGATTAACTCCGGCCGGACACACTTTTATCGGGTCATGCCCGGCCTCGGCTGATCGACACACCGCAGCCCTACCTAGAGCTCAGCAGAGAGGTCCCTGCCGGTCTACATTCTAAGCACGCAGGGGTCTTGGGCACATCGCCCTTTGCACTCCGGGTCGTTGCGAGCAGGGCAAATCTCGGTACCACCTCTGTCCTGGGTGGCGCCGGCCCAGCCGTGCCGCAATGCTGAACTGGACGTCTGACAGAGCTTTCGGCTGATACATACGGCGTAGAGGGGCCCATACTCATTATCCCACGTGGTGGTAGTGCGTATAGGGCACGACGACCCACTCAGATCAATAACCAAATCCGTTATCGCATTATTAGGAGCTCGCGGTGACGATCAGTACTCCTGTCGTCCCGTCTCGAGGAAGTGCAACAAGGGCCAGGCCCATCCCTCTCTAGGGCGGTATACGCCTGCCCGGCTGCGCCTCGTAATTATCTCGCGGGTACCCTCACGGTCAACCCGTCTTCACAACTCTCGCGGGTACCCCTCGGTGTCGACCCGACTTTACCCGGGGACTGTAGTAAAAGTAGGGTATCCGTGTGTTCATCACATCAAGGGGAATCCGAGGAATCACCCTCTATGGATTCCTACTCGATGTAATCCGTCAAGGAGAACCAGGAGGAATCACCCTCGATGGTCCACACTTGCGGGGTTGCACGACAGGAGCTTCACCGGAGGTGGAGGAAGAGGAATCACCCTCGGTAATCCACGTCTGATTAACTATACTACACAGACATCATCGGGAGTGAGTTAAGAGGTATCACCCTCGTCACTCGAGGAGAACTCTGAAGAGACGAACAACTTAGGGGGTGTGCGGTGCTGTGCTGGTCTCAGCCCGACGATCACTTCGATCGGGGCACTAGTAGCTAAGCGGGGCAACTAGGACAAGGATGGGGCCACAGATGGATTTCATCCAACCTATACTAAGGATTTAGGATATCAGGTAAAGTATCAACAGAAGTTACAATAAACAGGCTATGCATCAGAATAGGATAAAACAATAGCAGCAGCAAATTCTAATGCAAGCAGGAGGGAGAAAGAATAAGTGATATAGGCATGCGTCAAGGGGGTTTTGCTTGCCTGGTTGCTCTGTGGCAAAGACGGGGCCGTCAGCGATGTAGTCGATCTCCTGGGCAGCGTCGGTCTCGGAGGCAATCGGAAAGAAGGGGGAGAAGAAACAATAAATCCATGGCAAAAATGCAATCACTATGCATGACATGCCTAAATGATATGCAGAGGTGTTTTACTTCCTAACTAAATGCTTTAGTTAATTTTGGAATTTGTTTGGATTTATTTTATTAAAGTCAGGCACTATTCAATTATCAGATACGGGCAAAATGTTCTATGCTCGGTATGTTAGAGGGGTGTGACAGGTATGTGGATAGGATATTCGGATTCTTCATATTTTTCTGATCGTTTTACATATATAAATTATTTTCATCTGACTTACGGTTTAAAAGATATGATTTTTCAAATTTTAAACATTTTCTGGAATTATTTTAATTATTTAATTTAACATTATCCGAAACAGTAGCCAGTGACGTCATCATGACGTCAGCATGGCGTCAGCAGTCAACAGGGGCGGTTGAATGGTCAACCTGACCAGTGGGACCCACTGGTCAGTGACAGTACTAGTTAACAGAGGTTAAATTAATTAATCTAGTCCTAATTATCTAGCGGGACCCACCTGTCAGCAACTAATTATCTTTTAATTAATTAATTAACTAATTAACCAATTTTTCTATTTATTTAAATTCGTTTAAATGGTGGTGGGGCCCGAGTGTCAGTGACACAGGGGCAGCCACGTCAGCGTGGACCGGTCAACGGACCCACCAGTCAGTGGCAATGGAGGTGGGCCAGGCCGTCCACGTCGGCGACGACCGCGGCGTCGCCGGAATCTTGCCGGCGGCGACCAATCCAGCGGCGGCGCGACTCGGACGTGGTCGGAATTCGCGTACGGGACACCATTCACCGCGTTTCTTGGCGCGTTCGAAAGTAGAGACCGAACCGCGTCGGTCTACGGCCGTCTCGCGATGGGAGGAGCTCTACGGCGACGACGGCGAGCTCGCAAACTTCGCCGGAGTTCGGGTGAGCTCGGGATCGGCGCAATGGGGCTCGGTCGAGCGCGTGGATGGGTGCAATGGGCCCGCAGGGACGTGCTGAGCACGAGCCCGAGCTCGTTTGAGCTCGACGGGCAGTGAAGGCACGGCTACGAGCTCGCCGGCGGCGAGGTGTACGGGCGGCGATGAATGCGGCGGCTACGGCGACGAATCCGTGCGGGAGAGAGAGGGGAACGATGCACGACTGCTCACCGGTCCTGTAGGTGTGCAACGGTGAGCTCGGGGAGGCACGGGGCGGCGTATTCGACGACGACAGCGGCGGACGGCGTCGGGGAAGAAGAGGTCGAGGCGGCGTCGGTGGGGGCTCCCGGCTCCAATGGCTGGATCCAGGCGGCGTAGCGAACGGAGGCGGTGCTCTACGCCATCTCGGCGACGGCTGGGGAGACCGGTAGCTGCGGGATCGACGGCGGCGACGGCGAGCGCTGTCGGGTGAGAGAGAGAGGGAGTGCACGAGCGAGGGGGAAAATATCGGGCGTTGGCTAGGGTTCACTGGGGTGGCGGTCTTATCCTCCCGCTCCTCACCTGTAGCGACGCAGGGAGCAGGCGCGGCTGCGACGCCGGCGACGACGCGGTCGGGCGCGCGGGAGCGATCGAGCGCGGGAGCAGTAGGAAGGGGAAAGGAGGGGCGCGGGCTGGGCCGGTGCGGCCGACTTAGGCCCAGCCGCGGTGGGCCATTTCTATTTTCTGATTTTCCTTTTCTGTTTTCTAATTTCTTCTCTGCTTTGCAAATAGTTAGTGCACAAATGGAGTTTTGTAAAATGTGTGACCTGGCACAATAACTACAGTGCATTATTATCTAACACCAGAAATTGGTTTGGATAAAATATAATTTCATTTGAAATTTTATTAATTAAAATTGTATTAAAATGTTACTGTTTGCTTCTGTTTGAGGTTGTTGGAGTTACTTAGTGAATTTTGGTGATGTTGTTTTCCTGAACATAATTGGTTATGAATTATTTGCTATTTAATGAACATTTTAGTTTTCAATTTGAACAACTTTTATTTTTCACTTAAAATTTGAATTTCAATTTAATTTGGAATTTGAAATGAGATATGATGCAAAAGATGATTAAGCACTGTTAAGCATGGTGACATGGCATTATCAAGAGGTGATTACTGTAGCTATTACATGGGGACGTTACAATTTTCCTCCTCTAAAAGAAATTCTCGTCCCGAGAATTAAGAGGTAGGCTGAAAGAAAGCGGGGTATTCTTCACAAAGACGATCCTCGCGTTCCCAAGTGGCTTCACCTTCAGAATGATTCGACCACTGAACTTTAAGGAACTTGATCGACTTCTGACGGGTTCGTCGTTCAGCTTGATCAAGAATGCGGATCGGATACTCTGGATAAGACAGATCCTCTCGCAATTCAAGCACTTCATGATCCACAGCTCGGATAGGATCCTTGAAGCAGCGTCGGAGTTGTGACACATGAAAGACATCATGCACTTGGGAAAGGTTCGGCGGCAATTCCAATTGGTATGCCACTTCTCCACGTCTTGCGAGAATACGGAATGGGCCAATGTAGCGAGGAGCTAACTTGCCCTTCATTCCAAATCGATGAGTGCCCTTCATCGGAGTAACACGAAGGTAAGCCTGTTTTCCAGGCTGATAGACCATTACCTTGTGCTTTCGGTCATAGTTGCTCTTTTGACGAGACTGGGCAGTTTTCAGATGTTCACGGACAATGCGGACTTGTTCTTCAGCTTGTTGAATAATGTCCGGACCAACGAGTGATCATTCCCCAGTTTCTGACCAATTCAGAGGGGTTCGACACTTACGTCCATATAGAACTTCAAAGGGTGCCATCTTCAGACTAGCTTGATAGCTATTGTTGTAAGAGAATTCGGCATATGGGAGAGATTCCTCCCATTTCTTACCGAATGAGATGACACAAGCTCGAAGCATATCTTCAAGCACTTGATTGACTCGTTCAACTTGCCCCTGGGACTGGGGGTGAAATGCGGTACTGAAGGACAAATGAGTTCCCATAGCTTCTTGGAAACTGTTCCAAAATCTGGAGGTGAAGAGGCTGCCACGGTCTGAACTGATCTCCAACGGAATACCGTGAAGTGACACGATTCTGGAAACATATAAGTCTGCTAACTGACTAGCAGTGATTGTCTCCTTGACTGGCAGAAAGTGAGCAACCTTCGAGAATCGGTCGATGACGACAAAGATAGCATCATGACCCTTCTGCGATCTGGGAAAACCAGTAATGAAGTCCATTTCGACCTTGTCCCATTTCCATTCAGGAATATCGAGTGGTTGCAGAAGTCCAGCAGGCCTTTCATGTTCTGCTTTGATGCGACGGCAAACGTCACACTCAGCAACATATCGAGCAATGTCTTGCTTCATGTTAGACCACCAGAACCTCTGACGAATGTCTTGGTACATCTTTGTGCTACCAGGGTGTATCGAGAGAGGCGTATCGTGAGCTTATTTCATAACCTTCTCTGGCATATCCTTGAACTTAGGCACGACAAGGCGATCTTGGAAGAACAAAGCTCCATCATCATGAAGAGAGAAGGCTGAGGGCTTGCCAGTTGCAAGATAGCGTTTAATCTTGTGAACTTCCGTGTCATACTTCTGCATTGTCTTGATTCTGTGCTCGAGATCTGGTTCAACAACCAAGGTATTTAGATATCCTTGAGGAACTATTTCGATATTCAGCTTTCGAAGCTCTTCATACAGGAGTGGTTGCTGTAGCTGAACCTCAAGTTCACAGCAGTAGGATTTACGGCTCAAAGCATTAGCCATTACATTAGCCTTACCAGGGGTGTAAGAAATACCCAAATCGTAGTCTGTAATGGCCTCCAGCCATCTTTGCTGACGGAGATTCAGAGATGGTTGAGTGAACAAGTACTTCAGACTTTTATGATCCGTGTAGATCTCGCAACGATTACCAAGGAGGTAATGTCGCCACAGTTTCAGAGCATAAATAACCGCAGCAAGCTCGAGATCATGTACTGGATAATTTTCCTCGTGAGGACGCAATTGACGAGAGCCATAAGCAATTACTTTGCGCTCTTGCATTAGGACACAGCCTACTCCTTGACGGGATGCGTCACAATAAATCACGAAGTCTTTGAGAGAATCGGGAGGAGCAAGCACTGGGGCAGATGTCAGCTTGTCCTTGAGTGTTTGGAAACTTTCCTGACATTTTTCTGTCCACTCAAACTTGACGCCTTTGTGAAGCAGATCAGTCAGAGGCTTGGCAATCTTGGAGAAATTCTCGATGAAACGGCGGCAATAGCTAGTGAGACCGAGAAAACTTCTGACTTGCTTGACATTCTTCGGAGGGGTCCATTCAAGAATGGCCTGAACTCGTTCGGGGTTAACAGCAATGCCATCTTTAGAAATCACATGACCAAGATAGGTCACTTCAGATAACCAGAACTCACACTTGGAATACTTGGCATATAGTTGATGTTCGCGCAACTTCTCCAGTACAAGCCGAAGATGTTCAACATATTCTTCTTCATTCTTCGAATATAAAAGGATATCATCCAGATAGACCACGACAAATTTGTCGAGGTAATCCATGAAGATGTAGTTCATTAACCGAGAGAAAGTTGCAGGAGCGTTGGATAAGCCGAAGGACATGACGGTATACTCGTAAGAACCATAGCGAGTAACAAAGGTTGTCTTCGGAATATCCTCTTTACGAACCCGGATCTGGTGGTAACCCAATCTCAAATCAAGTTTAGAGAATACCGAGGAACCAGCAAGTTGATCATAGAGGTCGTTGATTCTGGGAAGTGGATACTTGTTCTGAATCGTTGCTTGGTTGATAGGTCGGTAATCTTGAACCAACCGATTTGTTCCATCCTTCTTCTTAACAAAGAGCGAAGGTGCTCCCCAAGCAGAAGAACTGGGGCGTATGAAACCCTTTTTAAGTGACTTGTCGATTTCCTCCTTAAGCTCAAGGAGTTCATGAGGTGGCATCTTGTATGGGCGCTTGGCAATAGGAGTAGTGCCTGGCTTCAAGTCGATGACGAACTCGACAGCTCTAGCCGGGGGTATTCCTGGGAGTTCCTCTGGGAAGACGTCTGGAAATTCATGAACGACTGGAACGTTCTCAATTCCCTCAAGAGGTGAAGCATTCAAAGCATTCAGAGCATATATCTGGCTCTCGGCATTTTGGATTAACTGGGCTGAGTAGTTGATCACCTTGCCAAAAGGGTGTGTGAGCTGGACTGTCTTGGCGGCGCAGTTGATCAAAGCATTATAGGCTGCCAACCATTCCATACCAAGAATGATGTCTATGTTTGAAGGTCCAAGCACAATGAGAGAAGCCGGAAAAAGTAGACCTCCAATTTCAATGTGGTTGTGAGGGCTTACCATTGTGGTTTGCCACTTAGCTCCCGGAGATTGAATCGATAAAGGAGTGGATAATTTTTCCATGCCTATCCCATGTAGCTGTGCAAACTGTTGTGACACAAAGGCATGAGATGCTCCTGAATCAAAGAGAACAACAGCTAGTACTGAATTAACGAGAAGAGTACCCATCACAATTTTTGGGGCCTCTCGAGCTTCTTCCATTTTGACATGGGTGACTTGACCACAATTCATAGCAGGCGGCCTGGCATTACAACTTCTGTTGCGATGGTTTCGACGGCCCTTCTTACGGCCACAAGTAGGACGTGATGCATTTTGCGGCTGATCCGGACGACAGTTGACAGTTCGGTGCCCTGGCTATCCACAATTGCGGCACAAACCATCATTAAGGGGAGGAACCACAATATTGAGCTGTTCACCCTGAATCGTTAGCTGTCTCGGCGGCGGAGGCAGACGAGGGGCAACATAACACGGTCTTGGAGTTGGAGCAGGCCTGTGATGAACATTGTGCGGGATCCAGACTCGACGTTTCTGAGCAGGCTGACCCGAAGACGAGCCAACGTCACGAGTGCGCTTGAGCGACTCCTGGTACTCATTCAAAGCAGTTTCAATTCGGAAAGACTTGCTGACAAGCGTTGCAAAGTCTTCAGCTTCATGAACAGCAAGTGCGAGCTTTATATCAGGATGCAGTCCTTCACGGAATTTCTCCTGCTTGCGTGCGTCAGTGTCGACGTCATCTTCAGCATAGCGGGATAACTCAAGGAATTTCCTCTGATATTCATCCACAGTCATTTTGTCCTGGGTCAGTTTGCGGAACTCCTTCTTCTTCTGGTCGATCAGACCTTGAGGAATGTATCGTGCACGGAATGCCGTCTGAAATTCCTGCCAAGTGGTGGCTGTCCCAGCAGGCGGCATACGCCTGTGGCTTTCCCACCAGTGAGCAGTTGAACCTCTCAGGTGATACGTCGCATAGGTGACGTAACTGTCAGGGACAACATTTGCCGACTCCATCTGAAAGGCGATGTCACGGAGCCAATCATCAGCATCCATTGGATCAGTCGAGTTGCGGAAGGTGGACGGATTGAGGCGCACGAATTCTTGCAGCGTTATTGGGGCGGACTGTTGCTGAGCATTCTGAGTTGGAAACTGAGCCATTACTCCAGTCATAAACTGACGATTCAGCTCAAACTGCTGCATCAGTGCGGCAATATAAGGCGGAGGTGGAGGATCCTCAGCCATCCTGCCAAATCAACAGGGGCAGTTTAGCAAGAACAACTGCATGTGTAAGAGGTCATTCATGATGTAACATGGGCAATGAACAAAAGTGCATTAGATATATATTAGTAGTCATTAAAGACATACAGATACATGCACGGAGTTGGACATCATTGGACAACGCGAGTTCGGAACGCACGCAACTAGACAAACTAGGCGGCGCGCAGGCACGCGGTGGAGAGATACAACAACGAGACATAGCAAAGGCTACATCAACGTCGGAGAAAACTATTGAGGCGAGGAATCTGCAAGGAACAACACAGGGTGTCCTCGATAAAAGGATCCTGCGGTCTGTGGGCATTGTGCAGGAGAACCTGGCCCTCATCTTGAAGAAAGGGGGGATAAATTCAGAACTCCGGGTGGATGTGATCACGAGAACCTAATGTTAGAGTTAATAAAACTTTAACCCGAATAGGAGAGAGAGCAGAGTCCCAGAGTAAGGAAGAGGAATAAAAGATCCTAATCCCATCCATTGGCGACGTGGGCCCGTAAGCCACACAGCCATGTTAGTAAAACAGTTTTTGAGAGACTAGACTCAACTTCGGCCAAGGAGTTGGAAAGGGGGCTACCTACAGGCAGTCGGCTCTGATACCAACTTGTGACGCCATCGACTTAATCATGCACTAATCATACACGCAAATGCACACGATCAAGCCTAAGGACTCATGGGAAGATATCACAACACAACTCTAGACACAAAATAAAATAATACAAGCTTTATATTACAAGCCAGGGGCCTCGAGGGCTCGAATACAAAAGCTCGGGTCACACAAGCATCAGCGGAAGCAACGGTATCTGAGTACAGACACCAAGTTAAACAAGATGCCTTAAGAAGGCTAGCATAACAACGACACTGATCGAAAGAGGCAAGGTCTCCTGCCTGGGAGCCTCCTAACTACTCCTGGTCGTCGATGATCTCCACGTCGTAGTAGGCTTCGGTGGTATCAGCTGGCTCCTGGGATCCGTCATCTGGTCGCAGGAATCGGGTATGGGGGAAAAGAATAGCAAAGCAACCGTGAGTACTCATCCAAAGTACTCGCAAGACTGACATCAGAACTAAACTACTTATGCATTGGTATCAAAGTGGAGAGGCTGTATCTGTGGACTATATAGCAGCTAAGCCAGAATAGAGAGAAAAGCATAGCCTATCGAAGACTAGCATCTTCAGGGTCTTGCAGCATAAGAAGAGTGCAGATTAGCATATTATTAATTAACAAGCATGTGGAAGCAAAGCCCAGAGATCCTTTCTCGACCCCCTGCGAGAAAGCAATCCCGGAGCTTACAATTAATTAACATGTATCCAGTTCAAGTAGTAATAGATCGGGATACAACACTGAGCGTCCTGTTACCGTGGACACGGCTATTCGAATAGATAACTTCCCTGCAGGGGTGCACTACTGTTACCCAACACGCTCGATTAACTCCGGCCGGACACACTTTTATCGGGTCATGCCCGGCCTCGGCTGATCGACACACCGCAGCCCTACCTAGAGCACAGCAGAGAGGTCCCCGCCGGTCTACATCCTAAGCGCGCAGGGGTCTTGGGCCCATCGCCCTTTGCACTCCGGGTCATTGCGAGCAGGGAAAATCTCGGTACCACCTCTGTCCTGGGTGGCGCCGGCCCAGCCGTGCCGCAATGCTGAACTGGACGTCTGACAGAGCTTTAGGCTGATACATACGGCGTAGAGGGGCCCATACCCATTATCCCACGTGGTGGTAGTGCGTATAGGGCACGACGACCCACTCAGATCAATACCCAAATCCGTTATCGCATTATTAGGAGCTCGCGGTGAAGATCAGTACTCTTGTCGTCCCGTCTCGAGGAAGTGCAACAAGGGCCAGTCCCATCCCTCTCTAGGGCGGTATACGCCTGCCCGGCTGCGCCTCATAATTATCTCGCGGGTACCCTCATGGTCAACCCGTCTTCACAACTCTCGCGTGTACCCCTCGGGGTCGACCCGACTTTACCCGGGGACAGTAGTAAAAGTAGGGTATCCGTGTGTTCATCACATCAAGGGGAATCCGAGGAATCACCCTCTATGGATTCCTACTCGATGTAATCCGTCAAGGAGAACCAGGAGGAATCACCCTCGATAGTCCACACTTGCGGGGTTGCACGACAGGAGCTTGACCGGAGGTGGAGGAAGAGGAATCACCCTCGGTAATCCACGTCTGATTAACTATACTACAGAGACATCATTGGGAGTGACTTAAGAGGTATCACCCTCGTCACTCGAGGACAACTCTGAAGAGTCGAACAACTCAGGGGGTGTGCGGTGTTGTGCTGGTCTCAGCCCGACGATCACTTCGATCGGGGCACTAGTAGCTAAGCGGGGCAACTAGGACAAGGATGGGGCCACAGATGGATTTCATCCAACCTATACTAAGCATTTAGGATATCAGGTAAAGTATCAACAGAAGTTACAATAAACAGGCTATGCATCAGAATAGGATAAAACAATAGCAGCAGCAAATTCTAATGCAAGCAGGAGGGAGAAAGAATAAGTGATATAGGCATGCGTCAAGGGGGTTTTGCTTGCCTGGTTGCTCTGTGGCAAAGACGGGGCCGTCAGCAATGTAGTCGATCTCCTGGGCAGCGTCGATCTCGGAGGCTATCGGAAAGAAGGGGGGAGAAGAAACAATAAATCCACGGAAAAAATGCAATCACTATGCATGACATGCCTAAATGATATGCAGAGGTGTTTTACTTCCTAACTAAATGCTTTAGTTAATTTAGGAATTTGTTTCAATTTATTTTATTAAAGTCAGGCACTATTCATTTATCAGATACGGGCCAAATGTTCTATGCTCGGTATGTTAGAGGGGTGTGACAAGTATGTGGATAGGATATTCGGATTCTTCATATTTTTCTGATCGTTTTACATATATAAATTATTTTCATTTGACTTACGGTTTAAAAGATATGATTTTTCAAAGTTTTAAACATTTTCTGGAATTATTTTAATTATTTAATTTAACATTATCCGAAACAGTAGCCAGTGACGTCATCATGACGTCAGCATGGCGTCAGCAGTCAACAGGGGCGGTTGAATGGTCAACCTGACCAGTGGGACCCACTGGTCAGTGACAGTACTAGTTAACAGAGGTTAAATTAATTAATCTAGTCCTAATTATCTAGCGGGACCCACCTGTCAGCAACTAATTAACTTTTAATTAATTAATTAACTAATTAACCGATTTTTCTATTTATTTAAATTCGTTTAAATGGTGGTGGGGCCCGAGTGTCAATGACACAGGGGCAGCCACGTCAGCGTGGACCGGTCAACGGACCCACCAGTCATTGGCAATGGAGGTGGGCCAGGCCGTCCACGTCGGCGACGACCGCGGCGTCGCCGGAATCTTGCCGGCGGCGACCAATCCAGCGGCGGCGCGACTCGGACCTGGTCGGAATTCGCGTACGGGGCACCATTAGCCGCGTTTCTTGGCGCGTTCGAAAGCGGAGACCGAACCGCGTCGGTCTACGGCGGTCTCGCGGCCGGAGGACCTCTACCGCGACGACGGCGAGCTCGCAAACTTCGCCGGAGTTCGGGTGAGCTCGGGATCGGCGCAACGGGGCTCGGTCGAGCGCGTGGATGGGTGCAATGGGCCCGCAGGGACGTGCTGAGCACGAGCCCGAGCTCGTTTGAGCTCGACGGGCAGTGAAGGCACGGCTACGAGCTCGCCGGCGGCGAGGTGTACGGGCGGCGACGAATACGGCGGCTATGGCGACGAATCCGTGCGGGAGAGAGAGGGGAACGATGCGCGACTGCCCACCGGTCCTGTCGGTGTGCAACGGTGAGCTCGGGGGAGGCACGGGGCGGCGTATTCGACGGCGACAGCGGCGGACGGCGTCGGGGAAGAAGAGGTCGAGGCGGCGTCGGTGGGGGCTCCCGGCTCCAATGGCTGGATCCAGGCGGCGTAGCGAACGGAGGCGGTGCTCTACGCCATCTCGGCGACGGCTGGGGAGACCGGTAGCTGCGGGATCGACGGCGGCGACGGCGAACGCTTTCGGGTGAGAGAGAGAGAGGGAGTGCACGGGCGAGGGGGAAAATATCGGGCGTTGGCTAGGGTTCGCTGGGGTGGCGGTCTTATCCTCCCGCTCCTCACCTGTAGCGACGCAGGGAGCGGGCGCGGCTGCGACGCCGGCGACGACGCGGTCGGGCGCGCGGGAGCGACCGAGCGCAGGAGCAGTAGGAAGGGGAAAGGAGGGGCGCGGGCTGGGCCGGTGCGGCCGACTTAGGCCCAGCCGCGGTGGGCCTTTTCTATTTTCTGATTTTCCTTTTCTGTTTTCTAATTTCTTCTCTGCTTTGCAAATAGTTAGTGCACAAATGGAGTTTTGTAAAATGTGTGACCTGGCACAATAACTACAGTGCATTATTATCTAACACCAGAAATTGGTTTGGATAAAATATAATTTCATTTTAAATTTTATTAATTAAAATGGTAGTAAAATGTTACTGTTTGCTTCTGTTTGAGGTTGTTGGAGTTACTTAGTGAATTTTTGTGATGTTGTGTTCCTGAACATAATTAGTTATGAATTATTTTCTATTTAATAGACATTTTATTTTTCAATTTGAACAACTTTTATTTTTCACTTAAAATTTGAATTTCAATTTGATTTGGAATTTGAATGAGATCTGATGCAAAAGATGATTAAGCACAGTTAAGCATGGTGACATGGCATTATCAAGAGGTGATTACTGTAGCTATTACATGGGGACGTTACACCGCAGCCCTACCTAGAGCTCAGCAGAGAGGTCCCCGCCGGTCTACATCCTAAGTGCTCGGGGTTCTTGGGCCCATCGCCCTTTGCACTCCGGGTCGTTGCGCACAGGGTTAGATCCAGGCACCACCTCTGTCATGGATGGCGCCGATCCTGCCGTGCCGCACTGCTGAACTGGACGTCTGACAAAGCTTTCGGCTGATACATACGGCGCCGAGGGCCCCATAAACCATTATCCCGCGTGGTGGTAGTGCGTATATGGCCAGCGGCCAACTCAGATCAAATACCCAAATCCATTAGCGCATTATTAGGAGCTCACGGTGACGACCAGTACTCCTGTCGCCCCGTCTCGAGGAAGTGCAACAAGGGCCAGGCCCATCCCTCTCTAGGGCGGTCTCTGCCTGCCCGGCCATGCCTCGTAATTATCTCGCAGGTACCATCCTGGTCAACCCGACTTCACACCTCTCGCGGTTACACCTCGCGGTCGACCCGACTTTAATCAGGGGCCTAAAGTAAAAGTCATAGTAACCATGTGTTTATCACATCAAGGGGGAATCCGAGGAATCACCCTCGATGGATTCTTACTCGACGTAATCCGTCAAGGAGAACCAGGAGGAATCACCCTCGATGGTCCACACTTGAGGGGTTGTACGACAGAGTCATCATCGGGAAGGGGAGAGGGAGGAATCACCCTCTGCAATCACCACCGATGTGCTATACTACAGAGATATCATCAGGAGTGCAGTACGAGGTATCACCCCCGGCACTCGATAGTAGCCCTGCAGGGGTCGTACAACTAAGGGGGTTATGTGCAGTGATGTGACGGTATGTGCACCTTGATCGCAATGATCGGGTACTGGTAACAAGGCGGAGTAACAGGGACGAGAGTGAGGGGTCACTGATGGTTCACTAACAACCTATACTAAGCAGTTTAGGATGACAGGTAAAGTAACAACAGCAGGTTACAAAAAAAGGCTATGCATCAGAATAGGAGCAATCAGTTACAATAGCAAAATCTAATGCAAGCATGAGGGAGAAGGAATAGGCAATATAGGTATGATCAAAGAGGTTTTGCTTGCCTGGTTGCTCTGCGGCAAAGGAGGGATCGTCGGGGATGCAGTCAACCACAGGGGCAGCGTCGGTCTCGGAGTCTACCGGAGAGAAGAGGGGGAAGAAACAATAAATAGAAAGCAGACAAATACAACACAGATGCATGGCATGGCAGCACGTTATTCGAGGAGTGCCCTAATGCAGTACTACGCAAGTTAGTCGGAGCGGGAAACATCTGAAGGTGTTTTCCCAGCTGCGGGCATTTATCGGACAGATGAATCGAAGGGGAAAGTTCCATGTTCATCAAGATAGGAGTGATGGTCAAGCATTTTGACCACATATTCGGATTCTTCATATTTTTCTGAACATTTTTCATATATAAATTATTTTCATCCGAGTTACGGTTTAATTTATATGATTTTTCAAAGTTTTAATCATTTTCTGAAATTTCTAAAATTATTTAAATCAAATTATCCGAAACAGTGAATGATGACGTCATCATGACGTCAGTGTGACGTCAGCAGTCAACGGTGGACTTTGACTGGTCAAACTGACTAGTGGGTCCCACCTATCATTGACTGATTTAATTAAACAGAGATTTAGTTTTATCTAATTAAGTTAATTAGTTGGTGGGAGCCATATGTCAGTGACAGGTTAATTAATAGATTAGTTTTAATTAATAAACAGTTAATTAAAAAGGTGGGGCCTACGTGTCATTGACTAGGTCCAGTGGGACCCCGTAGTCAGTCACTGTTAGTTTAACTGGGTTTAAACTAATCTAATTAGTTAATTAGCTGGGTGGGGCCCAGATGTCAGTGGGTATTAGCAATTAAATTAATTAACCCTAATACTAATCGCTACAGTAAGTGGTCCCACATGTCAGTGTCTAGGGCTAGACTAACTAGGTTAGTTAGTGGGGTGGGGGCTACTGTCAGTGGGTTAGTGGGTTAGGTTAATTAGGTTAGGGGTTAATTAAACGGGCAGGCCCCACTGTCAGTGGGACAGCCCACAGTTCGTACGCCGGCGGCGAGGCTCGACGCGGCGGCGATGGCCGGAACTTCGACGGAATCGCGCTCCGGCGACCAAACGAGCGGCGGAGGGCAGGGACGGAGGAGGGGCTCGCCGCGCATCTAATGGCGCAAGCAGCCGAGGCAGGGGGTGACCGGCGTGACGGCTATGACGACGACCGAGCGGCGGCAGCGGCGACGTGCTACGGCTCCGATAACGGCGAGCGATGGAGCCACGGATTCGAGCGGGGAAGAGAGGGGTTTCGCGCGTGAGCTCACAGTGGCAACGAAGAGCAGCTCGGGCAGGCCGGGGAGCTCGTGGTGGCGGAGATCGACGGCGAGGTCGAGCGGCGTCCGTAGCGGGGGAAGGAGACGCGGGCGACGACGGTGGGGGTCCCCGGCTTCGATCCAGTGGCGCGGAGGTGGTAGCGGAGGACGGCGGTCCTCCTGGGCACGTCGGAGCGGCGCGGGGAGCTCGGTGAGTGCGGTGAACGGCGACGGCGATGACGAGCTCGCTCGAGCGCGAGATCGATTCACTCGGGGGAGAACGAGAGACGGGAACGGGGAGGTGCTAGGGTTTCGGGGAGGGAGAGAGGGTGCCGTGAGGATGCCCTTATCCACCCATGGCCTTCGATGGCCGCGCGAACGCGGCGTCTGTGGCCAGCGAGCGCGGCCTTTGCAGCGGCACGGCAGAAGGTTGGGGAAGGGCCATTTCGTACTGTAGCACTAGAGCCCAAACAAACAGTAGCCGCTAGTCTTTTTACTTTATTCTTTTTCTGTTTCAAATTTTGTTCACTGTTTTGCATTACTTTTAGTTACTAAATGATTTTAGTAAATTGTGCCACCGGCCACATTAATTATCTTGCATTATCCTGCACTGCCACAAAAAGTTTGGAGCCAAGATGATCTTATTTGAATTCTGCATAAATGGAAATGGATTAAATGGGGCTGTTTGGGTTCTATTTTGATGATGTTAGAGTCATTTAAATAACTCAATTAATGTTGATTTTATTTTTATAATTTTCTTAGGAATTTTTGCTATATTATGAACATTTTTGTTTTACTGTTTGAAGAAATAATAATTTGACTTGCATTTGAATTTTGAATTTGAGGTTGGATTAGTTTCTAAATGCAATTTAATTAAGATGATCATGATGACATGGCAATCTAATTAGCTTAATGACAGGGTTAAAATCTGGGGATGTTACAATGGAACAATAAAAAATTATAGATACGTTGGAGACGTATCACGCCTCTACTCGGTTTATGCAAAATTTTATTTTACGTAGCTTCTAAGGTTTCGAAACAAACCGAAGCTACCAACGTTCATCATCAAGTATGATTATTCAAGTCGCTAGATTAACTTTGCGGGGCATATGAAACACGAGATAATAAAATCTCGAGCCCCATACTGAACTTCGTCATACGCAAGAACCCCGTGCGGATCATATCTGCATTGCCCTTTAATCTGCGAAACATCCATCTTTCTTTAACTATGGCAGAACCCAAAGACACTGAAGCACTTTGTTGATCTGTCAACTAGCATACTCAGGAGCAGCATTGAAGGATCGTGGACTGCTAGAACTTTTTCAGATTCTACCATGCCGTCAAGATCACCACTATGCAAATTCAGGGGAAGCAACAAGAACATCGGGTAATAGATTTCATCTGCTACCCGCACAAATAATTTTCAGTAATAGAACTCTTCTCCTAAAAATTATATGGTGCAACACCCATACATCTCATGTATTCTAGTTCGTAACCTGCATCTATGCATAGCACAGCTCATGATGCCACTGTAGGGGAACGCAGCAGAAAACAAAAAAATTCCGCACTACGAACACGCCCAGGATCACTATGGAGATGCATACAAGGTTTTTGATCTGATCATTACCGACTCGTAGCGCAGCGAAAGTAGAGTCAATGAAGATTGGCGGTGCAGATCCCCGCAGCTAGGATTTACAACCTCCCAACCGCAAGGATGTACTCCCTCATCTGCACCTCGGCAGTCCCTGGGACAGCCCTTCGGGAGGCGGTCGGACAATCCCTTGGACGGTGTCACGGACAGCCCATCGGGAGGACCCTCAAACTCAGACGGTATCTCGGACAGCCCTTCGGGAGGACCCTCGAACAGCCCCTCGGGCAAAAGATCAAAACTACGACCTCTCTATGGGGTTGCACACATACGGTGCCATCTATCCCGCTGGGCTTCGCCGTCCAGAACTAGTTCCTACCGGAACCCAGACAGCCTTTCGGCTCTACGAAACTATTTCGTGGGAGAGAGAGAGAAAGCCAGATCATGCATGGCATTTGTATGAGAGTAAGGAGTGAGTGTGGAGAGCTCCTCTCCACATCTATTTATAGGAAAACCAAGGGGTAGGGTGGCACTTGAAAAACCAAAAAAAACCATCACATGGATCCTCCATAAGGGCATAATGGGAAGGCAAGTGGAGCTCCATGGAGGAGCTCCATCTTGGCCGGCCACCTCTTGCCCCCCCCCCCCCCAAAAGGGGTTCCCTCCTATCCAAGTCATCCCTAGATATTTCGAGGCAAAGCACAAAAAGGTGGCTTTCCAAAAATCAACCAAAAAGTGCTTTTCACTATTCATGAAAACATTTTTCCGCGTCCGTTAAATCCGAAAATATTTCTGTAGGTCCAGAACATTTCCAGTACTCACTAAAATAATTCTGGACGCATTCTGAAACATTTTCAATTCAATGACTTTCATCAGTGAAAAGCAACCAAAGCGGTTCCGGCAGCTCCCGAACATTTCCGGTTTTCTTCTCCGAAAAAATTCCAGAAGTTCCCAGAACAATTCTGGCATCCTCCAAAAAGTTCCAGGCATGTGCCGAAACCATTTTGACTTAATGGTATACTCCGAAACAACTTTTCGGTTTTACCGAAACTATTCCGGTGTTCTCTCCGGAACTCTTCCGTTGTCTCCGAAACTTTTTCGGTGACTTTCTCTCAGACTCCCTGTCTAGTATTCAGCAGATAGATGACCCTTAAGCGTGTGACCCTATAGGTTCGGTGAAGTATAGACATGACCGGAACACTTTCCGATCAATGATCAATAGCGGAACCTTGGAGACCCATATTGATCCCTATACCCCCACGAATGAATATTCGAGTGAACCTCCAGTTGCCGTGTGTTATTCCTGTTGCTTCGCGATATGTTACAAACAACTGAGGTGAGACTTATCGGCATCCCCATGGATCAACAACTTGTCCACTATGCCAGTTACCTCGTTAGCGGTTTTGTTCTCTCTTCTCGTTTCTGCGTTCTGGCATCCCTGTGATCAAATCACATTGTGTCTGGACAGACGATGATGGATACCATAACACCGAGAGGGCCCAAAGAATATCGCTCCATCGTCGGAGGAGCAAATACCAATCTTGAGGTATCAAGTTACTTGTCACACTTTCCCATGAACCTGTAAGCCGCCGTAATAGCCACCTTATTACAGATGACGTTTAACAAACGCCAAAGTTCATGAAGCAAGTGCGAAGGAACTCGATACTCTCATGGTCTAAGGAATTATGCAAACATTAACTTCTCTGTGTTATTAACCATTAACTTGTGACGAATGTTTCTCATAGCATAACATCAATCGGGTCGATTCAACACAAGTGTTCTCCTAACATTGTGGCCTCAAAAGTTGCCTGGCATAGACATGCCCATGATCCGGAAAACATGATAATCATGCATTGCTTGAGCTAGTCTTAGAGGCCAGACTAGGAATACATTTTACCGTTTATTATACCACACGTGCATATGAGTTTTCCTCCGAGCCTCGTGGTTATTGCAGACTCGAGAACCATAGCAGTTATAGCATGGAATATAAACATAATTACGAACATGGAGATAATAATAACATTTATTATTGGCTCTAGGGCATATCTCCTACAGATCTTCACGAAGTAGGCGATCTCCTTGCCCTTACAAATCCTTGGTTCAACTCCAAATGATCTTGGAGGCCCCCAAGTGACACCTAACCAATCTAGGAGACACTACTCTCCAAAAGGTAAGAGATGGTGTTGTTGATGATGAACTCCTTGCTCTTGTGCTTCAAAAGATAGTCTCCTCAACACTCAATCACTCTCTCACAGATTTGGCTTGGTAGGAGAAGGATTGGAGTGGAAAACAACTTGGGGAGGCTAGAAATCAAGGTTCAAATGGTTGGATTGGAATCCCTTGGTCTCAACACAAGTGTAGGTGGTTCTCTCTCAGAAAATGAATGGTGGAAGTGTAGTTTCATTCTGATGGCTCTCTTTGAGAGTAGGTGGTGGTGCAGCGGTATATATAGCCTTCACCAGAAATCCAACCGTTACAAACTTTTAGCACAACTCGATGACACCGAAGTGAAATCTCGGTGAGACCGACCAGTGTAAAAGATTCGAACTTTAGGCTTTTTGGTGGGACCGAACGAATCCACTCGGTGAGACCGATTAGCGATGACCTAAGCAGAAACTCGTTTTGGTAATTCTGATCAGTTCAACTAGGTGATTCCTAAATGAACTGGTGGGGTTACAGAAAGTTGGTACATGCACTTCGGTGGGGCCGAATGCCATCTCGGTTGTACCGAGTTTCTAGGGTTCGGCTTTATGGCTCTGTCTTGAGTCACTCGATGGGTCCTGGTGATGTGTTTCAGTGGGACGGAGTTTGACTTAGGATTTTTGACAGATTGGAATGTGGGGAAGTGGTTAAGGGTTTTTGGAGCAATATCTTTAAGCACTTTGAGCAAATGACTCATGATCAAATCCTCATCCCTTTTAATAGTATTGGCTTTCTATTGGACTCAATGTAATCTTTGATCACTTAACCAAAAATGTAGAGTCTTGAAGCTTTTGCCAATACCAGTCCTTTAGCTTGAGGGGTCCACTTCTCCATCCATTTATAAGCCAATGTTGAACTCTTCCTGAAATATACTATATGAAAATATTAGTCCAACAATATGTATGTTGACATGAATTACAAAAATCACCAAGGGAGCAAATGTGCTTTCAATCTCACCCTTTTTGGTAATTGATGACAACATACATCAAAGCTTCAAATAAGAATATACCATAGAATATGTGAAAGCTTAGAAAGACATGTAACATACATAAGCTCCCCCTACAAGTGTGCAGCCTTTTAAAAGAGTAATTACTTTTGGAATGCAAGTGCACAACAGGATAGAAAACTCAATGTGTTACATGTATCTTGGCTACATGCATCAGAGCAAAAATAGGAGTGAAATACATTCATGTTCATCATTCTCTCTTGCAAATAATATGTGCAATAAGCAAGAGATCATCAAGTGCATGAGTGAGATGCATATACTTACCTTGAGGTGCTTGAGCATTTTACCTGAAGAAATAAGCTTGAGAAAACAAGGTTAGATAACACAAGGGAATTTCTTCAAGATAAAAAGCAAGAACATCAAGAATACCAAGATTGGGATGACATGTAGGAAATAGTATCACAAGGTGAAAACTTCCTTAAGTGCAAACATGTCCCCAAAAGGTCAACTAAGAATTTGCAAAAAGATTCCAAGGATTTTTCTCCCCTAAACTTGAACTTCCTCTCCCCCTGAATCTAAGATGGTAGATATTGGGAGCAGGTAGGGTGACACAAAATTAGAGCAAAATTACAAAATCAGAGCAAAAGAGCTCAAAAAGATCAAACATATGTTTCTCCCGACTTAGAAACATATAGAAGTCTCTCCTCTTATCAGATGCATTGTCTCAATCTTCATTTAATGAGAGTTAGAAGAGCTTTGATGTGCACCATTCTTTCATTTGATGAAAGTTAGAAGAGCTTTGATGTGCACCATTCTCTCCCCCTTTGACATCAATTTCCAAGAAGGGTTTAGGTTCAAGGTCATTAGTCATAGGTAGGGTCCTTGTGTAGGGGAACGCAGCAGAAAACAAAAAATTTCCGACCTACGCACCAGCCCAGGACCACTATGAAGACTGCATACAAGGTTTCGATCTTTTCGTTACCGACTCGTAGCGCAGCGGAAGTAGAGTCGATGACGATCGGCGGTGCAGATCCCCGCAACTAGGATTTTACATCCTCCCAACCGCGAGGATGTACTCCCTCGTCAGCTCAACGGACGGATCTCCGGGCAGCCCTTCGGGAGGCCTCGGGACAGTCCCTCAGATAGTCCCACCGGACGGATCCTCGGACAGCCCTTCGGGAGGCCTCTGGACAGTCCCTCGGATAGTCCCACCGGACGGATCCTCGGACAGTCTTCCGGGAGGCCTCTGGACAGTCCCTCGGATAGTCCCACCGGACGGATCCTCTGACAGCCCTCCGGGAGACCTCACGGACAGCCCTTCGGGCGGGTCACTCGGACAGCCCTTCGGGAGGACCCTCGAAACTCAGACGGTCACTCGGACAGCCCTTCGGGAGGCACTCCCGAACTAAGACCGAAACTACGATCTCTCTATGGAGTTGCACACATACGGTGTCATCTATCCGGCAGGGCTTCGCCATCCAGAACTAGTTCCCATCGGAACCCAGACAGCCTTTCGGCTCTACAAAACTATTTTGCGGGGAGGGAGAGAAGAAGCCAGATCATGCATGGCACTTGTATGTGAAAAAGGAGTGAATCTTTAGGCAGCCCCCTCCACCCCTATTTATAGGCCAAGCCCAAGGGTGGCTTCTCCAAGAAGCCAAGGGGAAAAAGACCAAAAGGCCCTCAAGGTGGCTTCTCCAAGAAGCCACCTGTCGGTTCTAAATCCGGCATATCTCGTAGTAGGGGTCCTAAGCTAGGCGTCTTGGAGCGATGGTAACATGGACACAGGATTTTACCCATGTTCGGGCTCTCTCGAAGATATAATACCTTACGTCCTGCTTTTGATTGTATTCATATGGGGTGTAGTACAGAGTACATGTATCTACCACGAGATTGTTCTAATGAATATCAGATCATCTATTGACTAGCCTGGCCTCGGTTTATATAATATACCGGAGGCCTAGGGTTTAGGAGAGTCTTCGGCTTGTGCACCAAGTCTTGTAGAGTCTTCCTTGTATGCGTCATGGCCTGCCCGAAGTGGCCCATTAGTGAACCGCCATGGGGGTCCTCGGCTCAACCCACCTGGTCGGGAGACGATGTGGTGAGTACCCCCTAGTCCAGGACACCGTCAGTAGCCCTCTGAACCGGTCTTCAATTTGGGGACGCTCCTCGGTTCTTCCGAATTGTTCTTCGTCTTCGGTCGTCGGTCTTGAAAACGGGTTCAACAAATCTTCCCATCTCCGATCTTGAGGATCGCCGAGGTGTATCCGAAGAGTTCGTACGTCGGGCATCCGAGGAGTTTGTACGTCGGGCGTCTGAGGAGCCCCTTTAAATTCTTGGCCTTTATCAATGCCTTGTTACTTAATGCCACACCTCGGGTTCAAAGTTTTTCCCGTGCGGCGGTGTCTTCTTGCAACCGAGCTCGAACGCCGGACTGCATCCGAGGTGTCTTTTGCAGCCGAGCTCCAACGCCGGTCTACATCCGAGGTTTCTTTTTGCAGCCGAGCTCCAACGCCGGTCTGCATCCGAGGTACATTTTAGCAGCCGAGCTCCAACGCCGGTCTGCATCCGAGGTACATTTTAGCAGCCGAGCTCCAACGCCGGTCTGTATCCGAGCTCCAACGCCAGACTGCATCCGAGGAGGCATAGAGTACCTCGTCATTGAAAAAGTTTGAAGGAGGTTATCCGAGCTTAACGCCGAAAAAGTTCTCTATGAAGCCAGCCACTCGCGGCCGAGCTTTATGCCGAACTGCTTCCGAGGTGGTGCACCACCTCGGCCATGAGCTGATTTTTTGGTGGAATTTATTTCCAATTGGTGTAATTTATTATCTGCCGAGATGTATAGCCAGTAGCCCTCAAGGTGTGTGTCAGCCAAAAATCCAAGATGCACCTGAAGGAAATCATAAAACCGCTGACCCAGTAGCCCCTGAGACTCAGGTCGATTCACGAAATCGGCCTGAGGATCAACTCCTAGCTCGGCAGCATACTTAGGAATGGAAACGCGGTGTGCATAGTCCTCGAGACTCAGGTTGGGTGCGGCCGACCAACCCGAGGATCGTAATCTCCTCGGAAACTGTTTCGCACTTTGTAAATTGTCTGCATTGAACCGTCAATGCAGTAGCCCCCAAGCCACTGGTCGGGTGGCAACACCAGATCAGGGGATCGATGTAACCCGCTAATGGCTTTTAAGTGAGAAGCGCGAAGCCCAGTAGCCCCCGAGCCTTCATTTGGGCAAGGGTGGCCGAATTAAGGATCGGTATCCGGAGTAAATTGACTTTAATCACAATTTATGTGTAATGATTCTATGTATCAAAGTACTTTACATCATTAATGCTCGGATCCGCATTGTACAAAACTTTGTTAACCGACCATCGACTTCAACCTCCTCGGCCAGTAGCTGAGGAGTGTTTGTCCTACTTTATAAAGCCTTTATAAGGGCAAAGATTTACGGCAAACAAGGCAATCCAGCCATATGGTTTTATAAACAAATGTACGCGGAGAGATATGTTATATTATTATTTAACGTAAGAAACATCTTCTGGGAAAAATAGTTCCTTTATAGGTTCCTTTTCGCAGGTTATCATGCTAACCATGATTATGTAACTTCACCTCCGATCTAAGTGGGAGAAAATAATGAAGATTAATTCGGGGAAAATTCCCGAAGTATTTGGCTTTAAAAAACCGAGATTTTCACTTCCGTCGTTGCCGACCAATTATGTTCTTGAGATTGCTAGCTTTCGGCTTCACCCAGTCCGAGGTACTAACCCGGATAACTCAGTAGTATCAATCACGGAGGTGCTCCCTTTACCCCCTAGCCGAACAATCGGGAACGTAGGGGGTAAGCACAGGAGCCAGGCAACCCAGCTTGGCCAGATCTCAAGTCAAATTGATGCATATTGTGGCTTTATAACGATTTATGGGAAGGCAACGCTCGTATATTGAATACAAATGCTGAGAATACGTCGGACTCTCCAGGAGTCCCAAAGTAACCGCGCCGAGGTGCCTCAAGGAGCCCCTGGTATGGTTTATTGGACTCTTTTATATGTCCAAAGTGTTTTATACCAAAAACTCGTGGTTAGAATTGCACAGTTTTTTCAAAGACGGCCGAACTGCTTTTCTATTAGTGACCTCGGACAAGCCGAACACTTTTATGAAAGCAAGCTGATCGGTCGATTGAATTTGCGCATGTTTGTGGTAGTCAGCTTTTAAGCTGTATTTTGCAGCTTTATGCTATATGTTATTTTGACTCCGTTGTGACTGTTTATAATTTGAAAGTGGCCCATCGTCGGCTTCCACCCCTTTGTAGAGGCTACGCAGGGTGTTTCCGCAATAACAAGACAACCCTTAGCCGACGTCTCGGTGCCCGGAGGCGGTTGTGTTAGCAGAAATGAGGCAATCAGATATGTAGGCTTTATAACTTTCACTTAGTCATAGGAGCTTAACTGTGGGGGCAAGTAACTAGCCCCCGGTGTTTGGAGTGTTCGGGCGTGCCGGGGTGCAGCTCAGCAGGGAAGTTGCCGAACTACGGGTCGGAAAAGATTTTCCCGAGCCGAATTATTATGCACGGCACCTCGGTCAAGAGGAAGTCCCGTCTCCTGAAAAAAAACATAAAAATAGGTTAAAGGTGCCATAAGCTCGGAAAACCAAAAAACTTTACGTCCGAACTAAATCAAGTTTTTTGGTGCCAATCTGAAAATTGGTCTTAAAATTTGTTTGTGCTTCCGTTGTGCTTTAACATGATACATCCGATCTCCAGACTTCAAGCGGGTCAGCCTTCGGCTTCAACCTCCTATCCCGAAGGCGAAGGGCTTCTCAGGCCAGTTTAGTGAACTAAATTCGAGCGGCTTTAGAGAGAAACCTGGCTATCCGGCTATTGACCACACACTCGCGTCGGAAAAAGGAGTAGTAGAAAAAGACTTTGCAACGACCAAGAAGAAAACACATTTATTATAAAACGACTCATATAAATTTAAGAGCCCCTAGTTAACATGGGTAAAGGGAGTGTTTTTAACAAACAGAGTTTTTGTCTAACACAAATATAATGCTTGGTCGAACCGAACAAAAATTAAACATTTTAAAAAATTGAGCATGAAAGCGACTTAGCTGGTTAATGTGCTCGGTGTTGATGACGTGGGCCGAGCTTGCAATGGGTCGAGGTCCAGCCCCCATGCCAGTCCTGGGGTGGCCGAGCGAAGAGCTCGGCTGATGAAGTGGCAGCACAAAACTGCCGATGTGCCGAGGCGAAGCCCCTGGTCCAGCCGAGGAGACAGAGTAGGTCGGCAGGGTGACGCCGGAGTAGGTCGATGAAGCGATGGCGAAGCCCCCGGTCCGGCCGAGGTGTCCGAGCGAAGAGCTCGACTTGATGAAGTGGTAGTACAACACTGCCGATATGTTGAGACGAAGCCCCCGGTCCGGCCGAGCTGACGAAGCTGGTCGGCTGGTGACGCCGAAGTCCCCGGAGTAGGTTGATAAAGAGATGGCGAAGCCCCCAGTCTAGCCGAGGTGACGGAGCAGGTCGGTAAGGTGATGTTGCAGCCCTATGACAGCCGAGGTGTCGAAGCAGGTCGGCGTGGTGGACATCGGCTTGAAGAAGCAACGGCGCGGCAATGCCGACGCAGGTCGGAACTTGTGACGCGGTCAATGCCGGCTTGAGAAGTGACCGCGCGCGATGCTGGCGCGCCCGACCCGTACAATCCGTAAGGTGATGATGTTATCTTGACGATCATTAGGGAGAGAGGTGCCGGATTCTTGGTCGGCTCGCCGAGGTGATGATCCGAGGTGGTTGTCGTCGGCTCGATGGAGCGACGGCGCAGTCGATGTTGGCGCAGGTCGGTAGCCGTGGAGCAACGTGGTCGGGCTGGTTTGACATCGGCGCGACGATGAAGATCGCCTCGGAAAAGACTCAAAATTTGTGGGCACGTGTTTGAGAACAACACACAATACCCTAGAAAAAAAATTCCTTCAAAAAGGATGTCCAATATCCCGTTCATGAAGAAAGATGAATTCGGGTCGGATTCGTTTTCGCGCAGAAAACAGATCCGAAAATTGATGCACTCATTGGACACTTCCCGGAGTTTGAACGGTCGGATCGAGCTGAAATTTTGAGGGTGGTAGATATGGGAATTCCGCAGCCGATGAACGGTTGGATCTTCCAAAGGATGTCTGAGCTGACTGTTGGACTTCTCGCCCTAAACTCGTCCAGATTCCCGTCCAGATTCGACAGGGCTCCGGTATATTGGAGATCGCCGGAGATTCCTCCGTCGGAACGCGAAGAAATTTTGCAGGGTTGTTCTAGACTCAATTCCGCACAATTTCATCGAAGCAATCGTCAAAGCGACGCTCGAGGAGACGGGGACAGCGAACACGAATCCGCTGTCCAGAAAAAAACTGCATGATCGTGCGAGGGCAATGTTGACGTTGAGCCCCCGAGCACCATGGACGATTTTTCCATGATCCCGGATGAGATCGGAGTTGATGATGATGAAGACATCCGTCCGATCTTGACGATCCGAAGAAAAGCCTAGTCCTCGGCCTAGCCGAGATGACCAGTCGAGCCGGCGACGAAGATGCCGACGTTGACGATGTAGTTCGGTTCCGACGCGTAGATCGCGGTGGAGCCGATCTGAATTCCCATCGCACCGCGGCGACTACCCAGCAGGCTCTCAATGAAAGCACCAATGTCGGTTCTAAATCCGACATATCTCGTAGTAGGGGTCCTAAGCTAGGCGTCTTGGAGCGATGGTAACATGGACACAGGATTTTACCCAGGTTCGGGCTCTCTCGAAGAGATAATACCCTACGTCCTGCTTTTGATTGTATTCATATGGGATGTAGTACAAAGTACATGTATCTACCACGAGATTGTTCTAATGAATATCAGATCATCTATTGACTAGCCTGGCCTCGGTTTATATAATGTACCGGAGGCCTAGGGTTTAGGAGAGTCTTCGGCTTGTGCACCAAGTCTTGTAGAGTCATCCTTGTATGCGTCGTGGGCAGCCCGAAGTGGCCCGTTAGTGAACCGCCATGGGGGTCCTCGGCTCAACCCACCTGGTCGGGAGACGATGTGGTGAGTACCCCCTAGTCCAGGACACCGTCACCACCCAAAAAGCACTTTCACTATTCACAGAAACATTTTTCCGCGACCGTTAAATCCAAAAATATTTCTGTGGGTCTTAGAATAATTCCAGTACCCACTAAAATGATTTGGGACGCGTTCCGAAACAATTCGGGATTAGTGATTTTCATCTGCGAAAAGCAACCAAACCGGTTCCGGCAGCTCCGGAACATTTCCGGTTTTTATCCCGGAAAAATCCCAGAAGTTTCCAGAACAATTCTGGCACCCTCCAAGAATTTCCAGGCGTTTGCCGAAACCAATTTGACTTAATAGTATACCCTGAAACAACTTTTCAGTTTTACCGAAACCCTTCCGGTGTCCTCCCTCTCCGGAACTGTTTCGCTGTCTCCGAAACTTTTCCGGTGACTTTCTCTCAGACTCCCTGTCTAGTATTCAGCAGATAGATGACCCTTAAGCGTGTGACCCTATAGGTTCAGTGAAGTATAGACATGACCGGAACACTTTCCGATCAATGATCAACATCGGAGCCGTGGACACCCATATTAACCCCTATACCCACACGAATGAATATTCGAGTGAACCTCCAGTTGCCGTGTGCTATTCCTGTTGCTTCACGATATGTTACAAATACTCGAGGTGAGAATCATCGGCATCCCTGTGGATCAACACTTGTCCACAATGCCAGTTACCTCGTTACCGGTTTTGTTCTCTTTTCTCGTTCCCGTGTTCCGGCATCCCTGTGATCAAATCACAATGTGTCTGCCCAGACGATGGTGGATACCGTAACACCGAGAGGGCCCAGAGATATCTCTCCATCGTTGGAGGAGCAAATCCCAATCTTGAGCCATCAAGTTACTTGACATACTTTTCCATGAACCCGTAAGCCGTCGTAATAGCCACCCATTTACGGATGACGTTTAAGAAACCCCAAAGTTCATGAAGCAAGCATGAAGAAACCCGATACTCTCATGGTCTAAGGCATTATGCAAACGTTAACTTTCTCTATGTTATTAACCATTAACTTATGACGAATGTATCTCATAGCATAACATCAATCGGGTCGATTCAACACAAGTGTTCTCCTAACATTGTGCCCTCAAAGTTGCCGGCATAGTCATGCCCATGATCAGGAAAACAGAACCATCATGCAACACTTGAGCTAGTCTTAGAGGCCAGACTAGGAATACATTTTACCGTTTATTATTCCACACGTGCATATGAGTCTTCCTTCGAGCCACGTGGTTATTGCAGACTTGACAACCATAGTAGTTATAGCACGGAATATAAACATAATTATGAACATGGAGATAAACAATAACATTTATTATTGCCTCTAGGGCATATCTCCTACAGACTCCTACTTGCACTAGAGTCAATAATCTAGTCAATGCTGATGCACTTTACACCTATGGCATACCGGTGTAAAACATGCTTCACTTGTGGTATAGTCTGATGTCCAATGGATCTGACAACTTCAGTTCCGTGTGTACCTTTGCATATCCTCGCATTTTCACGCTTTCACAAAATTCATATTTTGTGTGGACTTGGCTTCGTATATATGTGAATCACTGGTCAAACCTTGATTCCTCAGACTGAGCTATGGAGCAACTATCTTCAATAGTGTTTCATTGACCAAAGCCATCTTGGAACCATACTAAGTTCATGAACGAACTGTACGATTCAACATCTTCTATGTCGCTTTGAAAGCGGCAACATACTTAGCCTTTGTTATAGAATTCACCACAGTAACCTATTTGGAACAATTTCCAACTACCGTACCACCATATTGTGTATTACACAAAACCCTTAACTTAAATCGAAAATCGCATGGAGCATTGATGAAGACTGTATCGATGTAACTACTTACAACGAGCACTTCATAATCTCTGCTTGCGAGAAAACATGTCATCAGTGCTACTTTAGTACTCAATGACATTTTTCACTGTTGTCCCATGATCAGTACTTTGATCACTTTGGTATCTATACTCGCAACAGCTTGGGAGTATCGGACATATCTGGTTGTTTTACATACCATGGAATACATGATTAATCCAAACACGAAAGTGTGTGGAATCTCCATCATGTATTTTGCTCATCAGTGTTTTGGGACACCGAGTCTTGCAAAACTCTTTCCATGTGACTTCGGCAAGAATCACTCCTTGGCGTTCTTATGCTAAATTGTTTTAGCATCTTGTCAATATGTATTTTTGGCTTAGCCTATTAGGCAATACTATCTTCGCAGATAATTATGCCTAATATCAAGGCTACTTAGCCCAAGCACTTCATCGAAAAACTATTTTCAATGAAGTCCTAATTCGTGTCAAGAAAATTATATTATTTCCAATCAACAATGTGTCAAGCACACAAGGTTTTTAGAAATATTATTATGCTCGCACTTACTTTCTTGTAACCACAAGCATCTTCGTTATCCATTGATGAAATCAAACTCTTTTGACTATTTCATCAAAACGAAGATTCCAACTCCATTTTGCTCTCTTCTGTCCATTGCTGGAACTCTGAAGTTTGCATACTTACTAGCATCCTCTGGATTGACAAAATACTTCGGACTGTATCACATGCAAGTCCTAGGTTGCATTTCCATCACATGGAAATCCTTTTGGCATCCATGTATCATATCTCAAGATTGAAATATGCATTGATTGCTAGTTTAACTCGATCTGACTTTAAGCATCGCTATGGTGAGACAACCTCATCGTAGTCAACTCCTTGAACTTGTTATTGCAACAAGTCGAGCTTTATGGATAAAACATTTTATCAACATCAGTTTATAGTTCCATTAATGTTCGTTAGACTCTAAGTCTTCCGAAGGGTTTATCAAGATATAATCTTGAATCATTTATGGAAACGATCTCGGATTATATTGGCATTTAGCCAATTCCGGAGTCAGGGCTCATCAACGCTTCCTTGTGTATCATAGGTATACTGTTGTCTAACAACAATATCTCGCTTGCGCACCTGAGAGGTTTGCACGAGTTTTCCCAACGTGGTTCAGCTGCAAGTTCGACCGAAGTCCACACATCTCATGTAGAGGCTTCCGTATAAGTCGCAGTAGGAAACTCTGGAATTACTTCCAAGGTTTCTTTCCTTTGATCTGATGACGAAGATACTATTATCTCATCGAGTCGCACTGTCCTCCCACTCACCTTTTTGCAAGAACCATTCTCTTTAAAAGCATACCATTCTTTGTGGCAAAACCTTTTGCCTCGGTATAATGGTGGAGGAATTCCCAATTACTTGGGATAACCTACAAAGTAGTACTTGTCTGATTTGGAATAGGTTTGTAAATATTTTACACAAGCCCCATATTCCAAATGTTAAGAAAAGACAAAGCATGGTTGGGCGTACCATACCATGGCGTCATTTCAACAGACCTGATGGTGCTCTTTTCAGTGTAAAAGCCGCAGTCTCTAAAGCATTACTTTATAAGGGATAATGGCAAATTGATTTATGTCATCTTTGATCTTACCATGTCATAAATGGTTTGATTACATCTTCACGGACATTCCACTCACAGTTGTGTTCCGGGAGGTGCAAGTTATGAAACACCTTTCACAACTCATCAGACATTCGCTAAACTTGTAACTCAAATATTCCTTTCCGCAATCAAATTGCAGAAACAAAATTTTCTTGTTACAATAATTTCTACTTCATATTGAAAACCTTATGAATGATTTCAAAAGATCCAGACTTACGTCTTATCAAGTAAATATCCATATATCTACTTGAGTCATTTCTGAAGATAGATAAATCCACTACTAGCAACAACATTTATCGGACTACATACATCAAAATGTATGACCACCAATAAGTTCATTGCTCGTTCCTTATGGCCTGTGAACCATATTTCAGTCACTTCACTTTTCAGAGGAAAGTTGAAAGTGTCAGATGATTCATAATCAAACTGTTGGGGAACGTTGCATGGGAAACAAAAATTTTCCTACGCACACACAAGATCTATCCATGGTGATGAGCATCTACGAGAGGGAGAGTGAATCTACATACCCTTGTAGATCGCTAAGCGGAAGCGTTCAAGAAACGCGGTTGATGTAGTCGAACGTCTCCGCGATCCAAATCGCAAGTCGTCCCTCGATCCGATCACGAACTAGCGCCGAACGGACGGCACCTCCGCGTTCAACACACGTACGGCTTGATGACGCCTTCACCTCCTCGATCCAGCGAGCGATGGTGAAGTAGTGGTTGAGTTCCAGCAGCACGACGGCGTGGTGATGGTGGTGAGGAACAATCTCTGCAGGGCTTCGCCAAGCGCTACGGAGATTATGACGGAGGGACTAGAGGGTTAGGGTTGCCGCACACGGCTTGGGCAAATCTTGATGTGTCCCGTGTGCTAGCCCTGCCCCTCTATTTATATGTTGAGCCTTGGGGTCTAAACTTGGAGTAAAAGCCTCCTCCAGGTCGGTTTTGCCCGCACAAGGTCGGTTTGGCCCGCAGGGAAAGAGTCCAACTCGGATCCCTGCAGTACCGCGCACAAGCGGTAGTACCGCTTCACACAAGCGGTAGTACCGCTTGGGAGGTAGTACCGCTTCACACAAGCGGTAGTACCGCTCGGGCGGTAGTACCGCTTCACCAAGCGGTAGTACCGCTTACGCGGCAGCAAAACTACTTTTGCACTTCCAATACCTCGTGGGCTTTTATCCCTTGGCCCATATAAAGTGTTCTTGCACCCGAACACTTCGGTAAACATCCAGAACCACTTCCGGTGAATTCCGGAACCCTTCCGGAGATCAAAACACTATTATCACATATATCAATCTTTACCTCCGGACTATTCCGGAGATCCTCGTCATGTCCGGGATCTTATCCGGGACTCCGAACAACCTTCGGTCACCAACAAAATAACTCAATTATACTAATCGTCACCAAACGTTAAGTGTGTAGACCCTGCGGGTTCGAGAACTATGTAGACATGACCGAGACACCTCTACGATCAATAACCAATAGCGGAACCTGGATGCCCATATTGGCTCCTACATATTCTACGAAGATCTTTATCGGTCGAACCTCTATGTCAAGGATTCAGTTAATCCCGTATGCTGTTCCCTTTGTTCTTCGGTATGTTACTTGCCCGAGATTCGATCGTCGGTATCTCTATACCTAGTTCAATCTCGTTACCGGCAAGTCTCTTTACTCGTTCCGTAATACAAGATCTCGTGGCTAACACTTTAGTCACATTGCTTGCAAGGCTCATTGTGATGTTGTATTACCGAGTGGGCCCTGAGATACCTCTCCGTCATACGGAGTAACAAATCCCAGTCTTGATCCATGCCAACCCAACAGACACCCTCGGAGATACCTGTAGAGCACCTTTATAGTCACCCAGTTACGTTGCGACGTTTGATACACACAAGGTACTCCTCCGATGTCAGGGAGTTGCATGATCTCATGGTCATAGGAACAGATACTTGACATGCAGAAAACAATAGCAATAAACTGACACGATCATATGCTACGTTCGTAGTTTGGGTCTTGTCCATCACATCATTCTCCTAATGATGTGATCCCGTTATCAAATGACATCTCATGTCAATGGCTAGGAAACCTTAACCATCTTTGATTAACGAGCTAGTCAACTAGAGGCTTACTAGGGACACAGTGTTGTTTATGTACCCACACATGTATTTGAGTTTCCAATCAATACAATTATAGCATGGATAATAAACGATTATCATGAACAAGGAAATATAATAATAACCAATTTATTATTGCCTCTAGGGCATATTTCCAACAGTCTCCCACTTGCACTAGAGTCAATAATCTAGTTCACATCACTATGTGATTTACATTGTAATGAATCGAACACCCATGCAGTTCTGGTGTTATTCATGTTTAGCCCTTGGAAGAGGTTTAGTCATCGGATCTGCAACATTCAGATCCGTGTGTACTTTGCAAATATTTATGTCGTCCTCCTTGATGTAATCGCGGATGGAATTGAAACGTCGCTTTATGTGTCTGGTCCTCTTGTGAAATCTTGGTTCCTTGGCTAGAGCAATGGCACCAGTATTATCACAAAACAGAGTCATTGGGTTAAGTGCACTAGGCACTACTCCAAGATCTGTCATGAACTCCTTCATCCAGACACCTTCCTTCGCCGCCTCCGAGGCAGCGATGTACTCCGCTTCGCATGTAGAATCTGCTACCACGCTTTGCTTGGAACTGCACCAGCTAACCGCACCCCCATTAAGAATAAATACGTATCCGGTTTGCGACTTAGAGTCATCCGGATCAGTGTCAAAGCTTGCATCGACGTAACCCTTTACGACGAGCTCTTGATCACCTCCATAAACGAGAAACATGTCCTTAGTCCTTTTCAGGTACTTCAGGATATTCTTGACCGCCGTCCAGTGTTCCATTCCTGGATCACTTTGAAACCTTCCGACCATACTTATGGCAAGGCTGACATCGGGTCTTGTGCACAGCATTGCATACATGATAGAGCCTATGGCCGAAGCATAGGGGATGACACTCATCTTTTCTCTATCTTCTGCAGTCACTGGGCATTGAGTCTTACTCAACTTCACACCTTGGAATACAGGCAAGAACCCCTTCTTGGACTGATCCATTTTGAACTTCTTCAAAACTTTGTCAAGGTATGTGCTTTGTGAAAGTCCTATTAAGCGTCTCGATCTATCTCTATAGATCTTGATGCCTAATATGAAAGCAGCTTCTCCTAGGTCCTTCATTGAAAAACTCTTGTTCAAATATTCCTTTACGCTTTCCAGCATTTCTATATTGTTTCCAATCAGTAATATGTCATCCACATATAACATTAGAAACGCTATAGAGCTCCCACTCACTTTCTTGTAAATACAAGCTTCTCCGTAAACTTGTATAAACTCGAACGCTTTGATCACCTCATCAAAACGAAGATTCCAACTCCGAGATGCTTGCACCAGTCCATAAATGGATCGCTGGAGTTTGCAAACTTTGTCAGCATTCTCTGGATCGACAAAACCTTCTGGTTGCATCATATACAACTCTTCCTTAAGGTAACCGTTAAGGAACGCTGTTTTGACATCCATCTGCCAAATTTCATAATCGAAAAAGGCAGCTATTGCTAACATGATTCTGACGGACTTAAGCATCGCTACGGGTGAGAAGGTCTCATCGTAGTCAACTCCTTGAACTTGTGAAAAACCCTTTGCCACAAGTCGAGCTTTATAGACGGTGACATTACCGTCTGCGTCCGTCTTCCTCTTAAAGATCCATTTGTTCTGAATGGCCTTACGCCCTTCAGGTAATACTTCCAAAGTCCATACTTTGTTTTCATACATGGATCCCATCTCGGATTTCATGGCCTCTAACCACTTCTCGGAATCCGGGCCCATCATCGCTTCTCCATAGCTCGTAGGTTCATCGTTGTCTAACAACATGACCTCTAAGACAGGGTTGCCGTACCACTCAGGAGTAGTACGCGTCCTTGTCGACCTACGAGGTTCAATAGCAACTTGATCCAAAGCTTCATGATCATCATCATTAACTTCTTCTTCAGCTAATGTAGGCTCCACAGAAACAACTTTCTGCGCTGCGCTACTCTCAGGTTGAAGTAAAGGTTCAACAACCTCATCAAGTTCTATCTTCCTCCCACTCAATTCTTTCGAGAGAAACTCTTTCTCAAGAAATGTTCCGTTTTTAGCGACAAACACTTTGCCTTCGGATCTGAGGTAGAAGGTATACCCAATTGTCTCTTTTGGGTATCCTATGAAGACGCATTTCTCCGCTTTGGGTTCCAGCTTTTCAGGCTGAAGCTTTTTGACATAAGCATCACATCCCCAAACTTTAAGAAACGACAGTTTTGGCTTCTTGCCAAACCAAAGTTCATATGGCGTCGTCTCAACGGATTTCGATGGTGCCCTATTTAAAGTGAATGCAGCTGTCTCTAATGCATAACCCCAAAACGATAGTGGCAAATCGGCAAGAGACATCATAGATCGCACCATATCCAATAAAGTTCGATTACGACGTTCGGACACACCATTACGCTGTGGTGTTCCAGGCGGTGTCAATTGTGAAACAATTCCACACTGTCTTAAGTGACTGCCAAACTCATAACTCAGATATTCTCCTCCTCGATCAGATCGTAGGAATTTAATCTTCTTGTTACGATGATTCTCAACTTCACTCTGAAATTGTTTGAACTTTTCAAATGTTTCAGACTTATGTTTCATTAAGTAAATATACCCATATCTACTTAAGTCATCAGTGAAGGTGAGAAAGTAACGATAACCACCGCGCGCCTCAATACTCATCGGACCACACACATCAGTATGTATGATTTCCAATAAGTCACTTGCCCGTTCCATTGTTCCAGAGAACGGCGTTTTAGTCATCTTGCCCATGAGGCATGGCTCACATGTGTCAAGTGATTCAAAATCAAGTGACTCAAAAGTCCATCAGCATGGAGCTTCTTCATGCGTTTTACACCAATATGACCTAAACGGCAGTGCCACAAGAAAGTGGTATTATCATTATCAATTCTACATCTTTTGGCATCAATGTTATGAACATGTGTATCATTACTATCGAGATTCAATAAGAATAAACCCCTCACATTGGGTGCATGACCATAAAAGATATTACTCATATAAATAGAACAACCATTATTCTCTGATTTAAATGAGTAACCATCTCGCAATAAACAAGATCCAGATATAATGTTCATGCTTAACGCAGGCACCAAATAACACTTATTTAGGTTCATCACTAATCCCGATGGTAATCGAAGAGCGAGCGTGCCGACGGCGATCACATCAACCTTGGAACCATTTCCCACGCGCATCGTCACTTCGTCCTTTGCCAGCCTCCGTCTATTCCGCAGTTCCTGTTTAGAGTTGCAAATTTGAGCAACCGCACCGGTATCAAATACCCAGGCACTACAACGAGGGTTGGTAAGGTACACATTAATAACATGTATATCATATATACCTTGTTTGTTGTTGGCCGCCTTCTTGTCAGCCAAATACTTGGGGCAGTTCCGCTTCCAGTGTCCAGTTCCCTTGCAATGAAAACACACAGTTTCTGGTTTGGGTCCAGCCTTGGGTTTCTTCACGAGAGGAGCAACTGTTTTGCCACTCTTCTTGGAGTTACCCTTCTTACCCTTGCCATTTTTCTTGAAACTAGTGGTTTTATTGACCATCAACACTTGATGCTCCTTCTGAATTTCAGACTCAGCGGCTTTCAGCATCGCAAACAGCTCGGCGACTGACTTGTTCATCCCGTGCATGTTATAGTTCAACACGAAGCTCTTGTAGCTAGGTGGCAATGATTGAAGAATTCTGTCAGTGATAGCCTCTGGCGGAAGGGGCATCCCCAATTCAGCCAGACGGGTGGAGTACCCAGACATTCTGAGCACGTGATCACTGATAGACCCGTTCTCCTCCATCTTGCAAGCATAGAACTTATCGGAGATCTCATATCTCTCGATCCGGGCATTCTTCTGAAAGATAAACTTCAACTCCTGGAACATCTTATATGCTCCATGACGTTCAAAACGTCTTTGAAGTCCTGGTTCTAAGCCATACACCATTGCACATTGAACTATTGAGTAATCATCAGAACGAGCCTGCCAGGCGTTCACAACGTCTAGAGACTCAACTGGAGCGGGTGGATCACCAAGCGGTGCATCAAGGACATAAGCTTTCTGGGAAGCCGTAAGGATAATCCTTAGATTACGGGCCCAGTCCACAAAGTTACTTCCATCATCTTTCAACTTAGCTTTCTCTAGGAACGCATTAAAATTCAGGGGTGCTACTGCGCGAGCCATGATCTACAACATAAATATAGCAAAGACAACTTAGACTATTGTTCTAGATAATGAGTTTAGTTAATCATATTACTTAAAAAACTCCCACTCAAATTGACATCCCTCCGGTCATTCGAGTGTAACATGATCCAAATCCACCAACTCAAGTCCGATCATCACGTGAGTTGAGGTGGTTTCAATGGTGAACATCTTCATGTTGATCATATCTACTATATGACTCATGTTCGACCTTTCGGTCTCTTGTGTTCCGAGGCCATGTCTGTACATGCTAGGCTCGTCAAGTTTAACCCGAGTGTTCCGCGTGTGCAACATGGCTTGCACCCGTTGTATGTGAACGTGGAGTCTATCACACCCGATCATCACGGCGTGTCTCGAAACGACGAACTTTCGCAACGGTGCACACTCGGGGAGAACACAATTTATCTTGAAATTTAAGTGAGGGATCACCTTATAATGCTACCGTCGTCCTAAGCAAAATAAGATGCATAAAAGGATTAACATCACATGCAAATCATAAGTGACATGATATGGCCATGAACTTGTGCTTTTGATCTCCATCTCCAAAGCACCGGCATGATCTCCATCGTCACCGGCATGACACCATGATCTCCATCATCTTGATCTCCATCAACGTGTCGCCATAAGGTTGTCGCGCCGACTGTTGCTTCCACGACTATTGCTAACGTTTAGCGATAAAGTAAAGCATTACATAGCGCTTAAAGATTGACACGTAGGTCATACAATAATTAAAGACAACTCTATGGCTCCTGCCAGTTGCCGTACTCATCGACATGCAAGTCGTGATATTCTATACAACACATGATCATCTCATACATCACATATATCTCATCATGTAATTGGCCATATCATATCACATCATACCCTGCAAAAACAAGTTAGACGTCCTCTAATTGTTGTTGCAAATTTTACGTGGCTGCTACGGGTTTGCAAGAACCGTTCTTACCTACGCAAAACCACAACGTGGTGTAGTGATTGCTTTTTGATCTTCTAAAAGAACCCTCTTCATTGAAATCGATTCAACTAAAGTGAGAGAGACAGACACCCGCTAGCCATCTTTATGCAACGAAGTTACATGTCAGTTGAAGGAACCTGTCTCGCGTAAGTGTACGCGTAATGTCGGTCCGGGCCGCTTCATCTCACAGTACCGCCGAATCAAATATCAACTAGTAACGGCAAGCAATATGTATACACCCACGCCCACAACTCGTTTGTGTTCTACTCGAGATCTCATCTACGCATAGACCTAGCTCTGATACCACTGTTGGGGAACGTTGCATGGGAAACAAAAATTTTCCTACGCACACACAAGATCTATCCATGGTGATGAGCATCTACGAGAGGGAGAGTGAATCTACGTACCCTTGTAGATCGCTAAGCGGAAGCGTTTAAGAAACGCGGTTGATGTAGTCGAACGTCTCCGCGATCCAAATCGCAAGTCGTCCCTCAATCCGATCACGAACTAGCGCCGAACGGACGGCACCTCCGCGTTCAACACACGTACGGCTTGATGACGCCTTCACCTCCTCGATCCAGCGAGCGATGGTGAAGTAGTGGTTGAGTTCCAGCAGCACGACGGCGTGGTGATGGTGGTGAGGAACAATCTCTGCAGGGCTTCGCCAAGCGCTACGGAGATTATGACGGAGGGACTAGAGGGTTAGGGTTGCCGCACACGGCTTGGGCAAATCTTGATGTGTCCCGTGTGCTAGCCCTGCCCCTCTATTTATATGTTGAGCCTTGGGGTCTAAACTTGGAGTAAAAGCCTCCTCCAGGTCGGTTTTGCCCGCACAAGGTCGGTTTGGCCCGCAGGGAAAGAGTCCAACTCGGATCCCTGCAGTACCGCGCACAAGCGGTAGTACCGCTTCACACAAGCGGTAGTACCGCTTGGGCAGTAGTACCGCTTCACACAAGCGGTAGTACCGCTCGGGCGGTAGTACCGCTTCACCAAGCGGTAGTACCGCTTACGCGGCAGCAAAACTACTTTTGCACTTCCAATACCTCGTGGGCTTTTATCCCTTGGCCCATATAAAGTGTTCTTGCACCCGAACACTTCGGTAAACATCCAGAACCACTTCCGGTGAATTCCGGAACCCTTCCGGAGATCAAAACACTATTATCACATATATCAATCTTTACCTCCGGACTATTTCGGAGATCCTCGTCATGTCCGGGATCTTATCCGGGACTCCGAACAACCTTCGGTCACCAACAAAATAACTCAATTATACTAATCGTCACCAAACGTTAAGTGTGTAGACCCTGCGGGTTCGAGAACTATGTAGACATGACCGAGACACCTCTACGATCAATAACCAATAGCGGGACCTGGATGCCCATATTGGCTCCTACATATTCTACGAAGATCTTTATCGGTCGAACCTCTATGTCAAGGATTCAGTTAATCCCGTATGCTGTTCCCTTTGTTCTTCGGTATGTTACTTGCCCGAGATTCGATCGTCGGTATCTCTATACCTAGTTCAATCTCGTTACCGGCAAGTCTCTTTACTCGTTCCGTAATACAAGATCTCGCGGCTAACACTTTAGTCACATTGCTTGCAAGGCTCATTGTGATGTTGTATTACCGAGTGGGCCCTGAGATACCTCTCCGTCATACGGAGTAACAAATCCCAGTCTTGATCCATGCCAACCCAACAGACACCCTCGGAGATACCTGTAGAGCACCTTTATAGTCACCCAGTTACGTTGCGACGTTTGATACACACAAGGTACTCCTCCGATGTCAGGGAGTTGCATGATCTCATGGTCATAGGAACAGATACTTGACATGCAGAAAACAATAGCAATAAACTGACACGATCATATGCTACGTTCGTAGTTTGGGTCTTGTCCATCACATCATTCTCCTAATGATGTGATCCCGTTATCAAATGACATCTCATGTCAATGGCTAGGAAACCTTAACCATCTTTGATTAACGAGCTAGTCAACTAGAGGCTTACTAGGGACACAGTGTTGTTTATGTACCCACACATGTATTTGAGTTTCCAATCAATACAATTATAGCATGGATAATAAACGATTATCATGAACAAGGAAATATAATAATAACCAATTTATTATTGCCTCTAGGGCATATTTCCAACACAAACGACTTCAAAATCCATCATTATGGAATTTCTCCATGCGGGTTTCTCCAATGTGACCAAATGCAGTGCCACACATGTGTGGTATTCTCTTAGTCTTGCGACATTTAGCGTCAGTGTTATGGATGTATCATATTACCATCAATATTCATAACATACATCCCATCCACGATGGAAGCATGGCCCTTATGTTATTCATGACACTGAACAACAATTGTTCTTTTATGAACAACCCTTTTGCAACAAACATTATGCAATGGGCTAGAGTGTGTAAAACTCTAAAATGAATTATGAAAGTAAATACAGAGGTAATGTATTATTACCAATATTCATAACATACATCTCATTCATAATGAAAGTATGGCCCTTAAGTTATTCATAACATCGAACATCAAAAGTTCTCTTATGAACAACCTCCTTGCAAGATACCTTATGCAATGGGCTAGAGTGTGTAAAACTCTAAAATGAATTATGAAAATAAATACATAGGTAATACACCAATGGAATGTATAGTAACATTTACTATGTTCCCAGCGCATATCAGAACCTCACTCCGGCCAGTCTTTTAGGCCGTAGTAGTTCTTGCATCGAGTCGCAACAGAATGCAATCGAGCGAGTATCTTTGTGATCAACTCACAATACCCAAGAATCAGTGATTAACATGTTTAATCATAATTCCCAAGAACTATTTCTTTGACCAGCCTTCTATGCATCAATAGCTTGTATGACTTTCATACATGAGCTGGATATTCCAGTCTTCCCCTTTTTTTTGCCTTAATACTTCTAACAGTTTTACTTCCAATAATTCTCCTACTCTCAGAAGAAGCACCAACTTGAAGAGTGGCGTCAGCCCCGGACTTCCTAGGTGTGTAAGTCATACTAACACCCTTCGGACATTTCCTTTCTCTTAAGTTGTTGTTTTATTCGCCATCATCATATGACAGACGTTCTACTGGATCCCTCTGTTATTAGTCAAATGCATAGTAAACACTTTTACTAATAGTTTGCAAAACAAACATTGCTTTGGATATCCCATATCTTTTAGCCTTTGTTTGTGTCTGAAAATGATTTTCAGTTCCATGAATATCACATAGCTATCCCAAACTTTTGAAGTTCGGGTCTCATGAAGCAAACATATTGCACTTGACCGTAACGGAATTCTAGCTTTTGGATCGAAGGACGAGAGTCACATTATCCATAGCATTAGCGGGAGAATACCAAAAGCATGCGATAGGACAAAGTCCTTCTCGGCACTTTTGAGGACAATCCTCACATTACGTTACCAACCGTAAAGTTTTAACCAGATATTTAACAGCTTATTCAATTGTAACAGGGAAGGTGGAAACACGAGCCATTATTCAACAACAATTATGAAAATCACACTTAGACAGTGTTCATAATTAATTGCACTGAGAATTAAACAAGTTAATTCTACAGTGCGCTCCCACTCAAATCAATATCTCTCATAATTGATTGTGAGTGATACAAGACCCGCATTTCAATTGTTCGCCATTGGTGTAACACCACTGATGACGAAAATCTCAACCGGTAGGCCAACTTGCCAATCACATCTCTATGTGATTCTTGTTCATCTTTCGATGGGCGTGTTCCGAGCTCATGACGGTCATGCCTGAACGTCAAGACAACCAAGTGATCTCGCTGCGAGGTCTCAACTCACCCGCCTCACACTTCTCTAATCGTTCGTACCCGTGTGACACGGCGCACCCCGAAAAGATAGGTGCCGTGACGGTGCTACACTTGGGAGAACACTAACTACATGATATTTTTGTGAGAGATCACCCTAATAAAAAGCGACTACCGCGCAATCAAAAGGGTGCATCATAAGGGACAAACATCTCAGGCAATTCATAATAGCATGAGATGGTATAGCCCTTTCTGACGGAGAAGTCTTGTATTTCTTCATCTTTGGCATTCGCGTCGGTGTTCACCTTCGCGAAGATTGCCACCACCTTGTCGATGCACCAGATAATATTGCTATCTCTATAGCTAATAAAAATAAGTGCATTACTTAAGGTTGACACGCAGGTCATTAAAGTGACAATCATATGGCTCCAGCCATCATGCCGAATCATGACACGCAGGTCATGTTAATTTTTACATTATATAGTCATCTCATACATAATCAAATTATTATGAGCACTGCTATACCACATCACATGCACATCCTGCAAAACCAAGTTAGACGCCTCTAATCGGTTTATGCAAAATTTGTTTTACGTGGCTTCTAAGGTTTCCAAGCAAACCGAAGCTACCAACGTTCATCATCAAGTATGATTATTCAAGTCGCTAGATTAACTTTGCGGGGCGTATGAAACACGAGATAATAAAATCTCGAGCCCCATACTGAACTTCGTCATACGCATGACCCCCGTGCAGATCATATCTGCATTGCCCTTTTGTCTGCGAAATTTCATCTTTCTCTCTAACTATGGTGGAATTCAACGAACTGGTAGCACTTCGTTGATCAATCAGGATCGCGGATTGCCAGAACTTTGAAACTCCACCATGATGTTATCAAGATCAGAAATATGCAAATTCCAGGGAAGCAACAAGAACATCGGGTAAAAGATTTGATCTGCTACCCGCACAAATAATTATCAGCAGTAGAACTCATCTACTACAAATTATATTGTGCAACACCCATACATCTCTATGTATTCTAGATCGTAACCTGCATCTATGCATAGCACGGCTCATGATGCCACTGTAGGGGAACGTAGCAGAAAACAAAAAATTTCAGACCTACGCACCAGCCCGGGACCACTATGAAGACTGCATACAAGGTTTCGATCTTTTCGTTACCGACTCGTAGCGCAGCGGAAGTAGAGTCGATGACGATCGGCGGTGCAGATCCCCGCGGCTAGGATTTTACAACCACCCAACCGGACGGATCCTCGGACAGCCCTTCGGGAGTCCTCTGGACGGTCCCTCGGATAGTCCCACCAGACGGATCCTCGGATAGCCCTCTGGGAGGCCTCTGGACAGTCCCTCGGATAGTCCCACTGGACGGATCCTCGGACAGCCCTCTGGGAGACCTCACGGACAGCCCTTCGGGCGGGTCACTCGGACAGCCCTTCGGGAGGACCCTCAAAACTCGGACGGTCACTCGGACAGTCCTTCAGGAGGCACTCTCGAACTAAGACCGAAACTACGATCTCTCTACGGAGTTGCACACATATGGTGTCATCTATCCGGCAGGGCTTCGCCGTCCAGAACTAGTTCCCACCGGAACCCAGACAGCCTTTCGGCTCTACAAAACTATTTTGCGGGGAGGGAGAGAAGAAGCCAGATCATGCATGGCACTTATATGTGAGAAAGGAGTGAGTATTTAGGCAGCCCCCTCCACCCCTATTTATAGGCCAAGCCCAAGGGTGGCTTCTCCAAGAAGCCAAGGGGAAAAATACCAAAAGGCCCTCAAGGTGGCTTCTCCAAGAAGCCACCCAAAAAGCACTTTCACTATCCATGGAAACATTTTTCCGCGACCGTTAAATCCAAAAATATTTCTGTGGGTCTTAGAATAATTCCAGTACCCACTAAAATGATTTTGGACGCGTTCCGAAACAATTCCGAATTAGTGATTTTCATCTGCGAAAAGCAACCAAACCGGTTGCGGCAGCTTCGGAACATTTCCGGTTTTTATCCCGGAAAAATCCCAGAAGTTTCCAGAACAATTCTGGCACCCTCCAAGAATTTCCAGGCGTGTGCCGAAACCAATTTGACTTAATGAAATACCCTGAAACAACTTTTCAGTTTTACCGAAACCCTTCCGATGTCCCCTCTCTCCGGAACTTTTCCGCTGTCTCCGAATCTTTTCCGGTGACTTTCTCTCAGACTCCCTGTCTAGTATTCAGCAGATAGATGACCCTTAAGCGTGTGACCCTATAGGTTCGGTGAAGTCTAGACATGACCGGAACACTTTCCGATCAATGATCAACATCGGAGCCGTGGACACCCATATTGACCCCTAGACCCACATGAATGAATATTCGAGTGAACCTCCAGTTGCCGTGTGCTATTCCTGTTGCTTCGCGATATGTTACAAATACCCGAGGTGAGAATCATCGGCATCCCTGTGGATCAACACTTGTCCACAATGCCAGTTACCTCGTTACCGGTTTTGTTCTCTTTTCTCGTTCCCGTGTTCCGGCATCCCTGTGATCAAATCACAATGTGTCTGGCCAGACGATGGTGGATACCGTAACACCGAGAGGGCCCAGAGATATCTCTCCATCGTCGGAGGAGCAAATCCCAATCTTGAGCTATCAAGTTACTTGACATACTTTTCCATGAACCCGTAAGCCGCCGTAATAGCCACCCATTTACGGATGACGTTTAACAAACCCCAAAGTTCATGAAGCAAGCATGAAGAAACTCGATACTCTCTTGGTCTAAGGAATTATGCAAACGTTAACTTTCTCTGTGTTATTAACCATTAACTTATGACGAATGTATCTCATAGCATAACATCAATCGGGTCGATTCAACACAAGTGTTCTCCTAACATTGTGCCCTCAAAGTTGCCGGCATAGTCATGCCCATGATCAGGAAAACAGAACCATCATGCAACACTTGAGCTAGTCTTAGAGGCCAGACTAGGAATACATTTTACCGTTTATTATTCCACACGTGCATATGAGTCTTCCTTTGAGCCTCGTGGTTATTGCAGACTCGAGAACCATAGCAGTTATAGCACGGAATATAAACATAATTATTAACATGGAGATAAACAATAACATTTATTATTGCCTCTAGGGCATATCTCCTACACCTTGAGGAACACATCTAGCTTAGATAATAGTAAATGCATTAGAGGGGAAAGAATCATTGAGTGGAGCTGGAGAAGATCTGAAGAAATTTTGACAAAAGGTCCTTTATGCAATGAAATCAGTGACTCCGAGTAGGAACAATCGATGAGTCCGAGATAGGATTGTCATAGGTTGATCACATTGGTGTGTCCGAGTCAGTTCACTTCGGTTTCACCGATGAACGTCTATGCAATGTTAGTTGCAGCTCGGTGGCACCGATGTGTTTCGGATCGAAGGGACCGAATTCGAAGCAGAAAGCAAGTTTTGGCAAACTCAGATCACTTGACAATAAGATCTCACAAGGATTTGCAATGAATTCAAATAAGATTTGCAAGGAATTTACTAGAATAAAGAAACTAGCTAAGACTCAAAAGAAATGAAAGAAAAAGAACAACTAGATGATTTTTTTTAAAGCAGGCAAAGCAACTAAAACACAAGAGACATTGCAAGACAAGAAAATACTAGAGAACTTCATCTAGGAAGGGGTCGGCGACTTGGTCACCTATGTTCGAGTATATTGACTTAGGAGTCAAGTGAGAACACTTGATCATAGGTCATACTCATCGTTAAGCTCAAAATGGGGTTGCCATTTTTCGTTTAAGCTTTTCAATGTATTCACATCTTGTTGAGTTGCTTTGGCTCATGTCTTTGAGTAAAGCTTCTCTAAGATGTGATCACTTACATTGGGTTTGGTTGTTATTGACTCCGTCATGTAGTTGAACTAGTTGAGGATACTCATGTTGTGAAGTTGAGAGCAATCCTTCTTCTTTTGTATTTCATCTTCCTACATGGGTTAGTCTTGCAAGGAATAACATATGTATCCAAAATGACAAGAAAAGATATTGTCAAAGGATATATTGAGGTTGTCTTGTTCCTTGAACATGTCAATGTAGACACTTGGGTCATGTGTGATTGCTCAAGATGGGAGTTTGGAGCAATCTTTCAAAGTGAATTTTGCCCAAGTACCTACAAGGGGTTAGATGCAATACAAAGGAGCGATGTATCCAAGATATATGATGATCATCATAAGGAACATATCAAGGAATAATCATGAAAGCTCATGCCCTTGCATGCATCCGAGTGAGTTTCTAGTTCACGTTGGAAGCATCAATGACATTCAACTCACTCCTCAATCGACAAAATATCTTCTCATCAAGAGGTTTAGTGAAGATATCCGCCAATTATTTGTCTGTGCAAACATGCTTAAGGTCAATGTCACCTTTAGCAACATGATCTCGAATGAAATGGTGACGAACTTCAATATGCTTTGTTCAAGAATGTTGCACGGGATTGTGTGCAATATTAATAGCACTCTCATTGTCACAAAGCAATGGAACATGTTTCACATGTATCCCATAATATTTGAGAGTTTGTGTCATCCATAGTAATTGAGCACAACATGATCCGGCGGCAATGTATTCCGCTTCGGCGGTAGATAGAGATACCGAGTTTTGTTTCTTGGAGGACCAAGATACGAGAAATCTCCCAAGAAATGGACAAGTAGCCGAAGTGGATTTTCTATCAACTTTGTCTCCGGCATAGTCCGAATCAGAGTAGCTAACAAGATCAAAAGAAGATCCTTTGGGATACCAAAGGCCAAAGTTTGGTGTATGTAACAAGTATCTCACAATTCTTTTCACGGCCTTAAGATGACATTCCTTTGGTGCTGCTTGGTATCACGCACACATGCACACACTTAGCATAATGCCGGGACGAGAGGCACATAGATATAACAATGAACCAATCATAGATCGGTAAACCTTTTGGTCAACCGGTTTTCCATCCTTTGTCAAATCAAGATGTCCACTAGTAGGCATGGGAGTTTTCATACCTTTACTCTCTTGCATGTTGAACTTCTTGAATAAGTCCTTGGTATACTTTGTTTGAGAAACAAAGGTACCCTCCCTAGTTTGCTTAATTTGCAAACCAAGGAAGAATTTGAGTTCACACATCATAGACATCTCATACTTTTCCAACATCAACCTTCCAAACTTTTCACTAAAAGAAGGATTAGTAGATCCAAATATGATATCATCAACATATATTTGGCATACAAATAGTTCACCATTAACTCTCTTAGTGAATAAGGTTGAATCAATTTTCCCAATTTCAAAACCTTTCTCAAGTAAGAACTTTGTTAAGCATTTGTACCAAGCTCTAGGGGCTTGTTTGAGACCACAAAGAGCTTTATGAAGTTTATAGACATGGTTTGGTTTCTTGGGATTAACAACGCCGGGAGGTTGTTTAACATAGACTTCCTCCCCAATTTCACCATTCAAGAAGGCACTTTTAATATCCATTTGATAAAGAGTGATATCATGGTGATTGGCATAAGCAAGAAGAATGTGAATGGACTTAAGTCTTGCAACGGGGGCGTAGGTCTCACCATAGTCCATACCTTCGACTTGAGTGTAGCCTTGTACCACTAGGCGAGCCTTGTTGCGTACAACTTGTCCATCCTCATCTTGCTTGTTCTGAAACACCCATTTGGTTCCGATGACGTTTTGCTCATCTTTGGGCTTCTCAACCAATGTCCATACTTGGTTCCTCTCGAAGTTGTGTAGTTCTTCATGCATAGCATTCACCCAATCCGGGTCTTTGAGAGCTTCATCTACCTTCATAGGTTCAATGCTAGAGATGAATGAGTAATGCTCACAAAAGTTAGCTAAACGAGATTTAGAGCGAGTGATTCTCCCGGATTTGATGTCGCCAAGGATTTGGTCAACGGGATGACTCTTGTCGATTCTTGCTCTAAATCGAGGTAGCTTTTGCTTGGGTTGAGGAGGAGCTTCCTCCTCATCATCATCTTCCTCTTCATTTGGGTTGACGTTGTCGTTCTCTTGAGGTGGTGGAGATGGAGGTTGTGGTGGATCTTCTTGTTTCACTTCCTCATTTCCTTCGTCTTGGCAGGTTCCACTTGTGGATGTCTCCATGTCAACTTGTGGTTCACCTTGATGTGAAGTTGAGGCTTCCACTTGAATAGACGAAGTGCTCTCCTTCACCTCCATGGGGCGAATCTTGCCAATGGATAAGTCTTGAATTTCTTCCGATGGTTCTTGATCTCCTACATCAATTGGCAATTTCTCGACTTGCAAGCCATTAGTCTCATCAAACTTCACATCTACCATCTCTTCAACTTTTCGAGTGAAGTTGTTGTAGACACGGTAAGTGTGAGAGTTCGTTCCGTAACCAAGTAGGAAACCTTCATGAGCTTTAGGAGCAAATTTTGAACGACGATGCTTATCAAGAATGTAACACTTTGAGCCAAATACTCGAATGTATCCAACTTGGGGTTTGTTACCGGTGAGTAGCTCGTATGTCTTTCTACCAAGAAGCTTGTGAAGGTAAAGTCGATTTGTGGCATGACACGCCGTCTCAACCACTTCCGCCCAAAAGTGTTTTGGCATCTTGTATTCATCTGGCATCGTTCTCGCCATCTCGATAAGAGTCCAGTTCTTCCTCTCAACGACTCCATTTTGTTGAGGTGTGTACGTAGCCGAGAACTCGTGTGAGATACCCTCTTCGTTAAGAAAGGTGTCCACATTTGTGTTTTTGAACTCCGTTCCGTTGTCGCTCCGAACTTTCTTGATCTTCACCTCGAATTGATTTTGGGCCTTTCTAGCAAAGGTCTTGAAGATCTTTTGTACCTGCGATTTGTCATCGAGAAAGAACACCCACGTAAATCTGAAAAAATCATCAACTATGACCAAACCGAAAGAGTTACCACCAAGACTCTTGTATGCATTGGGACCAAAAAGATCCATGTGAAGTAGCTCAAGTGGTATTCTCGTGGTCATGATGTTCTTCACGGGATGACTTCCTCCAACTTGTTTTCCTGCTTGACAAGCACTACAAAGTCCATCTTTGTCAAAGATAACATTTTTAACACCAAGAATATGATCTCCTTTGACAAGCTTTTCAAGATTTCGCATACCAACATGTCCTAGCCTTCTATGCCATAACCAACCCTTAGAAGATTTAGCAATAAGACATGTACGAGGTTGGGCTTTTCTAGTGAAGTCAACAATGTATAGATCACCTCTACAAATGCCGGTAAAGACCATATTATGATTATCTCGATGAAACACTTGGCAATCTACTTCGGTAAATAGAACATTGAAACCAAAGTTGGCTAGTCTAGATACAGAAAGAAGATTGTAACCAAGAGATTCAACAAGCATGACATTTTGAATGGAGCTATCATTGGATATGGCCACCTTACCAAGGCCAAGTACCTTACCCTTGGAGTTATCTCCAAAAGTCACATACTTGTGTGGACCATCATTGTTTTCAAGCTCACGAAACATGTCTCTATCTCCGGTCATGTGATCGGTGCATCCGCTATCAAGAATCCACTCTTTTCCTCCGGATATGTAATCACGAAGATTTGCCATGAGACTAAGATTCTTCATAGTCTTCTCATATTCGATGTCGAACTCTTCATCTTCATCATAATAGCCATGTTCAACATTGTCATCATCACCTAGGACAACATTTTCGTTAGTTTCATGATGGTGACCATGTTTTGGATTATGAATTCGAATAGCCTCTATGATGATATTGCTGATAGTTCCAACATTGCCTTTAGCACGCATGAGATCACGAAGCTCAAACAAGCAATTATCAAAGTTGGGATCACTAGGCTTTATCTTGTGAAAAGCCATACTCTTATGAAGAATCTCGTCAAGATTCTTTAAAGAGTAGTCGGGATATCGCTTTTCCAAGTCATTCCACAAGGTATAAGCACACCCAAAGTTTTGCATACGACTAAGCACATTTTTAGGTAATCCTCTAATGATAAGATTGACGGTTCTAAGATTACGAAGCATGTCAATTTCTCCTTCATGAGTTGGATGCAAGGGGTCAATGGGAGGCACATATGGGCTATAAATATACTTGCTCAAGTTAAATTCATCAAAGATATCAAGCATTTCATCTTTCCAAAAGTGATAATACTCCCCATCGAGAATAGGTACTCTACGTCTAAGACTCCCCAAAGTAGACATATCCATCTTCCTCCAATGATGATTAAACCAAAGCAATGGAGACCAAAGCTTTGATACCAATTGAGAGATCGAGAAGATATGTCTAGAGGGAGGGTGAATAGAGACTTAACATAGCAAAGGTGCAGTTTTTAATTTTCTTGATAGTTAGGCAGATTTTGGCACTAGTTAAGTTGCAACCAATACTTTCTACACATGCATATCTAGAGATAGGGCAGCGAAAATAGTACAACATGCAAGTGCAAGAAAAGTAAAGGGGGTAGAGATAGGAGGATCAAACGCAATGAAGACATGGTGGTTTTTGGCGTGGTTTCGATAGGTGGGGCTATCGTTCATCCACGTTGATGGAAACTTCAACCCACGGAGGGTAACGGCCATGCGAGTCCAAGGAGGGCTCCACCCACGAAGGGTCCATGAAGAAGAAACCTTGTCTATTCCACCATGGCTTACGCCCATGAAGGACTAGCCTCACTCGGGGTAGATCTTCATGAAGTAGGCGATCTCCTTGCCCTTACAAACTCCTTGGTTCAACTCCACATGATCTTGGAGGCTCCCAAGTGACACATAACCAATTTAGGAGACACCACACTCCAAAAGGTAATAGATGGTGTTGTTGATGATGAACTCCTTGCTCTTGTGGTTCAAAAGATAGTCTTCTCAACACTCAATCACTCTCTCACAGATTTTGCTTGGGAAGGAGAAGGATTAGACTGGAAAGCAACTTGGGGAGGCTAGAAATCAAGGTTCAAATGGTTGGATTGGAATCTCTTGATCTCAACACAAGTGTAGGTGGTTCTCTCTCAGAAAATGAATGATGGAAGTGTAGTTTCATTCTGATGGCTCTCTTTGAGAGTAGGTGGTGGTGGAGGGGTATATATAGCCTTCACCAAAAATCCAACTGTTACAAACTTTTAGCACAACTCGATGACACCGTAGTGAAATCTCGGTGAGACCGACCAATGTAAAAGATTCAAACTTTAGGCTATTCGGTGGGACCAAACGTATCCACTCGGTGAGACCGATTAGCGATGACCTAAGTAGAACCTCATTTCGGTAATTCCGATTAGTTCAACTCGGTGATTCAGAAATGAACTGGTTGGGTTACAGAAACTTGGTACATGCACTTCGGTGAGACCGAATGACATCTCAGTTGTACCGAGTTTCTAGGGTTCGGCTTTATGGCTCTGTCTTGAGTGACTCGGTGGGTCCGGATGATGTCTTTCAGTGGGATCGAGTTTGACTTAGGATTTTTGACAAATTGGAATGTGGGAAAGTGGTTGAGGGTTTTTGAGCAATATCTTTAAGCACTTTGAGCAAATGACTCATGATCAAAAACTCATCCCCTTTTAATAGTATTGGATTTCCTATGAACTCAATGTGATCTTTGATCACTTAACCAAAAATGTAGAGTCTTAAAGCTTTTGCCAATGCCTGTCCTTTAGCTTGAGGGGTCCACTTCTCCATCCATTTATAAGCCAATGTTGAACTCTTCCTGAAATGTACTAGATGAAAATATTAGTCCAACAATATGTCTGTTGGCATGAATGACCAAAACCACCAAGGAAGCAAATGTGCTTTCATCGGCCACCTCTTGGCCCCCTACATGGGGGGCCCCACCTCCCACCAAACATGCATCCACCAAACAAGGATGCTCCCTCCCCAAAAAGCCGCCAAAGGTGGGCTGCCCCCCTCCCCCAAACGGGGCGCCCCAACAAAACAGCCCACGATTCGTGGGATCTTGTCCCCTCACGCTAAGACAAGATGTTTTCCGCGACCGTTTCTTCCGAAAAAAATTCGGAAGGTCCCAGAACATTTCTGGCACCCTCTAGAATTATTTTGGGCATGTTCCAAAACATTTCCAGTATGATGGTTTAATTCCAAAACATTTTCGTTTTCTCCGAAACAATTCCGGTAGCTCCAAAGCACTTCTCCGGAACTTTTCCGTTGTCTCCGAAACTTTTCCAGTGACTTTCTCTCAGTCTCCCTGTCTAGTATTCAACAGATGGATGACACTTAAGCGTGTGACCCTATTGGTTCAATGAAGTATAGACATGACCGAAACAGTACTTTTGGATCAATGATCAATAGCGGAACCATGGACATCCATATTGACCCCTATACCCACATGAATAATTATTCGAGTGAACCAGTAGTTGCCGTGTGCTATTCCTGTTGCTTCGCGATACATTACAAACACCCGAGGTGAGATTTATCGGCACCCCTATGAATCAACACTTGTCCACTATGCCAGTTACCTCATTACCGGTTTTTGTTCTCTTTTTTCGTTCCCGCGTTTCGGCATCCCTGTGATCAAATCACATTGTGTCTGGCCAGACGATGATGGATACCGTAACACCGAGAGGGCCCTAAGAATATCTCTCCATCGTCGGAGCAAATCCCAATCTTGAGCTATCTAGTTCCTTGTCATACTTTTCCGTGAACTCGTAAGCCGCCGTAATAGGCACCCTGTTACAGATGATGTTTAACAAACCCCAAAGTTCACGAAGCAAGTACGAAGGAACTCGATACTCTCATGGTCTAAGGAATTATGCAAACGTTAACTTTCTCTGTATTATTAACCATTAACTTGTGACGGATGTATCTCATAGCATAACATCAATTTGGGTCGATTCAACACAAGTGTTCTTCTAACATTGTGCCCTCAAAGTTGCTGGCATAGTCATGCCCATGATCAGGAAAATAGGACCATCATACAACACTTGAGCTATTCTTAGAGGCACGACTAGGAATACATTTCACCGTTTATTATACCACATGTGCAAATGAATTTCCCTCCGAGCCTCGTAGTTAGTGTAGACTCGAGAACATAAACATCAATTACAAACTTGGAGATACAAAATAACTATTATTATTGCCTCTAGGGCATATCTCCTACATCCTCCACCTCCACACAGTAGATATATTCAGCGTAGGCTCGTGAAGGCCATCGAGGACATCATGGTGAAATACGATGGTACCGTGAGAAACTACATAGGTGACGTCATTCGGTTCATGTATGCAGCGGGAAAAGAATGAGCGGGAAAAAAGGTCAGGAAAAAAGAGAAGGCGGGAAACAAAGGGGTAGAGAATGGATGGAAAAAGAGAGGCGGGAAAGAGAAAGAGAAAGGGTGGGAAAAAAAGATGGCGCGTGGGATGGAGTGACGGGGGAAAGAGAAAAGGCAGGAATGAAAAGAAAAGAGAAGAAATAAGAGAAAATAAAAGAAAAGAAAATAGGCAACTAAAGAAAAATAAATCGTCAGCTTACCAAGCGCTAAACTCGGCAAACAAAATGGGCAGCTCTGGAAAAAAAAACCAGGCTAAACGCGTCGTCCCAGCTCCGTCAAACGCGATCCGCAGGGACACGTGTCGCAGCGCATGCGGAGAGGCTGTTTGTTTGCCGGGTCCTTTTTGGGAGACGCACGGCATTGGCAGTTCTCTGCCGAGTTCCGTGCTTTTGCCGAGATGTTTCTCCAGACTCTCGGTCTAGGTTGGGCTTTGCCGAAAGCCCTACAGAAAGCTCTCGGCCTCTCGGCAACGTGCCCGATTCCAGTAGTGCACCCTGCGCTGCACAGTGCAACCAACAGTGACATTGTAACTAACAAGTAGTACATCTCATACCACGTGACACAAGTGGTAAGCAATCCAAACTATTCAAAAAAAAAAAACAAGTAGTACATCTCATACTTGTGTAGAATGTAATTAAGGGCTGGCAAAGAGCTGACCCGATTCTTTTTTCCCTGATGATGAAGCGGATCGAGCCGTGACGACGTGCATATATTTGCGATTGATTCCGGGGAAAAAACAAGAAGAATAGTGTACTACTCCACTGGTTAATGTATATGGTCGGACATAGTTTACCGATAAGTTGTGGCATCAATCTGAATATACTCCCTCCTTTCTAAATTATAGTGGATATAACTTTTTTCCAAAGTCGTAAACTTTAACCAAGTTTATAGAAAAAATATGAATATTTATAATACTGAATATATACCATATGAAAATATATTTCATGATGAAGGTATTGATTTGGTATTGTAAATGTTTTCTGGTTAATGTATATGGTCAGACATAGTTTACTGATAAGTTGTGGCATCAATCTGAATATACTCCCTCCTTTCTAAATTATAGTGGATATAATTTTTTTCCAAAGTCGTAAACTTTAACCAAGTTTATAGAAAAAATATGAATATTTATAATACTGAATATATACCATATGAAAATTTCTTTCACGATGAAGGTATTGATTTGGTATTGTAAATGTTGATAGAATTTTCAATAAACTTAGTTAAAATTTACAAAGTTTGTCTTAGAGAAAAATTATATGCATTGTAATTTGGCAAGGAGGGAGTATTTATCTCTCGAAGGATGCCTGCCACTTGGGAGACATACGAAGCCGCTTAAATTTCTTTAGATTGGTCGGCCACGTGCTGGACTAGTTGTTAGTCTTGACGGACGCAGCAGCAAAAGTTGTGTGGCCTCTTCTTTTACCCTTTCCTTTCTACAGTAGAGAGCGGGCGAAAGGGAGGCGGCTCAGGTTCCCCTTCTTCTTGCAGGCGAGGTCGCTGGTTCCTCCTCCCTCCGTGTGCCGCTCCGGCGGCTGGAGGGGGTGAGGAACCCGATCCTCGGTGACCGGCGTGTAGATAGGGTAGTTAGGTTTCCCGGTGGAGCCGTGGTGGTGGAGGGTACGGCGCCGTGTCGGAATAAGGTCGCCATCGCTTTCTCCCCTCTCCGGCGCTGTCGGTTGTGGCGGCGTCGAGAAGCTGATGGCCCTTTTGTTCCCCTGATCAGCGGATCTAGTGGGAGTTGTGGTCTGGGATATGGTGCTGAGGCGTTGGAGGCAGCGTCGCCAGTGGCCTTTTGTTCCCTGTTCCCGTCCTCGCCGTGGTGGCTCGTGCTCCGGGGCGACCAAGGGATCTCTGGGGAGATGTACAGGAGCGGATCCGGTGCTCTGCCAGTGAGTTCGGGAAGGCGCTGGCCCGGGCGTGGGCTTGTGGTAAGAGGTTTGGCCGCCTCGTCTCATCGTCAACGATGGAAGACGGCGGTGCCATGCTCGTTGAAGTTGTGGGGTGCGTCCCCACCGGTGATCTCTATCTCCTATGCGCCCTGCTGGTCAGGGAGGGCCTCAGGTGGACGCCACAAAGCAGCTGTTCTGCGAGGGGCTTCGTCAGAGCTTGGGATTGCAGGAGTCTTGCTGTTCTTCGCGTCGGCGGAGGCATGGCGGGAGGTTGCGGCGAGCGTTAGTGCTGGCGTCTGTAGGGACCTTGAAGGGCTTTTCTTGTTTTTGTCTTTTCTCAGGGTGGTCTCTGCAAATGTTCCGGTCTCTCGGCTTTGCTGGATGTTTCGAGCGTGTTTGAGTCCTGTACCTTGTCTCTTACCTAGTGGACACGTCAATTTTCTCAAAAAAAAAGACGGACGCAACGCTAATTGTAAATATAGACTAGATCGAGCCAGTCATGGCGTTCCTACACCAAAGTCAAGGCAACTCTTTGCATATCAGAAGTTAAAAAAAAAATTGATCCACTGAAAACTGCACGTACGAGACTGGAATTCCAGTATTATTATTTTTTTGTGATGGAGGTTCTAGTTATATTACTGTCACGTGTTAATCTGACCCGGTCCGAGTCTAAGGTCACCGGCGTTTGGTCAGGGCCGGTCCTAAGAATTTGGGGGCCCGGGGCGACACTAGAACTCAGTGGCCCTTAACATAGACCATAAAATAGTAACGAAAAATTATCTTGTATTGCTAGCTAAAGGCAGTACAATAATTTTTATTTTATGCAAGTTTCTTCTTTGGACAATCTTAATGATAAAGCTAATGAACATATATAATAGCTCATTCCTTAATAATCATGGGCTTAAAACCGATGTTGATGTCAACATCAAATATATATTATATAAAATCCTTGTCTTCTAAATTTATATTATTTTTATTCCTCCATAATAACTATCTGCGAGAAGCCAAATACAAAAATTATAACCCGAATAACATCTGTCCATAAACATTATCTAATGAATAGATTATCAATGGCCCAGTTACAACAATGCAGAGGAAATTTTGATGATCATTTATAAATTTTAATAAAGCATCCTAGTAAAATCTTATACGGCATACACTAGCTATATAAATAGAGATAAGAGGTATACCTTATCTTCTCTGTAGCTTTAATCGCATCATCACAGTGCGTCGCCTCCCGGCGAGGCGGCGTGGTCGTGTGCGAGAGCCGAGAGGTAGCGACATGGTTATGTCTGGCGGTCCGGCCATCCTCCGACTCGGGGCTTCTCTGACTCGAGGCGCCACCACGGACGCACAGAAGATGGATATCAAGTGTCGCGCTCCTGCCGTAGGGGGCGATCTATTCTCTCATCTGTAAGCTTCTTCGTGTATCATCGCCACTCCCTGTTTGGCCTGTCCATTTTTTAAGGATCCACGCATTGTCACTTCTCCGAAAATTGGGCGAACGTCTCAAAGCAAAACAGTTTTTTTTTTTTCAAAGCAAATCAGTTGGGCGCATAAATTTCGGCTGCTAGCAGGAGGAAATCAGGAGCGATTTTTTCCATAACTACTACTCCTAATTAATCGCATGCAACTCCTCAATCGTAGCCACACGCCCACGAGGGCTCTCAAAATCAATCGCAGCAGGAAGGAAATCATGGAGTCCTTTTGTGCAATACTTCAGCATTGGATCAGGGCGCTAAGCCCATAAAAAAGCGGAAAAAGTATATTTTTCGTCCCCGAATTCTCTTGAAAGTATAGAAATGGTCCCTCAACTCTAAAACTGACAAACGTTAGTCTCTCAACTTTCAAAACCGGATTAGTTTGGTCCCTTGACTCAACAAAAGTAGTTTTTGTGCTGAGTTGGCATGGTTTTGACTGGTCGTTGCCAACGTGGCAAAATCTTCTTCCTTCCCATTTTTAACTTGGCTGAGCATTTCGTCGAGCAGTTGGCGAGCGCCAAGCAACAGGAGAAGGAGGTCAACGTGGAGCTTGCGGCGGCGCACGTACAGGGTTCAGGCGGCCGAAGAGCTGCGGCACGGCGAGGATAGCCGGTGACGCACGCACGCACATCACACCCACCAGCACGCACACACTCGCACACGCACAACCCAGACGCGCGCCATGGCGTGAGTTCGGAGTTGGTTCGAGCACGACGACCGTCTCGGTCGCGGCGGCGATTCTCCGTCGGAAACGAGGGAGACGAGGAGCTCCGGGCGCGGGGTGGCTCTGGCCTTCAAATTGAAACGCTTTTGAATATGCCGGACGACGAGGGCGAGCTCTAGGTGCTCGCACGTAGGCGGGCGAATGTGCGCCATGGGCGGCGCCCACGGGCCCTGTACCGAGGACGTCCACGGCGGGTAGAGGACGACCTGGGCGCGGCCTTGGGTCTCCAGTGAGGCAGGCGTCCTACAAGAAGGAACGCGAGCTGCAAGTGAAACACATGGAACAACAAACATGCTGATCCGATCTCGCCGAGAATACACACGCACGCGACGCGTTGCTCCCTGGACTGCACCTTACACGCCGTTGCATACGATCCGGTGAGTGGCCAACCGCATGGCCAACGCCATCAGTGGAGGTGCGTGCGGAGGGCTTGTCTGGGCTCGCCGCCTCGTGCTCCTCCTCCTGCTCAGGCCTCCTGTCCAGATGGTCAGCGGCGTCGTGCGGGCGCAGGCAGCAGCTCGACGGCCCGTGCAACAGGGAGGCAAGTCACTCGTCTGCCAACGCCACCCCTTGGGTATGTCTTTCGAAAAAAATGACATGGACTATGACGTGGCGGTCAAACCTAGGTGACATGTCAAGTTTTGGTCAAAACCGTGTCCACATCAGATGAAAACCACCCGAAGCGGTATGAGGGACTAAACTAATCCGGTATGAAAAGTTGAGGGACTAAGTTTTGCCGGTTTTTGAATTCAGGGACCATCTCTATACTTCTGAAAGAATTCAGGAACGAAAAATATACTTTTCCCTAAAAAAGCATACACATACCTGGGTGGGGGCCCCTTGGCATCGGGGGGCCCGGGGCGGCCGCCTCTCTCGCCCCCCTCAGGGCCGGGCCTACGTTTGGTGAAGGATGATGATAGATTTGTAAGTACGAACTGATCATAGCTGTGGTTTTGTTAGTTGAAACCTTTTTGATTTGGCAGTTAAAGTGTCACTAGTTCATCAATCCGGTTGAAAGTTGTAGAACCACCACGGTTGTGCGCTCATTTTTCTTTCCTTTTTGTTTCTTTTACAAAATTTAAGCTAAATGCTAGCTGTCAGAAATAAACCGTTCTAATGGTTATTTTTCTGTCGAAAAGGAGGGTTTCCCCCCGGTCTCTGCATCTGACGATGGACACAACCATCTTTATTAAACCAAAACGTAGCAAACATCCACACCGTTACACAAGGGTCATGGTAAGCCCCAGAACAACCGGGTAATAATAAGATTACATGACTCAATCACATAACATATTACTAGATCATCATCCAAACCGGTTGAACAAATCATGTGCGACCGTCTCCCACCGGTTGCACCCAAATTCCGTGGACGCCCGGGCCTCCGCACATAGCAGGGAGGACCATTTATGGATCCATTATGTAGCTCTAAAGATAACCTGCAAAAAAATTGGGAATTTGGATCTGTTAAAGACAAAATCATTTTGGCAGTTCCATATCGTACATAGTAAAGCACAAACACCTACATATATTTGTGCCTTAAGCTTATGGTGAACCCCACCCAACCAGTTCCCAAACATATTCGTTATCCTAGTTGGTGCGGGTAGATTGAAAGCTACATGGATGGTGCGCCAAATTAAAGTAGCAAACAGATATAAAACTTAATATGCTCTAGAATGAGGAATGAACGGAGTACGATGCACTGATGGTGATCATACATTGGTACCCAAACGGAACCTCCTATGGTAGGAAGCATATACTCTTGGTCTGATACTCTGATCACTCATTCATTTTATTACAACACCACAATTACACAAAACCACTGGCACCATGACACCATCTCCATTGCTAAACACACAAGGAAGCACACGCACGCTTGAGCGAGTAGAAAGCACCAACTATCTTTATTACACACGTACTGATGATGCATAATATCATACACTGGTACCCAAGTGGAACCTCCTATAGTAGAAAGCACATACTCTTGGTCTGATACTCCGATCACTCGGCCATTTTATTACAACACCACAATTACACAGTACCACTAGCACCATGACACCACGTGCCCATTGCTACACACAAAAGGAAGCGCGCACACACTTGAGCTAGCATCGGCTACTAACCAATCTCTCACATGTCGGCGGCGTGGCCCTCATCGCCGGCGGTCTCGATGCCCTGGACGCGCCTGTTGGGGACAACGCAGTTGAGCCGGATCTCGCCCTGGCTGCCGGTGAGCAAGTCCATATTGCTCATCTTGACTATGGACTTGGCGAACTGCTCGAAGAAGGCGCCCTGGTTGAGGGAGAAGCGTGTGGCTATGGGCTTGGTGGTAGGGTGGTCGATGAGTCCCTGGTCCGACTTGAACAGGCCCTGCCTGGCAACGAGATCGAAGTAGTACTTGTTGTCGAACACGTCCGGCGTGCGCACGTCGAGGGTCTGGTTGACGGTGCCTTGGGGCACGTCCTTGGCGCACTTCGCCTTCAGCTTCGCGGCAAACTTGGGGTCGATGGCTGGGTTAGTGTCGACGACTGGCATGAAGCGGTCGGAGAAGGAGGGGCAGTGGGCGATGCCGAAGGTGTGCGCACCGGAGAGCGACACCAAGTCGGCCACGTTGAGGGACCGGTCGGCGAAGGATTTGATGAGGTTCGACATGGTGAAGTTGAGAGCCGGTAGGGTGAAGACGAGGTCCGGCGACGCTGGGGCCAGCCCGTCTCGCCGGCCTAGGGCCACGTCGAAGTGGGGCCCGCCAGCCTGCACCACGTACACGTGTATGTTAGATAGTTAATCAAGTTTTGCTATTTTTCAGGCGTCCGAGAATAGATGGAGTATCTTTTCAAGTCAACGCAAAGAATAACTATCTGATCTAAACACGGAGATTTGGTTCGATGCATCCGCGTGCTTGCCATACAGGCAGTGCAGTGTAGCGTACCTTCACGAGGGCGTCGCGGGTGGCGAGGACGGTGATGTCGGCGCAGGAGACGGTCGGACCGCAGGAGCCGTGGACGGCGGCCCGGATGTTGTCGATGAGCTTGAGCGCCGCTGGCCGGAGAGTCAGGTTGGGCCCCACCGCCTGCTCGCTGTTGTTCCCCGTCAGGAGCACCGACGCGTCGCAGCCCTGCGACGTTGGCAAAGTAACGAGTGCATACATACACACACGCACATACATTGATACATACATACATGTATACTTTCGACGTACGTACCTGTGGGAAGCAGTCGTGGAAGAGGATGCGGATGAGGGCGGGGGCGACGCCGACGTCGCGGCGGAAGGCCTCGGCCACGTGGTCCTTCACGATGCGCTCCAGCTGCGGGCACGACGCCGCGTGGAAGCTCGGCGACAGCGCGCCGCCGGTGGCGGCCGCCGAATGGATGACGGCGCAAACCATAGCCACGACGACGATGGCCGCTGCTGCTCTCGACGCCATGTCGACTCTGTAGCAGACCGAGCTAGCTCTTTTTTCTTTTCTTTTTTGCGAGGGAGACCGAGCTAGCTCTTGCAGGTACGATGGGTCGTGTGGCTTCCTCAAGCTAACCCCGCCCCTTGCTATTTATAATCGGTCGGTCGGTCGGTCATGTCTCCAAGCAAGCAAGCAGTCAACGTCTCGCAGGTCGGATGATCCTCTCTCCCTTCCTGCTTCAGTAAGGTGAGAAGCGACGGAGAGGCTACCAGTCTTCCTCCCGAGGCCGCCAGCGAGCCCGTGGGTTCCCCACCCCTTCGGCGGCTGCTCCAGCGGCGGGAGGGGGACGGGAACCCCGGTGCTTCGTGTCGGGCGTGTACATAGGGCTAGGGATAGGCTTCCCGGGGGCGGTGGTGGGGACGCCGCCGCGTCGGTTTGGTCTGCCACAGCCTCGTTCCCACCACGGCGGTGTCCTTCGGTGCGCCGCCGACAAGCTGGATGGCGTAGATTCCTGCCGCTCCGTGGGGGCGGTGAGGATAGGGTTTTCTGGTTCGTCAAAGTCGGCGACGAGATCTGTCTTCCGGGTCCGGGTTGGTGAGGCGGCGGCGGCAATCCAGGCAGAGGATTTTGTTCTGTGGCCTCGTCTCCGCTACGGCAGTGCTCGCTCTGGCGCTGTCGGGAGGCCAGTGGAACTGCCGGTGCTGCTTGCTTCGCTCGGGAGCGGCGGTGCGGGCATTCCCTTGGTGGCTCCTGTTCCAGAGCAGGGTGGAAGTTTGGTGGAGGGCGGTCCCGGCGTGTTTCCTCCAAGCTGCTTGGATGGGAGCAGCGGGTCCGGGGCCGTGGCGTTCCGGGGCCTTCCCTGGCCGACGAGCTACAAGGTTTAAGGCTCCGCTGCGGCGCGGCGGACAACCGAATCGGCTCACAAAGCGATGAGGCGTGATGAGGCGCTGCGGGTTCAAGGTTTGGTGGCTTCCCGTCTCTCTTTCCGGCGGGCGCTTCGGCGTCGACGGAGGTTGGCGACGGTCGTTGGCGCGTTCGACACAGAAGATCCTGGAGACCGGGTTGTAATTGCTGTTTCTGTTGGGGTGTTGTGTGTCGTTGTTCTGGGACGCGTGTCCCTTCGGTTCCTTTGCGTGAGTTCCTGCGCTTTGTACGTGTAATCTTCCTTTAATGAAACGGCGCGGCAACGTCTCAAAAAAAAATGCTTTGCTACGTCTACGTAAATAGTGTACGTAAATCTACGTGAGAGCTGGCTTGGCATAATATGATTGGAAGAAAAAACGGCCCGGGCCCCACCCCGCGAAATTCGGGAGGAGAGAGACGTAGATTAAGAAGTTTACGAAAGAGTAAGTAGGTCTTTACGTAGATGTAGGATTATTGAAAAAAAAAGCAAGCAAGCAGTCTGATCCACGACAAGTCGCAGCTAGTACAAAAAAGTGAATCCCCATGTGCAAGTCGCATGGATAGAAGAATTGATGGCGATGTAGTTTTTTTTAGTTAATTACACTTGTGATACATGAACTTGCACGGTGGGTACAAATTCATACATAAAGTTGAAAAATGACACAAATTGACCCTAAAACTTGTGTTTCAGGTACATTTGAGTACATTTCCCTCACTTCCGTCAAGTCTCCGTTAACTCAGCTTAGGTGGCACCCCAGCATGGCAGGGCCCGCGCTCTCTTAATGTGTGGGTCCCACCTATAAGTGGGGGAGAGAAATAAATAGAAACTAAAATAAAATTGTGCGTTGCGTCTGCCCGGACTTGAATGCGAACCCTCCAGTTTCGTGCGAGAGGCGCTAGCCGGTGTACCAAATATTGTTACTTGCTTAAAATGAGATAATGTTTTTTAGATCTTTTGGACGGAGAATTGATTTGAAACTCACATTTAGAAGAAAAAAAAAGGGATCAGGCACGTACCACGGCGGGTGCGCTGCAGGCAAACCAGATGAAACTGTGGTGCTGCCCTCCTCACTGCGTTAGGAGATTATGTTCATATTTTTCATATGGGCTTTCTCGTGCTCTTCTATGGGCGGTCGCAGTGGCGGAGCCAGAAAAATAAGACAAGGGGGGCTGAGTATTGTTAAACCTTGTTGGGACGGGTCAATCAAAAAACACCATTTTAGCAAAAAAAAAAGTCACTGTTACTATTCATATACTAGGCTTAAATCAGAGATGTTAGGGGGGGCCAGGCCCTGGCTGGCACCCCCCTGTCTCCGCCACTGGGCGGTCGCATGGCAAGACGTCGATGGCGGCCGCCCTGCAAATACGTTGAGCTGCTTCGTGGCGCTGCACCTCTGCGAACTTCAGTCCGGTTGTTCCGGTGTCTCCTCACATGCCCTATACGGCTTGGTCAGGTTGATGGCCGCCGCACCTCATGGGAACAGAAGCACGGCGCCAACGGAGCAGCGGCGTGGAAACATGACGTAATAATTTTTGGACGCCATACTTTTCGTACGCCGGGCGGTGGCGTCACACCTCAATGGCCGACAAACTCGTGGTAGAATCGATTGGAATGGCGTAGTAATTTTTTATGAATGTTGACGTTGATGGAAAAGCAAAGATCGATGTTCAGAGCATGGATTGGGAATAGAGCGAGCTTCTGGGAAAACAAGAACAACTCGGATATAAATGATATAGAACGAAGTTTATGTCCACATACACAACAAATTGAAGGTGGTCCTTCTATATCATTTATATCCGAGTGAATGCAATCAAGGGCAGACAAGGAGCTCATTTTTCGTTGAAGCGGATCCAGCCGTGATGACGTGCATATATATGGTCGGACATAGTTTACTGATCAAGCCTGCTAGCTGTTGCTAAATCGAGCCAGTCATGGCTTTCCTACACGAAAGTCCAGGCTCCTCTTTGCACACCTGAACGGAAGTGTCGTCTTATCTCATGCTCAATAACCAATTCAGCATGTGGTCTTTAACCAATTCAGGCCAGTTTTCTGTGAAATCGATGTACCTCATGCTCAAGGCTGTGCAAGTTAGATGTCCTTTTAAGAAAATGTGGTTTGCTAAAGTCCCGCTTAAGATAAAAGTGTTTTTGTGGCTTATGTTTAGGGATAGTATCTTGACCAAGGACAATCTTTCTAAGAGAGGCTGGGTAGGAGATTAGAAGTGTATATTTTGTGAACATAAAGAAACAGTAGACCACTTATTTTTGCATTGTTCTATGGCTAAGTATGTGTGGGGAGTGGTAGGTTGCGCTTTTGGTATTAACATGAATTTGAGCTCAGTTGCTGAACTATGTAAATGGGTTATGCAGTTTCCTGGTAAAACTAGAGGAGTAGTGGCTGTAGGGGTGATTGCGGTTATTTGGGCAATCTGGAAATGTAGAAATAAGGCGTGTTTCAGGAATATTTTTCCGTTCGACCCGAGTAGTGTGGTTACTCAAGTCTCATTGGATCGAGTTTTTGAATGTTTTGCAGAAACGAGGGCTTCGAGGAATGCAAGCCAGAGGTGCAAGATTGTTGCTGCAGGAAGCGGCTGAAATTTACAGCAGGAAGAAGGGCTGGGCGCCGATGGTTCTCAGGCTTGCTGGTTGATTACAAAAGTGTCCTCGGCAGGAAAAAGAGCAGTTCTCTTGTTGTTCAGTCCTGTAGCGTGTATTATACACAGGATTAGCTTTGCCTTTTGGCTGTAATAAGTAGAGGTTCACAGACTGGTGTTGCTGTTTAAGTATGTGGTGGTGTGGTCAGCTGAGACAGTTATTCTGTATTATCAGTTTCATTTCCTGTGAAATGAAATTGGGAGCTATGCTCCTTAATTCGAAAAAAAAAATCTCTCGGAGGATGCCTGCCACTTGCAAGAAAGTCGCGGAAATTTCTTAGGTCGGTCAATTGCGGTTTGGTATCGATGTTGGGTTTTTCTTGGCATTGTTTAATAATTAATAATATATGCTTGTCTGTAGGGTAACGCAGCAGAAAACAAAAATTTTCCGACCTACGTACCAGCCCAGGATCACTATGGAGACTGCATACAAGGTTTGATCTGTTTTGTTACCGACTCGTAGCGCAGCGAAAGTAGAGTCGATGACGATCGGCGGTGCAGATCCCCGCAGCTAGGATTTACAACCTCCCAACCGCGAGGATGTATACCCTCATCCGCCCCCCGGACAGCCATCCGGGAGGCGGTCGGACAGTCCCTCGGACGGTGTCGCGGACAGCCCTTCGGGAGGACCTTCGAAACTCGAACGGTCACTCGGACAGCCCTTCGGGAGGACCCTCGAAACCAAGACTATCACTTGGACAGCCCTTCGGGAGGCACTCTCGAACTAAGACCGAAACTACGATCTCTCTACAGAGTTGCACACATACGGTCTCAACTATCCGGCAGGGCTTCGCCGTCCAGAACTAGTTCCTGCCGGAACCCAGACAGCCTTTCGGCTCTACGAAACTATTTCGCTGGGAGAGAGAGAGAAGCCAGACAAGTCTATGGCATGTGTATGAGAGCAAGGATGAGCTGATTTTGGAGAGCTCTCTCCACCTCTATTTATAGGAGGAGCAAGGGGTAGAGGAAAGACCAAAAGGACCTTCCTAGGATCTTTCCACCACATGCCACATAAGGGTGTGTAGAAGATATCCACCATGAGGTGGAAGGACACCTCAAGGAGGGCCCCCCCATGCCATGGCCGAAATTTGCAGCCCCCTTGGGGAGCTCCACCTCCCTTTCACACACCAAAAGTGGTTTTCTTCTAGAAGAAAAACCCCATTTGCAAATCAGCCCAAAAAGTGATTTTCACTATTCACGAAGACATTTTTCTGCGTCCGTTAAAACCCAAATTATTTCTGTGTGCCTAGAATAATTCTAGCACCCACCAAAACAATTTTGAACGCATTCCGAAACAATTTCGGAACAATGTTTCTTCAGCGAAAAGCAACCAAAGTGGTTCCGGCTGCTCCGGAACATTTCCGGTTTTTGTCCCGGAAAATTCCCAGAAGTTTCCAGAACACTTCTGGCATCCTCCAAGAATTTCCAGGCGTGTGCCAGAACCAATTTGACTTAATGGAATAACCTGAAACAACTTTTCAGTTTCACCGGAACTATTCCGGTGTTCTCTCCGGAACGTTTCCGTTTCGTCCGAAACTTTTTCGGTGATTTTCTCTCAGACTCCCCGTCTAGTATTCAGCAGATAGATGACCCTTAAGCGTGTGACCCTATAGGTTCGGTGAAGTATAGACATGACCGGAACTCTTTCCGATCAATGATCAACATCGGAGCCGTGGACACCCATATTGACCCCTATACCCACACGAATGAATATTCGAGTGAACCTCCAGTTGCCGTGTGCTATTCCTGTTGCTTCGCGATATGTTACAAATACCCGAGGTGAGAAACATCGGCATCCTCGTGGATCAACACTTGTCCACAATGCCAGTTACCTCGTTGCCGGTTTTTGTTCTCTTTTCTCGTTTCCGTGTTCCGGCATCCCTGTGATCAAATCACACTTGTGTCTGGCCAGACGATGATGGATACCGTAACACCGAGAGGGCCCGAGAATATCTCTCCATCGTCGGAGGAGCAAATCCCAATCTTGAGCTATCAAGTTACTTAACACACTTTTCCATGAACCCGTAAGCCGCCGTAATAGCCACCCATTTACGGATGACGTTTAATAAACTCCAAAGTTCATGAAGCAAGTATGAAGAAACTCAACACTCTCATGGTCTAAGGAATTATGCAAACATTAACTTCTCTGTGTTATTAGCCATTAACTAGTGACGAATGTATCTCATAGCATAACATCACTTCGGGTCGATTCAACACAAGTGTTCTACCAACAATTGTGCCCTCAAAATTGCCGGCATAGTCATGCCCATGATCAGGAAAACAGGATCATCATGCAATACTTGAGCCAGTCATAGAGGCTTGACTAGGAATACATTTTACCGTTTATTATTCCACACGTGCATATGAGTCTTCCTTCGAGCCTCGTGGTTATTGTAGACTCGAGAACCATAGCAGTTATAGCATGGAACATAAACCTAATTATGAACAGGGAGATAATCAATAATATTTATTATTGCCTCTAGGGCATATCTCCTACAGACTCCCACTTGCACTAGAGTCAATAATCTAGTCAATGCTAATGCACTTTACACCTATGGCATACTGGTGTAAAATATGCTTCGCTTGTGGTATAGCCTGATGTCCAACGGACCTGACGACTTCAGCTCCGTGTGTAACTTTGCATATCCTTGCGTTTTCACGCTTTCACAAAATTCATATTTTGTGTGGACTTGGCTTTGCATATGTGTGAATCATTGGTCGAAACCTGATTCCTCAGACTGAGCTATGGGGCAACTATCTGCAATAGTGTCCCATAGACCAAAGCCATCTTGGAACCATACTAAGTTCATGAATGAACTATATGATTCAACAACTTCTTTGTCGCTTCTAAAGCGTCAACATACTTAACCTTTGTTATAGAATTCGCCACAGTATCTTGTTTGGAACAATTTCCAACTACCGTGCCACCATATTGTGTATTACACAAAAACCCTTAACTTAAATCAAAAATCGCATGGAGCATTGATGAAGACTGTATCGATGTAATTACTTACAATGAGCACTTCATAATCTCTGCTTGCGAGAAAACATGTCATCAGTACTACTCTAGTACTCAATGACATCTTTCACTGTTGTCCTATGATCAGTCCTTTTGATCACTTTGGTATCTATACTCGCAACAACTTTGGAGTATTGGACATATCTGGTTGTTTTTACATATCATGGAATACATGATTAATCCAAACACAAGAGTGTGTGGAATCACCATCATGTATTTTGCTCATCTGTGTTTTGAGACACCGAGTCTTGCAAAACTCTTTCCATGTGACTACGGCAAGAATCACTCCTTGGCGTTTTAAATGCTAAAAGGTTTTAGCACCTTGTCAATATGTATTCATTGCTTAGCCCCATTAGGTAAATCTATCTCCATAGATCATCATGCCTAATATTGATGCTATTTAGCCTAAGTACTTCATCGAAAACTATTTTCAAATGAAGTCCTAATTCGTGTCAAGAAATTTATTTCCAATTAACAATGTGTCAAGCACACAAGGTTTTTAGAAATATTATTATGCTCCCACTTATTTTCTTGAATCACAAGCATCTTCGATACCCATTTGATGAAGTCAAACTCTTTTGACCATTTCATCAAAAACGAAGATTCCAACTCCATTTTGCTCTCTTCTGTCCATTGCTGGAACTCTGAAGTTTGCATACTTACTAGCATCCTCTGGATCGACAAATTACTTTGGACTGTATCACATACAAGTCCTAGGTTTCATTTCCATCAGATGGAAATCCTTTTGTCATCCATGTTTCATGTCTCATGATTGAAATATGTATTAATTGCTAGTTCAACCTGAACCGACTTTAAGCATCGCTACGGTGAGACAATCTCATCGTAGTCAACTCCTTGAACTTGTTATTGCAACAAGTCGAGCTTTATGGATAAAACATTTTATCCGTATCAGTTTTTAGTTCCATAAATATTCGTTAGACTCTAAGTCTTCCGAAAGGTGTATCAAGATTTTAATCTTGAATCACTTATATGGAAACTATCTCGGAATGTATTGGCATTTAGCCAATTCTGGAGTCAGGGCCCATCAACGCTTCCTTGTGTATTGTAGGTATACTGTTGTCTAACAACAATATCTCGTTTGAGCACCTGATAGGTTTGCACGAGCTTTGCCTACGTGGTTCAGCTGCAAGTTCGACCGAAGTCCATACATTTTATTGCAGAGACTTCCGTATCAGTCGCAGTAGGAAACTCCGGAATCATTTCCAAGGTTCCTTTCCTTTGATCTGATGACGAAGATACTGTTTATCTCGTCGAGTTGCACTGTCCTCCCACTCACCTTTTGTAAGAACTATTCTCTTTAAAAGCATACCGTTTTGCGGCAAAATCCTTTGCCTCGGTATAGTGGTGGGGGAATACCCAATGACTTGGCATAACCTTACAAAGTAGCACTTGTCTGATTTGGAATAGGTTTGTAACCTTTTACACAAGCCCCATATTCCAAATGTTAAGAAAAGATATAACATGGTTGGGCGTACCATACCATGGCGTCATTTCAACAGACACGATGGAGCTCTTTTCAGTGTAAAAGCCGCAGTCTCTAAAGCATCACTTTAAAAGGGATAATGGCAAATCTATTTATGTCATCTTTGATCTTACCATGTCATAAATGGTTCGATTACATCTTCACGGACTTTCCACTTGCAGTGGTGTTCCGGGAGATGCAAGTTATGAAATCCCTTTCACAACTCATCAGACATTCGCTAAACTTGTAACTCAAATATTCCTTTCTGCAATCGAATTGTAGAAACATAATTTTCTTGTTACAATATTTTCTTCTTCATTTTGAAAACCTTTCGAATGATTTCAAAAGATCCAGACTCACGTCTCATCAAGTAAATATCCATATATCTACTTGAGTCATTTCTGAAAATAGATAAATCCACTACTTGCAACAACATTTATTGGACTACACACATCATAATGTATGATCACCAATATGTTCTATGCTCGTTCCTTATGGCCTGTGAACGGTATTTCAGTCACTTCACTTTTCAGAGGAAAGTTACAAGTGTCAGATGATTCAAAATCAAACGACTTCAAAATCCATCATAATGGAATTTTTCATGCGGGTTTCTCCAATGTGACGAAATGCAGTGCCACACTTGTGTGGTATTCTTTTAGTCTTGCGATATTTAGCGTCAGTGTTATGGATGTATCATATTTCCATCAATATTCATAACATACATCCCATCTAGGATGAAAGCATGTCCCCTCATGTTATTCATAATACTGAACAACAATTGTTGTTTTTATGAACAACTCTTTTGCAACAAACATTGTGCAATGGGCTAGAGTGTATGCAACTCTAAAATGAATTATGAAAGTAAGCACAGAGGTAATATATTAATATCATTATTCATAACATACATCTCATTCATAATGAAAGTATGGCCCTTATGTTATTCATAACACCGAACATCAAAAGTTCTCTTATGAACAACCTTCTTGCAAGATACCTTATGCAAAGGGCTGGAGCGTGAAACTCCAAAAGAATTATGAAAATAAATACATAGGTAATACACCGATGGAAGGTATAGTAACATTTACTATGTTCCCTGTGTGTATCTTAACCTCATTCCTGGCTAGTCTTTCAGGCCATAGTAGTTCTTACATCGAGTTGCAACAGAATGCAATCAAGCGGGTATCTTTGTGATCAACTCACAATACCCAAGAATTAGTGATCAACATGTTTAACCATAATTCCCAAGAACTATATCTTTGACCAGCCTTCTATACATCAAAAACTTGTATGACATTCATACATGAGCTGGATATTCCAGTCTTCTTTCTTTCTGCCTTCATACTTCTAACAGTTTAACTTTCAGTATTTCTCCTACTCTTAGAAGAAGCACCCAACTTAAGAGTGGCGTTAGCCCCGGACTTCCTAGGCGTGAAAGTCTTACTAACACCCTTAGGACACTTCCTTTCTCTTTAAGTTGTTGTTTTATTCACCTTTCATCATATGACAGGCGTTCTCCTGGATCCCTCTCTTATCAGTCTAATGCATAGTAAACTCCTTTACTAATAGTTTGCAAACAAACATTGCTTTGGATATCTCATATCTTTTAGCCTTTGTCTTTCTCTGAAAATGATTTTCAGATTCCATGAATATCACATAACTATCCAAACTTTCGAAGTTCGGATCTCATGGAAGCAAACATATTGCATTTTGACTGAAAAGGAATTCTAGCTTTTGGATCGAAGGACGAGAGTCACATGATCCATAGCATTAGCGGGAGAATACCGAAAACATGCGATAGGACAAAGTCCTTCTCGGCACTCTTGAGGACAATCCTCACATTACGTTACCAACCGTAAAGTTTTAACCAGATATTTAACAACTATTCAATTTTAATAGGGAAGGTGGAAACGCGAGCCATTATTCTACAACTATTATGCAAACCACACTTAGACAGCGTTCAAAATTAATTGCACTGAGAATTTAAACAAGTTACTTCTACAGTGCGCTCCCACTCAAATCAATATCTCTCATAATTGATTGTGAGTGATTCAAGACCCACATTTCCATTCAACGCCATTGTTCGAGATGAACACTGATGGCGCGAACTTCAATTGGTAGGCAAACTTGCCAATCACATCTCCATGTGACTCTTGTTCATCTTTCGATGCGTGTGTTCCGAGATCAGGACGATCCTGCCATGAACGTCAAGATAACCAAGTGATCTTGCTGCGAGGTCTGACCTCACCCGCCTTACACCCGTACAATCGTTCGTACCCATATAGATCATGGCGCACCTCGAAAGGAAGGATGCTGTGACGGTGCTACACTTGGGAGAACACTAACTACTTTATATTTTTGTGAGAGATCACCCTAATAAAAGCGACTACCGCGCAATCAAGAAGGGTGCATCATAAGGGATAAACATCTCAGGCAATTCATAATAGCATGATATGGTACAGCCCTTTCTGACGGAGAAGTCTTTTATTTCTTCGTCTCCGGCATTCGCGTCGGTGTTTACCTTCGCGAAGATTGCCACCACCTTGTCGATGCACCAGATAATATTGCTATCTCTATAGCTAATAAAATAAGTGCATTACATAAGGTTGACACGCAGGTCATTAAAGTGCAATCATATGGCTCCAGCCATCATGCCGAATCATGACACGCAGGTCATGTTAATCAAATTACATCATATAGTCATCTCATACATAATCAAACTAATATGAGCACTGCTATACCACATCATATGCACATGCAAACCATCCTGCAAAACCAAGTTAGACGCCTCTAATCGGTTCATGCAAAAACTTGTTTTACGTGGCTTCTAAGGTTTCGAAACAAACCGAAGCTACCAACGTCCATCATCAAGCATGATAATCCAAGTCGCTAGATTAACATTGCGGGGTGTATGAAACACGAGATAATAAAATCTCGAGCCCCATACTGAACTTCGTCATACGCGTGACCCCCGTGCAGATCATATCTGCATTGCCCTTTCGTCTGCGAAACATCCATCTTTCTCAACTATGGTGGAACCCAAAGAACTGTTAGCACTTCGTTGATCTGTCAATCAGCATACTCAGGTGCAGCATGAAAGGATCGCGGATTGCCAGAACTTTGTGAGATTCCACCATGCCGTCAAGATCAGGACTACGCAAATTCCAGGGAAGCAACAAGAACATCGGGTAACAGATTTCATCTGCTACCCGCACAAACAATTTTCAGTAATAGATCTCATCTACTACCTAATTATATTGTGCAACACCCATACATCTCTATGTCTTCTAGATCGCAACCTGCATCTACGCATAGCACGGCTCTTGATGCCACTGTAGGGTAACGCAGCAGAAAACAAAAAATTTCCGACCTACGTACCAGCCCAGGATCACTATGGAGACTGCATACAAGGTTTGATCTGTTTCGTTACCGACTCGTAGCGCAGCGGAAGTAGAGTCGATGACGATCGGCGGTGCAGATCCCCGTAGCTAGGATTTACAACCTCCCAACCGCGAGGATGTATACCCTCATCCGCCCCCCGGACAGCCCTCCGGGAGGCGGTCGGACAGTCCCTCGGACGGTGTCGCGGACAGCCCTTCGGGAGGACCTTCGAAACTCGAACGGTCACTCGGACAGCCCTTCGGGAGGACCCTCGAAACTAAGACTATCACTTGGACAGCCCTTCGGGAGGCACTCTCGAACTAAGACCGAAACTACGATCTCTCTACATAGTTGCACACATACGGTCTCAACTATCCGGCAGGGCTTCGCCGTCCAGAACTAGTTCCTGCCGGAACCCAGACAACCTTTCGGCTCTACGAAACTATTTCCCTGGGAGGGAGAGAGAAGCCAGACAAGTCTATGGCATGTGTATGAGAGCAAGGATGAGCTGATTTTGGAGAGCTCTCTCCACCTCTATTTATAGGAGGAGCAAGGGGTAGAGGAAAGACCAAAAGGACCTTCCTAGGATCTTTCCACCACATGCCACATAAGGGTGTGTAGAAGATATCCACCATGAGGTGGAAGGACACCTCAAGGATGGCCCCCCCATGCCATGGACGAAATTTGCAGCCCCCTTGGGGAGCTCCACCTCCCTTTCACACACCAAAAGTGGTTTTCTTCTAGAAGAAAAACCCCATTTGCAAATCAGCCCAAAAAGTGCTTTTCACTATTCACGAAGACATTTTTCTGCGTCCGTTAAAACCCAAATTATTTTTGTGTGCCTAGAATAATTCTAGCACCCACCAAAACAATTTTGAACGCATTCCGAAACAATTTTGGAACAATGTTTCTTCAGCGAAAAGCAACCAAAGTGGTTCCGGCTGCTCCGGAACATTTCCGGTTTTTGTCCCGAAAAATTCCCAGAAGTTTCCAGAACACTTCTGGCATCCTCCAAGAATTTCCAGGCGTGTGCCAGAACCAATTTGACTTAATGGAATACCCTGAAACAACTTTTCAGTTTCACCGGAACTATTCCGGTGTTCTCTCCGGAACGTTTCCGTTTCGTCCGAAACTTTTTCGGTGATTTTCTCTCAGACTCCCCGTCTAGTATTCAGCAGATAGATGACCCTTAAGCGTGTGACCCTATAGGTTCGGTGAAGTATAGACATGACCGGAACTCTTTCCGATCAATGATCAACATCGGAGCCGTGGACACCCATATTGACCCCTATACCCACACGAATGAATATTCGAGTGAACCTCCAGTTGCCATGTGCTATTCCTGTTGCTTCGCGATATGTTACAAATACCCGAGGTGAGAAACATCGGCATCCTCGTGGATCAACACTTGTCCACAATGCCAGTTATCTCGTTGCCGGTTTTTGTTCTCTTTTCTCGTTTCCGTGTTCCGGCATCCCTGTGATCAAATCACACTTGTGTCTGGCCAGACGATGATGGATACCGTAACACCGAGAGGGCCCGAGAATATCTCTCCATCGTCGGAGGAGCAAATCCCAATCTTGAGCTATCAAGTTACTTAAAACACTTTTCCATGAACCCGTAAGCCGCCGTAATAGCCACCCATTTACGGATGACGTTTAACAAACCCCAAAGTTCATGAAGCAAGTATGAAGAAACTCAACACTCTCATGGTCTAAGGAATTATGCAAACATTAACTTCTCTGTGTTATTAACCATTAACTAGTGACGAATGTATCTCATAGCCTAACATCAATTCGGGTCGATTCAACACAAGTGTTCCACCAACAATTGTGCCCTCAAAATTGCCGGCATAGTCATACCCATGATCAGGAAAACAGGATCATCATGCAATACTTGAGCCAGTCATAGAGGCTTGACTAGGAATACATTTTACCGTTTATTATTCCACACGTGCATATGAGTCTTCCTTCGAGCCTCGTGGTTATTGTAGACTCGAGAACCATAGCAGTTATAGCATGGAACATAAACCTAATTATGAACAGGGAGATAATCAATAACATTTATTATTGCCTCTAGGGCATATCTCCTATAGTGTGCATCAACCGATACAGAGTTCGGGGGTTGATCCTCCTTTTTCAAAAAAAAAACTTGCTGGATTGTACTTATAAGTACGTTAATCTTTCAGGATCTCGGATAGGATGGAATGTACATGCGGTACATGAGAAAGCGACCAGGCGGGTTGCGTGCATCGGCACGTCACCATGATCGACCTCGTGTTGCCCCCTCGTATCCCACTCCGATTCCCTCGTGCGTTGACTCCTCACTTCCACTTTCTCCCACCTCCATGTGCTATGCAGTGTCCCCTGCTCCGCCTTCTCTTCCAGCTGCTAGCGATGGAGGGGAGATTCATGGGCTACCTGATGAGGCTTGCAACGGGCGATGCGGAGAAGCTCATGAAACTACGCAAGATCTGTTCGAGGTTCACCAGCTTCGAGGCTCTCAACCAGGAAGCGCTGGTTGTGGCTCGGCACGCAACGATGCTGGAGCTCAAGCGGATGGTGGGAGGCGGCGCGGAATCAATTGAGATTCTTCTCTGGGCGATGGAGGAAGCGGGATCTGCCGATCCGGAGTAGCGCAAGCGGTGGGGGGCGTACCTCTGACGATGCCGTCCCCCAACTTCCACCCAACACTGCTCCGTAGACGTCGTAGGAGCACCGGCGACAAGCTACGGCACAAAGTTCGAGGGAAGCTAAGCCGGGGGAGGGGCAGGAGGACAGAGCACCCTAGGGAGGGAGGGACGGGAGGCCCATCCCCACCAACGGCGGCCGCGGAAGATGGCTCTCGATCTGGATCTGGATCGAGGTGGGGGCAGGGCACGGGAGGCGAAGAAGGAGCCATGCTGGCTGGGGAAACCGCTGGGGAGAGGAAATGGGAGGTTGAGGAGGCCAAGAGAGAGGAGGAGTTCATAGGGCAGAGCTACACAGCGGCAGCCGCGGCGATGCAGCCTGCGTCGCAAGAGCTCTCTCTCATTTCCCGTGGACCCTGTCTAACTAGTTGGCATGCATGATCCTATGATACTTCCGTTGTGACCAACCTTAGTTTTGCTGCAATGGTTTTTAGTTGTTGTCGTTGGAAGACGTGGATGCTTTTGTTGCAAGGCACGACAATTCCTTGTTTTTATTTATTTATAAATAATTCAAATGTCGTGGCCGTGACAGATATTCTAGGCAGCGCGACATCTCATCCCCTTCGTCTTATCAGTTAACTCCCTATGCTGCTTGATTTCTTCATAGTGTGAGCTTTGCACATTTGGTTTGACTTCTTTGGACGTTATTGGCCCCTTGTGTCAGACGGCTTCGGCTTTTCTGATGAATGTTCTGATCACCCAACACCTCATTGAACCACATAATTAATTTCGGCTACAAATTGATGAGACGCAGCTGCGTAGGCAAGGAAGACCCATCTGTAGGCCCACCTAGGCTGCCATACATAACAACACAAACCCTGAAAATTTGAGTTGTCGCATAGAGAAAATATATTTAAAACTTAACTAACCTTAACCTCAAAACCCTAAATAGAAGAACGTCACGATGATGACGGGCATTACCTTCTCGTATCACTTCATGTTGTGTTAACCGTGTGCCTCCTCAGGCCATCCCCGATCAGCGTGTTATGGCATGATTATGGGGGCAGACGTATGGTGCTGCCCCATGCCAGGGTAGGTGCTCCACCTCGGTAAATTTGCATGGAGCAGCTATTGGAGGCTATTATCTTCAAACGCAGGCAGCATCACTCGAAAATGTAGGACCTACCGCTCCAGCTTTTTCTCACACAGCCCTCTCTCTCTTCAGCATTCTTCCCCACCGTGAGCTCACCTTCCTCTTACTTTTAAGGTGTATGATTTGCTTTTGTCAATGAGGAGGTGGGTTTCTCTGCAAGAGTCTGTTTCCCTCTGCAAGGATCAGGTTGTGCTGAGCTGGAGCGTCTCAACTGACAGTGTGTTGGGGCAGTAGTCCAACATGGAGCGTTGGACATGCCCTTAGTGGAGCTGCCTTTCCACTCTCTGGTGTGTCTCTTGTCCGACTGTCACCATGGGCCCACCTGCTTTTTGTCATATCTATACTATGTTGCTATACTTGAAATGGCAAGTTTCGGTAGCATTTGTGGGCTTATGTTGGCTGTATTGGCCCGTGCCAATGATTTTTTGCAAAGTTTTTACTCTCACTGCCAGGTGGCCCTATTAGGAAAAACAACAACAAAAAGATGGGCAGCGGCTTCAAGGACACGAAACCAAAAGCTCGGCATGCACTGATTCCTACTGACCATCGTACCATCGCATACTTCCAGTCGTTTACAGGGTACAAATCAGGTTATTCCATTCGTAGTAAAATTTGAATTCAAATTCAATTCAATCTTCTATTATATATATATACTAAAAGCAAAATACGAAGGTAACGAAGAGAAAATACTAGAAAATTCCACGTTAATAAGAAAATACAGGCCCTTGATCTTGTGGATCTTTAAAAATTAAGAAACCGTGTCCATTAGATGTACGTAACCTACCTCCTCACGCCAAAAAAAAAAAAAGTGCCCTACGGCCCTACCTCCACTTGGCCTACCTGATCCGTGCCTCACAGCCGCCGTCTTCTCTCTTTGCCGCATAGCCGCCGTCCTCCTCCCTTTGCCATACGGCTGACGTCCTCCTCCCTCAGTTGCAATCCCCACTAGCTAGCGATCGAGACAAGAATCAGCCGTGGCTGGAATAACCTAGCTAGCTAGATCGTGGGAAGTGACCAAGGTTATCTTCGTATTTACATATGTGCTTCTCAACGAGACTACATTGCAGCCGCTGCGTTCGTACCTACGGCCGGTCGATCTCATGCCACTGTGTGACGCGTTCGTACTAGGCGTCGCGCCGACAAGAGTATTTTCAGAAGGAGGCACACAAATACGTGCCAGTTTGAAGCAGATTTCTTTACGACGAGATGCAAATACCCGAGCTAAGCACTTGATCGATTCTCTCTGGAGCTGGCTCACGCACACATAGCATGCAGATCGGTCAAGCAAGCCAGATGCGCACATAGACACCTATCTACGCGGTTTGTGCAGGTATATGTAGCTGTGTACGGTTAATCTCACCTGGGCCAACTTGATGCTATCGCTTGGATACTAGATTTGATGCTGTCGTTTGGCTACTGAACGTTGCCGCTGTTGCTGGGACGCTGAAGATAAAGAGACTAGTGCCAGAGAGGAGCCGTCGGCCAGGATCAGCCACATGTATGGAGCCAAAGAATACACAGAAACATGTACGTATAGCCATGGATATTCGATCATCTTTTTTGTTTCCTTCAATTTATCTGCCTGCAGTCACATGTAGTACTTACTGATACACTTCATGGCACATATCAGGAAATAGAGATGTCATTCCCCGGGTTCTATAGTTTCATGCTGATATCTATAGAAGTTTTATGACATAACCAATAAGTACATGGCTATATAATATTAAAGAGCTAATTTTAATCTTTATTTTTTATGCGTATGACGTTTAGGTATGTAAGTAATTAGTGCAGAAACACAATAAAAAGTAATTACCTTTTTCCTCTCTCAACTAACGTTTTATTTTATTGGTCAAGAGTAAACATTGGAATGATAGTCCATTAGATTTATATCTTGGTTCATATACAATCCTGACATTTGCCGGCATGAATATTCCTTTAAGAAGGACGGGAGAAAAACCGCATGCCACACCAAAGTTGCCATTGTGTAATACAATCACCATCTAACTGTTTCTACCATAGGTAACATCCCCGTGTTATACCAGTAATTAGGAAGATTTGCTAGGCGCACTACTGATTTCCAATTTATTTTTGGCCATTGGAATTTCATATATATTTTTCTGGTAGATGATTGTTAATGTTCTTGGTCACAAAATCAAGTTTTTCCTTGGTTGCTCTCTAGATCAACTATTTGTCAATATCTTTCTGCATGTGAAAGTTTTAGTTGATGTTCACCTGTCAAATCCTATCAGTTTTTTCAATATCTGTGTGGTATAAGTCATTAATATGTTTATGCAAAATCAATTAAACCTCTCAGGATTCTCAGGTTGAGTACAAGGGGAAGGCTGATAAATATGATCTGAATGCTTCTATAAATGAGGCTCGGGTACAGACAGTGGCAGAAATGCAAGATGATATCTACATATCTATGGGACACTAAAAGCATATGTTTTTGTGGCCTTCAAGCATGCCTTTTGTGATATATTTTCAAGCACAAGAAAACCACACGGTATATACCCTTCAAATTTTCTTTTGTATTTTGCGGCCAAAAGGAATAATTATACATGCACACATAGCTACCATACTTATGCACCAAAGCAAGCCGTTGCCTTAAAGACACGTCTTCAACTAACAAAGACTATCACCTCTTCAGATTATTCGTTCTTACACACCAAGCATATATATATGCATTTACACGTATGAATGAGGAAATTCATTAAATCATATTTGGTCCTGTTTCAAATCAATATTTATCCAAGTCTTTTCTTCTATCATAATTGTGTAAATCCCTAAAAATATTATTTTATTTGTAAACATGGTAGTTATACTTGGTTTCAAAAAACTGATGCAGTTGTGGCCAATAATTAGCAAAAAAAGGACCCATTATTTCCTCCATGTCATTGCAACTGCTACAATTGTTTCAAAAAATTCCTTCACATTACCATCATTTTTTTTTGCTTTACAAACGCTTATCCACTTTTACCATGTGCTTTTTAGTATAAGAAACCTATTATGCGTTTAAATTGTTTCACAGGGTTTATATATGCAAGATCAGTGCCAAAAGATGCCACAAAACAAGCGAAGAAATTATCCGTTTAGTTGTTAAATATACATATCTAAAACCAACCAACTTACCTACTTTTACCATCACCAACCTGAATATGCAAGGGACAGTCAATGCTTGGACGCATAATATCATGATCTCTCCAGTGTTGTCATGATAATTTCAAGAAACTCAATATTTCAGTAAACAATATGATGTATTATAATATAGAATGTAGGAACCCATAAAACATATATGTTTCCTTTCAATAATAAACAATAGATATTTAAGATGTTATATACTAAAAGCACAATACATGAAACATCTGAAACTCAATTTAATATATCATCTCAAAGCATGGTAATCATGAGCCCATAAAATAAATATGATTCAAAATATATCACCACATGAAACATTTTATTTAGCAGAGCATTTTGTGGTGGATATAGAGCCATTTTATTATCTAGAATAAACATAGAACCCTTACACTAAACATAGAACCCTTATACTAAAGACAATGCCCTCGCATTTGCGAGGGCCACTTTGCTAGTTTATATATAAAATGAATCCAGGCTAGGCTGACGGGAGGCTAGTTTTTTGGTGGGCAGCAACAAACCATGTGGCCCGGGAATTGCACCCTCACCTGTAACCCATGTAGAGACCACGTGTAGTATGAAAAAGGCAGTGCATGCAGTATGTGTTTAGTCCCACCTCGCCCCGGTAAGGAGGTGGAAGACCAATTTATAAGCTTTAGCACTTGCTGTGTTGTAAATACATACTAGCACATGGCTTTGCAAATAGCGTGTGCGCTCGCGTGAATTATTCGCGACTTATGACTTTGGACGCTTGGCGCGGCGCCGCCCACCTCCGCTTTATTTTATTTTATTCGCCCACTCGAGCTGAAGTGAATTTTTATTTTGAAATAAATAAAGTTGGATGTGCAAACAAGGAGTCTAGTGTAGGTACGTCCAAAGCAGATTGGGGATTGTGACCGCTTAGGTTCTTTAAGGTTCGTGCTTAGGCCCCCTGAGAAGGCACGACAGCTGTGCCGTGCCCAGCGGCACGGTAGAGGAGTCGGTTCCGTGCTGATCAGGGTCCAAAGCAGTGGTGGGCGGCCCTCCACCATTGGCGAGAGCACTGAATTTCCATGGAGATGCGGCGAGCAGCATGGTTCTGTAGCCACCGGCCAGGGGGGGTAGGCGCAGTGGCGGTGGCGATCCAATCAAGGTCCACCGGTTTCACGAGTCTATCTATTTTGTTTTTGCAATACAGAATTGTTTAGCAATACTGCATATGCTCATCTCTTCACTCTTCCTGTGTACTTTGGCTCCCAATGAGGTTTATAGTCTGGTACTTAGTTCTATCATTTTTATATCCTTAATTCTTTGGACTTGATTCCAACTAATGCTTATGATGTATCCACCTATCCGTGTAAAATTGCTCTTGTCTGGTTCCACTTTTCATATAATCGTGTCCAGCTGTTAATGTAGATCTCTCGGATACCGATGAATGTCATACAAAGTGTATGCCTCTCGTTGAAGGATGGGCTTCATTTGGTCATTACTATCAGCTAACTAAAAATTTGTGTCTTCATGTTGCAAGATAAAGTCCGTCAGTGAGAGCAGTTTGTTTCCAAAACCAAAGTGCTACTCAAATCAATGCCAAGGTTAATCTTGTGACGAGGAGAATTCCTAATTTGATTAACAGATGCATTCTCTGAATACTTATTTCTTGTCTTCGCAATACACATAGTTGTTTCTTCGAAAGGATTATTAATTTGCATTAGCCAAGCTAGAATGAAAATTCCTAATTTTTGCTTATAAGTACCTAATGCCTGATTGGGTCCTGATGCCTGAATATGTAGGTTGGATTTTCCTATTCGTAAATGAGTGTCAGTTGCCAAGATGCTAATTTAGGACTTCTGGTTGAATGTTCCCTCTCTAAGAACTGATCGCCTGCAGGCTACATGCACATATGGATTTTTTTAGTACTGGCTTTTCCATTTTGACTTATTGACTGTTCCCTTTCTTCTATTACAGAATCAAACAGAAGAAGTTTCCCTTGGTATATTTTTCAACCATTATATCACCGCGACATGATACTTTGCAACAATCAGATTCTGATGATGAGACCATATGATCTATATTCAGGTGATCTCTTTCAGCTTAACATGATCGATTTTGAACATACGCGGTGGGGGAATAGGGTCCCCCGCCATCGCTAGAGCCACCGGCAAACAAGCCGGCGAAGCTGGCGGAGAGAGTGGCGGAGCCTCCTGCTCCGATGGATCTCCCGCCTCCACGCGGTTACTCCAAAGGCGGCTAGGCACCGAAGCCGCCCCAAAGGAACCGAAGCGAAGCCCCGCAGTCGGCGTCGCAGATGGTGTAGTCCCCTTAGCCACAGTAGTGCTCAACGCCTGACTGGTCTGTCCTGTGAAATCATCTAAATCACCACGCTTGTCATGGTCCATCAAATCATCCTGCTGCCCGGTCTTGTCCTTACTGGAATCACCATCAGCCCCACCCGAATTATCGTCGGGTAAGGCCCCCTCATCCATGAAGGTAAAGCCCTCCACCTCCAACCTCAGCTCATAACCCACGTCATTGTAGTACCACGGCACAAACTCCGGCAAGGCATCAATATTGCGCACACCAACATGAATCTGAGCCACCCCATGCCTCCTAGTAAAGGGCATGTCAACCTGCACAGTCTTACCCACCAGAGAGCCAATACTCCACGTCTGCATGAAGTCATTAAGGGGCTTAGACGGGGCTCCTTTAGGATAAAAGTACACATTAAAGATGGGTTTTAAACGAATAAAAGGAGAGCCGGGCTAACCAACAAACAAGACGACAGTTGATGCCTTAAATGAGATAAATTTACTTTTTAAACGAGGGTGGGCGAAAAAAATTCAATTCGCTCAAAAATTATGTTACATTCATTCTGGACTAAATTTTCTTTTATCTAGATTTTTAAATTTAAAATTATTTGAATTCAAACAAAATTCCGTTGATTTGTCCGAAAGAAATTTACGTACATTCATTCTGAACTATATTTTCTTTTATCTAGATTATTAAATTTAAAATTATTTAAATTCAAACAAAAATTTCATTGATTTATCCAAAAAAATTATGTACATTCATTCTGACCTATATTTTCTTTTATCTAGATTTTCAAATTTAAAATTATTCAAATTCAAACAAAAATTTCGTTGATTTGTCCGCAAGAATTTACGTACATTCATTCTGCACTATATTTTCTTTTATCTAAATTTTTAAATTTAAAATTATTTAAATTCAAACAAAAATTTAGTTGATTTGTCCGAAAAATTTACATATATTCATTCTGCACTATATTTCCTTTTATCTAGATTTTTAAATTTAAAATTATTTGAATTCAAAAAAATATTTCGTTGATTTGTCTGAAAGAATTTACGAAATTTCGACCATTTCAAGGGTGAGCGAAATTTTTTGCCATTTCAAAATTCGAAACCTTTTCGCGCTAGTCTAGTACGGTTAGTTTGATCTGTTTGGTAGTTCAAGTCGGTTTGCTAGTTAGCCCAAGTCGGTGCATAGAACTCACCCGCTGTTAATCTAAAAAAAAAAAAAAACTCACTGTTGCTGTTCGCATGATATAATCAGGTGTACCTCTCCGTAGTCTGGCCGGTTGGTTTGCACGCGTCAATATTTAGCAAAGGTTGCCGGTTCGAATCCTCACAGCGCGCGCTTTATTTTAATTCTCACATTCTTTTTCGCGTCCACTGACAGGTGGGTCCCACATAGATGCGGCTGACACACTAATCATATCTAGCTCAAGTTAATCATATCCGCAAAAAAACGATAGTCCGAATTCATTTACACTGTTTGCTGATTAGGTGGGACCCACCAGTCTGTGACCGTAGTTCACCAGCTTTTATGCATAATTAAATAAAAGCTGAGGGTGTTTTCTGCAAAAAAAAGATCATGCGCGGCTCACCCAACGCCTCCCCACTCTCCGTCACTGACATGTGGGCCCCGGCCACGCTGGTGTGCCACACAGGCAGCGGATACGCCCGCGTACCGGAATTGTGACCGTATTTGCACGCCTACACAAGTTTGATGACTGGAATCACGTATTTTACAAATTTGTGCATCGAACCGACCGCCACGTGCAAGTTCTAAGACTCTCAGTGTATTTACCTCAATTATAAATCTAGACTAGCAAGTCGTGCGCTTGTTCCTACACGAAAGTCAAGGCCCTTCTTTGTATGCAGGCCGGAAGTTCAAAACTATGAGCTGACTGTGCTTCCAGATCTGAAGGCATTCTAGCTAGCACGGTTCCAGTTAAAATGCCGTCCTCACAGCTGTGGCTGAGCTCAACTTAAAATATACTACCTCAGTCCGGATTTATTAGTCCATATTGTATTTTGAGTCAAAATTTGATCACATATTTTACTAGCAAAATCTTAATGCATGTCATCAAAAATTATATTGTTGGATTTGTATTTGAATGTAGTTTTCAATAATATTATTTTTGCTAAGTATAACATATATTTTATTAGTTAAAATCATGGTCAAAATATGACCCAAAATACGAGGGTGGCTAGTAAACCCGGACGGATGCAGTAGCATAATGCAGATAGAAAGCATCATGAGCCACTAAGCCATTGCTATCGTTAAGGACACGTACGTGCTGCACTGTACTTAGTAGCTAGCTAATCTTGGCGTACGTTTGTACGCTAAATAATTAGTCTAGTAGACTCATGGAAGCGCGCGTTCCTACACAAGAAGTCATAGCCTAGCTCCTCCCTGCGTGCATGCATGTGACTTGATCCACTGAAAATTGTTCGAAGACTGTGGAATCCTAGTACGGTTCCGGTTATAAATTACCCTCACGTAAGTGGAGTCGATCTGAGTAGCATAACGAGTAATCATCGCCAAAATAAAAACGTATGTTTTCAAAATAGTTTATTTCACTTTTTACCTAAAGTTCCAGGTTTGAGATAGGATTTACCCATTTAACCGATTTTCCTTCTTTTTACTCAATTTAACCAAATTTCTGCCACTTTTTACCCCTTTTATTTTTTTTGCCGTTCTGACTGGTCGGGCCCACATTTCAGTGCTGACTTGGCTTGCAGAGGGTTAATTACTCTGTCCGGTTGTTTTGGTTCGTTTGTTTTGGGTTTTCATTCGGCACAAACCGCACCCGCCCGCGACCTAGTCTAGACGCACCCACACACCACCTGGTCCAGACGAGCCACACCCGCAGCCCTCCTGTACTTGGTCCGATTGCTCCTCCCTTTCCTTTCTTGGCGACGGAGCAGACGAAGAAACTGAGGTGATCGCCGGCGATATGTGGAACGGCCAGCGTCGAGAGGTACGCTCCCACCTCCCCCATCTCATGCTCCTTGATTTGATCTATGCATGATCCTCTGTTTCTTCTGTCATATGGCAAAGCTAAGGTTTGGGCCGACAATAGATGGGTTTAAACAAAATTGGGATTTTGGGCAAAAATTTGTTTCTTTCTGAGCGGTTAGGTTGGCATCTAAGTTCTTGTTATTGCTGTGAAGGCTAAATCGTAGTTCTTGTTGGAAAAGTAAACAAATTTGGTTTTCAGTTTAGCACAAAATAGAAGGGCTTAAGGAGAGGATTAAAGTTGGGCTTGAAAATGTAATCTTTTGTGCATTTTTTGTTCTGTTTCATGTTCTTGTTCACTGCATGAATAGCTAGTTATTTCTGTATGTTGGAAAATTAGGATATAGGGCTTAAAGGGCTGATGTTTCAGTTATTATCTTGGAGGAGCTGCTGTGTACAGAGAAGCCAGGGGGATTAGCGCTAAAGAATGTGACTAATGTCACTAGTAGAAAAAGGGCTATTTGTCCCGGTTCGTAAGGGCCTTTAGTCCCGGTTCTGGAACCGGGACTAAAGGGTCGGGACTAAAGCCCAAAACCTTTAGTCCCGGTTTGCTTACGAACCGGGACCAAAGGCCCTTCACGTGGCGCTGCCTGGGGCGGGGTTGGAAGGACCTTTAGTCCCGGTTGGTGTTACCAATCGGGACTAAAGGCTCCACCTTTAGTCCCGGTTGGTAACACCAACCGGGACTAAAGCAGCACAAGCGGTACTACCGCTTACAAGTGGTTCAAAAAAAATATTCAAATTTTTTTGATTTGTTTTTAATTTTTTCCTGATTTTCACAATTTTGAATTATTTGACAATTTAATCTCTAATCACCCCTCCTCACTGCTTCAGAATTTAATCTCTAGTCTCTAATCAGCACTCATTCCAAATCGTCTAACTTCCCGGCCGGTCACCCATCCTGTCACTACTCCAGCCCCAGCACGCTTAACTTTCAGGTTCTATCTCCCCTAGTTTCCAAGTCTGCACTTGTTGTTTTCCTGACAATCTTAAGCTATCAATCCTGTTAACCCTTAGGTCTTGATGTCACATGATTTAATTTTTTGAATTCTAAACAATTATTAAAATAAACAAAATAAGTACTAATAATATTGAATTTCAATGAAAATAAAATAAGTAATAATATTATTTTATTCATTTTTTTACCATTTATTCATTTAATATGACATAATTAATATCTTTAAATCTGTAAATCGAAATTCGACAAATAATATATCCATTATTATCAGAAAAATGTGAGGAATCCAAATATGACATCTTATTTTTAAATACAATTAATTTTTTAATTTTTTTTTTTTGATTTGAAATAACTTTTTTTACTTTTGGATTTTTGAGAATCTGAGAAAACTTCACCGGGTAAACCCGGGTGAAATCGAGTCCCAATTTTTCTCTAGTTTTTTTATATATTAATTTTTTTTTTCGACGTCGTATGCAAAAGTTATGGCCGTTTATTTTCTAAGCCACTCCATTTTCTACAAAACTAAAAAAGGCGATCCACGGCGGGGGGGGGGGGGGGGGGTAGAGTTTGAAAATTTCAGAACCCCTTTAGTCCGGGTTGGTGTCCATCCAATCATACCGTCGACTACACATTTGCTAGCACCGTGCCAGCCAGAGTCACAACTAAGGTTAACCAAGTCAGAAAGGTATGCGGCCGTCGGCTTCGAAGTATCAGGGTTTCAGACGAAAACTCGTCTGTTACAAAGGCATTTCATTTTTTTAAACTTATTTCAACTCCAGACTTCTTGTGTGTTCATTATGCACCATTCGAAGCCACGCCATCAACTTTCAACCCTTTCTGACTTCATTTGCTATTTTTCATGCATTTACTGATTTTTTTTGAGCTAAATGACCCTGAAATTGACAAGCACTACAAATGAACTCTGAAAAGGTTGAAACTTGGCATGGTATCACCATTTCACCCACATAGCATGTGCTAAAAAGTTGAGAGGGTTACGGCAAAAACTGGATGCACTTCGTGTACAAAATGAACAATCTCTTTCGAAGTGTCAGGGTTTCGGACAAAAACTCGTCTGTTACAAAGGCATTTTATTTTTTTAAACTTATTTCAACTCCAGAATTTTTGTGTGTTCATTATGCACCATTCGAAGCCACGCCATCAATTTTCAACCCTTTCTGACTTCATTTGCTATTTTTCATGCATTTACTGATTTTTTTTGAGCTAAATGACCCTGAAATTGAAAAGCCCTACAAATGAACTCTGAAAAGGTTGAAACTTGGCATGGTATCATCATTTCACCCACATAGCATGTGCTAAAAAGTTGAGAGGGTTACGGCAAAAACTGGATGCACTTCGTGTACAAAATGAACAATCTCTTTCGAAGTGTCATGGTTTCAGACGAAAACTCGTCTGTTACAAAGGCATTTCATTTTTTTAAACTTATTTCAACTTCAGACTTTTTGTGTGTTCATTATGCACCATACTACAACATGTTAAAATCTACAGAAAGAACTAACTAAAAATAATAAAAAACAACAATTAAATGACTAAAACAACTATATAAGAAAAACAGTATTGTTTTAATTAAAATCCTAATTTAAATTATTCTAAAAATAACCAAATAAATCTTACTGTGACTACAATCTAACACGTGACTAGGAGCAAAAAGAATTAAATTAAAAACTATTTGTAAACTCAAGTTATTCACAATCTAGGGTTTGAAGCAAATTTGAATAAATTCAAATTTAAACCATTCAAATTTGAAAAATAATGACACAAAGAGAAACTAGACAAAAATTTGAATCCAATGCAAAAAGAATCACTCAAAAACATCAAATATCCTAAAAGATATAAGCAATTTAAAACAGAAACTAGTGGACGGAGCAGTACAAGCGGTACTACCGCTTACAAGCGGTACTACCGCTCAACCCCTTTAGTCCCGGTTGGTGTCTCCAACCGGGACTAAAGGGGGGGCCTTTAGTCCCGGTTGGAGATACCAACCGGGACTGAAGGGTCTGGCACCGTTCGAAGCCGGTCACAAACCCTTTAGTCCCGGTTGGTCTCTCCAACCGGGACTAAAGGTATCGTTCGAACCGGGACTAATGCCTGCGCCGCTCGAACCGGGACTAATGCACCCATTAGTCCCGGTTCGTAATAGAACCGGGACTAATGCTCTGTTCTGGGTTGGACCAAAGCCCTGTTTTGTACTAGTGTGTGGAGACGATAGTGGTCGTCTACTGGCTTATCCGGTGGGAACGCCGACGCATCGTACATGAGAAAAAGATGGGACTGCCAGTGCGTGCCAGGATGAGCATCAGGGCAGTAGTTGGAAACTCCATTGCTCGGAAGGCGCGAGCATCAGCCCCTGCTCAGAAATGGTCTCGGCCAGCGTCAGGCAGTTTCAAGCTCAATGTGGATGCCTCCTTCCATGTTGATGGGGGTAATGAGCCCTGGGGGCTGTTCTGCGTGACTCAGCTGGTGGCTTTGTAGCGGCTGCATGGTGTAGCAGTTCTGATGGGACTCCAGCTAGCAGAAGGAATGGGCATCAACTACTCCGTGGTGGAGAGCGACTCATTGGAGGTTATTTAGGCCATCCAGAATCCTTCAAAGTATCGAGCTTCGGGTGTGGTGGTGACTGATGAGTCGAAACTTGATGAGTAGCTTTGGCAGGGCGACTATAATGCACTATGGGCGAGAAGCAAATGAGGTGTCACATGAACTTGCTCGCTTTGGTTTCATTGAGGGCGTGTTTGGTTCGTTGGCTCGCACCTGCATCGCACCCACCATGCAATTTTCGCAACGTTTGGTAGGCTGCACGTCTCTCTGGGCCAGGCCCGACTGATGCAAAATAGGCCCCCCATCCAGGCTGAGCTCGCACGCAAGTTTCGGGCGTTTCCGCCAGCCTGCATCCGCGCGTGCGAGAGCTCCTGTTCGGCGCTGTAGGCGCCCGAATGTGGAAACGGCGCCTTACAGCGCGCCCTCTGTGGGCTTCTACACTCGGCCCAGGAACTGATTCGTTCCAGAAAAAAAAATACAAGAAAAATTGGCAGTACAGGGAATTGAACTCAGGCCGCACAGCTAGTAATTGCTTAGCTTAACCACTAGAGCTTCAGATCGCTACTGAACAAAAGCGACGCGAACTGTTTTAGAACTAATACAGCCGCGCTATTTATTACTCAACCATTTATTATACCACTGAGATTTTTTAGTTATTTGAAAACAATTTGGAAAACATCTATTTTTTAATAAAAAACAGTTCGTTAACTTTCAAAAAAAGTTCACAAATTTCAAAAAAGTTCATCGATTTCTGAAAAAAAGTTCATCGATTTGGGAAAAGTTCATCAATTTTGAAAAAAAGTTCAGCACTTTTTGGAAAAAGATCATCGAATTTGAAAAAAGTTCATCGATTTGGAAAAAAAGTTCATTGGATTTGAAGAAAGTTCACCGATTTTGAAAAAAGTTCATCCAATTTGAAAAAAGTTCATCGATTTTAAAAAAAGTTCATCAATTTTAAAAAAGTTCATCGGTTTCGAAAAAAGTTCATCAAGTTTAAAAAAAATTCATTGAGTTTGAAAAAAGTTCACCGATTTTGAAAAAAGTTCGCCCATTTTAAACAAAGTATCATCGAATTTGAAGAAAAGTTTCATCAATTTTGAAAAAGTGTCATGGAATTTGAAAAAAAGTTCATCAATTTTGAGGAAAAGTTCATTGATTTGAAGAAAAAAATTCCCGTATTTTAAAAAAAGTTCATCGCGAGAAAAAAGGGCAAATCCCGTATTTTTAAAAAAGTTCATCGCCAGAAAAAAGGAAAACGAAAAACGGAATGAAGAAAAGAAGGAAAAGAATAAACTGAGCACATGAGGTGTGGTGGTCGGGTGGTACGTTGGTTGTACTTCGAAGCAGGACGTCGCTGGTTCGATTCCCACCAGTTACCTCAGCTGTTCCTTTTCTTTCTTTTTGAATAAAGAGAAAAACAGTAGGTAGATGGGCCGGCCCAGCGGGGAAGGAGGTATGCGCCCGTTTGCGAAAACGCCTGTAGCGGGCCCTAAAGGCGCCGAATAGGGTTTGCCCGCGCGTGCACCCACGCGAGTGAAGAGGACTAGGGTTTCTCTCCCTGTCGATTCACACCCGCATTCGCGTCGCTCTCCTCACCCCTCTGCTCTCTCCTGCGAATGTATCTCGCGAGCACGTCGTCGGCACGCATCCTCACTGCGCAGAGGTTGAACTCCCCTCCTGCCATCCCTCTTCCATCTCTCCCCATCCCTCTCGGACCCCTCTCATCTCTCTGCCCCTTGCGGTGCCGCTTCATCCGATGCGGATGTGAGCCGGCGGTCGGAGCCGAGCTCCCGGCCATGGCCGCCGTGACCATGGGAGCTGCTCCCCTCGCTCCTGTAGAGGTGCGAGCACCCACACGCACCCATGCGCGAGCACCCCTGCCCCACACGCACACGCATGCCCACAGCCGTCATGCACATGCTCTGTCCCGAACCTCCTTCTCCTCCTATGGATCTGTGTGATTAGCATGCATCGAGCCAGCCTCTCCAGGGATCTGTGTGATTAGATCAGTGGTTAACTTGTGCATATATTTTATTTTGGACTAGCAAAAGTGCCCGTGCGTTGCAACGGGTGAATAAAATAAAGCCATAAAATTTATAGCCTCAAAATAAAACAATTCAAATTCAGTCAAATTCCATCAATATCCATCAATTTTGCAGATTAATAACTAAGGGTGACTCATGCAAGAATTTAATATTATTAACTATTTTTTGCTTGAACCACTCTGGGAAAAAAAGATCAAGGCAATTAGAAGTATTTATTGGTCTTCGAAAAATTGGTTATATTTTTAAATAGTACAAAATTAGCTAACAACTCATATTTTTTCTTTGGAGATGATTTTGAAGCTTCGTCATTTTGCTACATATATAGTTCGTAGTGAAATCTTTAAAAAGACTTATATTTAAGAATGGAGAAAGTATAATGCAGTAGTACGACATATCAGTCAAAATAAAAAATAGAAACAGAAAGTCAAATCTCTCGGAAAAAAGAATTCAGTTTCTTTCCGTTCTATTACCGTGATCTCCTCTTTCGTGTGAGAGATGCTCTATGTAGCCTCCTCTTTCATGTTAATTATTTGATCGCTTCTCTCTCCTGCCCTCTTATTATTAATCCTTGAGGCGGCTTGCTGATTTTATATCATATACGTATATAAACCAGGGAAATAAAATGTAGAGAAGCAAGGTGGTATTATTTAATAGGAACGTATCCTCTAATTTTAAAAGGTGCATGAGATGGCACAGCTGGACTTTGCAATCGAGACTGAACAGCCGGGCCGGAGTTCAAATCATGAAACCGAACAATATCTTTTTGCCTCTTTTCGTAGGCATCATGGGCCTGCCCGTAGTCCTCCACGTACATGGACGCAGAGATGGCTGTTCGGACGTTTTCTATTGATAGCGAAGACGACGGATGAAACAAATTTGGACATAAAATTAGTACCACCTTGGATAGTAAAAATTCGACTAAGCACGACGTGGGACGAAACCAAGAATATCACCTTGCTTTATTAGTAGGTATAGATATAGATATAGATATAGATATGTGCATCGAGCCAGCCTCTCCGGGGAAAACTGCCAAAACCATTTGTGATTATCATGGATCTGTGTGATCTGTTCCTAAGAGTTTGCTAATTTGTGCATATATTTTATTTTGTTTTGACGATGCAAATGATGTCAATATTATCAGCGCCCATGCCTTTATTAATTTATAAATCTATGCTGAATTTATATAGATGGATGACAACGGCAAGACCCAAGATACGCTGATAGTGCAAGCTGCTGGTTTGGTTGCTATTTTGTGTGCCTATATGGCCACAATAACTACAAGGGCTAGAATTAGAAACTATCGTGCTCCAGTTCGTTACGTTATGCTTGAGAGAGACGTAGCTAGGTTGTCCAATCTACGTTTTATCTATGAAATCAATGATATAAATTGCCATGACCTACTAAGGATGAACAGGCCCCATTTTATAACTTGTGTAACTTGTTCCGTGATCAAAAATTGTTGGAAGACAGTATTCATACCTGCATTGAGGAGCAGCTTGCGATGTTCCTTCTTGTAGTTGGGCACAACCATAGGTTTAGGGCAATGAAACCCATATTTAGGAGGTCAATTGAAGTAATCAGTCTATACTTCAAGGCAATTTTATATGCAATTCACTACCGGAATAAATCTATATGCCTACAGCCTTATCTATGCCTACGGCTTTTTGTCGGGGCCATAGGCATATATGGAGCTATGCCGACGGCCGGGGAAAAACCGTCGGCATAGAAAAGCCGTCGGCGTAGCTCCATCTATGCCTACGGTTGCCGTAGGCATAGTTAGGCCGTAGGCACAGTTAGGCCGTAGGCATAGAGGTGGCCCTGGTGGCCCGGGGATAGACGGCGGGCTGACGCCGTCAAATCTATGCCGACGGCCCTAACGGCAAGGCCGTCGGCATAGTTAGGCCGTAGGCATAGTTCTGCCACGTGGCAGCTCCTGGTTGTTCCTGGCTGAGAACTATGCCTGCGGCCTTGCCGTAGGCATAGTCCTGCCATGTGGCAGCTCCTGGTTGTTCATGGCTGAGTACTATGCCTACGGCCTTGCCGTAGGCATAGTCCTGCCCACGTGGCAGCTCCTGCTTGTCCGGACTTCGCGACAGCGCCGTTAGCTACCAGGAGCTGCCACGTGCCAGGTGCAAACAGCCGGCACGCGGCTCCGGAGTGTGCCCCTCCCCCTCACGGATGGCGATGACACCGTAGTAACGTGCCGCGGTTCTGGTGTTGCATGAATATTCCCGAACACTCGGAGCGTGATCAATTCATGAGTTTTTTACACAGTGCAGACACATGTGATATAAGATGTGTGATAATTTTTCATATTTTTTAAAGATGCAGAAGTATGCGCAAAAAATCCTCCGTTACGGATTGTTCTTTGCATGTCTACGAGTGTGGTTGGGGGCCTTCGGGGGCTAGCTATGCCACCAAATCTTGCGCTGGGCCCTCTTACACGTCTGGAAATGTGGTGGCAGGTGCAAACAGCCGGCATGCGGCTCCGGAGTGTGAACCCCTTCACGGACGGCGCTGCCGCCGGCACTTGGAGGGGGGGAACGGCCATGTCGGATCGACACGGAGGGAATCTTGTGATGGGTTGGGCCCAGACCTTGTTCTAAAGTGTTCCTATGGGCTGGCCTATCACAATCAGGTGAAAAAGTCCATTGGTCAAAGCCCGTCCGGCGAAAGTCAAAGGCGTAGATCTCCGGGTCAACTGGGCCAGGGTTAGGCCGGTCGGGGGCCTTGGGGGGTAGCAATGGCACCAAAGCATCGCACCAGGTCCTCATACATGTCTTAAAGTGTGGTGGGATGTTTAAAGGGGCAATACGCGGCTCCGGAGTGTGCCCCCCCCTCACGGACGGCGATGACACCGTAGTAACGTTCCGCGGTTCTGATGTTGCATGAATATTCCCGAACACTCGGAGCGTGATCAATTCATGAGTTTTTTACACAGTGCAGACACATGTGATATAAGATGTGTGGTAATTTTTCATATTTTTTAAAGATGCAGAAGTATGCGCAAAAAACCCCCGTTATGGATTGTTCTTCGCATGTCTACGAGTGTGGTCGGGGGCCTTCGGGGGCTAGCTATGCCACCAAATCTTGCGCTGGGCCCTCTTACACGTCTGGAAGTGTGGTGGCAGGTGCAAACAGCCAGCACACGGCTTCGGAGTGTGACCCCCTTAACGGATGGCGCTGCCGCCGGCACTTGGAGGGGGGGGAACGGCCACGTCGGATCGACATGGAGGGAATCTTGTGGTGGGTTGGGCCCAGACCTTGTTCTGAAGTCTTCCTATGGGCTGGCCTATCACAACCAGGTGAAAAAGTCCATTGGTCAAACCCGTCCGGCAAAATTAAAAGGCGTAGATCTCCGGGTCAACGGGGCCAGGGTTAGGCCGGCCGGGGGCCTTGGGGGGGGGGTAGCAATGGCACCAAAGCATCGCCACATGGTTAGCTACCGGACCCGAACGATGACGATTACTACAACATAAACCCCATGACATACGAGGGAGTGTTCTATCAAGAGCAACCTGATGATGTGGTCCGAATTGATGACGATGACGACTCGGGTGATGTTGATGTGGACCCAAATGATGATGATGCACGGAATGATGGTGAGGCCATTGTGAATCAAAAAGACGTAACTATGCTTGAAAAGTTAAATGAAGACGTTGACGACGAGGATGAGCCCCCACCTCCGTCAGACAACGAAGATGATATGCGTGATAGTGATGATGAGACCGGTCGAGGAATCGATTACAACAGTGATGATTCGTATGGGTTCTAGCAGATGTACGTTGTATGTCTTTTTTTTGTATGTTTTATTAATATGCTTCCTTCCTTTGCATTTCTTCCTTATTAATATGCTTCCTTCCTTTGCATTTCTTCCTTATTAATATGCTTCCTTCCTTTGCATTTCTTCCTTATTAATATGCTTTTATGTCGTTTTTTGGATGCTTATTTATTTTTTATCCTTACTAATTGTTTATTCTCTTCTGAATGCAGGTTTGCTAAGCATGGGCAAGGGCAAGGCCGACGGCACGAGTTTCCTAAGCAAACTCGTCGGAGGTGTTACTCGGAGTGGACGACCCCGTGGTGTCCCCCCCCCCCCGACTACTTGAGGATGACACCTCATAGGGAGGTCGAAGGGTCGGGGGAAGTGCCCCTAGAGGAGGAGGGGGTCGGGGAAGAGCCCCTAGAGGAGGATGGGGTCGGAGCAAGAAACTGCGCTCCGTGGCCGACATAGGGGGGTCGTCTTCGAGGCCCTCCTATAGTGAAGTACCCTCTGAGTCCGAGGAGGTTTGCGAGGAGGAGGAGGTTCAGGAGGAGGAGGAGGAGAAGGTTCAGGAGGAGGAGGAGGTTCGCGAGGAGGAGGTTGAGGAGGAGGCAGGCGAGGAGGGTTGTGGCGGGGAGGGGGGTGGCGAGAAGGGGTGGCTGCGTGGTATTGCGTGACTACCTCGCCTTCCTGCTACCGAGGAGCAGAAGTGGCTCCTTGTTCCCACGGGGACAGAGTAAGTGCCATACTAATCATATTTTGAACACATACTAATATTTTGATTATACACATACTAATATTTTGATTCTTTTGCAGCAACTGGAAAGTTGTTGGAGACGGTCATCTTCCAAACGGCATCATCACTATCTTGTTGAAGCAGTTTTGGCCGGGGCTCTACAACCCGCAGCCACAGCAGAACCCGGAGCTGCGGGTTTTGGCCACGAGCTGGGAGCACTACGAAGCTGCCAGCCTTTCGGGGTACGGGACGGCCGCTAAGGCCGTGATCCAATTTTTTTTGGGTGAGTTCTCTTCAGAAGCACGAGTCTTGAGTTTCATTCATAGTTTATCATCGAAATCACTTAACTCATGGCTTGTTCCATTTTGGTTTTATGCATGACTGTAGAAATTCTATAGAGTTCTTGAGGATGACAAGGCGACTGCCGACGTGGTCTTGGTGCAGGCTGTGAGGATTAGGGTCCATCAGATGCAGTACGAGGTGCGCTGGGTGGCCATCTCGCACTACTATCACAACGTTCTGGGCCAGAAGATGCCCAAGAAAGAGGCGCGGAAGCAGAAGCTTACCTTGACCAGGCAGCAGTACTTGGACGTAAGTATTATGGACTTTCCATTTTGACGTTTGTGGTAAATTTCATTATTTCGTGTTGACATGGCCATGCTTCCATTATGTAGATTATTCCTTCTTGGTGCTATGGAAAGAGTGATGGATGGGAGAGGTTGGTGGATATGTGGCTCGGGCAGGATGCAGAGTTTGCTGCCAAGAGCAGAGAAAACCAGGCTAATCGTGGAACCGACGGAACACACGGTCAAGGAAACCGAAGCCACTTTCGCCACAAGAAAGTCCAAGTATATCTATATACATGAAACATTCTACTTCTATTTACTGTCATGTTCTTATGTATGACTAACTTCTGTTTGGCGTTGCAGGAGGACAAGTTGCAGCGGCCGCTCTCAGACATTGAGGCGTGGAAGCTGGCCCCTGTGCGGACTAACCGCAAGGATGGTGAGGGCGAGTACTACGGCAAGACTGAGGAGAACCTGACGGCCTACACGGAGTCGTATCAGAGGTTCCATCCTGGGTCGGCTGTTGATGACCCCATACGGTCGGAGACCGACGAGACGGCGGTGGTCGCCATGAAATCGAAGTCGCATGGCCGCTGGCCGGTTCTGGATGGCGTGATCACTCCTTCTGTCTCCTACACACGGGTCCGAGATAGCAACCCGAGCCCGAGCGTGAGGACGGCCTGTGCGCAGCCCAGCTTAGCCATCCAGCATGCTGTAAGTATTTTCCCTCTTATCTTCCTTTTTTCTCACTTTATTTTCCTCATTGCTATGTTTTATGAGTTCCATCATGTCATATTGTAGGCCTATGTTGATCTTGTCGAGGCTCATCGTGCGGAGCTCATCCAGCACGGCGAGAGAGTTCAAGCAGACTCAGACTACAACCATCGCATGTTGGCGGTTAGTTTTTCCCACTTAGAACCAACTTAAATATTACACTTTCATTTCTTCTGACCTTCGTGTTTGCTTGGTCAACTAACGTGCAGAATATGTTTGCGGCTATGCAAAGTGGCACGGTTCCTACAATGGAACCACCACCACCACCTCCTGGACCGCCACCAGTATTGCCTTCGTTCGAAGAATTTGTGGCACTACGCAGTTGGACTCCGGTTAGTACATCGCCAGACTATTCAACCACTAGTTATCATTGATTCAGCACTATCATATTTCCCATTACCATCTCTTTTCAAACATGTAGGCAACTAGTGGATCATCCGTTGGTGGCGGTACTGCTACTCCTGCTTCACAGAGAACAGACACTCCACTCCACCTCGGCGGTGCTGCGGCTGGTGCTTCTGCTGCCGGCGCTTACGATGATGGTGCTTCCGATGGTGCTGGTTCCGATGCTCGTGGTGCGGCTTAGGTGATCTTGTTAGGGATCACGTTATTATGCTTTTCTATGACTTGTTGATATGACGCTTTCATGAGTTGTGTGCTGGTTTAGATGATTTGTGTGCTTGTTTAGATGATGACGACGATCTTGACAACTTTGGGCGCTATGATCTTGTCTATGACGATGATGATGTTGTGTACATGTTGTTGTGATATATGTCCTGTGTTGCTATATATATATATGTGCTGTTAATTTGAACTGGAAAAAACATAAATTGCAAAAAAAACACCCAGAACTATGGCTACGGCTTTGTCGTAGGCATAGCTGGCTGTCGTGATACCAGGAGCTGCCATGTGGCACGTATGCCTACGGCAAAGCCGTAGGCATAGATTTGCATCGATGCCTACGGCTTATCATAGGCATACATGCCACGTGGCAGCTCCTGGTAGCTCCTGACCGAGAACTATGCCTATGGCTTAACCGTAGGCATAAATTTGCATCTATGCCGCCTACGGTTAAGCCGTTGATGCAAATCTATGCCTACGATTAAGCCGTAGGCATAGCTCTGCCACGTGACAGCTCCTGGTTGTCCGGACTTCGCGACGGCGCCGTCAGTTGCCGTCTCGTTTTTTTTGCCAACGGCGAAACTATACCGACGGCCGTACGGAAGCCGTAGGCATAGGCTACTATGCCGATGGCCTGACAAGAGTACGCCGACCCATTCGACGCCTACGGGGGTATGCCTACGGCATTGTGGCCTATGCCTACGGCCTTAGGCCGTAGGCATATCCGCTGATTCCGGTAGTGATTTTGGAGTTGCGTGATGAGATGATCCAGCTCCCTTCCAATGAAGTTCATCCAAAAATCCAACACATTAGGCGCTTCTATCCCTACTTTAAGGTAATATTTTACCATTTAGAATTCTATGGACATGCCGGATAACCCATATTTTACAAAATATACCTCACCTCTTCTCTTAGGATTGTGTTGGTGCAATTGATGGCACCCATGTTGCTGCCAAGGTACCGGCTGCTATTGCTTCGGCATTTAGGGGTCAGAAAGGTGGCACCACCCAAAATGTGATGGCTGCGGTTGACTTTGACCTTAAGTTTACATATGTGTTAGCTGGTTGGGAAGGGTCGGCCCATGATGCACTCATTTTGGCTGATGCGTTGGAAAGGATTTGTAAACCTTGAAGCTTGTGGTTCTGAATTTGTTGTTGATGGGAATGAACCTGGCTCGAGTGCTACTGCTGCTGCTCATGGGGAAGTTGTTGCTCATGGTAAGGAACCATGTAAGGATGCTTCCAGCTCCAGTGGCAAAAGGAAGAGGGCTTGCCTGATGAGTGAAGAAGTTTTGGTCATGAGCAACTTGTCCGAAGCAGTCTGTGAAGTTGCTATTGCTATCAAGTCCACCGGAGAGGCACATCCTGAACTTTATGATGCTGTCATGGAGCTCCCTGGTTTTACTGAGGATGATCTGTTGATTGTCTTGGATTATCTCAATGAGAACGCCAACAGGGCTAGGAGCCACTCATTCGTGCAGATGTCGGAGACTCGTCGCACTCGTTGGGCCATTCACCACCCCTCCAAGCTCAACGGTGGAGTGGCCAAGGATGGAATGCCCGTGAACAACGATGAAGTGCCCAAGGGTGGAGTGTGAGCAAATATGTGCTAATTCACCTAACGAAGCTGACCATATTTTATTGTATTTGGTCAGAAAAACCATGCCCCTATATTTGTGATGTAAGGAATGTAACATGGACCTTATGTTATCACTAGTGGAGAAACGGCCTTTAGTCCCGGTTGGGAACGGCCTTTAGTCCCGGTTCACCAACCGGGACTAATAAATCGGGACTAAAGGCCCCCACCCTTTAGTCCCGGTTGGCCACGACCCGAGACTAAATCCCTGCCACGTGGCCGGCAGCGTGCGCCGGGGGTTGGGGGCCTTTAGTCCCGGTTGGTGACACCAACCGGGACTAAAGCCCTACCACTTTAGTCCTGGTTGGTGACACCAACCGGGACTAAAGGTTTAGGGGTTTAGGGGTTTAGGGTTTATTGTTTATTTTTCCTTTTCATTTTGTGTTTTCCATTTAATTCTTTTTCATTTCAAACATATTTTACGCAACTACATACTGTACACGTTATGCATATATAATAGAATTTCTCGTAGAACCAATCATATATCATAGAATTTCTCGTACGACCATGGATACACACACACACACACACACACACACACACACACACACATATATATATATATATATATATATATATATATATATACAATTTGGTATATACAATTTCTCCTACAATTTGCAGATCATTACATGCAGGCATTAGGTGAAATGGTATTCTCCGTCGGGAGATATGACCTGCTCAAGCAAAAATCACGCCATTTCCTCTTGAAGTGCTCGTATGCGGTCCTTTGGTAGGAGCCTATCCCGCATCTCCACCATCTTTAAAGAAGGAGATCAATATGAATATATTAGTTGTGTGTATATATATTAGATCATGGTAAAAAAAATTGTGAATAGTGTTTACGTACCCAAAGATGTCTTGCATCTCCGCTCCTTTCGGTAATAAAGCGAATGTTCTCGCAAATGTAGTATGCACATAAATTAGTCCCCTTTTCCTGCCTCATACACTTTACGAGAATAGAATTCAATTAGATAATAATCAAGCATGATAATGGTATTGAAACTAGAATTAAAGAGATGCGCAGACGTAGCTAGTACTACTTAATTACCTTGGACCGTCGCCATTTCAGTTGTGGTTTCCATTCACCGACAACCTCTTTGATGAACTTTTTCCAAACCCTGCCCGGCAAAGAAAATGAATAAAGGAGTTATTAATTACTTGATATCAGGAAATGAACTAAAGAGGCCGACATAGTGCGATAATGATTGAAATAACCTGTCGAGCATCAAAAACAGGCTCCTGTATTCTTCAGGTTCTTTACCTAGTGAGTCCAGTACTTCAACAGTTATCTCGTCAACTCTAATGATTAGCAGGATCCAGTGGAATCTGCGCACACGTTTGTATAAGCGGGCATGCACAACTCATCAACTACACTTAACATCGAGTAAGCAAAAATAGAATTTGTAGTACAAGACAGTAACACTCACCTGAAGTTGTAAGGAAAAAGTATTTCTGGTCTGGTATTTAGTTCCTTCAAACACATTAGCAAGCTATTCTCTGTGTCTTGTTTGTGGTTATTTAACACATTTTCATTAACGGTATTTGGGTCAATGAACCCAATGCCATAGACTCTATCTCTTTTCAATTCAAAAATCTTCATTTTGCATATATAATACCACACAAAAGAATATAGTGAGGATAATTACAGGCAATGAACGAGCTGAGCTAGAGACTTAAATTACAGAAAGAAATCACTTACAGACAATAGCAACTGACGAGAGATTTGTCGAGTGTGTCTTGATTGAATAACTGAAAAATTTCTAGAAATTCAATCCACACATCTTTTCCATGGAAGTAATGCTCTGGCTTGACTTTCACCATGAGGCTCTCTCGCCCGGCCTTTATTTCTCTCAGGTACCAGTCATGCAATCTGCGCATTTGCATTGATAGAAGCTCCACCTCGTCAGGCCTGACCAAAGGGTTCCCGGGGACATATTTCCATGCTAGTTCCTTCGGATCCATCATGGGGACTTCCTCGATGCCTAGGAGTTGTTCAACAGTGATACCCATCTCTCTAGCCATCTCTCTATCAGCGTCGGTTACCGCCTTATCGGTACTCACCTTGAGCGGGGGGATCGATTGCACTGCCTGTTCTCCGAGCTGGGGAACAGTTTTCCCGCTTTTATTACTACCTGTAAGGCTCGACTGCTGATTTTTTTGTTGATAATATGACCTGCTAATAGAGCGTTCATAGTCTGATCGCCTTTTCTCCACAGCCGGTTTAGCAAGATCCACAAAGTGTTGTACGACTTTCTCATGTATTTTCTCGTACGGCGGCGGGGGCGGTTTCGGTGCAAAATGGGCCTTCACTTGGGCATCCACGACCCCTTTGTTTTCCTCCTCAGTCATCTCGTAAGCTAACTTCTTTTTGGCAGGAGGCTCGGGTTTCTTCTTTGGTGCTCTCTTCCGCTTTGGAGTCGGCTCACGCGGCGGAGATCGATATCGCGTACTCGCGCTGGGCTCCGTCTCGAGGTGGGGTGGATTCGGCTGACGCGGCGGAGATTGATATGGCGGACTCGCGCTGCGCTCCGTCTCGAGGTGGGTTGGAGTCGGCTGACGCGGCGGACTTGGAGGAGGAGTCGGTGGCTTTGGCATCGAGTTTGGAAACACGATGCATTCCTTTCTCCATACAATGAGACCACGTATGGCTTCTCCCAGTGTCTGCTCCCCTTGACCTCCAGGAAAGTCAAGCTCTAGTGAGTCATATCCCGACAGAACTTCATCCACCCCGACACGAGCATAGCCAGGTGGAATCGGATTGCCGTGGATGGTTGCTTAAGGTGCATTCGGTAAAGCAAAGCCGTCCGCCACCTTCATGGATATGTTCATTTTCATGTGTAGCTTACAAGTTGTCGTCTCTTGGATACACTAGTAGAAAACAGGGCTTTCGTCCCAGCCGGATCGGAGCATTAGTCCCGGTTGCGTTACGAACCGGGACTAATGTGAGCATTAGTCCCGGTTCTAGCGGCGCAGGCATCAGTCCCGGTTCGAACGGGACCTTTAGTCCCGGTTGGAGACACCAACCGGGACTAAAGGGTTTGCGACCGGCTTCGAACGGTGCCAGCCCCTTTAGTCCCGGTTGGTATCTCCAACCGGGACTGAAAAAAAAATTCAAATTTTTCTTTTCAATTTTTTTTTTCAAATTTTTTCCCCAGCCCTTTAGTCCCGGTTGGTGTCTTCAACCGGGACTAAAGGTCTATCTTTAGTCCCGGTTGGAGATACCAACCGGGACTGAACATTTTTTTTCAAATGCGGCCGTCCACCCCCATCTATGGATCGCCTTTTTCAGTGTTCAAAAAATCACAGAAAATTATAAAAACTTCAAAAAATAAAATCCTTTGAACTGTACTTATATTAAGTGATATAGTTGTGTTGAAAATTAACAAATATAAATTTTGACTTATTTTGCAAAAAACGGTCATGAAAAATTCAAATGGCCGCCATTTCTGCATACGATGTCGAAAAAAACGTATAATATATCAAAATGTTCAGCACGAGAAGCCGGTTGCGATGCCGACCGCCTTTGGCCATTTTGCAATTTTTAGAATCCTCAAATTCCGAAAGGAAAAAAAGTTATCCTCAAATTTAAGTTTTTTCAAATTTATGCATGAAAAATAGCAAATGAAGTCAGAAAGGGTTGAAATTTGAGGATGTGGCTTTCAATGGTTCATATTGAACACACAAAAAGTCTCGAGTTGAAATAAGTTTAAAAAAATGAAATGTCTTTGTAACAGTTGAGTTTTTGTCCGAAACCCTGATACTTCGAAAGAGATGGTCCAGTTTGTACACGAAGTGCATCCAATTTTTCCCATAACCCTCTAAACTTTTTAGCACATGCTATCTGGGTGAAATGATGATACCATGCCAAGTTTCAACCTTTTCAGAGTTCATTTGTAGTGCTTTTCAATTTCAGGCTAATTTAGCTCAAAAAATCAGTAAATGCATGAAAAAATAGCAAATGAAGTCAAAAAGGGTTGAAATTTGAGGATGTGGCTTTGAATTGTTCATATTCAACACACAAAAATTCTGGAGTTGAATTAAGTTTAAAAAAATGAAATGTCTTTGTAACAGCTGAGTTTTCGTCCGAAACCCTGATACTTCGAAAGAGATGGTCCAGTTTGTACACGAAGTGCATCCAATTTTTTCCATAACCCTCTCAACTTTTTAGCACATGCTATGTGGGTGAAATGATGATACCATGCCAAGTTTCAACCTTTTCAGAGTTCATTTGTAGTGCTTTTCAATTTCAGGCTAATTTAGCTCAAAAAATCAGTAAATACATGAAAAAATAGCAAATGAAGTCAAAAAGGGTTGAAATTTGAGGATGTGGCTTTGAATTGTTCATATTGAACACACAAAAATTCTTGAGTTGAAATAAGTTTAAAAAAATAAAATGTGGTCAAACTCTGGTCAAACAGTGGTCAAACAGTGGTCAAACTACTTATTCAATAAATATTAGTGTTACTAAATAATTATTGTTTTTTAGAATAATAGTTTCAAACTCAAACGGTGAAACGTGTGACATCATGCTCACATTTTTCTGATAATAATGGATATATTATTTGTCGAATTTCGATTTACAGATTTAAAGATATTAATTATGCCATATTAAATGAATAAATGGCAAAATAATAATAATAATATTATTATTATTTATATTTGTTAATCATTGTTTGTTAATTATTGTTGTTTATTTTAATAATTGTTTGGAATTCAAAAAATTAAATCATGTGACATCAAGACCTAAGGGTTAATAGGATTGATAGCTTAGTATTGTCAGGAAAACAACAAGTGCAGACTTGGAAACTAGGGGAGATAGAACCTGAAAATTAAGCGTGCTGGGGCTGGAGTAGTGAGAGGATGGGTGACTGGCCGGGAAGTTAGACGATTTGGAATGAGTGCTCCACGCTGGAGCAGTAAGGAGGGGTGATTAGAGATTAAATTGTCAACTAATTCAAAGATTTGAAAATCGGAAACATTTTTAAAAACAAATCAAAAAAATTCAAAATTTTTTTTTTTGAATTTTTTTTTCGAAAAAATTCCTTTAGTCCCGGTTGGTAACACCAACCGGGACTAAAGGTCTTCTAGCCCCCGCCCAGCCAGCGGCCACGTGGAGGGCCTTTAGTCCCGGTTCGTATCAGAACCGAGACTAAAGGGGGGGACCTTTAGTCCCGGATGCTTAGTCCCGGTTCCAGAACCGGGACTAAAGGCCCTCTGGAACCGGGACTAAAGCCCCTTTTTCTACTAGTGATATCATCCACAGGGTAGCGAGCCAGCAGTGCATCATCGGCCGGGACCCTCGTGGAACCCACGCTGCTTTTCGGCATAGATGGGATGGTACTATCCAATGCTGGATCTGGTTTCTCCTGCCGCTGAGACGCCCTTTGGTGGCTAATTGTGTCGATCTGCTCCTGCTGCCGCATGAAAGCGCATTCCAACTCCGTGTTCTTTGATTCTACCTTTCGAAGCCGGTCTGCATCCTCCTTCCTCTGGTCTGCATCCTGCTTCTTCTTTCTCGCACGGCTTCTGTAAGTGTGGTTCCACTCCGCAAACCCCTCAACCCACGGAACAACGCCTTTGCCTCGTGTTCGTCCCGGGTGTTCAGGATTCTTGAGGGCGCGTGTAAGCTCGTTGTTCTCTCTCTCAGGCTGGAACGCCCCCGTTCGAGCCTCTTTTATTGCTTCAAGTAAAGCGTTCGAGGCTTCTTTAAGACTTGCCTGTTCAATAATCTCCCCTGTCTTTGGGTCCAACTTTCCCCCATGCGCATAAAACCAAGTCCTGCACCTGTCGGGCCAACCCACTGTTTGTGGAGTGACCCCTGCAGCAATCATCTTTTCCTCAGATTCATCCCACTTAGGCAACCCACTCTTGTAGCCACCTGGCTCCAGAACATGGTGAAACTTTTTTTTCTCAGCATTTATCTTGTTTTTCCTCGACCGTTCCTTAGCTGCTTCTGATTCCTTGAACTCCACAAATAAGTCCCAGTGATCTTTTACCTTCTCTAGTGGTCCAGTGAATTCTGGAGTCTTCTTTTCTGCGTTGACGTAGTTGGCCCATAATCTTTTCTTCCAAGTCTGGAATTGTGTAGCCATCTTCTTAAGAGCACAGTTCTTGACTTTCTCCCGTTGGAGATCTGTGAAACCCTCTGATAGGGTGAAATGTGACATGAGCGTATCCCAAAGCAGATTTTTTGCTCTTTCGTCGACAAAACTAACTCCTCGATCTTCCTTTGGCTTATTCCATTCTTGAACGGTGATCGGGATTTGGTCCCTAACAATAACTCCGCATTGACGTATAAATTTGTCCGCATTCTTTTTAGGAGCAATCGGTTCGCCATCTTCTTTGATTTCATCGATGTTGTACTTTATGCCATCGGGCAACTTTTTGGCCGGGCCTCGTACTACCCTTGTAGAAGATTTTCTCGATCCGGAGGGCTAAAAGAAGAAATATTCGTTAATATATATATATACAAATCAATTAATAGATGTAATGATCACCAGAGGCCTTATATATATATATAGCCGTCTATTCTGCCAATATTGGCAGAATAGTTATTCTGCCCACACTTCCGAACTGCACGCTCAACGCGAGTGCACGGCATTGTTTGAAGCAAGAGTACTGCAGTACCGAGACGAGTGAACTTCTCGTCGCAGTATTTACGAGATTCCTCCGCCCTCCCCCGACCAAACCGAGCCACAACATTGTCGAAAAACCAAACCGAGCTGCCTCCTCCGCCCTCCTCCGACCGCACCTACCTCCCGATCCCCTCCCCATCCATCTTCCTCCAGCCACCAAACCTCCCACCGCACCGCCAGCGCTGACTCCCCGCATCACCCCGCCTTCCCTGCGCTTCCCCCTCCCTGCACCATAACGCCGATGGATCGGGGCCTCCCGCCACCGCATCCTCCCCTGCCTTCCACCACCCCGACGCCGAGCCTGCCGGCGGCTCCATGGTTTGGAAGAGTAGGAGCAGCGTTTTGCTGTTCACATTATTTTCCCCTAGGTTCTGTTTGTAGATTTTGCAGCTCGGTGTGGACTTGCAGTTCACGGGCGAGCCGCTAGCGGTTGGAGTAGCACCGGTGTGCAATCCGCTATTCCTTTTTTCTTTATTTTTTCAAAACTCAAAAATTTCTTTATTTTGTTTCCAAAAGAAAGTCCGTTTTGCACTAACAAGGCGGTACATTTGAAAAAACTAACCATTGCAGTTTCACTCACTTCGTCCTTGCGGTCCACATTTACATGTTGTGGGAGAACAGCAAAAAAAACAACAACTAGAAAAAAAGGAAAACACAAAAAAAATGTAGTCCACTCGGTCTCATCCGTGTGGTTCACTACTCTTGACTCCGTAGTCCACTCCTACTAAAAAGGTTGTGCACGGGTTGAAAAAACCTAGTGCACTCCTCTGGTTCAGTTTGTAAAACGAGAAAAAAAAACATCACAAGAAGTTAGCTTGTTTTTAGACGTAGTTAACTAGTTTAGGTTCAGTTTGTAAAACGAGAAAAAAACATTGCAAGAAGTTAGCTTGTTTTTAGATGTAGTTCACTAGTTTATGCCCCGCGGTTCACTTTCGAGAATGATGCTGTTGACTTTACCGAAACCGCACTGCTTCAGACCGAAAAGCGCACTGCATCCAACGGGGAAGCGAGCTGCATGATTTGTTTTGTCCTTTTTTTTTAAAAAATTGACGAACCAGAGTGGACCGCAAAGACGAGTGCAAATGAACCACAACACTATAGAAAAGTGAACCGCAAAGGCTATCGAAGTGAACCACATTATTTTTTTTGCGATTTTATATTGGGCATAAGTGAACCACAACAGTATCAAAAGTAAACCACAAACGCTATCGAAGTGAACCGCATTACTCTTTTTTGTTTTCCTAGTTTTTTTCATGTAACACGTCTTTTTGGACGGCTCGACAAGGCTAAGTGAACCACCCTGGGGGGGGGGTGCTTTCTTTGGTGTGACTTAAGTGACCCGTGGGTGCGAAAAGAATGGACTGCTACGAGCCCGTGAACTACATCTAAAAAACAAGTAAACTTCTTTCAGATTTTTTAATTTTTATCGTTTTACCAAGTGAACCACATACTATTTTACACTGAACCGCATAGTTTTTTACAATGAACCCCAATCTCATACAATACTGCACTGAACTCCAACTCCATGATGAAGTGTGTATGACTTTTTTATTCACAGTGAAACTGCAAGATGATACAAGTATATGTTTCTTCGTCCACAGGCAGCAAGCTGAACGACAATAGGCAGTGAAGTGCAGTGCACTTTTGGGATTCCTCGCGAGCGAACTAAACTGAACTGCAGTGTAGTGCTAAAAAAACACAAGAATCAATGGACTAACTGCATGTCTAAGGGTGCCTAACCACAACTGTATTTTTTTTGCAATCTGCAAACTCCCAGCAAAATAAGAACTGCAAGTACACGGACGACGAACCGCACTGCAATTTTGCAATCTGTGTAACCCAAAAAACGAACTGGACATCCACGGGTGCCGACCGCATGCCCCCATTCACCGAACCGCACGCCGCCGGAGATGGGCTGCACGGCCATGACTGCAGTGCACTGCACGCGCGCCCGCCTGAGGACTGTGGCACGCAATGAACCATACTGCTGCAGTGCACCTGGGTGGTATCTCACTGTTGCCGACGCGTGTGGTGGCGACGGCCTCGCCGGCGATGGAGGGGAAGGGGTACAGTGCAAGGGAGGGAATGGAAGGAAGGGGTGGCGCGGTGGCCGTGGCTGTCGGCGGAGGTCGGGAGACGATGCCCCGTGAGCGCGGCGGTGGGAGAGCAGGGGAGGCGCACTCGTGCCCCTGGATCTGGGCGAGAAGCGGGTGCAGTCCACTCGCCCCCCTTCCCCCGCCCCTGCTGGCGAACTGCAGTGGATGGGAGAGCTGCAGGTGGGGTGCTTCAGGGGGTGAGGCCATGGCGCCGCTGCGTCCGCCACCCGTGCTGTCCCTCGTTGGCTGGTCAGAGCAGCTCCCCGCCGACGGGAGCCACTGGGAAGGGGAGAGGTAGCCGCTGCGGGGTGGGAGGTGGCCGGGGTTGGGGGAGCCGCCGCGGGATGGGAGGTGGGTGCGCCGCCGCGGGGTGGGAGGTGGCCCGGGGTGGTGGCGCTGCCGTGGGGTGGGAGGTGGTCTGGGTGGGGTTTTGACGAGTGGAATGCGGGTTAGGTGTAGGGGAAGGAGGTGGGGCGTTGTGGGGGGGCGCCGCGGCCTGGATCTGGCGGTGCGAGTGGGCAGATGCGGGACGGGCCGCTGCCGCGGTAGAAGGTGGGGAGGGGAGGGGCGACGGGGTTCGTGTGGGGTGTTGACAGAATAAGAATGTGTTGGTAGAATAAGGTCTTAAGGGGGTTGGTAGAATAGACCCACCCTAAATATATATATATATATATATATATATATATATATATATATATATATATATATATATATATATATATATATACCTCGCAGGACTTTGTTAATTGAAGAACATTTCCTTCGCCATCATTGTTTGTGTGCCCTTCGTCTATTGGTTCTTCCTCAATTCCCTCACCGGACTCGTTCAGATATTGTGAGCCGTCATCTGGTTCAATCTCTGGGTTTTGGGAGCGTATCATGTCGAACATGATATCCTCTTGATCATGGTCGTCTCTGCCGCTATAGTCCATAGCTTAACTAATCCAGAAGAAAGATAAAACAATTTAGTATTCAAATTAGAATGCATTCAATAAGCAAAAACTAATACATTTCGAATAATCCAGTTAATGCATCATCGAATATTATCGAATATTATCACTAATACATCTCGAATATTATCATATAACATCACTAATACAGCTCGAATATTATCGAATAATCCAGTTGACTAGCGGTTCCTGAGGCGCGGGCGGTGGACACCCAAAGAGAAGGAACCATCACAGGATCATAGCTCGGGTGAGATCCCTGAAGAACCTGCCAGGTATTGGAGAACCTGACGTCCAACGCAACCATGTAGCGACGGACATGCTCGTCCTCCTCCCTGACACGGCGACGTACCACCTCCTCGGGGGCCGGCTGCCTCCGCACCGATAGTGGCCCACGCGACCGCCACCAAAGAAGCTCTGGGTCAACGACGGGAGCCCGATTCCTCACCAAGCTGCGCGCCCCGGAAGGTAGCACCTCCCAGTGCCAGCCCGGCGGAGCCCAGTCCCGGACATGGCGCCTCTCAAACTGGTTGTCGTCGCCGAGTCGACGACGAGGATGCGGGCCGGGCATCGTCGCCGAGAACAAATTCCTATGAAAACAAATACACGATTTCTATATTTTTCTTTTTTTTCTCACCCCATGAATTCCTATGAAAGCAAACCCTAGAGAAATTACTGCCACTAAAAATTACACAAGTACAGAGCCAATTAACAAGAACTGGAATTTAACAAGTACTAGCACTAACCAATTTAGCAAACCCTAAAAAACTTACACAAGTACAGAGCAAACATCATGCAAAGTTGACAAGTTTTATAACAGTCAGTTTCAGACTTAGCAGTTTTTCAGCAAGTGTAAAACAAAGTTTATTCATTAAATACTAACATTAGGTCGTCGGTGACGTAGTCAATCACAGAGGAAGCATCGGTCTCGGAGTCTATCGGTCTAGGGGTCTAGGGGCATTTTCCGGACAGATGAAAAGAGGGGGACGTTTCCATGTTCAGCATGCTAGGGGCATGTGACAGATGAATGGACTCCATATTCTGATTCGTCATACTTTTCTGAGCAATTTTCATATATAAATTATTTTCATCCGAGTTACGATTTATTTTATATGAATTTCTACAGTTTAATTCGAAAATCATTTAATGTTAATTGCTAAGTGTACACAGAAAATGTACACAGCAGTGTGCCACAGAGGCTGATAGTGGGGTCAGTGGTGTGCTGAGTCAGCAGGTCACTGTGGCAGCCAACGCTGGCGACCAAGGGAGGTGGCGGCGAGCTTCGGCCACTGTGGCAGCGGCGGCTAGGGGCACGGAGAGGGGCAGGGAAGCGAGGGGATCGTCGCGCTTGCTCACCGGGAGCCTGCAGAGGTGCGACGTGGACTCGGGGGAGGACCGACGGCGCCGGAATCGACGGCGAACGGCGTCGGGTCCCGAGGTTGAAGGCGACGGTGATCTGGCGATGCAGGGGCTCGGGCTCGTGGCTGCAGGCGGCGTAGCAGACGCGGGCGGAGGAAGTGGACAGGGCGGCGAGGCTCGGGGACGGCCGGACGACGGTGACCGTGGCGGAGAAATCCGGCAGCCTGGCGGCGTCGATCTGGGCGGCGGTGTGGTGGTTCGATCTGTTCTCCCGGGCGGTGGCTGGCCCCGGGATGCCACTTATATCCCGACGCCTTTAGTCCCGGTTCGTGGCACCAACCGGGACTAAAGGGTCTTTAGTCCCGGTTGGTGCCACGCACCGGGACTAAAGGCCTACCCTTTAGTCCCGGTTGCCACCACCAACCGAGACTAAAGGTCTGTTTTCGGCGGTCCAAATTACGGGCGGGAGAAGGACCTTTAGTCCCGGTTGGTGGTAGCAACCGGGACTAAAGGTGTTTTTCATGTTTTCTGTTTTTGTTTTTTGCTTTATTTTTTTACTTTTGTTTCTACAAATTAACAGGCAATATTTAGAGTTTTTGAGTGAATATTTTTGCTTTAGGTCACAAAAATTATAAACTTTTCGCTAGTGCAAGTAGTTTTCAAATTTGAATAGTTTAAATTTGAATGCTTTGAAATTTGTGTGAATCACTAGTTTGTGAATAGGAAACTCATCTGTTACAAAGGCATTTCATTTTTTTAAACTTATTTCAACTCCAGACTTTTTGTGCATTTAATATGCACCATTCAAAGTCACATCCTCAAATTTCAACCCTTTCTAACTTCATTTGCTATTTTTCATGCATTTAATGATTTTTTTGAGCTAAATGACCCTGAAATTGAAAAGCACTACAAATTAACTCTGAAAAGGTTGAAACTTGGCATGGTATCATCATTTCACCCACATAGCATGTGCTAAAAAGTTGAGAGGGTTACGGCAAAAACTGGATGCACTTCGTGTACAAACTGGACCATCTCCTTCGAAGTATCAAGGTTTCGGACGAAAACTCATCTGTTACAAAGGCATTTCATTTTTTTAAACTTATTTCAACTCCAGACTTTTTGTGCATTCAATATGCACCATTCAAAGCCACATCCTCAAATTTCAACCCTTTCTAACTACATTTGCTATTTTTCATGCATTTAATGATTTTTTTGAGCTAAATGACCCTGAAATTGAAAAGCACTACAAATGAACTCTGAAAAGGTTGAAACTTGGCATGGTATCATCATTTCACCCACATAGCATGTGCTAAAAAGTTGAGAGGGTTACGGCAAAAACTGGATGCACTTCGTGTACAAACTGGACCATCTCCTTCGAAGTATCAAGGTTTCGGACGAAAACTCATCTGTTACAAAGGCATTTCATTTTTTTAAACGTATTTCAACTCCAGACTTTTTGTGCATTCAATATGCACCATTCAAAGCCACATCCTCAAATTTCAACCCTTTCTAACATCATTTGCTATTTTTCATGCATTTAATGATTTTTTTGAGCTAAATGACCCTGAAATTGAAAAGCACTACAAATGAACTCTAAAAAGGTTGAAACTTGGTATGGTTTCATCATTTCACCTACATAGCATGTGCTACAAAGTTGAGAGGGTTATGGCAAAAACTGGATGCACTTCGTGTACAAACTAGACCATCTCCTTCGAAGTATCAAGGTTTCGGACGAAAAATCATCTGTTACAAAGGCATTTCATTTTTTTAAACTTATTTCAACTCCAGACTTTTTGTGCATTCAATATGCACCATTCAAAGCCACATCCTCAAATTTCAACCCTTTCTAACTTCATTTGCTATTTTTCATGCATTTAATGATTTTTTTGAGCTAAATGACCCTGAAATTGAAAAGCACTACAAATGAACTCTGAAAAGGTTGAAACTTGGCATGGTATCATCATTTCACCCACATAGCATGTGCTAAAAAGTTGAGAGGGTTACGGCAAAAACTGGATGCACTTCGTGTACAAACTGGCCTATCTCGGCTACTCACTAGAGAAGAAAGTGATGACGGTGAAGCCGATCACATCCCAGAGTGGGATCTTGGGGTATAAAACTTTTTCTTCACGTGTGTCCCTTTGCGCCGTAACCATGGACAATCTTCATCATTTAACAGGATGCTTGGGTCAGTCTTCACTGTGAAGGGAGGAATTTCATGAAACTTTTCATAATCTTCTGACATGTCTGTCTTGTCCTCCACTCCCATGATGTTTCTTTTCCCTGAAAGAACTATGTGGCGCTTTGGCTCACCGTATGATGTATTCGCTTCCTTATCTTTTCTTTTTCTCGGTTTGGTACACATGTCCTTCACATAGAAAACCTGCGCCACATCATTGGCTAGGACGAATGGTTCGTCTGTGTACCCAAGATTGTTGAGATCCACTGTTCTCATTCCGTACTGCGGGTCTACCTTTACCCCGCCTCCTGTCAGATTGACCCATTTGCACCGAAACAAAGGGACCTTAAACTCACGTCCACAGTCAAGTTCCCATATCTCCTCTACGTAACCATAATATGTGTCCTTTTCCCTATTGGTGTTTGTTGCATCAAAGCGGACACCACTGTTTTGGTTGGTGCTCTTTTTATATTGGGCGATCGTGTAAAATGTATTCCCATTAATCTCGTACCCTTTGAAAGTCAATATAGTCGAAGATGGTGACTTGGCCAATAAGTACAACTCATCTCCAACACTGTCGTCATTCATGAGATGTGTTTGCAACCAACCGCCGAAAGTCGCCATGTGTGTACGTTTAATCCAGGGGTCAGACTGCTCTGGGTTCTTGGAGCGTACAATATCCATGTGTTCCTCGATATACGGAGCCACCAAGGTGGAATTTTGTAGAACTGTGTATTGTGCTTGGGCCCAAGAATGCCCGTCCCTACATATTACTGAATCCTTTCCTAGCGTGCCTTTTCCACTCAGTCTCCCCTCATGCCGCGATTCAGGAACACCAATCGGCTTAAGGTCAGGAATAAAGTTAACACAAAACTCAATAACCTCGTCTGTTTCATGGCCCTTGGAGATGCTTCCTTCTGGCCTAGCACGGTTATGAACATATTTCTTTAAGACTCCCATGAACCTCTCAAAGGGGAACATATTGTGTAGAAATACAGGACCCAGAATGGCAATCTCTTTGACTAGGTGAACTAGGACGTGCGTCATGATATTGAAGAAGGATGGTGGGAACACTAACTCGAAACTGACAAGACATTGCACCAAATCATTCTGTAACCTTGGTAGGATTTCTGGATCGATTACCTTCTGGGAAATTGCATTGAGGAATGCACATAGCTTCACAATGGCTAATCGAACATTTTCCCGTAGAAGCCCCCTCAATGCAACCGGAAGTAATTGCGTCATAATCACGTGGCAGTCATGAGACTTTTTCGTGCATACGTTGCTGGTCCTCCCGTGCCTCCGGTGTATCTTTTGTCTTCCCATACACGCCCAAGAAGCCTAGCAGGTTCACGCAAAGATTCTTCATCACGTGCATCACGTCGATTGCAGAGCGGACCTCTTGGACTTTCCAGTAGGGTAGGTCCCAAAATATAGATTTCTTCTTCCACATGGGTGTGTGTCCGTCAGCGTCATTCGGAACAGATTGTCCGCCAGGACCCTGTCCAAAGATTACTTTTAAATCCTTGACCATATCAAGTATATGATCACCAGTACGGTGGTCAGGTTTCTTCCGGTGATCTGCCTCACCATTGAAATGCTTGCCTTTCTTTCTTAAGAGATGCTTGATCGGAAGAAATCGACGATGTCCCAGGTACACATTTTTCTTACATTTATCCAAATATATACTTTTGGTCTCATCTAAATAGTGCGTGCATGCATGGTATCCCTTGTTTGTCTGTCCTGAAAGGTTACTAAGAGCAGGCCAATCAATGATGGTTACAAACAGCAACGCTCGTAGGTCAAATTTCTGCTGTTTGTGCTCATCCCACACACGTACACCTTTTATGTCCCACAGCTGTAAAAGTTCTTCAACTAATGGCCTTAGGTACACATCAATGTCGTTGCCGGGTTGCTTAGGGCCTTGGATGAGCACTGGCATCATAATGAACTTCCGCTTCATGCACAACCAAGGAGGAAGGTTATAGATACATAGAGTCACAGGCCAGGTGCTATGATTGCTGCTCTGCTCCCCAAAAGGATTAATGCCATCTGCACTTATACCAAACCATAAGTTCCTTGCATCACCTGCAAACTCCGGCCACTTTCTCTCGATTTTTCTCCACTGCGACCCATCAGCGGGTACTCTCAACTTCCCGTCTTTCTTACGGTCTTCTTTGTGCCATCGCAACAACTTGGCATGCTCTTTGTTTTGGAACAAACGTTTCAACCCTGGTATTATAGGAGCATACCACATCACCTTGGCAGGAATCCTCTTCCTGGGGCGCTCGCCCTCAACATCATCACCAGGGTCATCGCGGCTGATCTTATAGCGCAATGCACCGCATACCGGGCATGCATTCAAATTCTCGTACTCCTCACCGCGGTAGACGATGCAGTCATTAGGGCATGCATGTATCTTCTGCACCTCTAATCCTAGAGGGCAGACAACCTTCTTTGCTTCGTACGTACTGTCGGGCAATTCATTGTCCTTTGGAAGCGTCTTCTTTATCAGTTTCAGCAACTTTTCAAATCCCTTGTCAGATACACCATTCTCTGCCTTCCATTGCAGCAATTCCAGTGTGGTACCCAGGTTTTTCTTGTCATCTTCGCAATTTGGGTACAACAATTTTTTGTGATCCTCTAACATGCGCTGCAACTTCAACTTCTCCTTTTCACTTTTGTAGTTTCTCTTTGCATCAGCAATGGCCCGACCAAGATCATCAGCGGGCTCATCTGATGCCTCTTCTTCAGCTTCTTCTTCTTCATTCTCTTCCCCCATTGTAGTACCATCGTATTCAGGGAACCCATGATAGTTGTCATCATCCTCTTCTTCTTCATTCTCTTCCATTAGAACCCCTCTTTCTCCATGCTTGGTCCAACAGTTATAGCCGGACATGAAACCGGACGTAAACAGGTGGACGTGAATGACTTTTGAGCTAGAGTAATTCCTATCATTCTTACAGACACCACATGGACAACACATAAAACCATTCCGCTTGTTTGCCTCAGCCGCACGCAGAAAACTATGCACGCCAGTAATGAACTGGGGAGAGCGTCGGTCATCGTACATCCATTGCCGACTCATCTTCATTACACAACACCGAAAAGACCAAATTAATACAAGTTCATACATAAAGTTCATACACACTTATTCTCATAAAACAACATAAAACTATCTAGCTAAAGCATTTAAATGCAACAACAAATGCGATCAAAATCGCAACTAAGGTAATAATTGATCCAACAGCATAATGATACCAAGCCTCTTTATTAACGGCATATTTTCTAATCTTTCTAATCTTCAAGCGCATTGCATCCATCTTGATCTTGTGATCATCGACGACATCGGCAACATACAACTCCAATTTCATCTTCTCTTCTTCAATTCTTTTCAATTTTTCTTTCAAATACTCGTTTTCTTTTTCAACTAAATTTAACTTCTCGACAAGAGGATCGGTTGCAATTTCCGGTTCACATACCTCCTAGATAAAAATATCTATGTCAACTTGATGGACATAATTGTCATAAACACGAAATGCAACAAATAGTTATAAAAGAGAATATACCACATCCGAATCATAAACCGGACGAGGGCCGACGGGGACGGATATCAAAACCATGGCACTATGTATAACAAACAATCATACAAGTAAGAAAATTATACAAGTAACTATCTAAATCATACAAATAAGATTTTTTTATATAAAAAAGATAAGAACAAGAGGCTCACCAAGGTGGTGCCGGCGACGGGACGGTGCGGGCGATCGACGGTGGTTAGGACGGGGACGGGAAGGCACTAAGTAAACCACACCTACACATATGCAAACTAAAAAGTTAATTTGAGCTCAAATTGCATATAAATCAAATAAACTCCCACATAATTACTCCGAAACTAAAACCCACAAATCACTATACTTATAGAGCATTGCACGAGCTATTCTAGTAATGAGAGATGAAAGGACAAAGTTGCTAACCTTTTTGAACACTTGGATAGATGGGGTGCCTCAAATCTTGACAAATCTTGGCAAAAAAGGAGGATGAGCTCGAGCAAGGGGAAGAGAACAGAAGAGAGAAAGGAGAAAACAGAGAAAGGAGAGCTTGGGCTCGGGCTGGACCAAGCACTATATATAGTGATATCTTTAGTCCCGGTTGGTGATACCAACCGGGACTAAAGGTCCATCTCTAGTCCCGGTTGGTGATACCAACCGGGACTAAAGGGGCTCGCAGGGGCCCCAGCCTGACGCCAGCCTGCCACCACCCCTTTAGTCCCGGTTGGTAACACCAACCGGGACTAGAGGTCACAAATGAACCGGGACTAAAGCCTAACCGTTGGAACCGGGACTAGGGGTCACATTAGTCCCGGTCCAAAACCCGACCGGGACTAATGCCCTGGACGAAAGGCCTAATTTCTACTAGTGTATGTTCCTTTGTTGGATTGTAATATGAACAATATGGATTTGTGGCTATCTAATATGTGAACTTTGGGATGTGCTGGACTGTAATATGGACCATATGGATTTGTGGCTCTATAATATGTGAACTCTTAAGATGTACTTGCACTGGATACTTGATTTATGCGCACTCTCTATTATCCTGATGCATTTGTTTAGCTATTTTGTACCATAAACTGCTTATGTGTATATAAACTGATGATATACTTATACAAATAGCGAAGATGCTGCTGAAATTTTGTTTTTCTAACTTCAATCATCTCTGCCATTTTGAAGACATGTAATTATATTTTGACCAAATTTTGAAGACATGTGAACATATATTCTTTTATTACTTCGATCAGGAAAGATATCTAAGTTGGAGTGCACGTCACCAAAATTATCTTCTAATTATTTTACATACATGTACAAGCACCCTAGAGTCAAATTCCACATCATACAACCTACCAAACAACATATGTTGTATGCTGCATCTCTCATGCAACCACAGATGCAACATACCAAACAAAATCTAAGCTGAGCCTGGCTCAACTCATGCAGTACACCAAACACACATCTCAACTCATTTTTGCATCAGCTCAACCAGGCTAGCCCCAACCAAGCTCCTTCATGCAATGCATGCTAGATGCACCCAGGCAACCAAACACGCCCTCCTGTGAGGTCTGACGGGATTATCCCCTGATTTCCTGATTGCATTTCTTGTAAAGGACATGTTAATTGAATAAAGTCACCAAACTATTAAAAAAAGGTTTGGTGAGAGGCCAATAGGGCAGCGCATACTTTAGCTAAGGGTGTTGATGTCAGCCAGTGTGTCTGGCATGATGATCCGCCCATTTGTATTCGTGTTGTTATCGCTAACGGTGTAAGTATTGTGTTCAATTAAGGGAGTGCCTAGAACTCATCTAGATGAGATATAGTTTGGTCTCATTCATCTGACATCAGCTGACATCATCTTTATTGTTGCAGCCCGTTACGTTGTGCAGGTCAGGCCCGGAGTTGTTTGTTGTCCCCTTGGGCCAATTGGCTGGTTGTTGTTTTCCAGTTCGCTGATGAGCTTTTCATCTAAATTTTGGTTTGGGCTAGTTAAGTGATTGTTAGCTAACGTCAGGGAGGTTTTATGCATCGGCCTGTTTCGACGTATCACCGGGTGAAACACTAATGGGATTAAATGGCCAGCTCAAGTAAAAGGTCGTGAACGTGTGCTAGCCAGCCGTAGCACCAAGCACTAGCAGGTTGTCTAAAAAAAAAACCAAGCACTAGCAGGTTGTGTGTTGTTCTAAACAAAACATAGTTAGGCTGTACGTTCGTAAAATAAAAACGTGGCGGACTATCTAAAACCACTAAAACAAAGCAGCTTGTACTGAAAAAAGTAAGCGGATCGCTCCATAGCTTGCAAGAAATTAAACTCGTTGTACTGTATGATAAAAATAAAAAAAAACTGAAAAATGTTTGTAAATTTTTCTTTTCAAAGACAGAAAGCGGCTATTGTTGTTGTAGTATGATACAAATGGAAAAAAAATCATAGTATTCAAACAAATGTTCATGAATTTTAAAAAGATGCAAATTTAAAAGCATGAATTTTTAAATCATAAATTTGGAAAAAAAATCATGAGTTTAAAACTTCTCAATTTTAAGAATAGTTCATGATTTTTTAAAATAAAACAAAATGAAAAGAAATGAAAAAAACATTAGCATTCTTAAAAAAACAATGGTGGACATTAAACTAGCTGATGACCTTCCCTTCCTTTTCGCCATAAGTTGCAGTCACGTTGGGGGTCATGCAGCTACAATCGGGTTACAACAATTGCAGTTGCAAGTTTAGTGGTAGCCAAATACAATTGGCCGACAACCCCCTAACCGGGTCGGTTGTAATCGTGTTTGGGATCATGCAGTTGTAGCGGGTTACAACGCTTGTAGTTGCAAGTCTAGTTACGGACATGCAACTGGTCGATAACCCACCTCCCCTTTTACCACAAGTTGCAGTCGCGTTTTGTAACACCCCAATTTTAATAAAAAGTTTTTGCAAATAAAATTTTGACAGAAATATTTTTTGTTAATTAAATTGGATCTATTAATAATTATAAAGCCATTTCTCCGGCTACTTCTTCCTTCTGATAGATAATTTTTGGGAAAATATTGAGAGTCTTAATTTTTTTGCCCAACTATTTATTACTTCTTAAATTCAGTAGGAATTATTTTCATAATAATTTTTGCCCAAAAACAATTCTTTTAATGCCATTTTCAAACTCTAAATTGCTCCTGTTGCACTAAAACTATTTTAAATAAATTTTAGAAAATTGCCACAAAATTATAGGAGACCCTCTTAGGCCTATGGTTTACTTTTATGCAAAAACCCTCCATGGTCTTTTGAAAATTTTGAGCACAACTTCCATTCCGCAATTCTGGTCCATTTAGAGAATTGAACTACAACCCTATTTTCTGTAGCTCAATAAATTCTCAAATTTCTCCATATTGTAGTCCTTCCAAAGAAATTCTTAAGTCCAGAAGAATAGCTCCATTTGCATCTTTTAAATTCACCAAATAATGCCCTGAAGTTCTGGTCCAGAACTGAATTCCAGTCAAACTTGCACTTGCAAGTTTTTCATTTTGCTAAATCAACCCTTCCACCCCATCTACCATCCAAAGAGACATCAACCTGCCAAATCTCACAGTCAGAAAAATCCTTTAGACAGCCCTAACATTTCATCAAGCACCTCATGTGCATGGCAGGAATCTGCAAGCCCATGAACCTGCATTGTAAACTTGATCTTCTGGCCAAGACATCATGTCCACCACTCCTACCAGGCTAAGTATTGCCACCCTGCCAAAAATTGGCTCATCTGGACCACCCTAGGACCCCCTAGCATTTGATCGAGCGCTCTGTCGGCGTGCACTGGGCGTGGCCAGAGCGCCCACGCTGCACCCGACGGCGCCCGAGCCACTGCTGCTGCCCTCCTGCCCTCCCTAGGCTCACTCCTCACTCCCCGCACCTCACCTGCACTCGTTGGAGCCTCCCCGAAGCCTCCTCGCAGCCCTGCTTGGCCTCTAGCGCCGGCCTCCCACCGTCCAGCGCCGCCGCCGTCTCGGCCAGGACTCTGCCCGGACGCGTGGCACGCCCGTGAGCTACCCGTGCTCCCCCTGAACGGTGGCCTCCCCTAGAAACCCCCTGCGCCGTCGCACCGCCCACGCACCGGCCTCAACGGCGCCATTAATGGCCACCACCGCCCTCGGCCAGATAAGCCTCCCGCGGAACCGACCCATCCCCGCCATATAAACCTTTTCCCCCGAGCTCGATCGGCTCCTGGACATCCTCTTCCCCCTCTGTGAAGCCACCCAGAGCACCCGCTCGACTGGAGACCCTCTTCTCCTTCCTCTCCGGCGAAAGCAGCCGCCACGGCCTTCCTGTCAAATTCGTCGCCCCAGCTACTCCCCCTCCTCCGATTCTTTTCCAGCAACTCCCCCTCGACCCCAAGGATCCATTCCCTTCCTCAATTTAGCTTGCGATCGACCGGAGCGGTCGTCACCTTCATCTCCGGCCGCCACGCCCACCACCATTCCTCTATCAATTCCGTCGCAACCCGAGTCTCACTCTCTCCGTTTTCTTTTCCAACAACCTCCCCTCTACCTCACAAACCCATTCCCATACTCAATTTTGCTCAATATGGATCGTGGGCAAAAGCACCAAACCACCGCCGCCGGAACCTCTCTGGTAACCACGTCGCCGGCGACCCCGTGCTCCCCGGCGACCGTGCCGCACCTCGACAGGATCGCCAGGTCCTCCCGAGCCCATCCCCGTGCCCACCTTCGTGAGGGACGCCGCCGTCCACCGACGAGGACCGCTGGAGTCCCTTCCCCGTTCGGTCAGAGGAGGGAGGCGACTGGTTTGACCCAGTCAAACCTGACAGTGGGGCCGCGGGGCCCACTGTCACCGACCCAAACCGAACCATTCCGTCTGTAAGTGAAGGCGTATTCCCCTCAGTACGCCTCCTCCGTTGGAAAGCGTATTCTCGTTTCGAAATGTTTTCTTTTTATAGTTTTATTAAAAACAGAATTTTGACTGAACTTTGACTGCCTCTAGTTTTTAAACCACAACTCCAAATGACTTGATTCTTTTTCCTACATTCCTTATTTTTCATCTAGTTTATTTTAGTATTTATTTCAAAAATATTTGAAACACTTTTTAGTACTGTTTTAGAATTGTGTGGTAATTGCATTATTTTGAAAATAGGAATAATGGAGGGAAAAGGATTTCCAAAACTTTTGGAGTGCACCCAATTCTCCTACATGCTCAAGGCAAGCACCTTGGACTCTGGATATGATGATTGCATGGTTATTTGATTACTAGTAATAATTTACATGAGTATGGTTAATTCCGGTAGATGATTTCGGGACAAGATTTGTGTGCATATTGCATGACTAGTATTCTCGGTTGTTGAAAAGCATGTGATGGTAATATTGGCATGATTTTCTTGCACTACTCAAGGTGGTGCTGGTGATGACTAACTTGCAGGAACAGAAACACAATAAGTCACGTTGTTGCGTGACTGGCAGGAGGGTGATCACGTTGGAGCGTGTTCATGCCTCGATTGTTGTGCATGTTGGGACATGCTAGGGTTGTGGCCCTGTGTTGGTTTTGCTACTAAGAAAGAAAACATTACCGTGCTAACCTCTGCAGGGAACATAAGCCTCCTGAGTCGACCATAGATCGTGTCTTGTACTGTTAACCCTAGCTGGATTCGTGCTACCACATGTCTCTCCGTGGAGAGTATGATTTAGTAAGTTGACAACCCCTTTTCCTGCACACACCACATAGAGAGGCTACGGTGAAGGTTCCATGGCCCAGGGTAATGCCATTCACCGGGACAGGGGGTAATGGGTGTTTCCGGTGAGATGCCGAAAAGGGGTAGCTCCCCTGTGTTGCGCGCGCGTTATAAATACGGTCATTTGCCCATTGCTACTCGAGGTTGTAGCCTCCCCGACTTAAGGCTTTTAAATTGTCCGATGCTTTGGGTGATTCTTGGCTCGGAGAATTAAAAGTCGGTGTGTCTAGACTAAGGTGTGTTATCACCCCAAAGATCATAACTGGAATTCGCTGTTGGCGAAAGAAACTCTCTACATGTCGGTAAAGAGTACAACCTCTGCAGAGTTAAACCTATTCGAATAGCCGTGTCCACGGTCAAGGACGTCAGTTGGGAGGGGTCAAGTGTCGGTCTTAGTGTCGGTCTTCGGAGGAAACAATTAAATTAATCATGATTCATTTTTTATGGATGATTATTATTACTACTGATGCTATCATGAATATTACTATTGTTGCTATTACGGACTAACCCCTTTCTTACATGTAAATGTCGGGTATCTGCTGGAAGGTTCTACCTCCCGGATACTTGCATATTTTATTTTTCTTATAAGCCCTTTATGAGGTGTCGCACAGACGCCCGACTGTGGCATTCATTTACAAGACCTTTCGAGGCGTCGCTTCAGACACCCGATTGGCATTTCTTTTCAAGACCTTTCGAGGCGTTGCTTTCAGACACCCGATTGGCATTTCTTTTGGGTTTCTCAGGACGGTCCTACCTCCAGAACCCACCTTTCCTTTGGTTTTATTTGGATTAAAGCCCTTTGCGTGGCGTCGCGCAGACGCCCAACTGTGGCATTCTTTTATGTTTTTTTTCTCTTGGGTTCCTTCGGGACGGTTCTACCTCCTGAAACCTGATTTATACTTTGGGTAACATTAATAATTATTTATACCTTGTTGATACTATTTGGCTAACCTTTATTTCCTATGCATATATAAGGTTCCCATATGATTGCATACTGTTATACTTGGATTGACCGCATGCCATGTCATAATAATTCTTGAACCCACATGAAAGTTTAGTTGCATGCATTCTGCCTGCTTTTATTATATCTTTTGTTCATGATGTTTGCGAGTATATTCAAACGTACTCACAGGCTTGTCCCTGGTTATTTAATTGGCCAGGTCAGGATTACAACGAAGAGTGCTACGACGACCTCATGCGGGCTAAGAGCCTGTGATAGCAGCCACGTGAGATAGTAGTTATCCCGGTCAGCCGTTCCTGTGGGATTGGAGCCCCACCAGAGTTGGAGATCCGCTACCCGCTTCCGCCATCCGCCGTTAGAAATCATTGTTGTATCATTAGACCTTCATGGTCTTGTATTCAATTATTGTAATTGCTTGGTAATCTATAACAAGGACGTGTCCACCAGTAACAATGATCTTGGGGCTGGTGATGACACGAGGGGTTAATTTGTGGAAAATTATTCTCCCGGAAATCCGGCCCCGACAACCTTGGTATCAGAGCCAGGCTGACCGTTGGCTAATCCTATCTTAGCCCGGTCACTATCCCTAGATTTCCACACCACCCAAGTTTTTTTCCTGTCCACCGTCAAGCCCATCCCATCCGATGGCACGAACAGGGGCCAGCCGACATCTTTTGACAGTCGGTGCCCACCCTATCAACCTAGCCCATAGGCCGTGTGCCTGTCGCAGGCACCTGAGTTGTTCCATCTGCAAGCTTGCGATGGAAGACTCAGTTGGCCTATAAAGGAAGCCTTGCCTCGACTCAGCACAACACAGCCTCCATTCCCACTTTTCACCCCCGATCCACCAAGATGCCTGGCCATTTCATCTGCAACGAGACCACCGCAGTTGAGCTTGGAGGCTTTGTAGCCATCCTCGCCAACCTCACTCATCGTGCCTTTGGCATAGAGGAGCCCTCGGAGTATGATGTATACCGGGAGCACGCGAGTGATGCCATCCATCACTTCTGGGCCATGGTACACATCTACGGGAGGGGTACCACATAAAACGCCCCTACCGGTTCACCAGAAGGACGACCTCCGAGGAACCCCAAGCCATCCAGCTTGCAGCCCGAGAGGCTGTAGTTCAACTCCGGCACCTATCGCCGAGGGTGAACATCCGCCCTTTCCTCTACTACCCTAGTCGTGATGGCTATGGTAGCCCGACCCAAGTCGCCAACGGAGATCAGGAGTCGGATCCTGCTCTTGTACATCTGGTGCGCTATCTGAGAGCGCAAGAGGAGCTCTTCGATCTGGTCACCAATGATCTGATTGCAACTCGCAGGATGTTTGCCCTCCTGACCCCTACGAGAGGTGAAGCTGCACCCGCCTCTGACACTCCAATGGTGCTACTTGGGAGACCTGTCGAGCTTCCCAGGTTTGCCCCTGTTGTCCAGCTGGGCAACACGTTCGTCCACCCAGGGGAACTTCGCCGCCTGTTAGAGACCTACTCCAACGGGACTGTGGCTACGACGTCTCGTGGGAGGCACCGTCGTTACCGCAGCCCCGTGACTCCCGCTCCTACCCCAGCCAGCTCCGAAGCCGAAGCGAATGAGGATGTCCCGACATCTTCCAGACACCCCCGGCTAGATGTCAACGAAGTGGACTGAGTCCACTAGAGTAGTTACCGAGCCCTTGGTGGCCTTGTTGTTTTCCCCCTATATCCTGTATCCTAGAATCGTAGTAGTCCGCTCGCCGTGCGTTTGTTGGAATGTTTGTGTGCTACCCTTTTGATTGTGTTGCATGATTTGTTGCACGCTTGTCTGCGTAATAGGTTTCGAGACCCTACGCCATAGCTGCCATTACTCCTCAGACCTAACCGACCACCACAGTAAGACGTCAATTCTCTTTTGATCAAGGCCGACCCAAGTTGTACCGGCGCCGCATCATGTTTTCCATCCCCAGCTCTATAAGAACCACTCTCATACCCAGCATTAGCAACCCTCGATCATTTCCTCCGCCCGCTTAATCCAACCTTTCCATGACTCACTCAGGAGCCTACCCAAGAACTCCAGAGGCAAACCTTGGTAGTTATGTCAAAGTTTTGTGGGATTTTACCCGCAATACCCTTGGTTCCATCCACCCACCCCAGTATGAGTTGTACAAGATGAGGATCACCTCTGATTCCTCGAAGTACTGGGCAGTTGTGCAAATTCCACCAGCGGATGTGAACCAAGGCCCTCCATATATTGTCTTCATCGGCAGGTCCATGCCAACCTCAGGCATGGCCATTGAGGCTGCTGCTTATGAAGCAGTCACTCGCCTTCGATCCGTAGTGCCCTGTGCCAGCGAAAGGAAGTACTGGTACTTCCCAAGCCGCACAACATTCGGAGCAGAAGCTATGTTCCGCTGTGAACGTATAGAAAGCGATCCCGCTCTGGCCAATCTCATTCAGTATGTGATGGCCTAGGAGCAATTAACCCAGCAACTAATGGATGATCTCCTGTGACACCCTGGTTTTTGGCAACTTTTTCTTTTCAAAATCTTTTTAGTTTTATTTGCAATTTGGATGGTTTTCGAACCTTTTCAGTTGACTTTGGATTTATGAATCTCTTTCCACGATCCAAAGCCATCAACATCTTGCCATAATCTTGTCACTCATCTTCTGGAGCAAATTCCAATTCTCAATCTTTCCCAATTATTCATTTTCTTCCTTTGGGAAAATCTGTCATCACTATGGGTTACAAAGCAACCTATAGTTCTGGTGATCAAAAAAATCCCAAATTAATACCACACCTTCTTGTCATCATCTAATCCCACAATCTCCAAAAACATTTCATGGTCCAGTATAAAATTTTGTCCAGAAAACTCAGTTTGTCTTCTGGACAGTACTGGCCCTTTGTGAAGCAACTCAGTTTTTCCCAACTCAGAAAACTCCCAAATAATTCCGTGAGATACTTGGGAACCTATCTTGCCACAATATCCAAAAATATCAACTTGTCCAGTACAAATTTTCACCAGCAATATTTTGCCAAGTTTCTGTTCAATTGGAACCTCTGTGAAGGAAGTACCAGCTAGAGGTATCCAATTGAGCTGAAATTTTTATGACATCTTCTATCCACCAAAATTCAGCCCCAGCAGATCAACCAGATGAGTGCTACAAGCTCATCTTGCTTCTGGTCCAGTAACTGCAGTTGCACATGAACTATGTTCAATCTTTGATGAAATTTTGTCAAACTTTGCCAGCTTGGAGTCCTTCCAAGATAGATCATCCCAGACATCTCCACTGGCTCCATCTCCAGCTCACCTCTCCTCTAGATCTCTCTCAATATTTCTGTCAGAGACTGTAGCTGAAGCTACACTTCGAACCAGAGTGCATCTAGGCGAACCAGAGGCGCAGGGGGGCTAAGTGATCAAGGGTCGACGTGTTGGACAAGAAGCGCCAGACTTGCGTGTCCCCCAAGTGCCAATGCCCGTGGTGAGCACGGCATTGGCATGCCAATGCGCGCGCTCTGCGCCGCGCCCGTGTCTGACGAGACGCATCCGGCTGCCCCGCGTCGCCGTACCTTGTCCCCTTGCGCCGACTAGCTCCTCTCCGTCCACCTGGCCGCCCTAGATCCGTCCCCTCGCCGGAGAAGCTCTCGCCGGCCGCCACGCACACGGGCACTGTGGCGCCCGTGCGGCCACAGTGGCACTGACGCCCGTCGTCTTCCTCCCGCAAGCCGCCACTGCCGCATTAACTCCTCTTGCCCTCCTCCGTCCCGTCGCCCACTCCCAGCCAGCCAGCGCGGCGTCCTGGCGCCGGCGACGTGGCCCGAGCTCCGCCGCTCCAGAAGCTCCTCCTCCCCCCTATATATAGGCCTCCCCGGCCTCTCTCCGCACCTCACCCCACTCCCTCCGCCTCATAGAGACCCCCTAAGCACCGAGCCACGGCCGAGAGGCCCTCTGGCCTCGCTGCTCACCGGCATTCCGACGCCGATCCCCTCACTGCTATAGCTCGATTTCCTCCACCCCAGCTCTGTCCGACTGCACCCGCGAGCTCACCGCACTCCCACGACTCCGCCAGACCTCTTCCCGAGCCGAATCGCTGCCGGAATCGCCATCGCCGACGACCCCCGAACCAGCCGCCGCCGGAGAAGAAGAGAGCGACGCCGTCAGGCCGTCTCCGGAGACGCCACTGGTACAGGGAGGACCGCCGTCGAGTGGCCGATCCATCTCCGCAGTCTCCCGAGCTCGCCGCCGTCGCTAACTCCGGCTATCGCCGTCGATGAGCCGCCCGTTTACTGTGCCCTCTCTTTTTCTTTTAAATATGACAGCTGGGGCCCGCTCGTCAGTGACTCTCCTGCGTCCGAACCGGTACTTAAGTGGAGGCGTATTCGGAAAATACGCCTTCGACGTGGCCCTCTGCTGATTTTTCTAATTTCTGTTAAATTCCAGATTTGACCAGTAACTTTGACCATCCATAACTTTTTATCCATAAGTCCAAATCAATTTATTCTTTTTTGCTCTGAGTTTGTCTTGAGCTCCTCTATTTTCTGGAAAAATTTGGTATTTTTCCAATGCTCACAGAATTTCTGGTGAACAGAACAGTAATATGTGACATTTTCCTTTGCACTTTTAAAATATTTTCAGAAGGAGATTCTTTTGGTTTTGAAGCCCAGGAGTTTGTGGACAACCCAACAAAGCAAGGCAAGCCATGTCATCCATTGCATGAAGCATTTCAATAGTGTTGGTTATTTAATTGAATTATATGCATTATTTTAATATGTGATGATTCATAGTGAATTATTTGGATGCCTAGCTACTGCCATGTTAATTTATTCATGATAAACACCCATGTTTGTTAATTACTTGACAACACTAAATTTAATTGGTTGATCAAGTGCCACCTATCCGGACTTATCCGTGCAGCCACATTTCACTACTAGGGAAAACCCTAGCAGTAGCGCGGGGTTTTGTAATATCAGTAGCGCGGGTGGGCGCGCTACTGCTACGGCGCTACAGCTAACTATTAGCAGTAGCGCTGTTCCACCCGCGCTACTGCTAACAGAGTTTATCAGTAGCGCGTTTAGGTGAACCTCGCTACTGCTAAAAGCTGCAGTGCTCCTATTTAACACGCGCTACTGCTAAGGAAGCGCTACTGCTACACACATACCCCGCGCTACTGTTACTATTGTCTGTAATTTTTTTTCTGCAGTGTTTTTTCTCTGTTTTTAAATAGGTTTATACAATAGCCTGTCATATCATCCACACAATAGTCTAATCATATCATACACATGCAAATATTCTCATCAAATCATGCCATCATCATCCAACACAAATGATGTCTCTCATCATCATCGATCTCGAAATAGCGATACACGTTATGATATGTCTCGAATACATGCAACTACATCGTCATCCCATACACATGTTTCATCATCCATCTAAAACGATGATATAGAAGAGAAGAGCTATCACTATGAGTAAGAGCGGAATTATGCAGTACATGAGGCGCCGGTTGTGATTCCTCTCTCACGCTAGCGTGAACCTCAAGTAACTAGCTTCTGCTTCTTGTCTGCTATCAAACCCTTTATGGCTGCCGCCCGAGAACCGTGACACTTGGGCCTGACACTCGGGCCACTCATCGTACACTCCCGGAACCCTCCCTATGTACACGACATAGCACTTCTTCGCCATCAAGGACCTATGTACCTGTTAGAGAAGCAACAATAATATGCAACATAATATATTTGAGCAACACGAAAAGAAAGAGTTAGCTAATAGATGCAACATATAGTGAACATATTTAATCAACGCAGGTTCACCGTACCCAAACTAATTAACTAGATGAACGCAGGTCATCGTACACAAACTAACAAACTAGCGTTACGCAAGTTCAGCAGGACCATTGACATCACAAAGTTTCATCACTACAGAAACTACAAGTTCATCCGACACATCATCATCGGCATCGTTAATCATTAGAAGTTCCACCCATCCATATCCGGGAGGATGCACCCTAGCTTCGTGAACGGCGTCAGGTCTTGACGTTGCATGCCTATGCGAGTTCTGACGTCAGCTCGCGATATAGGGCCGTGGTGGAACATCCCCTTCTCTTCGACAACTTCTTTCATGATGATCGTTGCAATGTCCTTCTGGATGCGAAAGAAGTCATCTCTGACTCTATAATCCAGTTCGTGTCCTAAGGATTCTCCCCATTTGCGGATATGTTCATCGTTTCTTGTTGTCATGCGAAGATGTTGGTGATCCCTTCTGTACTCCATCATGAGATGGAGGAGGTAGAATCCATCGTTCTTGCTTGTTGTCGGTTGATGGATGGAGCAGAAGGTAATTTTATGCGAGAAACCCGGCTTGTTCTTCCTTTGTTTCCTGATGTCCATGTAGCCACCCCTCATGCTAAAGCCGTGGAGAGCATCATCCAGAATATCCATTATGTGGGTGTAGTCTTTCTTCTCGAAGTTTCTGGACAAGTCGAAATACACGGCGTGGGAGACTCGCGGGAAAAGAACGATAAGGACGGCGCGCCCATTGCTGCGGAAAATAAAGACACCTCAAATTAGTCTCCATATGAGCGAAGGAATGAGTGAAACGTACGAAAGGGTTGTCCGGCAATGACTTACATTGGATGATAAGGCAGGAGAATCATTTCCTTGTCCTTATTCGTTACCATGAAGTTTTTGATGTAGTCCCTTGCAGCTTTACGTTCAAACTCGCCGAGACTCAAGAAGGACTCATGCATGTAGTCTGGATCCGCCATCGAGATTTGCGAGATTTGTTCTCTCCTGATGACACAGTTCATATGTAGCGCAAAAAGGCGGACGATCGTAAAATCGAGCCGCCACATGAGAAACATCTCAAAGATGTGATCAAACCGCAGGAAGAAGACCTCCGCGGGCAGTGTGTCAACGTAGCACTTGGCCTGAGGCACACGAAACGCGTAAAGCGGATATCCTGGATCCTCCGAGGCGAGAAGGCTTTTCTCAGTCGACAGCACATTGTCGTGCAGTCTCCTGAGATCCCCAGATATGGCCTCTAGCGGTTTCGGCGGTAGGATCGGCTCGCCCGCGACATGGTTCATCGCCGCACCTTTGACCGGTACACGGTCTGCAAAATCGGTCGGCTGGCTGCTAGAAGCTTTGGCAGCTTTGGCGGCAGCAGTGCCTCTCTTCGGCGGTCTCTTTCTCTCCTTTTTCTTGGGTTCACCGTCCAGACCCTTCCTTACCCCCAATACCAGTGTCGTCAGGCTAAGCACTTTACGACCCTTGGCTAGATGACCCTGCGTTGAGGCGGCATCTGGAGGGGTGTCCTGTGAGGATTGCATGAAGAGAGACTTCTTGCAATCAACCCTAGGACGTTCCTGCCCGGGCACATCATCCATCTCCTCATCCGCATGCTCATAGCCCGAGTCATATGGCTGACTCATCATTTGTCCGTCGTCATAGGCGGCACCGGTATTGAGGAACCGGAGAGGGTCCTCCTCCTCCATCTCATCATCCATTCCTTGTTCCACGGCGCCGACTACATCATCCACTATTGGACCCCCTTCCTCGCGTCGTTCGCCGCTCTCACCCGGCACGAGAGGCGCTGGTAATTGCGTAGGCGGGGTGGTGGTGTTCATACCTTGCTGATGTGTGGTCATTGGTGTGCTCTCGGCCGCCTCCAGACGAAGAAGATTCTTCGGCCACAGCAGCGTCCAACCCTTGCATTCTCCAAGCCGCATCGGGGTGTCGTCCTCCTCTCCCCCGAGCCGTACTGGAGGAGTCAAGTCCTCGTGGCCCGCTTTCACACTCGACGAGGTAACCCTAAAGGTGCCAACGGGGATCGGCTGGCCGTGGAACGTGAGTTCCAAGGGCTTCGTTATCACTGCCTTTCCCACGTCCACCTTCCGGCCGTTGATCATGTAGAGTACGGTGCACGGGGTTTCGTCGGCCTGCGAAGACATGTCTGCGGCGTAAGACATCCGAAAGGCAACGAAAAACGGAAGATTATATATATGTTGGTGCGACGTGTAATTACCGTGACGGCGTCGAGGTAAGCCAAAGACGAAGGCCCACCTAGCACGCCAGAGACAGAGGACGGGCTGCTATGAGCGAGTGCGGGAGCAGGACCTTGTGCGGTAGCGGCAGCAGGTGGTGGTGGTGCGATGTTCACAGAGTTGCTCCCGACGAAGCTGGGCATGGGAAAATCCTGTGTCGTCTTGTTTGGATTTTGCTTCGTCCAGTCGATAATAACCGGAATCAAGTTAGTAGCGAAATCATTTCTGCAGGCAGCTACAGCTGCATTGACTGCCTGCTGGACCAACTCATTTTTATTCGCTTCTGCGGCCTCAGCTGCTTTTTTCTCGGCCTCAGCTGCATTTTTCTCGACCGCAAGCTTCACCTTCTCGTCGATGTTCAACTGACTGAACTTCTTTTTCTGCTTTTTGGCCTCCGGGCCCTCGTTGTAGTAGTACTTCCACGTGGCGCCCTCTCCGACGCCGTGCACACGTCCATATTGCGGCCGCTGGTCCAAAGGGAGTCCCTTCAGTTGGTTCAAGGCCCGGTTGCGAGGGGTGTCCCACTTGGGCCTCATCGACGACTGTGTTGCTCCTTCTGGAAAAGGAACGTGAACCGTTTACGAATGTTTCTACAACGTGTAGTCCACTTGATCAGAAGCTAAATGTAAGGTGGTAAAAGAATAATTACCAGTAATCTAATCAATTTCCTCGTGATCGGGTCCGTGTACCAAACCTTCTTTTCCTTGTCCCACTTGTACCGGGCCCTGATGAAGTCACGCTCCTGCGGGTCGGTGAACTCCGCGTAGGGGTCTGGGATCCCCGTGGCTTCACGTTCCGCGTCCTCCTTATCCCATATGGGCCTCTTGCCAATGTAGCCACGGCTTCCGAGGCGTTGGTTCCCCGTGTTCCTTTGCTGCATTGACTTGTATTTCTCAGACTTAATCTTGGCTGCCTCGGTAGCGGAAGTGTCCTTGAACTTTTCAAACTCCTCTGCCGTCAGTGTCGGATTGTCCGCCAATATCTTGGACAGGGGTTCGTTAGCATCACTCGCTCGTTTCACCCTCCCTTTCCAGGCGGCCAAATTGTTGCTGAACATGCCCATGGCATGGTTATTGATACCTTTCATGGCAGCATCATCCCACGGGTTTTCTATGCGGTCATCCCGGCCGGGGAACTGGAATCTCTTGTGCAGCTTCGTTAGGAGCAAGTGTTCCAGATGTGGTTTCTTCCTTAAGTCATTGTCGTTGATTCTCGCGGTTTCCCGTAGGATGCATCCGACTTGGTTGCCGTAGCACTTGCGAGCTTCATCCGGCGCTACTGGCTCGAATTTGCCGGGGTGCATCTCTGTGACCAAGATTCTTCCGATGCCGAGTTTGTTAAGGCGTCGTGTCCTCTGCTTCTTCTGCTTCTTCTTTTCGTTACCGGCTTCGGCGCCGGTACCTTCGGCGCCGATCTCGGCGCCGGTGCCATCGGTGCCATCGGTGTCGATGTCGGCGGCAGTACCATCGTCCGCTATGACCAGGTCGCCCTGCAAACCTTCTGTTTGCTGACTAGACAAAAAGTCGAGGTAATCATGTTCACGGTCATATTGTATGTCGTCGGCAGCGTGGTCAGAAGGCCCGATCTCGTCTTTGTTCGACATGTTTCCTACGATTAAGTCTACTCGTTTAATTCTTAAACTATAATAAAATGAGTAATGACATAAAAAAAGGCCTATGGTTTGCCGGAATGCCGTTTCATTCCCGTCCAAGCAAATGCCGGGCACTCGATATGCCTACTTTCTAGCACAAGTCATGCCGAAATTCACGGGAAATTTCGGCATGACCTTTGCTAAAAAGTGGACATATCGAGCGCCTGAAATTCGCCGGAACGGAAATGAATCAACATTCCGGCAAAACATAGGCCACTCGGATCATTTCCCTGCAAACAAGAAAAGCCAACATAGGCAACAATAGCACATCATCTCCATCATTTGGCACATCATATGGCAACAACAGCAGCCAACATCATTTGGCACCGCAATTATTCAAAATATGTTCACCATCAACAGCCAACATCATGTATATCAAAGAAATTCATGCACTTTAATTATTCAAAGAAATTCACCATAAAGAAATTCACCATCAAAATATGTTTTAAATTCCTAGGTACTGTCCTAATATAAAACAGCTACTACCCTAATAAAAAAACCTAGCTAAATTCCTATCAACTAGGGTTAACTAATTTTGCATCTTTTCCCCCAATCTTTAAAAAGCAAGCACACTCTCACTCACTTACTAACATTACACTAGAATTCTATTAACTAAACACCTAAAATACCTAGAATTCATTTAACAGGAACTGAAAACCCTAACCCTAGAATTAACTTAACTAAACACCTAAAATACCTAACCCTAGAATTAAATTAACTAAGCACCTAAAATTCTGTTCACTAAAACAGCTAACCCTAGAATTCAGTTAACTAAAACACCTAAACACCTAAAATACCTAACCCTAGAATTCAGTTAACTAAACACCTAAAATTCAGTTAACTAAAACACCTAACCCTAGAATTCAGTATACTAAAATGAGAGAGAGGAGGGGCGGGGACTTACAGCGGTTGTCGGGCGAGACGACAGCGGGGAGGTGGAGGTCGGGGGAGACGGTGGCGAGGCGGCGATGAGGCTGGTGCACCAGAGGGGGCGACGTCGAGGAGGAGGCAGGCGCGGCGACGTCGAGGAGGAGGAGGCAGGCGCGCGGCGACGTCGAGGAGGAGGCAGGTGCGGCGAGGACAGGCTCCGTCGACGGCGCGAGGAGGCAAGGGCGACGAGGGCTCCGGCGACGGCGTGGAGGAGGGCAAGGGGATGGAATGGGGGGAATTGGGGAAGAAAGGCCCGCGCGGTGCGGTTAACTCAAACATAGCAGTAGCGCGGGTGTGGACCCGCGCTATAGCTAACTTAGCTGTAGCGCGGGGTACCCAAACCGGCGCTACAGCTAACTTAGCTATAGCGCGGGTCCACACACGCGCTACTGATATAACTAATTTAGCAGTAGCGCCTCTTTGGGGAGCCCGCGCTACAGCTAAGTTAGCTATAGCGCGGGTCCACACCCGCGCTACTGCTATTCCTTTGATTTTTCTTTTCATTTTCTCCTTTTGCTTTTTCTTTTCATTTTATTTTTCTTATTTCCTTTCTCCTTTTTCTTTTTATTTTAATTTCCTTTTCTAATCCTTTCATTTTCTTCTTTCCTTTCTCATTTTTCTATTTCTTTTCATTTTCTTTTCTTTTCTGAAAGACAACCGAGCCGAGAAGAAGGGGATCGGATACAATGTATATAACTCAGGCGACGATATATATTACACATCATTTGACCGATAACGATTAAGTACGTACACAAAATAAATACATATATATAAATGATGGTTTCTCAGCGTCGACGTTTTCATTTCTGAGTGAGCTTCTTTCCCTTCTTGTTCGTTGCCGAATAATTGAGCCCCTCGTTGTGACTTTTCCTTTTCCATGGAGTACGATCTTTCTTGGGTAATGTAGTATTGATTCTTCTTTTGACGTATGCTTCATCTACATCGTCATCTTCCCTCATCGGGTTGCCGTACTGGTCGTAGTCTTCCTCGTTGGCGACTCCATCCATTCCGATGATGTTCCTTTTGCCTCTCCTCACGACAACACGGCTGGAATTGCTCGGGTCGGTTATGAAGAAGCATTGTGTCACGTGCTTAGCGTGTACCCATGGCTCGTTTTTTGCGATGGCGTTCATGGTAGCGCTCTTGGCGTCGGGTATAGACATGGTAGTGAAATACCGGTTTTCTCTTTCGACGTTCTTAGCCCATCTGACACGGAACATCGTCGCATCGTCCAGTCCAGAGTAGTCAAGCTCCGAGATCTCTTCGACCCTTCCGTAGAATCTTTTAGTTGCGGCGTTGTCGCCGGTCATGCATTCCATCGTCACCCCTGAGTTCTGAAAATCACTGTTTATATCTTTGGCCTCCGTGTAGAACATGTATCCGTTGATATCGTATGCCTGATAGGTCGCGAGGTTGGCCGCGGGGCCATGTGCTAAGGCGTATATGAGCAATCCGTCCGTAGAGCCCTCTTCCGGGGGATTAGCAAGAACATGCTCTTTGAACCAAGGCAGGAAAGTGGAGTTGTGCTCTCTAATAACTTCGGCGTTCGTCTTGCATAGCCCCCGGTCACAGTACTTCTTTGCGATGGTTTCTTTGTGCAGTGTCGCGAAAGGATCTACCACGTCTAGGTGCTGTAGCACTACTATGTTTGCTCTGTCAAAGTCATTGCGTCGACCCGAGTGGTCCACATGCAGTTCCCTCCGGCCGTTGGTGTGACCATCTCCTCCGAGCCTCCCAAGGTGCTTGTTAACAGGCAAACCAACAACAGGGTCTCCGCCATATAGATAATTCTCGCAGAAAGAGGTGCACTCTTGGGTCAGATAGCCCTGGATGATGCTTCCATCCGGACGGGACATGTTACAAACGAATCCTTTGATGACCCCATTCATCCTCTCAAACGGCATCATGTTGTGCAGGAATGTCGGCCCGAGGTCTATGATGTCGTCCACAATGTGGACACACAGATGCACCATGACGTCAAAGAACGCGGGCGGGAAGTACATCTCAAGCTCATTTAGTATCACAACGTTCTTTTCCTGTAGCCTTCGGAGCTGCTTCACACTAATCGATTTTCGAGAGATAACGTCGAGAAAGTTGCAGAGACTAATAAGCGTGTCACGAACGTGCTTGTCCATTATCCCTCTAAGGGCAACAGGAAGTATCTGGGTCATCATCACATGACGGTCACGAGACTTCATCCCGCTGAACCTTTTCTTCTTGGTGTCTAGAAATCTGCTTATCTTCCCACAGTACCCGGAACTAACTTTGATTCCGGTAAGGCACTTGAAGAATTGATCGATCTCCTTTGGACTTAAGGTAAAGCAAGAAGGGAGGCAATAATTCTCTTCCTTCTTGTTGACTATTTTGCCCTGGTCCTGCGCCTCCGTCTCCGTCTCCTCCGACTTTTTACGGGGCGGCATGTGGAGATCTGCCCTGATGTTCAAATCTTCCAAGTCTCTTCTTGCCTTCGGCCCATCCTTGGTCTTATCCGGCATGTTCATCAGTGTTGCAAGCAAGCTCTCAAGGACATTCTTCGTGATATGCATTTGATTAAGGCCAGTACTCCAAGTCCCAGAAAACAAACCTCGTTTTCCATACCTTCAGCAGCGGCTCCGACACATTTTTCATCTTTCCCGGCACGGGGCACTGTTCCCAGTTATTCAACAGCTCATCGATTTCGGCGCCGCTCCTCTTACGTGGAGGTCCTCGATGCTCAGCCTCACCATTGAATAGATCTCCATGGTTTCTCCGCGGGTCGTCCTTCGCGAGCCATCTTCGATGCCCCATGTACACGATTTTCCCAGACCCGCCATCTTTCGTTAGCTGCTGAGACGTTGTATCATCCATGCACCGCATGCATCCGCAATATCCGTGGCACACCTGGCCTGCGACATATCCGTAACCGAGATAGTCGTGCACCGTCGTCATCAGCGCGGCTCTCATATAGAAATACTCGCCTTTGCTGGCGTCCCATGTCTTGGCCGGTGTTTTCCATAACGTGTCTAACTCCTCTTGAAGTAGCCCCAAATACAGATTAATATTATTTCCCGGTTGTTTCGGCCCTTGAATCAGCATGCTCATGTGTATGTACTTTGTCTTCATGCACTTCCAGGGGGGGAAGGTTGTACATCCATACAAACACGGGCCATGTGCTATGGTTGGTGTTCTGGTTGCCAAACGGATTCCTGCCATCGGTACTCGCGCCAAGCACGATGTTCCTTGGATCACCTGTGAAAAATCGATATTCGGCGTTGAACGCTCTCCACTGGCTTGCATCCGCGAGGTGTCTCAGCTTCGGATCATCTCCATCGTCGGGCTTCACCCTCTCCGCATGCCAACGCATGAGCTTTGCTTCCTTAGGATCTATGAAATAACGCTGCAGACGGGGAGTGATCGGTAGGTACCATACAACTTTCTGGGGAGATTTCTTTCCGGCCTTCTTGTATCGAGAAGCATTGCACACTGGACAGTTGTTTTTTTCCGCGTGCTCCTTCCGATAAATGATGCAATCGTTGATGCATGCATGGTATCTAATGTGCGGCAGATCAAGAGGGCACACGATCTTCTTGGCCTCATCGACACTAGTAGGACACAGGTTCCCCACGGGAAGAACCTTCTTTAGATACTTGAGAAGCTCATCGAGGCTTCTGTCGGTCCATTTGTTTTTAGCCTTTGTCTTTAGAAGTTCGAGCGTGAAACTCAAGCGGGTCACCTCGGGATCGCAACCATCATACAATGGAGTATGAGAGTCTACCTCCAGTTGCTCCAGCTTGGCCTCTTCTCTACAAGCAGCTCGGTCGTTAGTCGTCTTCTTGTGAAGCAGGTCTCGAACATGAGGGTCCCGCACGACTGAACTTAGTAGCGACGAATGCTCCAGCGTGTCCGCGTCTTCTCTGTCATGTCCGGCCTCTTCTCCGCCCCCCATGTCCGGCCTCTTCTCCGCCCCCATGTCTGGCCTCTTCTCCGCCGCCATGTCCGGCCTCTTCTCCGCCACCATTATCGGTCATCTCTTCGTCTGGTCCAATGTCGTCATTGGCTGCCCCATCGACGTCATCATCTTCACTTATCCACCGAGTATAGCCATCCATGAAACCAGTCATGAGCAGGTGCGCTTTCAAACGGCCTTCCTTAAAGGGGTCGAGCAAGACTCGTCCTTTGCATGTTCGACACGGACAGAAAATCTCCTTCCGGTTATTTTCATACATGTCGTGCACCGCGGATCGCAACCATCTTTCCACCATCGTTCCACTGACCTTCATGATCGCCTGCGTGGTATAATTAATAAGCAAAAGGATTATAAACGCATTCATGCATGCATGCATCAAAGTCATACAAAAATTCGACATGACCTTCCCTAAAAAAAGGACATATAGAGTTTGCCCGAAATTCACCGAAACGGAAATAAATCGACATTTCGGCAAAACAAAAGCAACTCAAGAACAATTCGGCGGCAACTCATGCCACACACACAATTTCCATCATATCGCCCGATTATGTCATATCGCACACATACACATATTTCCATTCTTGCAAAAGAACAAATTTTAATCACCTATCTCGAGATCGAGCACAGTGATGATGATGTCGATCGGTGTCGCCACACACCTAGGGAATGATCAAAAGTGGACAATGCTTACTTCTTGACATGGCTAGATCTAGTTAGGGAGGTACATAAGTCACTTCATTAAATGGGTAGATCTACCTAGCTAGTTGGGGAAGGAGATGACTCTAACTAGTGGAGGGGGAGGAAAAAGAGAAAGGAGTTGCATTGATGGAGGTGGTGTAGTTAGCTAGGAGCAATAAAGAGAGAGAAAGAGAGGTAGAAGAAAGAGAGTAATGGGGGGGAGAAGTAGTGAGGAAGAAGCAAAGTGAGGGAGAGAGGAGGTGGGAGCTAGGGGAAAGTGAAAGGAAGAAAGGATGGGGGAGGGGGAGGGGAGGAAAAGGTGGCTGCACTTTAGCAGTAGCGTGGGATGGGAAAACGCGCTGCTGCTAAAAAAGTAGCAGTAGCGCGTTCCTGGAAGACGCGCTGCTGCTAAGTGGGGTCCGCCATGCGGCCAAGTTCAAACTTAGCAGTAGCGCCCTACACTAAAAACGCGCTACTAATATTTTCTTAGCAGTAGCGCGGTTTGTAGAAGGGCGCTACTACTATACCTAGCCTGTCGGCAATGGTGTGGCAATTATAGTAGTAGCGCATTTTCTTGTAGCCGCGCTACTGCTATTTGGATAGCAGTAGCGCCCTTGGTGACAACACGCTACTGCTAATTAGCAGTAGCGCCTCCTTTTAACCATCGCTACTGATAAGCTTCTGTGTATAAGGTTTTCCCTAGTAGTGTTTGCCGGTATGGGACGGCCTTGACCTGGTCTAGCTTTGTGCTCTTTTATCGGTACCACCAAACTAGGGAGGGTTATGCGTGAGTGCTGCCCTGATCAGGTAGACGACGATAATCCTATGAGCCCAGTTGAGTTATTTTGCCGGCGTCCCCGTTTGGGACAGTTAGTGGCCACGACGGTGGCAGGTGTCACGGGGTGACACAAGGGCCACCCAGGACATGGCCCTGGGAGGGTATGATTGTCGGTGGTACGATAGAGGGGTCATGGGTCAGGCAGGTTTCGTTGGAGCAGCACCGGTCCACCCGAATGGAAGCACGAGGCCAGGAGCTCCATAGTGTGGGTAAAGTGCGCAACCTCTGCAGAGTGTATGAATCTATTCGAATAGCCGCGTCCACGGTATTGGATAGTCCGTACTAGGCCACTGAATGGTCAACCACAATAATGATAATAATGATGGAAGAACTTGTCTTATGTTCGAACGTGCTCAGTGGATTATGAGCGTTCCGTGGGTTGTGGGACAACCCAGACGAGAGTAAGTTGGTAACAGAAAGCAACCTAGTATTTAACATGTTAATTGCCATGCTATTGTTTGTTGCATTGCAATGGTTGCCGTGAGCTTGCGAGTACATTCCAAGTACTCACCTGGTGTATCATGCCAGATGCAGGAGAAGCCGAGGACGGAGGTCCCGAAGGTTCGTGCTACGCTAACTAGGCCGTGTCCCAACAGTGTCCCTGTGGATGGAGTTTTCCGCGCTATGTTCTGCTACGCCGTAGTTCTACCCAGTAGTATAGAGGCCCTGCTATGTTCCATAAATAATGTAGATATTGTCATAGCACGTACAATGCTGTTGGCCTCGCTATCGATGTAAATTATGAGCTTGTACTCGAGATGTATCAATAAAGTTCAGTTCTGTTCTGTTCCAAGTTGTTGTGTGTTTCCAGAAGACATGATCTCTGGGTTGGACACACTGGGTAAACCGGTCCTCTGAGCCGGGGTGCCACAACGCTTGGTATCAGAGCCGCGCTGACTGTAGGACACCCTAGTTAACCCTGCGCTAGAACAGCGATTAGTTTAGAGCCTTGGGTCATGTCTTGCTTGTTGCATCTGTTTGTTGCATGGCATGCATATACTTTTTATTGTGCTAACCGCTGGTTTGATGAGTGTAGATGGCACCAATTCCGTACCACTACCACCATGAGCCGGCACCGTTCACTTTTCCAGTACTGCTTCGTAATGTCAGGCTTCGGGTGTACCCCAACGGCGAAGACCCAGTGTACCAGGTGTTCCGAGAGAAGCTTGCTAGTTCAGTATACGAGTATCACGCAGAAGCCTTTCTCACTGCGAGTTCAGATATTGGCAGCTACTCCCGTTCTTCCAAGGGCGGAACTGCTTCTACTCCGGAGTTGGCGATCCAGTTTGCTGCGATGGAGGCTCTCACTGACTTGCGCTTCCACGAGGTCGAGATGCAGACTCATCCAGGTTTCTTTCACTACCCCACCCTGTCGCCTGCGATAGGGCGAGTCCTTTTCGCACCTGTTGACCCGGCGAGTGATCGTGCTACTGGTGTTTTATCTCGTTATCTGAACGCCAGTTACCGTATGATCACTTCACTAGCTGAGGAGCTAACTCATGCCCGAGAGGCACTTGCAGCTGTTGCGGCAGCACAGTCTCCTCCTCCACCTCCGTTTTCACCCGTGTACACTCCACCCGTTCCACCTTCTGAGACTCCTTCTAGTTCGTTCGGACCGCCAGGCTTTTCGTCTGGTAGCCGACGTGAGACCCCGGCAGAGTGGGCCTCACTCCTAGCTACTCCAGCTGCTCCGATGCTGCGGCGTCGTGCTTCTTCTCCTTCAGAGGGGGAACCATCCCGTCAGCGTCATCGTGTTTCCTTTGATCCGAAGGCCGAGATTCACATCATCAGCTCAGATTCCGAGGCAGGATCAGACGACGAGGAGTCTTCAGTTTGCCAGTGTTCGTGCCACCCGCGCCACTAGAGTGGAGGCTTGAGTTTCCGTGCATGCATCATAGCATCCCTGCATATGTCAACTGCCGTATGAGCAGTCTAGTCATGATAATTCCCCTACTAGCTTGTCATGTATGATGTTGGGTTGCCATGTATAATTATGTTGTTCGCTTTATTCTCTCTTTTTATTTGGCTTCTTTTCTGGTGTCATACTAGCTTTCCCCTTATGGATGTTGCTCATCGATTCGGTATTTTGCAATGGGAAGAAATTTAGGATGAAGAGGTGTAGTAATCAAGGCGGCGATGGAACTCCTGTTCGTCGATCCACTAGACAAGCAGGACAGCCACCAGAAGATTTTCCACCTCCACCACCATAGTCACCTACCACTGATTAGATTATGAGAATGTTTGAAGAGAAAAGAAATGAAGATCTCATGGAATTTCTGAAAAGCATGCAGACTATGGTGGGTCAGAATAACAACAATGGGACACACTCTAAATTGTATGATTTTCAGCGTACCAAGCCACCCAGTTTTGGTCAAGCTGTGGATCCTATGGAAGCTGATGACTGGCTGAGGACCATGGAAAAGAAGTTGGACATTGCCCGCTGTGATGAGTCAGACAAGGTTCCTTTTGTTACTCACTACCTGGAGGGACCGGCAGCCATATGTTGGGACAATACAAAAATAATGTGGCCTTCTGGAGAAGATATTTCTTGGGAGAATTTCAAAGAGGTATTCCGCAAGTATCATATTCCTACTGGCATAATGAAGGTGAAGCATAGGGAATTTTTGGCACTTACTCAAGGGAATATGTCAGTGGGTGAGTATCTGAACAAATTTAATAATCTGGCACGGTACTCTACCCACGACGTGTCCACAGAAGCAAGGAAGATTGACCGATTCCTAGGAGGGCTGAATCATACCCTCCGCTGTCAGCTCTGTATGCTTGACTTTCCTGACTTCCAGACTTTGGTGAACAAGGCATTTATAGATGAACGAGAGCATAAGTCAGGATATGATGATTGCAAGCGGAAGTTTGAACCCAAGAAGGACAACCGTGAGAAGTTTGCGCAGAAGCCACACATTTGGCAATCTGGGCCGTTTGAATACAAGCCTGCCTTTAACAATGGTAACAACAACAATAAGCCAGCCAGCCAGGACAAGACCTTCGGCAAACAGCCAGTGCTGGAGGACTGCCGCCGCAACAACACATGCTTTACTTGTGGCCAGAGCGGGCATTACTCCAAACAGTGCCCCGCAAGAAATGGGAAGCCACCATCCGACTTCAAGCCACAAGTCAACAGTGTTGGACGCCACCCCAATCCGAACTTCTACCGCGGCCAAGTCCATCATATCTCCGCTGAAGAAGCCCGCGAAGCGCCAGATGTGGTCCTTGGTATGTTTTCTGTTAACAACATACCTGCAATAATTTTATTTGATTCTGGGGCTTCTCATTCATTTATTTCGCGGAGTTTTGCCACCTTGCACAAATTTTCTCCTTCTCTTTTGGACAAAATCATGGTGGTACAGTCCCCTGGCTCCATGCTCAGAACAAATGTGATATACAAGGATCTGGAAATCTTGATACACGAAGTTAAGTTTCCAGCTACTCTTGTTGCCATTGAATCCCTTGGACTGGATATATTACTGGGGCACTACTGGAGAAACGGCCTTTAGTCCCGGTTGGGAAGTGCCTTTAGTCCCGGTTCACCAATCGGGACTAATAAATCGGGACTAAAGGCCCCCAGCCTTTAGTCCCGGTTGGCCACGACCCGGGACTAAATCCCTGCAACGTGGTCGGCAGCACGCGACGGGGGCTGGGGACCTTTAGTCCCGGTTGGCCACGACCCGGGACTAAATCCCTGCAACGTGGTCGGCAGCACGCGACGGGGGCTGGGGACCTTTAGTCCCGGTTGGTGACACCAATCGGGACTAAATCCCTGCCACTTTTGTCCCGGTTGGTGACACCAACCGGGACTAAAGGTTTAGGGGTTTAGGGTTTTTTGTTTATTTTTCCTTTTCATTTTGTGTTTTCCATTTAATTCTTTTTCATTTCAATCATATTTTACGCTACTACATACTGTACACATTATGCATATATAATAGAATTTCTCATAGAACCAATCATATATCATAGAATTTCCCGTACGACCATGCATACACATATATATATACAATTTCGTATATACAATTTCTCCTACAATTTGCAGATCATTACATGCAGGCATTAGGTGAAATGGTATTCTCCGTCGGGAGATATGACCTGCTCAACCAAAAATCCTGCCATTTCCTCTTGAAGTGCTCGTATGCGGTCCTTTGGTAGGAGCTTATCCCGCATCTCCAACATCTTTAAAGAAGGAGATCAATATGAATATATTAGTTGTGTGTATATATATTAGATCATGATTAAAAAAATTGTGAATAGTGTTTACATACCCAAAGATATCTTTCATCTTTGGACTTTTCGGTAATAGAGCGAATGTTCTCGCAAACGTAGTATTCACATACATTTGTCCCCTTTTCCTGCATCATACACTTTACGAGAATAGAATTCAATCAGATAAGAATCGAGCATGATAATGGTATTGAAACTAGAATTAAAGAGATGCGCGGACGTAGCTAGTACTACTTAATTACCTTGGACCGTCGCCATTTCAGTTGTGGTTCCCATTCACCGACAACCTCTTTGATGAACTTTTTCCAAACCCTGCCCGGCAAAGAAAATGAATAAAGGAGTTATTAATTACTTGATATCAGGAAATGAACTAAAGAGATCGACATAGTGCGATAATGATTGAAATTACCTGTCGAGCATCAACTTCAGGCTCCTGTATTCTTCATGGTCTTTACCTAGTGAGTCCAGTACTTCAACAATTCCCTCGTCAACTCTAATGATTAGCAGGATCCAGTGGAATCTGCGCACACGTTTGTATAAGCGGCATGCATAACTCATCAACTACACTTAACATCGAGTAAGCAAAAATAGAATTTGTAGTACAAGACAGTAACACTCACCTGAAGTTGTAAGGTAAAAGTATTTCTGCTCTGCTATTTAGTTCCTTCAAAAACATTAGCAAGCTATTCTCTGTGTCTTGTGGGTGGTTATTTAACACAGCTTCATTAACGGTATTTGGGTCAATGAACCCAATGCCATAGACTCTATCTCTTTTCATTTCATAAATCTTCATTCTGCATATATAATACCACACAAAAGAATATAGTGAGGATAATTATAGGCAATGAACGAGCTGAGCTAGAGACTTAAATTACAGAAAGAAATCACTTACAGACAATAGCAACTGACGAGAGATTTGTCGAGTGCGTCTTGATTGAATAACTGAAAAATTTCTGGAAATTCAGTCCACACATCATTTCCATGGTAGTAATGCTCTGGCTTGACTTTCACCATGAGGCTCTCTCGCCCGGCCTTTACTTCTCTCAGGTACCAGTTATGCAATCTGCGCATTTGCGTTGGTAGAAGGTCCACCTCGTCAGGCCTGAGCAGAGGGTTCCCGCGTACATATTTCCATGCTGCTTCCTTCGGATCCGTCGTGGGGAGTTCCTCGATGCCTAGGAGTTGTTCAATAGTGATACCCATCTCTCTAGCCGCCATCTCTGTATCAGCGTCGGTTACCGCCTTATCGGTACTCACCTTTAGCGGGGGGATCGATTGCACTGCCTGTTCTCCGAGCTGGGGAACAGTTTTCCCGCTTTTATTACTACCTGTAAGGCTCAACTGCTGTTTTTGTTGTTGATGATATGACTTGCTAATAGAGCGTTCATAGTCTGATCGCCCTTTCTCCACAGCCGGTTTAGCAAGATCCACAAAGTGTTGTACGACTTCCTCAGGTATTTTCTCCTTCGGCGGCGGGGGCGGTTTCGGTGCAAAATGGGCCTTCACTTTGGCAGCCACGACCCGTTTGTTTTCCTCCTCAGTCATCTCATAAGCTAACTTCTTTTTGGCAGGAGGCTCGGGTTTCTTCTTTGGTGCTCTCTTCCGCTTTGGAGTCGGCCCACGCGGCGGAGATTGATATCGCGTACTCGCGCTGGGCTCCGTCTCGAGGTGGGGTGGATTCGGCTGACGCGGCGGAGATCGATATGGTGGCAGACTCGCGCTGCGCTCCGTCTCGAGGTGGGTTGGAGTCGGCTGATGCGGCGGACTTGGAGGAGGAGTCGGTGCCCTTGGCGTCGAGTTTGGAAAGACGATGCAATCCTTTCTCCATACAATGATACCACGTATGGCTTCTCCCAGTGTCTGCTCCCCTTGACCTCCAGGAAAGTCAATCTCTAGTGAGTCATATGCCGACAGAACTTCATCCACCCCGACACGAGCATAGCCAGGTGGAATCGGATTGCCGTGGAAGGTTGCTTCAGGGGGATTTGGTAAAGCATAGCCGTCCGCCACCTTCATGGATATGTTCTTCACTTTCATGTGTAGCTCGCAACTTGTCGTCTCTTCGATATCATCCACGGGGTAGCGAACCAGCAGTGCATCATCGGCCGGGACCCCAGTGGAACCCACGCTGCTTTTCGGCATAGATGGGAAGGTGGTATCCAATGCTGGATCTGCTTGCTGCTGCCGCTGAGACGCCCTTTCCTGGCTAAGTGTGTCGATCTGCTCCTGCTGCCGCATGAAAGCCCGTTCCAACTCCGCGTGCTTTGGTTCTACCTGTTGAAGCCGGTCCGCATCCTGTTTCTTCTTGTCTTCCTCCTGCTTCTTCTTTCTCGCACGGCTTCTGTAACTGACGTTCTAGTCCGCAAACCCCTCAACCCACGGAACAACGCCTTTGCCTCGTGTTCGTCCCGGGTGTTCAGGATTCCCGAGGGCGCATGTAAGCTCGTCGTTCTCTCTCTCGGGCTGGAACGCCCCCGTTCGAGCCGCTTCTGTTGCGTTAAGTAAAGCGTTCGAGGCTTCTTTAAGACTTACCTGCACCATAATCTCCCCTGTCTTTGGGTCCAACTTTCCCCCATGCTCATAAAACCAAGTCCTGCACCTGTCGGGCCAAATCAATGTTTTTGGAGTGACCCCTGCAGCAATCATCTTTTCCTCAGATTCATCCCACTTAGGCCGACCAGTCTTGTAGCCACCTGGCCCCAGAACATGGTGAAACTGTTTCTTCTCAGCATTGATCTTGTTTATGCTCGACCGTTCCTTAGCTGCTTCCGATTCCTTGAACTCCACAAATAAGTCCCAGTGATCTTTTGCCTTCTCCAGTGCTCCAGTGAATTCTGGAGTCTGCTTTCCTGCTTCGACATAGCAGGCCCATAATCTTTTCTTGTGGTTGCGGAATGGTGTGGCCATCTTCTGAAGAGCACTCTTCTTGACTTTCTCCCGTTCTGCATCTGTTAAATGCTCTGGTAGGGTGAAATGTTACATGAGCGTTTCCCAAAGCAGATATTTTGCTCTTTCATCGACAAAACTAACTCCTCGATCTCCCTTTGGCTTATTCCATTCTTGAACGGAGATCGGTATTTGGTCCCTGACAATAACTCCGCACTGACGAGTAAATTTGTCCGCATTATTTTTAGGAGCAAGAGGTTGACCATTTGGTTTGATCTCATCGATGTTGTACTTTATGCCAGCCTGCAACTTTTTGGCCGGGCCTCGTACTGCCCTGCTTGTAGAAGATTTGCTCGATCCGGAGGGCTAAAAGAAGAAAGATTCGTTAATATATATATATATATATATGCAAATCAATTAATACATGTAATGATCACCAGAGGCCTTATATATACCTCGCCGGTGTTTGTTAATTGAAGATCATTTCCTTCGCCATTATTGTTTGTGTGGCCTTCGTCTGTTGGTTCTTCCTCAAATATTCCCTCACCGGACTCGTTCAGATATTGTGAGCCGTCATCTTCAGGTTCACCCTCTGGGTTTCGGATCATGTCGAACATGATATGCTCTTGATCATGGTCGTCGTCTCTGCCGCTAGCGTCCATAGCTTAACTAATCCAGAAGAAAGATAAAACAATTTAGTATTCAAATTAGAATGCATCTCGAATAATATCACTAATACATCTCGAATAATCCAGTTAATGCATCATCGAATATTATCGAATATATTCTCGAATACATCTCGAATATTATCACTAATACATCTCGAATAATCCAGTTAATGCATCATCGAATATTATCGAATATAATCTCGAATACATCTCGAGTATTATCACTAATACATCTTGAATATTATCATATAACATCACTAGCTAATACAGATCGAATACTATCGAATAATCTAGTTGACTCGCGGTTCCTGAGGCGCGGGCGGTGGACACCCAAAGAGAAGGAACCATCACAGGATCATAGCTTGGGTGAGATCCCTGAAGAACCTGCCACGTATTGGAGAACCTGATGTCCAACGCAACCATGTAGCGACGGACGTGCTCGTCCTCCTCCCTGACATGGCGACATACCACCTCCTCGGGGGCTGGCTGCCTCTGCACCGATAGTGGCCCATGCGACCGCCACCAAAGAAGCTCCGGGTCGACGATGGGAGCCCGGTTCCTCACCAAGCTGCGCGCCCCGGAAGGTAGCACCTCCCAGTGCCAGCCCGGCGGAGCCCAGTCCCGGACATGGCGCCTCTCAAGCAGGTTGTCGCCACCGAGTCGATGATGAGGATGCGGGCCGGGCATCGTCGACGCCAAAAATGTTTCTATGCAAATTTAACATTTTTTAAATGCTTGATTATGATTTTCGTAATTCTTGTTCACTTGATTTTGAAAATACATGACAAACTTTTGCAAATACAACATTAAGATATTAACATTTTCCAAATAAGATATTAACATGTTTTTGATCAATATTTTTAAGATACAACATAAAAAAAATTTAAATACGTGGTCAACTTTTTTCTATGCAACTTTTTTCTATGCAAATTCCACCGTTCATCTACATACATACATACATTGTATACATACATACATATACTAAGCATCTACAACATCTAGTGAAAAAAACAATCTATGAAAAAAAGATGAACAAAATTAAGGAGGGAGCTAGGTAGGCTCACCGGCCGGTATCGTCGTGGCGGAGGAAGGCGGGGAGGACGCCGGAGACGGAGGAGGACGCCGGAGGCGGGGAGGAGCGGCGCCGGCGTGGGCTAGCTCGGGGCGCCGCGGCGGCTTGTGGAGGAGCGGTCGTCGATCGCGAGGCGGGCGCGCGCGGAGGAGCGGCGGCAGCGGGCAGCGTTGCGGCGCCGGCGCGGGCTCGGGCGACGCTTGGGAGCAGAGCGGCCGGACGGCGACGTCGAGGTCCGGCAGCCTGGCGGCGTCGATCGGGGTCTTCGGCGCCGTCGGGGGAAATAGATGAGTTTATAAATTTTGCTAAGTGCTGCATATATACAGATACCTTTAGTCCCGGTTGGTGGCTCCAACCGGGACTAAAGGCCCCCCTTTAGTCCCGGTGCGAGCCACCAACCGGGACTAAAGGTGAATTTCACCAGGCCGAGCGGCGGGAAGCCCAGGCCTTTAGTCCCGGTTGGTGGCTCGCAACGGGACTAAAGGGAGGCCTTTAGTCCCGGTTTGTGGCTCCAACCGGGACTAAAGGGGTGGTCCTGGCGTGGTGGAAGTTTAGTCCCACCTCGCCAAGCGAGAGGCACTCGCACCTGTTTATAAGCCCCGCTGCGATATCCGTCTCGAGCTCCTCTCTAAAGCAGGCAATGCATGGCTAACGTTCCTCTCTGCCCTGTTGGGCCTACTAGCCCTACGGGCCTGCATCCTGGCCCATATATAGTTGGGTTTCTAATCGTATGCAGGCCGTGGTGGCCTAGTAGCCGGGCTTTTTTTATTTTTTATTATGTCAACTTTTTAGACCCGGTTGGTGGATCCAACTGGGACTAAAGGTCTTTTCCAGTTTTTTTTGTTTTTTGCTTCTTTTTTTTCTTTTGTTTCTACTTACAGCCAAATATTTAGAGTTTTTGAGTGAATATTTTTGGTTTAGGTCACAAAAATTATAAACTTTCTGTTAGTGCCAGTAGTTTTCAAATTTGAATAGTTTAAATTTGAATTCTTTGAAATTTGTGTGAATCACTAGTTTGTGAATAACTTTACTTTAAAAAAAGATTTTTGAGTGATTCTTTTTCCTGCTGTTTAATATTAGTGTGTTTTATCAGTATGGTCAATTTGGTAATTTTTAGGTTATTTTAAATAGGTGTTTTAATCAAAAACAGATTTTGTTTAGCTCTTTTAGTTTTATAGCTCAAAAAAATCATTAAATGCATGAAAAATAGCGAATGAAGTCAGAAAGGGTTGAAAATTGATGATGCATGTTGAATGCACAAAAAGTCTGGAGTTAAAATAAGTTTAAAAAATATGAAATGCCTTTGTAACAGATGAGTTTTCGTCCGAAACCCTGATACTTCGAAAGAGATTGTCCAGTTTGTACACGAAGTGCATCCAGTTTTTTCTGTAACCATCTCAACTTTTTAGCACATGCTATGTGGGTGAAATGATGATACCATGCCAAGTTTCAACCTTTTCAAAGTTCATTTGTAGTGCTTTTCAATTTCAGGGTCATTTAGCTCAAAAAAATCAATAAATGCATGAAAAATAGCAAATGAAGTCAGAAAGGGTTGAAATTGATGATGTGGCTTTGAATGGTGCCTATTGAACGCACAAAAAGTCTGGAGTTAAAATAAGTTTAAAAAAATGAAATGCCTTTGTAAGAGATGAGTTTTCGTCCGAAACCCTGATACTTCGAAAGAGATTGTCCAATTTGTACACGAAGTGCATCCAGTTTTTGCCGTATCCCTCTCAACTTTTTAGCACATGCTATGTGGGTGAAATGATGATACCATGCCAAGTTTCAACTTTTTCAGAGTTCATTTGTAGTGCTTTTCAATTTCAGGGTCATTTAGCTCAAAAAATCAATAAATGCATGATAAATAGCGTTCCTTCACGTTTGAAATGCCAAAACACATATATACCCTAACTATTACAAAGATTCCCTCCGGTTTGTTTGAAGTGGGACTTTCCAGATAAGTCCGGAAACTCGCTAGAGAAGAAAGTGATGACGGTGAAGCCGGTCACATCCCAGAGTGGGATCTTGGGGTATAAAAAAATTTCTTGGCGTGTGTCCCTTTGCGCCGTAACCATGGACAATCTTCATCATTTAACAGGATGCTTGGGTCAGTCTTCACTGTGAAGGGAGCAATTTCATGAAACTTTTCATAATCTTCTCACATGTCTGTCTTGTCCTCCACTCCCACGATGTTTCTTTTCCCTGAAAGAACTATGTGGAGCTTTGGTTCATCGTATGATGTATTCGCTTCCTTATCTTTTCTTTTTCTCGGCTTGGTAGACATGTCTTTCACATAGAAAACCTGCGCCACATCATTGGCTAGGACGAATGGTTCGTCTGTGTACCCAAGATTGTTGAGATCCACTGTTGTCATTCCGTACCGCGGGTCACCCTTTACCCCGCCTCCAGTCAGATTGACCCATTTGCACCGAAACAAAGGGACCTTCAAATCACGTCCATAGTCAAGTTCCCATATCTCTTCTATGTAACCATAATATGTGTCCTTTGACCTATTGGTGTTTGCTGCATCAAAGCGGACACCACTGTTTTGGTTGGTGCTCTTTTTATCTTGGGCGATTGTGTAAAATGTATTCCCATTTATCTCGTACCCTTTGAAAGTCGATATAGTCGAAGATGGTGACTTGGCCAGCAAGTACAGCTCATGTCCAATAGTGTCGTCATGCATGAGACGTGTTTGCAACCAACCGCCGAATGATGCCATGTGTGTATGTTTGATCCAGGGCTCAGACTGCTCCGGGTTCTTGGAGCGTACACTATCCAGGTGTTGCTCGATATACGGAGCCACCAAGCTGGAATTTTGTAGAACTGTGTAGTGTGCTTGCGCCCAAGAATGCCCGTCCATACATATTACTGAATCCTTTCCTAGTGTGCCTTTCCACCCAGTATGCCCTCATGCCGCGATTCGGGAACACCAATCGGCTTAAGGTCAGGAATAAAGTCAACAAAAAACTCAATGACCTCCTCTGTTTCATGGCCCTTGGAGATACTTCCTTCTGGCCTAGCACGGTTATGAACATATTTCTTTAAGACGCCCATGAACCTCTCAAAGGGGAACATATTGTGTAGAAATACAGGACCCAGAATGGCAATCTCGTCGACTAGGTGAACTAGGACGTGCGTCATGATATTGAAGAAGGATGGTGGGAACACCAACTCGAAACTGACAAGACATTGCACCAAATCATTCTGTAACCTTGGTAGGATTTCTGGATCAATTACCTTCTGAGAGATTGCATTGAGGAATGCACATAGCTTCACAATGGCTAATCGAACGTTGTCCGGTAGAAGCCCCCTCAATGCAACCGAAAGCAATTGCGTCATAATCACGTGGCAGTCATGAGACTTTAGGTTCTGGAACTTTTTCTCTGCCATATTTATTATTCCCTTTATATTCGACGAGAAGCCAGACGGGACCTTCATACTGAGCAGGCATTCAAAGAAGATTTCCTTCTCTTCTTTGGTAAGAGCGTAGCTGGCAGGACTTTGATACTGCTTTGGATGCATGCCGTCTTTTCCGTGCATACGTTGCTAGTTCTCCCGTGCCTCCGGTGTATCTTTTGTCTTCCCATACATGCCCAAGAAGCGTAGTAGGTTCACGCAAAGATTCTTCGTCACGTGCATCACGTCGATTGTAGAGCGGACCTCTAGGTCTTTCCAATAGGGTAGGTCCCAAAATATAGATTTCTTCTTCCACATGGGTGCGTGTCCGTCAGCGTCATTCGGAACAGATTGTCCGCCAGGACCCTTTCCAAAGATTACTTTTAAATCCTTGACCATATCAAGTATATCATCACCAGTACTGTGGCGAGGCTTTTTCCGGTGATCTGCCTCACCTTTGAAATGCTTGCCTTTCTTTCTTAAGAGATGCTTGATCGGTAGAAATCGACGATGTCCCAGGTACACATTCTTCTTACATTTATCCAAATGTATACTTTGGGTATCATCTAAACAGTGCGTGCATGCGTGGTATCCCTTGTTTGTCTGTCCGGAAAGGTTACTAAGAGTAGGCCAATCATTGATGGTTACAAACAGCAACGCTCGTAGGTCAAATTCCTGCTGTTTGTGCTCATCCCACACACGTACACCTTTTATGTCCCACAGCTGTAAAAGTTCTTCAACTAATGGCCTTAGGTACACATCAATGTCGTTGCCGGGTTGCTTGGGGCCTTGGATGAGCACTGGCATCATAATGAACTTCCGCTTCATGCACAACCAAGGAGGAAGGTTATAGATACATAGAGTCACAGGCCAGGTGCTATGATTGCTGCTCTGCTCCCCAAAAGGATTAATGCCATATGCACTTATACCAAACCATAAGTTCCTTGCGTCACCTGCAAACTCCGTCAGCGGGTACTCTCAACTTCCAGTCTTTCTTACGGTCTTCTTTGTGCCATCGCAACAACTTGGCATGCTCTTTGTTTTAGAAAAAACGTTTCAACCGTGGTATTATAGGAGCATACCACATCACCTTGGCAGGAATCCTCTTCCTGGGGCACTCGCCCTCAACATCATCACCAGGGTCATCGCGGCTGGTCTTATAGCGCAATGCACCGCATACCGGGCATGCATTCAAATTCTCGTACTCCTCACCGCGGTAGAGCATGCAGTCATTAGGGCATACATGTATCTTCTGCACCTCTAATCCTATAGGGCAGACAGCCTTCTTTGCTTCGTACGTACTGTCGGGCAATTCGTTGTCCTTTGGAAGCTTCTTCTTCATTATTTTCAGCAACTTTTGAAATCCCTTGTCAGATACACCATTCTCTGCCTTCCATTGCAGCAATTCCAGTGTGGTACACAGCTTTTTCTTGTCATCTTCGCAATTTGGGTACATCAATTTTTTGTGATCCTCTAACATGCGCTGCAACTTCAACTTCTCCTTTTCACTTTCGCAGTTTCTCTTTGCATCAGCAATGGCCCGACCAAGATCATCAGCGGGCTCATCTGATGCCTCTTCTTCAGCTTCTTCTTCTTCATTCTCTTCCCCCATTGTAGTACCATCGTATTCAGGGAACTCATGATAGTTGTCATCATCCTCTTCTTCTTCATTCTCTTCCATTAGAACCCCTCTTTCTCCGTGCTTGGTCCAACAGTTATAGCCGGACATGAAACCTGACGTAAACAGGTGGACGTGAATGACTTTTGAGCTAGAGTAATTCCTATCATTCTTACAGACACCACATGGACAACACATAAAACCATTCCGATTGTTTGCCTCAGCCGCACGCAGAAAACTATGCACGCCATTAAAGAACTGGGGAGAGCGTCGGTCATCGTACATCCATTGCCGACTCATCTTCATTACACAACACCGAAAAGACCAAATTAATACAAGTTCATACATAAAGTTCATACACACTTATTCTCATAAAACAACATAAAACTATCTAGCTAAAGCATTTAAATGCAACAACAAATGCGATAAAAATCGAAACTAAGGTAATAATTGATCCAACAGCATAATGATACCAAGCGTCTTTATTAACGGCATATTTTCTAATCTTTCTAATCTTCAAGCGCATTGCATCCATCTTGATCTTGTGATCATCGACGACATCGGCAACATACAACTCCAATTTCATCTTCTCTTCTCCAATTCTTTTCAATTTTTCTTTCAAATACTCATTTTCTTTTTCAACTAAATTTAACTTCTCGACAAGAGGGTCGGTTGCAATTTCCGGTTCACATACCTCCTAGATAAAAATATCTATGTCAACTTGATGGGCATAATTGTCATAAACACGAAATGCAACAAATAGTTATAAAAGAGAATATACCACATCCGAATCATAAACCGGACGAGGGCCGACGGGGACGGATATCAAAGTCATGGCACTATGTATAACAAACAATCATACAAGTAAGAAAATTATACAAGTAACTATCTAAATCATACAAATAAGATTTTTTTATATAAAAAAGATAAGAACAAGAGGCTCACCAAGGTGGTGCCGGTGACGGGACGGTGCGGGCGATCGACGGTGGTTAGGACGGGGACGGGAAGGCACTAAGTAAACCACACCTACACATATGCAAACTAAGAAGTTAATTTGAGCTCAAATTGCATATAAATCAAATAAACTCCCACATAATTACTCCGAAACTAAAACCCACAAATCACTATACTTATAGAGCATTGCACGAGCTAATCTAGCAATGAGAGATGAAAGGACAAAGTTGCTAACCTTTGTGAACACTTGGATAGATGGGGTGCCTTCAAATCTTGACAAATCTTTGGCAAAAATGGAGGATGAGCTCGAGCAAGGGGAAGAACAGAGGAGAGAAAAGGGAAAACAGAGAGACTGGGCTCGGGTTGGACAAAGGGTTTATATAGGGACGTCTTTAGTCCCGGTTGGTTATACAAACCGGGACTAAAGGTCCACCTCTAGTCCCGGTTTGTGATAAAAACCGGGACTAAAGGGGCTCGTGGGGGCCCTGTTGGAAATATGCCCTAGAGGCAATAATAAATTGGTTATTATTATATTTCCTTGTTCATGATAATCGTTTATTATCCATGCTATAATTGTATTGATTGGAAACTCAAATACATGTGTGGGTACATAGACAACACTGTGTCCCTAGTAAGCCTCTAGTTGACTAGCTTGTTGATCAAAGATGGTTAAGGTTTCCTAGCCATGGACATGAGATGTCATTTGATAACGGGATCACATCATTAGGAGAATGATGTGATGGACAAGACCCAAACTATAAACGTAGCATTTGATCGTGTCAGTTTATTGCTATTGTTTTCTGCATGTCAAGTATCTGTTCCTTTGACCATGAGATCATGCAACTTACTGACACCGGAGGAATACCTTGTGTGTATCAAACATCGCAACGTAACTGGGTGACTATAAAGGTGCTCTACAGGTATCTCCGAGGGTGTCTGTTGGGTTGGCATGGATCAAGACTGGGATTTGTTACTCCGTATGACGGAGAGGTATCTCAGGGCCCACTCGGTAATACAACATCACGATGAGCCTTGCAAGCAATGTGACTAAAGTGTTAGCCACGAGATCTTGTATTACGGAACGAGTAAAGAGACTTGCCGGTAACGAGATTGAACTAGGTATAGAGATACCGACGATCGAATCTCGGGCAAGTAACATACCGAAGAACAAAGGGAACAGCATACGGGATTAACTGAATCCTTGACATAGAGGTTCGACCGATAAAGATCTTCGTAGAATATGTAGGAGCCAATATGGGCATCCAGGTCCCGCTATTGGTTATTGGCCGTAGAGGTGTCTCGGTCATGTCTACATAGTTCTCGAACCCGCAGGGTCTACACACTTAACGTTTGGTGACGATTAGTATAATTGAGTTATTATGTTGGTGACCGAAAGTTGTTCGGAGTCCCGGATAAGATCCCGGACATGACGAGGATCTCCGGAAGAGTCCGGAGGTAAAGATTGATATATGTGATAATAGTGTTTTGATCTCTGGAAGGGTTCCGGAGTTCACCGGAAGGGGTTCCGGATGTTTACCGAAGTGTTCGGGTGCAGCAATACTTTATATGAGCCAAAGGGATAAAGCCCCCAAGGTATTGGAAAGTGCAAAAGTAGTTTTGCTGCCGCGTAAGCGGTACTACCGCTTGGTGAAGCGGTACTACCGCCCGAGCGGTACTACCGCTTGTGTGAAGCGGTACTACCGCCCAAGCGGTACTACCGCTTGTGTGAAGCGGTACTACCGCTTGTGCGCGGCTGTGCACGATTCGGCAGGGTCCGAATTGGACTCTTTTCCTGCGGGCCAAACCGACCTTGTGCGGGCAAAACCGACCCGGAGGAGGCTTTTACTCCAAGTTTAGACCCCAAGGCTCAACATATAAATAGAGGGGCAGGGCTAGCACACGGGACACATCAGGATTTCCCAAGCCGTGTGCCGGCAACCCTAGCCCTCTAGTTCCTCCGTCATAATCTCCGTAGTGCTTGGCGAAGCCCTGCAGAGATTGTTCCTCACCACCATCACCACGCCGTCGTGCTGCTGGAACTCAACCACTACTTCACCATCGCTCGCTGGATCGAGGAGGTGAAGGCGTCATCAAGCCGTACGTGTGTTGAACGCGGAGGTGCCGTCCGTTCGGCACTAGATCGGAAGGATCGTGATTGGATCGCGGGACGCTCGGCGATTTGGATCGCGAAGACGTTCGACTACATCAACCGCGTTTATTAACGCTTCCGCTTAGCGATCTACAAGGGTATGTAGATTCACTCTCCCTCTCGTAGATGCTCATCACCATGGATAGATCTTATGTGTGCGTAGGAAAATTTTTGTTTCCCATGCAACGTTCCCCAACAGTGGTATCAGAGCTAGGTCTATGCGTAGATGAGATCTCGAGTAGAACACAAACGAGTTGTGGGCGTGGGTGTATACATATTGCTTGCCGTTACTAGTTGATACTTGATTCAGCGGCATTGTGAGATGAAGCGGCCCGGACCGACATTACGCGTACGCTTACGCGAGACTGGTTTTACCGCTGCGTGCACTTGTTGCATAAAGGTGACTGGCGGGTGTCTGTCTCTCTCACTTTAGTTGAATCGGTTCAATGAAGAGGGTTTTTTTAGAAGATCAAAAAGCAATCACTACACCACGTTGTGGTTTTGCGTAGGTAAGAACGGTTCTTGCAAACCCGTAGCAGCCACGTAAAATTTGCAACAACAATTAGAGGACGTCTAACTTGTTTTTGCAGGGTATGTTGTGATGTGATATGGCCAATTACATGATGAGATATATGTGATGTATGAGATGATCATGTATTGTATAGAATATCACGACTTGCATGTCGATGAGTACGGCAACTGGCAGGAGCCATAGAGTTGTCTTTAATTATTGTATGACCTGCGTGTCAATCATTAAGCGCTATGTAATGCTTTACTTTATCGCTAAACGTTAGCTATAGTCGTGGAAGCAACAGTCGGCGCGACAACCTTATGGCGACACGTTGATGGAGATCAAGATGATGGAGATCATGGTGTCATGCCGGTGACGATGGAGATCATGCCGGTGCTTTGGAGATGGAGATCAAAAGCACAAGTTCATGGCCATATCATGTCACTTATGATTTGCATGTGATGTTAATCCTTTTATGCATCTTATTTTGCTTAGGACGACGGTAGCATTATAAGGTGATCCCTCACTTAAATTTCAAGATAAATTGTGTTCTCCCCAAGTGTGCACCGTTGCGAAAGTTCGTCGTTTCGAGACACGCCGTGATGATCGGGTGTGATAGACTCTACGTTCGCATACAACGGGTGTAAGCCATGTTACACGTGCGGAACACTCGGGTTAAACTTGACGAGCCTAGCATGTACAGACATGGCCTCGGAACACAAGAGACCGAAAGGTCGAACATGAGTCATATAGTAGATATGATCAACATGAAGATGTTCACCATTGAAACCACCTCAACTCACGTGATGATCGGACTTGAGTTGGTGGATTTGGATCATGTTACACTCGAATGATCGGAGGGATGTCAATTTGAGTGGGAGTTTTTAAGTAATATGATTAACTAAACTCATTATCTAAGAACAATAGTCTAAGTTGTCTTTGCTATATTTATGTTGTAGATCATGGCTCGCGCAGTAGCACCCCTGAATTTTAATGCGTTCCTAGAGAAAGCTAAGTTGAAAGATGATGGAAGTAACTTTGTGGACTGGGCCCGTAATCTAAGGATTATCCTTACGGCTTCCCAGAAGGCTTATGTCCTTGATGCACCGCTTGGTGATCCACCCGCTCCAGTTGAGTCTCTAGACGTTGTGAACGCCTGGCAGGCTCGTTCTGATGATTACTCAATAGTTCAATGTGCAATGTTGTATGGCTTAGAACCGGGACTTCAAAGACGTTTTGAACGTCATGGAGCATGTGAGATGTTCCAGGAGTTGAAGTTTATCTTTCAGAAGAATGCCCGAATCGAGAGATATGAGATCTCCGATAAGTTCTATGCTTGCAAGATGGAGGAGAACGGGTCTATCAGTGATCACGTGCTCAGAATGTCTGGGTACTCCACCCGTCTGGCTGAGTTAGGGATGCCCCTTCCGCCAGAGGCTATCACTGACAGAGTTCTTCAATCATTGCCACCTAGCTACAAGAGCTTCGTGTTGAACTATAACATGCACGGGATGAACAAGTCAGTCGCCGAGCTGTTTGCGATGCTGAAAGTCGCTGAGTCTGAAATTCAGAAGGAGCATCAAGTGTTGATGGTCAATAAAACCACTAGTTTCAAGAAAAATGGCAAGGGTAAGAAGGGTAACTCCAAGCAGAGTGGCAAAGCAGTTGCTCCTCTCGTGAAGAAACCTAAGGCTGGACCCAAACCAGAAACTGTGTGTTTTCATTGCAAGGGAACTGGACACTGGAAGCGGAATTGCCCCAAGTATTTGGCTGACAAGAAGGCGGCCAACAACAAACAAGGTATATATGATATACATGTTATTGATGTGTACCTTACCAACTCTCGTTGTAGTGCCTGGGTATTTGATACCGGTGCGGTTGCTCATATTTGCAACTCAAAACAGGAACTGCGGAATAGACGGAGGCTGGCAAAGGACGAAGTGACGATGCGCGTGGGAAATGGTTCCAAGGTTGATGTGATCGCCGTCGGCACGCTCGCTCTTCGATTACCGTCGGGATTAGTGATGAACCTAAATAAGTGTTATTTGGTGCCTGCGTTAAGCATGAACATTATATCTGGATCTTGTTTATTGCGAGACGGTTACTCATTTAAATCAGAGAATAATGGTTGTTCTATTTATATGAGTAATATCTTTTATGGTCATGCACCCAATGTGAGGGGTTTATTCTTGTTGAATCTCGATAGTAATGATACACATGTTCATAACATTGATGCCAAAAGATATAGAATTGATAATGATAATACCACTTTCTTGTGGCACTGCCGTTTAGGTCATATTGGCGTAAAACGCATGAAGAAGCTCCATGCTGATGGACTTTTGGAGTCACTTGATTTTGAATCACTTGACACATGTGAGCCATGCCTCATGGGCAAGATGACTAAAACGCCGTTCTCTGGAATAATGGAACGGGCAAGTGACTTGTTGGAAATCATACATACTGATGTGTGCGGTCCGATGAGTATTGAGGCGCGCGGTGGTTATCGTTACTTTCTCACCTTCACTGATGACTTAAGTAGATATGGGTATATTTACTTAATGAAACTCAAGTCTGAAACATTTGAAAAGTTCAAACAATTTCAGAGTGAAGTTGAGAATCATCGTAACAAGAAGATTAAATTCCTACGATCTGATCGAGGGGGAGAATATCTGAGTTATGAGTTTGGCAGTCACTTAAGACAGTGTGGAATTGTTTCACAATTGACACCGCCTGGAACACCACAGCGTAATGGTGTGTCCGAACGTCGTAATCGAACTTTATTGGATATGGTGCGATCTATGATGTCTCTTGCCGATTTGCCACTATCGTTTTGGGGTTATGCATTAGAGACAGCTGCATTCACTTTAAATAGGGCACCATCGAAATCCGTTGAGACGACGCCATATGAACTTTGGTTTGGCAAGAAGCCAAAGCTGTCGTTTCTTAAAGTTTGGGGATGTGATGCTTATGTCAAAAAGCTTCAGCCTGAAAAGCTGGAACCCAAAGCGGAGAAATGCGTCTTCATAGGATACCCAAAAGAGACAGTTGGGTATACCTTCTATCTCAGATCCGAAGGCAAAATGTTTGTCGCTAAAAACGGAACATTTCTTGAGAAAGAGTTTCTCTCGAAAGAATTGAGTGGGAGGAAGATAGAACTTGATGAGGTTATTGAACCTTTACTTCAACCTGAGAGTAGCGCAGCGCAGAAAGTTGTTTCTGTGGAGCCTACATTAGCTGAAGAGGAAGTTAATGATGATGATCATGAAGCTTTGGATCAAGTTGCTATCGAACCTCGTAGGTCGACAAGGACGCGTACTGCTCCCGAGTGGTACGGCAACCCTGTCTTAGACATCATGTTGTTAGACAACGATGAACCTACGAGCTATGGAGAAGCGATGATGAGCCCGGATTCCAAGAAATGGTTAGAGGCCATGAAATCCGAGATGGGATCCATGTATGAAAACAAAGTATGGACTTTGGAAGTATTACCTGAAGGGCGTAAGGCCATTCAGAACAAATGGATCTTTAAGAGGAAGACGGACGCGGACGGTAATGTCACCGTCTATAAAGCTCGACTTGTGGCAAAGGGTTTTTCACAAGTTCAAGGAGTTGACTACGATGAGACCTTCTCACCCGTAGCGATGCTTAAGTCCGTCAGAATCATGCAAGCATCTCGGAGTTGGAATCTTCGTTTTGATGAGGTGATCAAAGCGTTCGAGTTTATACAAGTTTACGGAGAAGCTTGTATTTACAAGAAAGTGAGTGGGAGCTCTATAGCGTTTCTAATATTATATGTGGATGACATATTGCTGATTGGAAACAATATAGAAATGCTGGAAAGCGTAAAGGAATATTTGAACAAGAGTTTTTCAATGAAGGACCTAGGAGAAGCTGCTTTCATATTAGGCATCAAGATCTATAGAGATAGATCAAGACGCTTAATAGGACTTTCACAAAGCACATACCTTGATAAGATTTTGAAGAAGTTCAAAATGGATCAGTCCAAGAAGGGGTTCTTGCCTGTTTTGCAAGGTGTGAAGTTGAGTAAGACTCAATGCCCAGTGACTGCAGAAGATAGAGAAAAGATGAGTGTCATCCCCTATGCTTCGGCCATAGGCTCTATCATGTATGCAATGCTGTGCACAAGACCCGATGTCAGCCTTGCCATAAGTATGGTCGGAAGGTTTCAAAGTGATCCAGGAATGGAACACTGGACGGCGGTCAAGAATATCCTGAAGTACCTGAAAAGGACTAAGGACATGTTTCTCGTTTATGGAGGTGATCAAGAGCTCGTCGTAAAGGGTTACGTCGATGCAAGCTTTGACACTGATCCGGATGACTCTAAGTCGCAAACCGGATACGTATTTATTCTTAATGGGGGTGCGGTTAGCTGGTGCAGTTCCAAGCAAAGCGTGGTAGCTGATTCTACATGCGAAGCGGAGTACATCGCTGCCTCGGAGGCGGCGAAGGAAGGTGTCTGGATGAAGGAGTTCATGACAGATCTTGGAGTAGTGCCTAGTGCACTTGACCCAATGACTCTGTTTTGTGATAACACTGGTGCCATTGCTCTAGCCAATGAACCAAGATTTCACAAGAGGACCAGACACATAAAACGACGTTTCAATTCCATCCGCGATTACATCAAGGAGGACGACATAAATATTTGCAAAGTACACACGGATCTAAATGTTGCAGATCCGATGACTAAACCTCTTCCAAGGGCTAAACATGAACAACACCAGAACTGCATGGGTGTTCGATTCATTACAATGTAAATCACATAGTGATGTGAACTAGATTATTGACTCTAGTGCAAGTGGGAGACTGTTGGAAATATGCCCTAGAGGCAATAATAAATTGGTTATTATTATATTTCCTTGTTCATGATAATCGTTTATTATCCATGCTATAATTGTGTTGATTGGAAACTCAAATACATGTGTGGGTACATAGACAACACTGTGTCCCTAGTAAGCCTCTAGTTGACTAGCTTGTTGATCAAAGATGGTTAAGGTTTCCTAGCCATGGACATGAGATGTCATTTGATAACGGGATCACATCATTAGGAGAATGATGTGATGGACAAGACCCAAACTATAAACGTAGCATTTGATCGTGTCAGTTTATTGCTATTGTTTTCTGCATGTCAAGTATCTGTTCCTTTGACCATGAGATCATGCAACTTACTGACACCGGAGGAATACCTTGTGTGTATCAAACGTCGCAACGTAACTGGGTGACTATAAAGGTGCTCTACAGGTATCTCCGAGGGTGTCTGTTGGGTTGGCATGGATCAAGACTGGGATTTGTTACTCCGTATGACGGAGAGGTATCTCAGGGCCCACTCGGTAATACAACATCACGATGAGCCTTGCAAGCAATGTGACTAAAGTGTTAGCCACGAGATCTTGTATTACGGAACGAGTAAAGAGACTTGCCGGTAACGAGATTGAACTAGGTATAGAGATACCGACGATCGAATCTCGGGCAAGTAACATACCGAAGAACAAAGGGAACAGCATACGGGATTAACTGAATCCTTGACATAGAGGTTCGACCGATAAAGATCTTCGTAGAATATGTAGGAGCCAATATGGGCATCCAGGTCCCGCTATTGGTTATTGGCCGTAGAGGTGTCTCGGTCATGTCTACATAGTTCTCGAACCCGCAGGGTCTACACACTTAACGTTTGTTGACGATTAGTATAATTGAGTTATTATGTTGGTGACCGAAAGTTGTTCGGAGTCCCGGATAAGATCCCGGACATGACGAGGATCTCCGGAAGAGTCCGGAGGTAAAGATTGATATATGTGATAATAGTGTTTTGATCTCTGGAAGGGTTCCGGAGTTCACCGGAAGGGGTTCCGGATGTTTACCGAAGTGTTCGGGTGCAGCAACACTTTATATGAGCCAAAGGGATAAAGCCCACAAGGTATTGGAAAGTGCAAAAGTAGTTTTGCTGCCGCGTAAGCGGTACTACCGCTTGGTGAAGCGGTACTAGCGCCCGAGCGGTACTACCGCTTGTGTGAAGCGGTACTACCGCCCAAGCGGTACTACCGCTTGTGTGAAGCGGTACTACCGCTTGTGCGCGGCTGTGCACGATTCGGCAGGGTCCGAATTGGACTCTTTTCCTGCGGGCCAAACCGACCTTGTGCGGGCAAAACCGACCCGGAGGAGGCTTTTACTCCAAGTTTAGACCCCAAGGCTCAACATATAAATAGAGGGGCAGGGCTAGCACACGGGACACATCAGGATTTCCCAAGCCGTGTGCCGGCAACCCTAGCCCTCTAGTTCCTCCGTCATAATCTCCGTAGTGCTTGGCGAAGCCCTGCAGAGATTGTTCCTCACCACCATCACCACGCCGTCGTGCTGCTGGAACTCAACCACTACTTCACCATCGCTCGCTGGATCGAGGAGGTGAAGGCGTCATCAAGCCGTACGTGTGTTGAACGCGGAGGTGCCGTCCGTTCGGCACTAGATCGGAAGGATCGTGATTGGATCGCGGGACGCTCGGCGATTTGGATCGCGAAGACGTTCGACTACATCAACCGCGTTTATTAACGCTTCCGCTTAGCGATCTACAAGGGTATGTAGATTCACTCTCCCTCTCGTAGATGCTCATCACCATGGATAGATCTTATGTGTGCGTAGGAAAATTTTTGTTTCCCATGCAACGTTCCCCAACAGGCCCCTGCCTGACACCAGCCTGCCACCACCCCTTTAGTCCCGGTTGGTTATACAAACCGGGACTAAAGGTCCACCTCTAGTCCCGCTTTGTGATACAAACCGGGACTAAAGGGGCTTGTGGGGCCCCAGCCTGACACCAGCCTGCCACCTCCCCTTTAGTCCCGGTTTGTATCACAAACCGGGACTATAGGTAGAAAATGAACCGGGACTAATGATGCCCGTGCCCCCGACCGCTCCTAGCCGTTGGAACCGGGACTAATGGTCACCGTAGTCCCGGGCCGTAATCAAACCGGGACTAAAGGGGCGGACGAAAGGTCTGTTTTCTACTAGTGGGGATGGATTGGTTGGTACCACATCAGGTGTGTATCAACTGTGCCACCAGGAAGGTGACACTGGTTAACCCGGCAGGCCAAACAGTGCAATTCACTGCTAGCAGAATGATGTCAAAGAAAGGAATGGCATTCAAAGCCACAGCTACAGACATAAGTCTGATTCCAGTAGTTAGTGAATTTCCGGACGTATTCCCAGAAGAGTTACCGGGAATGCCACCTGATCGGGAACTAGAGTTTGCTATTGACATTGTTCCCGGGACAGCTCCAATCTACAAGAAGTACTATCGCATGCCTTCCCCAGAGCTGGTGGAATTGAAGAAACAGTTGGATGAATTACTGCAAAAAGGGTATATTCGTCCAAGCACTTCACCTTGGGGATCACCCGTGCTGTTTGTCAAGAAGAAGGATGGCAGCCTGCGAATGTGCGTGGACTATCGCCAGCTGAATGAGGTCACTATTAAAAATAAATATCCGCTTCCCCGCATTGATGATCTGTTTGACCAGTTGACCGGGGCCCGGGTATTTTCCAAGATTGATCTTCGGACGGGGTATCATCAGTTAAAAATCAAAAAAGAGGATATCCCCAAGATAGCCTTCACCACAAGATATGGCCTGTATGAATTTACAGTCATGTCATTTGGGCTGACAAATGCTCCAGCCTATTTTATGAGCATGATGAATAAGCTCTTCATGGACTTCTTGGACAAATTTGTGGTAGTCTTCATTGATGATACTCTTATCTATTCGAAAGATGAAGAGGAGCACGCGCAACATCTCCGTACTGTCCTGGAAAGACTAAGGACCCATCGCTTGTATGCCAAATTCAGTAAATGCGAATTTTGGCTGAGAGGGGTGGGATTTCTGGGACATGTTCTGTCAGCACAAGGTGTGGCTGTCGACCCCAGCAAGGTGACTGCTGTATTAAACTGGAAGACACCAGCCACAGTAACAGAAGTCCGTAGCTTTCTGGGATTGGCAGGCTACTACCGTCGCTTCATTGAAGGCTTCTCAAAGATAGCCAAGCCACTGACAGAATTGCTGAAAAAGAACCACAAATTTGCCTGGACGGAAGAATGTGACAGCAGTTTCATGGAATTAAAGACGAGGCTAACTACAACCCCTGTCTTAGTTCTTCCAGACATCCACAAGAGCTTTGATATATACTGCGATGCTTCCAGGTGTGGAATCGGCTGCGTTCTAATGCAAGAAGGAAAGGCTGTGGCATATGCATCCAGACAGCTACGACCCCATGAAGAGAACTATCCCACCCATGATTTGGAATTGGCAGCCGTGATTCATGCATTAAAGATTTGGAGGCATTATCTCATTGGACAGCGATGTGAAATATACACAGACCACAAGAGTCTCAAGTATATTTTCACTCAACCCGACCTTAATCTCAGGCAAACAAGATGGCTTGAATTGGTCAAGGACTATGACATTGGAATTAATTATCATCCGGGAAAAGCCAATGTGGTCGCCGATGCCCTCAGCAGAAAACAAGGTACCCTAAATGCATTAATGGAGGGAATCCATCCGAGGCTACGAGAAGAGTTTGCCAAGCTGAATTTGGTGCTATGCGGCCCAATCAACCCGGATGCAATGGAAATTACTCCAACACTTATGGAAGAAATTAAGGCAGCTCAGAAATCAGACAAAGACATACAAGAGATCAAGGAGCGCATTCCGCAAGGAAAGGCCAAGTCCTTCCGAATTGATGACCAGGGCACTGTATGGTTTGAGAACCGAATATGTGTGCCTGATCAAGACAGCTTGAGACAGCAAATACTCAGAGAGGCACATGAATCTGCATATTCTATCCATCCGGGAGGAACAAAAATGTACCAGGACTTGCGAGAGACCTTTTGGTGGCCAGGAATGCGAAGGGACATAGCATACTATGTCGCCTGTTGTGACATCTGCAACAGAGTCAAGGCTGAACACCAGAAGCCCGCTGGGCTACTGCAACCTTTACCAGTCCCCCAGTGGAAATGGGATGACATATGCATGGACTTCATTGTTGGACTACCCAAGTCAACAAGAGGCCATGATGCTATCTGGGTCATCGTAGACATACTTACGAAAGTGGCTCACTTCCTTCCGGTAAAGACCACTTTCAACGCTTACCAGCTCGCACAGCTCTACATGTCCCAGATAGTCAGCCTTCACGGAGTACCCAAGTCTATCACATCAGATAGAGGTTTCCTGTTCACTTCAGCATTCTGGCTGCGAATGCACCAAGCCCTGGGAACTGTGCTAAAGCATAGTACGGCATATCATCCACAGACAGATGGACAGACCGAACGTGTGAACCAGATTCTGGAAGATATGCTTCGGACTGGTGCTCTCACCTATGGACCCAAATGGGAGGATAGTCTACCCTATGCAGAGTTCTCTTATAATAACAGTTATCTGTCAAGTCTCAAGATGTCACCATTCGAAGCTCTGTATGGACAGAAATGTCGCACTCCTTTAAATTGGTCTCAGACAGGAGATAGCCGTATCTTTGGCATGGATTTGATGCTCGAGGCTGAGAAACAAGTGAAGGATATTCAGGAACATCTTCGAGCAGCCAAGTCCCGACAAAAGAGCTATTATGACCTGAAGCATCGGGAAGTAACTTTTGAGCCTGGAGAACATGCCTATCTCCGAGTTACCCCCATGAAAGGAATAAAGAGGTTTCATACCCGGGGAAAGCTTGCACCGAGATATATCGGACCCTTTCCAGTAATGGCTAGAAGAGGCAGAGTGGCATATCAGCTAGAGTTACCACCGGAGTTGTCTGACATTCACGATGTATTCCACATATCACAGCTAAGGAAGTGCATTGCACCTCCGATCAAGCAGGCAGATATGAGTGAGCTAGAGCTGACCAAAGATTTGACCTACGAGGAAAAACCTGTCAGAATATTGGATGAGATGGAAAGAACTACCAGGAGTAAGACAATTAGGTTTTACAAGGTATTGTAGGATCATCATACTGAGGAAGAGGCTACCTGGGAAAGAGAGGATTTTCTGAAAGCAGCATATCCCCACTTGTTCCCTGAGCAACTGAATCTCGAGGATGAGATTCATTCTAAGGGGGTAGGTTTGTCACACCCTGGTTTTTGGCAACTTTTTCTTTTCAAAATCTTTCTAGTTTTATTTGCAATTTGGATGGTTTTCGAACCTTTTCAGTTGACTTTGGATTTATGAATCTCTTTCCATGATCCAAAGCCCTCAACATCTTGCCATAATCTTGTCACTCCTCTTCTAGATCAAATTCCAATTCTCAATCTTTCCCAATTATTCATTTTCTTCCTTTGGGAAAATCTGTCATCACTATGGGTTACAAAGCAACCTATAGTTCTGGTGATCAGAAAAATCCCAAATTAATACCACACCTTCTTGTCATCATCTACTCCCACAATCTCCAAAAACATTTCATGGTCTAGTATAAAATTTTGTCCAGAAAACTCAGTTTGTCTTTTGGACAGTACTGGCCCTTTGTGAAGCAACTCAGTTTTTCCCAACTCAGAAAACTCCCAAATAATTCCCTGAGATACTAGGGAATCTATCTTGCCACAATATCCAAAAATATCAACTTGTCCAGTACAAATTTTCACCAGCAATATTCTGCCAAGTTTCTGTTCAATTGGAACCTCTGTGAAGGAAGTACCAGCTAGAGGTATCCAATTGAGCTGAAATTTTTATGACATCTTCTATCCACCAAATAACCCTCCCACACCAAAATTCAGCCCCAGCAGATCAACCAGATGAGTGCTACAAGCTCATCTTGCTTCTGGTCCAGTAACTGCAGTTGGACATGAACTATGTTCAATCTTTGATGATATTTTCTCAAACTTTGCCAGCTTGGAGTCCTTCCAAGATAGATCATCCCAGACATCTCCACTGGCTCCATCTCCAGCTCACCTCTCCTCTAGATCTCTCTCAATATTTCTGTCAGAGACTGTAGCTGAAGCTACACTTCGAACCAGAGTGCATCTAGGCGAACCAGAGGCGCAGGGGGGCTAAGTGATCAAGGGTCGACGTGTTGGACAAGAAGCGCCAGACTTGTGTGTCCCCCAAGTGCCAATGCCCATGGTGAGCACGGCATTGGCATGCCAATGCGCGCGCTTTGTGCCGTGCCCGTGTCTGACGAGACGCATCCGGCTGCCCCGCGTCGCCGTACCTTGTCCCCGTGCGCCGACTAGCTCCTCTCCGTCCACCTGGCCGCCCTAGATCCTTCCCCTCGCCGGAGAAGCTCTCGCCGGCCGCCACGCACACGGGCACTGTGGCGCCCGTGTGGCCACAGTGGCACTGACGCCCGTCGTCTTCCTCCCGCAAGCCACCACTGCCGCATTAACTCCTCCTGCCCTCCTCCGTCCCATCGCCCGCTCCCAGCCAGCCAGCGCGGCGTCCTGGCGCCGGCGACGTGGCCCGAGCTCCGCCGCTCCAGAAGCTCCTCCTCCCCCCTATATATAGGCCTCCCCGGCCTCTCTCCGCACCTCACCCCACTCCCTCCATCTCATAGAGACCCCCTAAGCACTGAGCCACGGCCGAGAGGCCCTCTGGCCTCGCCGCTCACCGGCATTCCGCCGCCGATCCCCTCACTGCTATAGCTCGATTTCCCCCACCCCAGCTCTGTCCGACTGCACCCGCGAGCTAACCGCACTCCCACGACTCCGCTAGACCTCTTCCCGAGCCGAATCGCTGCCGAAATCGCCATCGCCGACGACCCCCGAACCAGCCGCCGCCGGAGAAGAAGAGAGCGACGCCGTCAGGCCGTCTCCGGAGACGCCACTGGTACAGGGAGGACCGCCGTCGAGTGGCCGATCCATCTCCGCAGTCTCCCGAGCTCCTCCGTCCTTAACAAATCTCGAGGACGAGAGTTTCTTAAAGGGGGAAGGCGTTGTAACACCCCAATTTTAATAAAAAGTTTTTGCAAATAAATTTTTGACAAAAATAATTTTTGTTAATTAAATTGGATCTATTAATAATTATAAAGCCATTTCTCCGTCTACTTCTTCCTTCTGACAGAGAATTTTTGGGAAAATATTGAGAGTCTTAAATTTTTTGCCCAACTATTTATTACTTCTTAAATTCAGTAGGAATTATTTTCATAATAATTTTTGCCCAAAAAAAAATCTTTTAATGCCTTTTTCAAACTCTAAATTGCTCCTGTTGCACTAAAACTATTTTAAATAAATTTTAGAAAATTGCCACAAAATTATGGGAGACCCTCTTAGGCCTATGGTTACTTTTATGCAAAAACCCTCCATGGTCTTTTGAAAATTTTGAGCACAACTTCCATTCCTCAATTCTGGTCCATTTAGAGAATTGAACTACAACCCTATTTTCTGTAGCTCAATAAATTCTCAAATCTCTCCATACTGTAGTCCTTCCAAAGAAACTCTTAAGTCCAGAAGAATAGCTCCATTTGCATCTTTTAAATTCACCAAATAATGCCCTGAAGTTCTGGTCCAGAACTGAATTCCAGTCAAACTTGCACTTGCAAGTTTTTCATTTTGCCAAATCAACCCTTCCACCGCATCTACCATCCAAAGAGACATCAACCTGCCAAATCTCACAGTCAGAAAAATCCTTTAGACAGCCCTAGCATTTCATCAAGCACCTCATGTGCATGGCAGGAATCTGCAAGCCCATGAACCTGCATTGTAAACTTGATCTTCTAGCCAAGACATCATGTCCACCACTCCTACCAGGCTAAGTATTGCCACCCTGCCAAAACTTGGCTCATCTGGACCACCCTAGGACCCCCTAGCTTTTGATCGAGCGCTCTGTGGGCGTGCACTGGGCGTGGCGAGAGCGCCCGCACTGCACCCGACGGCGCCCGAGCCATTGCCGCTGCCCTCCCTAGGCTCACTCCTCACTCCCCGCATCTCACCTGCACTCGTTGGAGCCTCCCAGAAGCCTGCCCGCAGCCCTGCTTGGCCTCTAGCGCCGGCCTCCCACCGTCCAGCGCCATCGCTGTCTTGGCCACGACTCTCCCAGGATGCGTGGCACGCTCGTGAGCTGCCCGTGCTCCCCCTGGACGGTGGCTTCCCCTAGAAACCCCCTGCGCCGCCGCACCGCCCACGCACCGGCCTCAACCACCTCAACGGCGCCATTAATGGCCACCACCGCCCTCGGCCGGATAAGCCTCCCGCGGAACCGACCCTTCCACGCCATATAAAGCTTTTCCCCCGAGCTCGATCGGCTCCTGGATATCCTCTTCCCCCTCTGTGAAGCCACCCAGAGCACCCGCTCGACCGGAGACCCTCTTCTCCTTCCTCTCCGGCGAAAGCAGCCGCCACGGCCTTCCTGTCAAATTTGTCGCCCCAGCTACCCCCCCCCCCTCCTCCGATTCTTTTCCAGCAACTCCCCCTCGACCCCAAGGATCCATTCCCTTCCTCAATTTAGCTTGAGATCGACCGGAGCGGTCGTCACCTTCATCTCCGGCCGCCAGTCCCGCCACCATTCCTCTGTCAATTCCGTCGCAACCCAAGTCTCACTCTCTCCATTTTCTTTTCCAACAACCTCCCCTCGACCCCGCAAAGCCCCAAACCACCGCCGCCGGAGCCTCTCAGGTAAGCACATCGCCGGCGACCCCATGCTTCCCAGCGACCGTGCCGCACCTCGACAGGATCGCCAGGTCCTCCCGAGCCCATCCCCGTGCCCACCTTCGCGAGGGACGCCACCGTCCGCCGGCGAGGACCGCCGGAGTCCCTTCCCCGATCGGTCAGAGAAGGGAGGCGACTGGTTTGACACAGTCAAACCTGACAGTGGAGCCAAGGGGCCCACTGTCAGCGGCCCAAGCCGCACCGTTCGGTCTGTTAGTGAAGGCGTATTCCCCTCAGTATGCCTGCTCCGTTGGAAAGCGTATTTTCGTTTCGAAATGTTTTCTTTTTATAGTTTTATTAAAAACATAATTTTGACTGAACTTTAACTGCCTCTAGTTTTTAAACCACAACTCCAAATGACTTGATTCTTTTTCCTACATTCCTTATTTTTCATCTAGTTTATTTTAGTATTTATTTCAAAAATATTGGAAACACTTTTTAGTACTGTTTTAGAATTGTGAGGTAATTGCATTATTTTGAAAATAGGAATAATGGAGGGAAAAGGATTTCCAAAACTTTTGGAGTGCACCCAATTCTCCTACATGCTCAAGGCAAGCACCTTGGACTCTGGATATGATGATTGCATGGTTATTTGATTACTAGTAATAATTTGCATGAGTATGGTTAATTCCGGTAGATGATTTCGGGACAAGATTTGTGTGCATATTGCATGACTAGTATTCTCGGTTGTAGAAAAGCATGTGATGGTAATTTTGGCATGATTTTCTTGCACTACTCAAGGTGGTGCTGGTCATGACTAACTTGCAGGAACAGAAACACAATAAGTCACGTTGTTGCATGACTGGCAGGAGGGTGATCAGGTCGGAGCGTGTTCATGCCTCGATTGTTGTGCATGTTGGGACATGCTAGGGTTGTGGCCCTGTGTTGGTGTTGCTACTAAGAAAGAAAACATTACCGTGCTAACCACTGCAGGGAACACAAGCCTCCTGAGTCTACCATAGATCGTGTCTTGTACTGTTAACCCTAGCTGGATTCGTGCTACCACATGTCTCTCTGTGGAGAGTATGATGTCGTAAGTTGACAACCCCTTTTCCTGCACACACCACATAGAAAGGTTGCGGTGAAGGTTCCATGGCCCTGGGTAATGCCATTCACCGGGTCAGGGGGCAATGGGTGTTTCCGGTGAGATGCCGAAGAGGGGTAGCTCCCCTGTGTTGTGCGTGCGTTATAAATACGGTCGTCTGCCCATTGCTACTCGAGGTTGTAGCCTCCCCGACTTAAGGCTTTTAAATTGTCCTATGCTTTGGGTGATTCCTGGCTCGGAGAATTAAAAGTTGGTGTGTCTAGACTAAGGTGTGTTATCATCCCAAAGATCATAACTGGAATTCACTGTTGGCGAAAGAAACCCTCTACATATGGGTAAAGAGTACAACCTCTGCAGAGTTAAACCTATTCCAATAGCCGTGTCCACGGTCAAGGACATCAGTTGGGAGGGGTCAAGTGTCGGTCTTAGTGTCGGTCTTCGGAGGAAACAATTAAATTAATCATGATTCATTTTTTATGGATGATTATTATTACTACTGATGCTATCATGAATATTACTATTGTTGCTATTACGGACTAACCCCTTTCTTACATGTAAATGTCGGGTATCTGCTGGAAGGTTCTACCTCTCGGATACTTGCATATTTTATTTTTCTTATAAGCCCTTTATGAGGTGTCGCACAGACGCCCGATTGTGGCATTCATTTACAAGACCTTTCGAGGCGTCGCTTCAGACACCCGATTGGCATTTCTTTTCAAGACCTTTCGAGGCGTCGCTTTCAGACATCCGATTGGTATTTCTTTTGGGTTTATCAGGACAGTCCGACCTCCAGAACCCACCTTTCCTTTGGTTTTATTTGGATTAAAGCCCTCTGCGTGGCGTCGCGCAGACGCCCAACTGTGGCATTCTTTTATGTTTTTTTCTCTTGGGTTCCTTCGGGACGGTTCTACCTCTTGAAACCCGATTTATACTTTGGGTAACATTAATAATTATTTATACCTTGTTGATACTATTTGGCTAACCTTTATTTCCTATGCATATATAAGGTTCCCATATGATTGCATACTGTTATACTTGGATTGACCGCATGCCATGTCATAATAATTCTTGAACCCGCATGAAAGTTTAGTTGCATGCAGTCTGCCTGCTTTTATTATATCTTTTGTTCATGATGTTTGCGAGTACATTCAAACGTACTCACAGGCTTGTCCCTGGTTATTTAATTGGCCAGGTCAGGATTACAACGAAGAGTGCTACGATGACCTCATGCGGGCTAGGAGCCTGTGATAGCAGCCACGTGAGATAGGAGTTATCCCGGTCAGTCGTTCCTATGGGATTGGAGCCCCACCAAAGTTGGAGATCCGCTTCCCGCTTCCGCCATTCGCTGTTAGAAATCATTGTTGTATCATTAGACCTTCATGGTCTTGTATTCAATTCTTGTAATTGCTTGGTAATCTGTAACAAGGACGTGTCCACCAGTAACAATGATCTTGGGGCTGGTGATGACACGAGGGGTTAATTTCTGGGAAATTATTCTCCCAGAAATCCGGCCCCGACATGTTTGGGCCATGCAGTTGCAAGCGGTAACAGCACTTGTAGTTGCAAGTCTAGTGGTGGACATATACAATTGGCCGACAACCCCCTACCGGCCTGGTGAGGGCTATGTAGTTCCAGCGGGTTGCAACGCCTACAGTTGATACCCCGCCCCCCGGGAGCCAGAAGTTTCAAACAAAAGGACAAGTTTTCAAAAGTTTTCATCTTTTTTTAAAAAGTGAATGATTTTTCTATAAGAAAATAAAAAAAAGAAAAATCGCTGCCAATTGCAGTCTCGTTCGGGGCCACTGCAGTTGTAGTCAGGGTTACAACTGTTGTGGTCGCGTTAGTGGCCCGTGTAGTTGCAATTGGGATGCAACATTTGCAGTTGAAAACTATGGTGATGGACAGGCAACTGGCCGGCAATAAAAACCTATTTGCACCAGTTGCAGTCGTGTTGGGGGTCATGCAGTTGCAGTCAGGTTATGACAAATGCAATTGCAAGTCTAGTGGTGGACATGCAACTACCCCCCCCCCCCCAAGTTAGAGCTGTGTTGGTGACCACACACTTGAAGTAGGGTTACAAACACTTGTAGTTACAACTCTAAGTGGGTGGACATGCAATTGTCCGACAACCCCCCTACCCAGTTGCAGTCGCATTGGGAACCATGCAGTTGCAGTTGGATTGTAACATTTGCGTTTGCATGTCTACTAGTGTACATGCCACTTGCCAACCCCCGCCTCCCTACCAATACAGTCGCAGTCGTGTTTTGGGCTACGTAGTTGCAATCAAGTTACAACACCTGCAGTTGCAGCGTTAGTGATGGACATGCAACTGACCAACAACCCCCCTACCAGCCCAGTTGCAGCCATGTTTGGGGGTTGTGCACTTGTAATCGGGTTACAACATTTGCGGTTGCAACTCCAGTGGAGGACATGCAACAGGCCAACAAAAAGAAGTACCAATCCCAGTTGCAGTCTCGTTGGAGGCCATGCAGTTGCAGTCGGGTTGCAAACACTTGTGGTTGTATGTCTAGTGGTGGACATGCAACTAACCTGACAACCCCCCTCCCGATCTCAGTTGCAGTCGCTTTATGCTCATGCAGTTGCAGTCGGGTGAGAACTCTTGCAGTTGCATGTCTAGTGTTGCACATGCAACTGGCCACGACAACACCCCACCCAACCCCAGTTGCAGTCGCTTTTGTGTGTGTGCAGTTGCAGTCGAGTTACAACACTTGCAATTGCATGTCTAGTGATGAACATGCAACTGGACCAACAATCCCCTCTCTGCCCCAGTTGCAGTCGCTTTTGTGCATGTGCAGTTGCAGTCGAGTTACACCACTTGCAATTGCATGTCTACTGATGGACATGCAATTGGACCAACAACCCCCTGGGCCCAGTTGCAACTTTGTGCCCATGCAATTGAAGTCGGGTTACAAATGCTTGCAGTTGGTTATCTAGTGGTCGACATTCAACTGGCACGACAACTCCCCACACGAACCCACTTGCAGTTGCTTTGTGCATGTGCAGTTGCAGTCGGGTTATAACGCTTGCAGTTGCATGTCTAGTAATGAACATGCAAATGGCCGCCAACCAACACGGTCAGGGGCCTTGCAGTAGACAAGCCCCAAAAGTCAATGGGCACAACACTACACAAAGAGCGGCTGAGAAAGCAAAAGAGAAGTGGAACAATGCGGCTTCGTCGATTCCTTATCGACAACAAAGAAAGCCCACAACCGGTCACGAAGGGCCACGAGTACAATGACATACAACCCTGAAAAATATTGACCGCGTACAACATTGGTTAGCCAAACTTGCACGAATCATGACGCACTTTTAAGGTTGCCCACTAGGCGAGTCTGCAAGAAAGGAAAGCCCAAAATAAAAAAAAGGAAAAACCTCAAAGAAATGCCACTTACCCTATAACTATGCGACTATAGTAGCGCGTGGGGCATGTCTCGGTGCAATTTATTTGCACAGTTCAAAATAGCAAAGAGCCTATAAAAAAAGAAAAATATATGATCTAAAAACCCGGACGTTGCGCTGTGAAGACTAAGAAAGGTGAGAAACAACCCACGGGACGTAAAAAGGAAACCCATTTGTTTATATATTTTTGACACCCTAAAAATAACAAACCCAACTACTTCTCGGCTAGGTGCAAAAATAGCAACTACTTCTCGGCTAGGTGCAAAAATAGCAAACCCGTTTGTTTATATATTTTTGACACCCTAAAAAAATTAAACAAATAATAATAAAGAAACAAATAAATAAAATAAAAAGGAAACAAAAAGAAAACCCCCACTACAAAAACAAGAAAAAAAATCTGCATCTATCTCCGAATCTCCTACTCTCAAGAACAAATGTCACCACTGATTTAAGTGCTCTTATGAGAAAAGATCCATGGCCGCTCAAGGAAAAAAAAAGATTGGCATACATATCCATCTGCTCTCTCCCAAATTCCCCCTAAACAACAACAAATAACAAAAAAAAGGATACAATGCTCTTATGAGAAAGAATATATAAACTTGCCAGCAAAATAGTTCACCCGCAAAAGACAAAAGAGAAAGAGGATTTTTGAGGGGCGACGACTAGTGCGTGAGATCGCCTGCAGTGCGTTTCTACTCTTAAGTTGAACTGAGTAAGAAAAATCTCGCGCTCTGTCCCTCTCTTCTCACACTCTCAGCCGTGAGGAGACAAAACGCCTGTCGCTATGGCTCCCTTAAGCAACAACGGCCCCAGCGAAACTGTAACACCCCCTATAATTAAGCACAGTGATCATCTGTTAATAATGCCAAGCCGTCATGGATTACAGTGCTTAATCATCTTTGTTTAATATCTCATTTGAAATTCAGCTTCAAATCAAAATTCAAATAGCAAGTGAAATTTGAAAATATATAAACTTGCCAGCAAAATAGTTCATCATTTTACAAATAATACATAGATAATTACTGTTGAGGAAAACAACCCCACTTGTTTGCTTATTTGAAAGCTATCATCCAAAAACAGTACTCAAAACAGCCCCTTTAATCCACTTTCATTTAAATAAAATTCAAATGGAATCATCTTGCCCCCAAACTTTTTGTGGCAGTACCAAATATTGCAATGCTATTTATGAGACAAGTTCCATATTTTGCAAAAGTCAATTGGTGGCCAAACAAATTGCAAAACAGAAAAGAAGAAAAGGAACAGAAAAAGAAAAAGAGAAAAGGGAATGGCCAATGTGCCTATGGGCTACGAGTGCACAGGAAAGGCCCAGCCCACCACCTCTGTCATCGTCCTCCTCCAGCTGTCGGCGAGCCCGTAGCCGCGCGCGTGCTCGTCGGTCGGATGCTTGACACGGCGATGCTATAGGGCTCATGGAGGGGATAAGGGCGACTCCAGGGCACCCCCAGGCAAACCCTAGCCCCACTTCTTCCTTCCCCTCGCTCTCCCTCTCGATCCCGATCTCGCCAGAACGTCGTCGTCGCCATGCTCCGCCGCAGCCGTGGACACTGACTCCCCCACACCTTGGCACCGTGCCAAATCGCTCCGCCGTCGACCGCTACATCCCCTCCGACCACGCGCGCGAGCCGGGAGGCAGCACAGCGCCGGATCGAGGCCATCTTCTACCTCGGGCCACCGCGACCTCCGCCTTGATTCGCCGCCGTCTCTGCGCTCCCGATCACCCAAAGGTCCTCCGTGAGCCTGGTCGGTGAGCTCCGCACGCTCCCCTTCCTCTATCTTGCTCGGATTCAAGCTAGAGCTAGCCATCGCCATTGCCGTGCCCCGGCCGCCGCCATGTCCACTTAGCTCCGAGCTCCTAAGCTCCCCTGCTCCATTTAGTCACCATAGCACGCTCTTGGTGAACGGCTGTTGCAACCTAGCCACTTAACTCGATCGAAATCGGGCCATAGCCGCGCGCCCGTGCTAGCCCGACTGCCACCCCCGCCGTTCGTCGTCGCTCCAGCCAGCTCTGGCCACCCCCGCTCGTGAAGCCGCTTGGAATGGACACGGGCCACTCCCAACTTTCGAATGCGACCAAGCGCGCGGCAAACAGACCCATGTGCGTGATTTTCGGCCAACTCTGGCGCGTCTCCGCCGCGGATTTGGCTCGCCGGAGCTTTCTCCGGCGCCGGTGCTGACCTGGCTGCCACGTGGCCCCTCCTAGGTTGCTGGCAGCTGGGCCCCGCGGCCCTGTTGATTCCGTTGACTCGGGTCAACGTGCTGACTGGACTGGTCTAGTCACTAACCAGTGGGCCCAGTTGACTGGTCAACTGGCCAACTGCTGACCAGTTGACTCAGCTGGCCGGGCCCACTGTCGGCCTCTGTTGCACCCGTTGGTGCACTGCACTGGGTGCACCCAGCAGTTTAGTTTCATATTTTCGAAATTAAATTAATTCAGAAAATTCCAGAAATTCAAATAAACTTCAAAAATTCATATAAAATAAACCATAGCTCAGATGAAAATAATTTATATTTGAAAAATGATCAGAAAAATATGATGAATCCGAATATGTGACCAAAATGCTTGACCATCACTCCTAACTTGATGAACATGGATCCTTCCCCTTCGGATCCGTATACCGATAATCACCTGGAGCTGGGAAAGTATTTCTGAATAATTTCCCGCTCCGTCTAAAATACTTAGTAATGCATTAGGGCACCACTAGCATAGCATACTGCCAGCACATGCATCTGTGTTACATTTGTTTGCTTTATATTTATTGTTTCTTCCCCCTCCTTCTCTCCCGATAGACCCTGAGACTGCAGACGATGCCGCTGAGTACGACTACGCTCCAGACGACCTGCTTCCTGACGACCAGCCCCTTTCAGCAGAGCTTCCAGGAAAGCAAACCCCCTTGATGATGCCTATATCGCCCATTCTTTCTCTCTTATGCTTGCATTAGAATTGCTACTGCTGATGTTCCAATAGCTTTTATTCTGATACATAGCCTGTTCTTGTAACCTGCTGTTGTTACTTTACCTGTATCCTAAATGCTTAGTATAGGAATGCTGGTTCCATCTGTGGCCCTTCACCCTTGTCCATGTCGCCATGCTTTATTGTTCGGGTTGAAGGATCCAGATGGTTGGTGTACCGAGACCTGAGACCCCCCTTAGGCCCATGCAACTGTACGACTCTGCAAAGCCGCAATAAGTGTGATACTACCGAGGGTGATTCCTCGTATATCACTCTCGGTGATGACCCTGTAGAGTAGCACCCCCAGTGTCGTACTATTGAGGGTGATTCCTCATAGTTCGCTCTCGGTGATGTCTCTGTCGTGCAGTGTATCAAGTGTGGATCCACCGAGGGTGCTTCCTCGAATCTCACCTTGACGGTATGGACCTGAGTTATGACTTTCCCCTTTACAAGACGGGTTGCCTCCAAGAACCCCCGCGAGAGAATGATACAAGACGGGTCGGCCCCAAGGGTACCCGCGAGACATATGGTGGCGGCTCGATGGGTCAGGTGGAGACCACCTAAGAGAGGTGGGCCTGGTCCCTCGTCCGCGGATTACCAAGACGGGGCGACAGGATTGCTGATCGTCTCCGCAAGATACCAAAATGCTTAACGGATTGGGTATTTGATCTGAGTTGGCCTCAGGCCTATACGCACTAACCACCACGCGGGATTATGGTATGGGCCCTCGGCGCCATACGTTCCTCCCGAAAGCTCTGTCAGATGTCACAACTCTGCGGGCTGATTGTTGGGGTGAGCTGGTTACTTCTGTTGGTGTTTCCATAGTCGTGCTTCGTCCCCGGCCAGTCGCGCAACGCGCTGGAGTGCTTAGTGTGGTAGGTCCATGACCCCTTCGCGCTTAGGATTTAGACCGACGTGCTGACCTCTCAGGAGAGCCTAGGTAGGACTACGTCGTGTCGATTATCCGAGGCCGGGCATTACCCCGACAAGTCTGTCTGGCCAATGGTAATCGAGCGTGTTGGGTACAGTTGTGCACCCCTGCATGGAAGTTAATCTATTCGAATAGTCGTGTCCACGGTAACAGGACGCTCGGAGTTGTATCCTGACCTACTACAACTAGAACCGGATACTTCATGTTACTAAACTGTTATATTGCTCCGAGGTCGCTTCCTCGGAGGGTAGTCAAGGAAGGATCTCTGGGCATTGCTATTATCTACTTGCTACTATATGATATTATGCTCTACTCTCTTCTGATGCTGTAAGATTGCTGCAAGATGCTAGTCTTCGATAGGATAGGCTTTTCCCCCTCTCCTCTGGCATTCTGCAGTCTAGTCCACCGACATACCCTTCCCTTGATACATGATGCATACTTAGCATAGTTCTGATGTAAGTCTTGCGAGTACTTTGGATGAGTACTCACAATTGCTTTGCTACCTTTTTCCCCCTACCCGGTTGCTGCGATCAGACGACGGAGCCCAGGAGCCAGAGTACCCCGCAGGAGACTACTACCAGGAGCGGGAGATCCCCGGAGGTGCCTACTACTACGTGGAGCCTGACGACCAGGAGTAGTTCGGAGGCCCCAGGCAGGAGGCCTTGCCTTTTCGATCTAGTGTCGCTGTTATGCTAGCCTTCTTAAGGCAAACTTTACTAACTATGTCTGTACCCAGATATTATTTGTGTGATGACTTATGTATTCGGGTCCTCGCGATCCCTGGCTTGTAATATGAAGATTTATGTTTGAATTTGTGTCTAGAGTTGTGTTGTGATATCTTCCCGTGAGTCTCTGATCTTGATCGTGCACGTTTGCGTGTATGATTAGTGCACGGTCGAGTCGGGGGCGTCACAAGTCGGTATCAGAGCCGACTGCCTGTAGGAATACCCTTTCCAAATTCCTTGGTCGAAGTTGAGTCTGGTCTTTGAAAAACTGTTTTACTAACAGTGTTGTGTGGCTTACGGGCCCACATCACAAATGGAAGGGATTAGGATCTTTATTCCGCACCTTTACTCTGGGCTTCTAATCTCTCTTCTATTCGGGTTAAAATTTTCCTAACTTTGACTATAGGTTCACGTGATCACATGCACCTGGAGCTTTGATTATCTACAATTGCTTCTTGAATGCATAATGCAAGATTCACTCACTGTCATTTGACAACTTTGAAAATTCCTTTGTTTCAGATGCTTCGTTTGTTTCCGTTGTGTCCCGCAACGCAGCTCATACGCCGGACTTGGGCTCTTGTTGCTACCGGTTTCCCTGCTATCCTGGTCCGCCTCTTGACCAGATTGGGATACCGATGGTACCCCGAGTACATGGTTTACGAGGACTTTGGCGAGTTCAACCAGGAGCAGTACCATGCTGATGTTCGTATCTTCGATCAGCGGGACAACTCCATCACTGAGTTGCACACCTTTCGTGGTGTTGGAGTGACCGCTGATATGGCAGTCCATGATGCTGCCTATACTGCTGTCGCATGTCTTCGTGGTGAGCATAGCCGCTTGGATAACTCGGAGTTCCGATATATCCCGTATGCCCCCGCTGACGATGCGAGTGGATACTATACTGCAGTCTGTACTCCTTACGTGCAACATCGGTATGACCCGCAGGTCTTGATCCAGTGCACTGAGGCTCTGGATCGCACTGCCCGGGCTCTTGCCGTCAAGCTGTACGCTACTCGTGCACGTCTCTACGACGCTCTGACACAGTTGCTGCCAGCTGTCCGTGCAGGGATGCATCCAGAGTACATTCTTTACCCGCGCAAGACAGAGACGCCCCTAGGCATCGCTTGGTCTGCTGTTGGAGGCCATACTCCAGCACGTGGACCTCTTCTTCCAGTTCGGGACCAGGTTCTGCACCAGAGTGTTTATGGAGCGCAGGATCCCTCTGTAGGGAACACCCAGCGTCGTCACTTGCAGCTACCTGGTTACACAGGTTTTCCCCGATGTTGATGTAGCCTTTGCTATGTCCCGTTGTTGTATCCCTCCACCGCGTGCCTGCGTGCCGCCTAGTATGTCTTGGTTATTTTTCTTTTCCGAACTCGTACTATCCGATTGTAACCGAATATGTGTATGGATCTGTATGTCTTAAGTGACTACTGTTATGTATCTATTGCACTCTTGTTCATTGTCGTGTTACATCATGATTGTCTCCAAACGCTTGCAATTGTTTTTACTAAACTACCCCCTGTCGAATTTTAGCAGGATGGTTAGACCATGTGGTCGTGGTCGTGGTCGTGGTCGTGCTGCCGAGAATCCACCACCGCCAGAATACATGACCGGCATGATGCAACAGTTCGAGCTGAATCGTCAATTTATGACTGCAATCATGGCTCAGTTCCCACAACCGAACCAGAATGCTGAACAGCAGCAGCCAATAACTCTACAGGACTTTGTGCGCCTCAACCCTGCCATTTTTCGCAACTCAACTCAGCCCCTAGATGCTGATGATTGGCTACGTGACATTACTTATGAGATGTAGTCCGCGAATGTTGCCCCTGCCAACTTTGTCACCTTTGCGTCGTACTTCCTCAAGGGTCCCGCTCCTCAATGGTGGGACACCCACTGGCGTTCACTACCTGTTGGAACAGTCATCACCTAGCAAGAGTTCTAGACTGCCATCCGAGCCCGTTACATTCCTTAGGGAATCATGGATAGGAAGAAGCGAGAATTCCGCAACCTCACCCAGGGCAACAAGACTGTAGATGTCTACCAGCGGGAATTCATTGACCTGTCCCGCTATGCTGAAGAAGACGTTGCCACTGATGCCCGCAGACAGGAGAAGTTCCGTGATGGACTGCACCCAGATATTAAACTTGCACTCCTTGTTCATGAGTTCACCGACTTTGCCACTCTGGTGAACAAGGCCATTCAGGTTGAGGCCGGTCTGATGGAGTACAAGGAGTCACAGAAGCGCAACCGCGACGTTGGCTCATCATCGGGTTCATCCGCACAGAAGCGTCGCATATGGATTCCCCACAGCATGTATCGCCCAACTGCCCTTGCACCAAGACCTTCCTATGCTGCGGCTCGTCTGCCTCCTCCGCCACCGAGACAGCCAAGAGTTCAAGCTCCACCGCTCAATACTGCTGCTCCCCGTCCCGATGACGGCCTATGCTTCAAGTGTCGCCGTCCAGGTCACCGCGCCAGAGACTGCCGCTAGAATCAAAATCAGCTGGCACTTCCTTGAACTGGCCGTGGCAATGGCCATGGATACAACCAGCCCCGCAAATATAATACCAGGGTTTCTGCTTATGGTCGTGGCCAAGCTAACCACGTTGATATTGAAGAAGTTCAGGACCAGCCAGCTACTGTGATGGGTACTCTTCTCGTTAACTCAGTACCAGCTTCTGTTTAATTTGATTCAGGACCATCACATTCATTCATCTCTAAAGAATTTTCATTCTTACATGGCATTCCACGTGAAGAATTGAAACACCCGTTAGTTGTTAGTACCCCGGGAGCTCATTGTCATGTCACCATGTTCAGCGCGGATGTCCCTATCGAAATTGAGGGACTAGAATTTCGTGCCTCTCTCATCACCCTCAAGTCTTCCAACATTGACGTCATACTCAGAATGGATTGGTTGAAAGCTCATACCGCTTCAATCGATTGTGCCACTAAAGTCGTCCAACTCCTTCATCCTTCCGATGAGATAGTAAACTACACCGCCCGGATCACTCAAAATGCCGAAGCCCAAATTTATGCTCTGAATGCATTGAATGCTTCGCCTCTTGAGGGAATCGAGAACGTTCCAGTTGTTCGTGAATTCCAAGATGTCTTTCCCAAAGAACTTCCAGGAGTACCCCCTGTGAGAGCTGTCGAATTCATCATCGACTTGAAACCGGGCACCACTCCTATTGCGAAGCGTCCCTACAAGATGCCACCGCATGAACTCCTTGAGCTTAAGGAGGAAATCGACAAATCTCTCCGCAAGGGTTTCATTCGCCCAAGTTCTTCCGCTTGGGGAGCCCCTTCTCTCTTTGTTAAAAAGAAGGATGGAACTAACCGATTGGTCCAGGACTATCGGCCTATTAACCAAGCAACAATCCAGAACAAATATCCACTTCCCCGGATTAACGATCTTTACGATCAACTTGCTGGTTCGTCGGTATTCTCTAAACTCGACTTAAGGTTGGGTTACCACCAGATCCGAGTTCGTAAAGAGGATATTCCAAAGACAGCCTTTGTTACTCGTTATGGCTCATACGAGTACACCGTCATGTCTTTCGGCCTAACCAATGCTCCAGCCACCTTTTCTCGATTGATGAACTATATCTTCATGGACTACCTCGACAAGTTCATCGTGGTTTATTTGGATGATATCCTTGTATATTCGAAGAATGAAGAGGAACACGCCGAACATCTTCGGCTTGTATTGGAAAAACTTTGAGAACACCAGCTATATGCCAAGTATTCCAAGTGTGAATTCTGGTTATCTGAGGTGACCTATCTTGGTCATGTGATATCCAAAGATGGCATTGCTGTTAACCCAGAACGAGTTCAGGCTATTCTTGACTGGACTCCTCCGAAGAATGTCAAGCAAGTCAGGAGTTTTCTCAGACTCGCCAGCTATTGCGGCCATTTTGTCGAGAACTTCTCCAAGATTGCGAAGCCGCTAACTGATTTGCTCCACAAGGGCCATAAGTTTGAATGGACAGATAAGTGCCAGGAAAGTTTCTAGACACTCAAGGACAAGCTTACCTCTGCACCAGTGCTTGCTCCCCCGGATTCTTGCAAGGACTTCGTGATATATTGCGACACATCTCGACAAGGATTAGGCTGTGTCCTGATGCAAGAGCGTAAGGTGATTGCTTATGGCTCTTGTCAGTTGCGTCCTCACGAAGATAAGTATCCAACCCATGATCTCGAACTTGCAGCAATTATCTATGCTCTGAAGCTGTGGCGACATTACCTTCTCGGTAATCGTTGCGAGATATACACGGGCCATCAAAGTATGAAGTACCTTTATACTCAACCAGACTTGAACCTCCGTCAGCAAAGATGGCTCGAGACAATAGCCGACTACGACATGGATATTTCTTATACCCCTGGCAAGGCTAATGTAATGGCCGATGCCTTGAGACGCAAGTCTTATTGCAATAACCTCATGGTTCAGCAAGCACAACCTCTTCTTTACGAAGAACTCCGCAAGTTGAACCTTCACATTGTTCCTCAGGGTTATCTCAATACCCTGGTTGTTGAACCAGATCTCGAGCACTGCGTCAAGGCTAATCAGAAGCTTGACCCTAAAGTCGACAAGATCAAGCTCAACCTATCAACTGGTAAAGCCCCAGATTTCTCTCTCGATAGCGATGGTACCTTGTTCTTCAAGGGTCGATTTGTTGTATCTTCAAAGGGCAACCTGGACTTGACCTCAGATATTATGAAAGAAGCTCATGACACGCCCCTGTCTATTCATCCGGGTAGTACTAAAATGTACCAAGACACCCGTCAGAGATTTTGGTGGCCAAATATGAAGCGAGACATTGCTCGCTATGTGGCTGAATGTGACGTTTGCCATCGCATCAAAGCAAAACACCAAAAACCTGCGGGACTTCTACAACCACTCTCTATTCCTGAATGGAAATGGGACAAGGTTGAAATGGATCTCATCACTGGTCTTCCCAGATCGCAAAAGGGTCATGATTCTATTCTTGTCATCATCGACCGATTCTCCAAGGTTGCTCACTTCCTGCCTGTCAAGGAGACGATCACTACTAGTCAGTTAGCAGACTTGTATATTTCCAGAATTGTGTCACTCCACGGAGTTCCGATGGAGATCAGCTCAGACCGTGGCAGCCTCTTTACTTCAAGGTTCTCGGAAAGTTTCCAAGAAGCTATGGGAACTCATCTGCGTTTTAGCACCGGCTATCACCCCCAGTCCCAGGGACAAGTGGAACGAGTTAACCAGGTACTTGAAGATATGCTTCGTGCCTGTGTCATCTCATTTGGCAAGAAATGGGAGGAATCTCTTCCGTATGCTGAGTTCTCCTACAACAATAGCTATCAAGCCAGCTTGAAGATGGCACCCTTTGAAGTTCTTTATGGACGTAAGTGCCGAACCCCTCTGAATTGGTCAGAAACTGGGGAACGATCATTCTTTGGTCCGGATATTATCCAGCAAGCTGAAGAACAAGCCCGTATTGTTCGTGAACATCTAAAGACGGCTCAATCTCGTGAGAAGAGCAACTATGACCGTAAACACTGGCAAATGGTCTATCAGCCTGGCGAACAAGCTTACTTTCATGTCACTCCGATGAAGGGCACTCATCGCTTTGGGATCAAGGGCAAGTTAGCTCCTCGCTACATCGGCCCATTCCGTATCCTCGCCAGACACGGATACGTGGCATATAAATTGGAATTGCCACCGAAGCTTTCTCGAGTTCACGATGTCTTCCATGTGTCGCAACTCCGACGTTGTTTCAAGGATCCTATCCGAGCAGTGGATCATGAAATGCTTGAATTGCAAGATGACCTATCTTATGAAGAGCGTCCAATCCGCATTCTTGATCAAGCTGAATGTCGGACTCGCCAGAAGGCAATCAAGTTCCTTAAAGTTCAGTGATCGAATCATTCTGAAGATGAAGCCACATGGGAACACGAAGATCGTCTTCGCGAAGAATACCCCAATCTTTTTCCTTCTACCTATTAATTCTCGGGACGAGAATTTCTTTTAGAGAAGGAGAATTGTAACACCTCCTATAATTAAGCACAGTGATCATCTGTTAATAATGCCAAGTCGTCATGGATTACAGTGCTTAATCATCTTTGTTTAATATCTCATTTGAAATTCCACTTCAAATCAAAATTCAAATAGCAAGTGAAATTTGAAAATCTATAAACCTGCCAGCAAAATAGTTCATCATTTTGCAAATAATCCATAGATAATTACTGTTGAGGAAAACAACCCCACTTGTTTCCTTATTTGAAAGCTATCATCCAAAAACAGTACTCAAAACAGCCCCTTTAATCCACTTTCATTTAAATAAAATTCAAATGGAATCATCTTGCCCCCAAACTTTTTGTGGCAGTACCAAATATTGCAATGCTATTTATGAGACAAGTTCCATATTTTGCAAAAGTCAATTGGTGGCCAAACAAATTGCAAAACAGAAAAGAAGAAAAGGAACAGAAAAATAAAAAGAGAAAAGGGAAGGGCCACTGTGCCTATGGGCTACGAGTGCACAGTAAAGGCCCAGCCCACCACCTCTGTCATCGTCCTCCTCCAGCTGTCGGCGCGCCCGTAGCCGCATGCGCGCTCGTCGGCCGGATGCTTGACACGACAAAGCTATAGGGCTTATGGAGGGGATAAGGGCGACCCCAGGGCACCCCCAGGCAAACCCTAGCCCCACTCCTTCCTTCCCCTCACTCTCCCTCTCGATCCCGATCTCGCCAGAACGCCGTCGTCACCATGCTCTGCCGCAGCCGTGGACACTGACTCCCCCACGCCTAGGCACCGTGCCAAATCGCTCCGCCGTCGACCGCTACATCCCCTCCGACCACACGTGCGAGCCGGGAGGCAGCACAATGCCGGATCGAGGCCATCTTCTACCTCGGGCAATCGCGAGCTCCGCCTTGATTCGCCGCCATCTCTGCACTCCCGGTCACCCAAAGGGCCTCCGTGAGCCTGCTCGGTGAGCTCCGCACCCTTCCCTTCCTCTATCTTGCTCGGATTCGAGCTAGAGCTAGCCATCGCCATTGCCGTGTCCCGGCCGCCGCCATGGCCACTGAACTCCGAGCTCCCAAGCTCCCCTGCTCCGTTTAGTCAACGTAGCGCGCTCCTGGTGAACGGTTGTTGCCGCCTAGCCACTTAAACTCGCTCGAAATCGGGCTGTAGCCGCGCGCCCGTGCTAGCCCGACTGCCACCGCCGCCGTTCGTCGTCGCTCCGGCCAGCTCCGGCCACCCCCTCTCGTGAAACCACCAGGAATGGACGCGGGCCACTCCCAGCTTTCGAATGCGACCAAGCGCGCGGCAAACGGACCCCTGTGCGCGATTTCCGGCCAACTCTGACGCGTCTCCGCCGCGGATTTGGCTCGCCGGAGCTTTCTCCGGCGTCGGCGCTGACCTGGCCGCCACGTGGCCCCTCCTGGGTCGCTGGCAGCTAGGCCCCGCGGCCCTGTTGACTCCGTTGACTCGGGTCAACATGCTGACTGGGCTGGTCCAGTCACTGACCAGTGGGCCCAGTTGACTGGTCAACTGGTCAACTCCTGACCAGCTGACTCAGCTGGCCGGGCCCACTGTCAGCCTCTGGTGCACCCAGCAGTTTAGTTGCATTTTTTTGAAATTAAATTAATTCAGAAAATTCCAGAAATTCAAAGAAACTTCAAAAATTCATATAAAATAAACCGTACCTGAGATGAAAATAATTTATATATGAAAAATGATTAGAAAAATATGACGAATCCAAATATGTGATCAAAATGCTTGACCATCACTCCTAACATGGTGAACATGGATCCTTCCCCTTCGGATCCGTATACCGATAGTCACCTGGAGCTGGGAAAGTATTTCCGAATAATTTCCCGCTCCGTCTAAAATACTTAGTAATGCATTAGGGCACCACTAGCATAGCATACTGCCAGCACATGCATCTATGTTGCATTTGTTTGCTTTATATTTTTTGTTTCATCCCCCTCCTTCTCTCCCGATAGACCCTGAGACTGCCGACGACGCCGCTGAGTACGACTACGCTCCAGACGACCAGCTTCCCGACGACCAGCCCCTTTCAGCAGAGCTTCCAGGCAAGCAAACCCCCTTGATCATGTGTATATCGCCCATTCTTTCTCTCTTATGCTTGCATTAGAATTGCTACTGTTGATGTTCCAATAGGTCCTATTCTGATGCATAGCCTGTCCTTGTAACCTGATGTTGTTACTTTACCTGTATCCTAAATGCTTAGTATAGGAATGCTGGTTCCATTAGTGCCCCTTCACCCTTGTCCATGTTGCCATGCTTTATTTTTCGGGTTGAAGGATCCAGATGGTTGGTGTACCGATACCTGAGACCCCCCTTAGGCCCATGCAACTGTACGACTCTGCAGAGCCGCAACAAGTGTGATACTACCGAGGGTGATTCCTCGTATATCACTCTCGGTGATGACCCTGTAGAGTAGCACCCCCGGTGTCGTACTATTGAGGGTGATTCCTCATAGTTCGCTCTCGGTGATGTCTCTGTCGTGCAGTGTATAAAGTGTGGATCCACCGAGGGTGATTCCTCGGATCTCACCTTGACGGTATGGACCTGAGTTATGACTTTCCCCTTTACAAGACGGGTTGGCTCCAAGAGCCCCCCGCGAGAGAATGATACAAGACGGGTCGGCCCCAAGGGTACCCACAAGACATATGGTGGCGGCTCGATGGGTCAGGTGGAGACCACCTAAGAGAGAGGTGGGCCTGGTCCCTCGTCCGCGGATTACCAAGACGGGGCGACAGGATCCCTGATCGTCTCCGCGAGCTACCAAAATGCTTAACGGATTGGTTATTTGATCTGAGTTGGCCTCTGGCCTATACGCACTAACCACCACGCGGGATTATGGTATGGGCCCTCGGCGCCGTACGTTCCTCCCGAAAGCTCTGTCAGACGTCACAACTCTGCGGGCTGATTATTGGGGTGAGCTGGTTACTTCTGTTGGTGTTTCCACAGTCGCGCTTGGTCCCCGGCCAGTCGCGCAATGCGCAGGAGTGCTTAGGGTGATAGTTCCATGACCCCTTCGCGCTTAGGATTTAGACCGGCGTGCTGACCTCTCTGGAGAGCCTAGGTAGGACTACGTCATGTCGATCATCCGATGTCGGGCATTACCCCGACATGTGTGTCCGGCCAAAGGTAATCGAGCGTGTTGGGTACAGTTGTGCACCCCTGCAGGGAAGTTAATCTATTCGAATTGTCGTGTCCATGGTAACAGGACGCTCGGAGTTGTATCCTGATCTACTACAACTAGAACCGGATACTTCATGTTACTAAACTGTTATATTGCTCCGAGGTCGCTTCCTCGCAGGGTAGTCGAGGAAGAATCTCTGGGCATTGCTATTATCTACTTGCTACTATATTATATTATGCTCTACTCTCTTCTGATGCTGCAAGATGCTAGTCTTCGATTGGATAGGCTTTTCCCCCTCTCCTCTGGCATTCTGCAGTCTAGTCCACCGGCATACCCTTCCCTTGATACATGATGCATACTTAGCATAGTTCTGATATATGTCTTGCGAGTACTTTGGATGAGTACTCACAGTTGCTTTGCTACCTTTTTCCCCCTACCCGGTTGCTGCGATCAGACGACGGAGCCCAGGAGCCAGAGTACCCCGCAGGAGACTACTACCAGGAGCGGGAGATCCCCGGAGGTGCCTACTACTACGTGGAGCCTGACGACCAGGAGTAATTCGGAGGCCCCAGGCAGGAGGCCTTGCCTTTTCGATTTAGTGTCGCTGTTATGCTAGTCTTCTTAAGGCAAACTTGACTAACTATGTCTGTACCCAGATATTATTTGTGTGATGACTTATGTATTCGGGTCCTCGCGACCCCTGGCTTGTAATATGAAGATTTATGTTTGAATTTGTGGTTAGAGTTGTGTTGTGATATCTTTCCATGAGTCTCTGATCTTGATCGTGCACGTTTGCGTGTATGATTAGTGCACGGTCGAGTCGGGCGTCACAGAAACAAACAACGGGCCCACAGCAGAAAAAGAAAACAATGCACAACGTCCCCCAGCCCAACATGAGCACCAAACCGGGCCGCAACAGGGCACGTAGTACAAAGCTCCCTGAGCCAGCAACACGCATCGTGACACGAGATGATCCAACGGCTGTGAAAGTGAATGAGACCAAATTAAAACTTAGCTAGCTGAGTTTTAGCAAACCGTTCAATTAATATAAACCATTGGGATGGCTTTAAAAAAAAGAGGGTACATTAGCTAGCGAGCACTTATTAAAACATTAATCTGGCTAACTTGGGTGATCTCAAGCAGAGGCCGAGAGCCCCTCGTCGCTGGTGGTCGTGAGGATGCTCTGTCCGTTGCGCAGAGAGCAACTATCACGACGGATCTCGCCAACGTTTCCTTGAGGACCCTGGAGATTCCCGAGCTTGGTCATGGAGGCGGCAAACTGGCCGAAGAACCACCAGTGGTTCCCGGCGAAGCCGTTGACCACCCATTCGGTGCGCCAGTCAGCAGTGAGCTTCTGGTCGGTGGTGAACACCCCCTTCCCCTCTTGCAGGTTAGTGAAGTACTTGATGTCGAACACGTCCGGGGTGGTGACGTCGAGGTCCTGCAGCCGGTTAAAGTCGCTGGAGCAGTTGGAGGCGAGGCTTCGGACGAAGTCGGAGTCCTCGGAGAAACGGTTGGAGAAGGAGCTGCAGTGGCCCTTCCCGATGGTGTGGCCGCCCGAGAGCGCGACGAGGTCGACGTTGTCGAGGTTGCGGGTCTGGAAGACGTTGATGAGCGTGGAGGCGTTGGAGCTGGCCTGGGGGAGATCGAAGACGGCCGAGCTCGGAGCCGGCGCGAGGCTGTCGAGCCTGCCAAGTGGCACATCGTAGGTTTGTCCCCCAGAGACGACGACGGCGTCGCGGGTGGCGAGGGCGGTGATGTCGGCGCAGGAGACCACGGGCCGCAGGCGGCGTGAACTGCGGCACGGATGGACTCGATGAGCTGCAGCGCCCGTGGCTGCAGCGTCAGGTTCGGCGGCAGCTGCAGCTCGCTGCCATCTCCCGTCAGAAGGACCGACGCGTCGCAGCCCTGTACAACCACGAAACAGATGATGCTCTCTGCACATTGACATGGTCTCAAATATTTATTTTTCACCATTAATCGACATATACAAGTACATTTTACGCTTATATGTTAATGAAAATATGAATTTTTTTTGTGATGAATCTTATGATACCATTATCATCTTTACCAGACTATAGTATCCGTTAGATCACCGATAATTCTTTTTGGAGCTCGAGCTACATGAATCTCGGTTTTTTTTCTGAAAAATTCGAAATTAATGTTTCAATAATTCAAAAATTTTGAAAAAAAATCCACAGTATAATACGGATGTATACTGCATGCTTGCAAATTTTCATGACGAAATACAAATCTTTGACATTGGAAACAGCTAACAGTGCGTGTGCTGTTCACTATATAAAACCAACGATTTTCACTTTTTTGTGTAGCTCATGAATCAATGTATTTTCTCATGAAACTCTATATAGGTGTAGTGCACATCCATATGTCAATGTGTAATTGTTTTCAGAATTTTTTGAAACTCTGAAACGTGTTTTTTGATTGTTTCAAATAAAAGGCTCCATGCAGCCCGAGCACCAAAATGCTGCACTCTTAGATCATACTATAGTTTAATATGAGATCTATTTCGCAAAAAACAAAATGAGATCTAGCTAGCTGGATTAAATTACCTGAGGGAAGCAGTCGTGGAAGAAGATGCGGAGGAGGCCGGCGGCCAGCGCGATCTGGCTCTGGAGGGCGGTCTGCACGGCGGAGCGCACCATGTCCTGCAGCTGCGGGGCAGGAGTCGGCGTGGAAGTCGAAGGCGAGTTCGTCGGCGGGGGAGACGGGAGGAATACGGCCACCGACGTGGTCGGTGGGCATAGAGATGAACGCCGATGACGGCTTAGACAAGGCTGCAGGGCACAGCACCGCGGCCACGAGGACCAGCGTCGCTGCTGTCCTGCTCGACGCCATTGATCCTAGCTTGCTACCTTGATCAGCTCAGTGCCTGCAGGTGGCAGCTGCAGTGTACTAGTGGTACTTTGGTGCTAGTTGCAAGTGAGTGTGGCTTCCTCACGTCAACGAGATGCCCTTATTTATACAGGAACCAGATGGTGGATCGATCGATGCTTGACATCAAAGTCGTCAGAGCAATTAAGAGGGAGCAGAGATCCAAAACGAGATCGAGTAGGTGGCAAGCTACACCACGATCCAAGTGCACATGCTTGATCACGTACGTGGTGATGCAGATTGCTGAGGTCGTGTGCGTACTTGTGCCGACCAAGCTCCCGGATCCCGTGCTTCTGCTCGTGGCCTGTCGACGAACAGTACGCCCAGACCAGTAGTTATATGCAGAGATCTAAAATTCAGGCAAGTGCTTCGGGGCCCGTATAAGCTATGAAATGTAGACGTTTGCCTGGCAAATGGTACTTATTTGGCCTCTGTATAGAAATATAAGACGCTTTTTTGACACTATCATAGTGTCATACTATCATAGTGTCAAAAAGCGTCTTATATTTCGATACGGAGGGAGTAGTAGATATTAGTAAGTTGTGTTTCCAAGCAAATGTTAAAAATGTGTTATGTTATGAGGAACGATTTGATGAACCGTGAAGCGTTAACTACCAATAAATATGATGAGTGGAGATGGGAGAGAAACTAAAATGTTCAGTGATTCCGTATGGGATCGTCCTTTTGGCACGAGGAATTGGATGGTGGTTCGGGTGTTGACTCGGGAGCGGGTGGAGCTAAACCCGACATAGTGTACCACACCGAACCGGCCTCCAGATGCCACACCTCAAAAAGTAGTGTCCCACTTCGTCCCACGAAACTCTCATAATTTGCCCATCACTTATCTAAAACTAGTAGACTGCCCGTGCGTTGCCACGGGCCGACAAATAAATTTGTAAACAATGCTCATTTTACTCCCCACGAACGAGCACATTGCACGCAATGTTCAACCACAACACAAACGCAAGTATCTTCTCTCTATTCCAACATACACCCCTCTAGCCTCTCTTCTCCGTTGAACTTGTCCTCTATCGACTTCTTTGTCCATACATTAATCATCATCTCAATCTATTGCCCCTTGACTCTGCATGTGGCTTCTATGTCGTTGTTTTGTTGTCTCACTCTACTACGTATGCCGTGCAACGTGGAACATCATCAACAAATGATGAGATACAAGGCACCTCTCCTTAGTACAAATAATAAGAAAAGGGGGCATATGAACATGGAAACATTCTTTCCACCACATGTTCATTCACAAACTAATAATGCTCTGTTTGTCTCTCGGCTCTGCTTCCATCTCCACCTAAGATGCGTCTCCGTCACTTTATCTCATTAATACTTCTTTTCCTACGGACCTCAAATATGCATACAACAATCACACGACAAGGTTGCATCATTGTCATTCCATCTCTTCTTCCACTTCAACTCTTTTGGTCATTGCGACACCAGTCTGCTCCGTCGTCACCCTGCTCCAAATCTGCCTATGTTTCCATCTGGCTTCAAATACGCCCATTTTTTCTCCAAGTCTGTCAATTTGTTGTACCAAGTTTGTACTTTCAGCTTCAGAATTTTAATTGTTCGGAATGAGGAGGGTTTTCAGAGTTCACTTCTCTGAAAGAGAACACAACACATATTGATACAGATTAGTGATGAACAAGAATTTCTAGGTGTTATTTATAACGATGAATACCAACACATGGTAAGTTATTCAATGGAGAAGCTACGTTGTTGTGTTTGGAAAAATAAGTCTAACGTGTGTATATTAAAGGGAATCCCTGAATTAACAAACACAAGAGGAAAAGATAACTACTCCCTCTAGATGGGTGCATGGGGCATGCACATGTTCCTAGATCATCAAGTTGACCAACACATTATACATTATATGCCACAAAAACTATGTGTTTAGAAAATTTATTCGAATACAAGTTCAGTGTCTATTGCCCGCACCCTAGTCATTCCAATCGTTGCCCCCCTTACCTCATGTCACTGTCACCCTTTTTCCCTCTGCCCCACCTCTCTCTCTCTCTCCCATTGCATCTCCTCCCGACGTTGTCCCCTACCACCATCCATCCACTGGCATCTTCTCCGACGACGGGCGAGGGCTATGGTGCCTCCACTTGCACGAGGCAAACCCCGGGTGGGCACGAAAATGTATCCAACACACCTATGTCGCACCTCCTACTCCGGCGCCGCCAAATAGGACAATGCCCGTGCATTGCTACGGGCACAAGTCGAATGCACGTGCGTTGCCACGGAATAATTAAAAAATAGCACATGGATCAATTATTCTTTTAATTCAGAAATACGTGTTAAGCATGGTGGCATCTCGTTTCCATCATACAACTACAAATACAAACTCTCTTCCACTTCTTTCCTTCTCGGTAGTCTTGGTGTCTCCTTAACCAGCAAATCGCTCATCACCAAAAAAATTATAACTGGATATATACCATCCATGATGAAATAGTATTAGTATCACTGAACTTCACACGTCCAGGCGTGTCACTATTAGAAGGTACACAAAGCTTGACCATTCCTTAGACTTGTAATGCGCCTCTTAATTTCAACAATAATAGCACAAGAAGAGAGATCCAATTTCTGAGATTGTTCTTTATCAATAGCATGACCGTTCCATTCTCCATAGCAACAATCAGCCTGAAAAGAACATTCCAAATTGTTTAAGTCCATATCAAATATTAGGCCCAAGCTGTTAACTGCGGCCATTTTTTCAACCGACAACACATCTCCCTTGGTAAGTATATAGTGCACCAAGGCATGTAGTGCACTCAGCATTGGCTTCTACTTACAAACGTTTCAAACAAACTAAGAAAAAGTTCGTAGATAGGCACACCATGAACCGATAATATCATGAAAATCAAGTACCTTTTGAAACCCAACTCGAAAAACAAAAATAGTATCGACAGTGGTAATGGGCCAAATTTAAAGCCCAACTAATGTTGTGTACTATGAGAGTCAAATTCGTCTTTTTTTCTCGAATTATGTTATGAATTTGACTTCAAATTTGTGACACAAGTGTTCCATCTTGCAAATATGGCCTATCTCATCCATGTCGTATATTTTTTAGATTTTCATTTCAATAATATTTAAGAATGCCAACCATATTTACCAGATGTTTTTTCAAAACATTTAAGGATGCCAACAAAAGGACCGTGTGCACCAGATATTCTCCGTTTGGCTGGCCTTCTCTCTAGCATCTTTTCCTTGTTGGACTGAATCGCACTATTTCACGTTCTGCGTTGGATCTTGTTAGTCACCCACGCTCTATCTCTGTTCTGAAAAAAGTAGCTAAAGCTTTTGCTAAGTACCCGGCCGACTCCTCCGACTACCATCTAAATTGAAAAGTTCTTCCTCCCTAAAAATTAATAAGGTTAATTAGAAACATATAATAACCAACAAACAAGCGATGCAACCTTCAATAATAAGTTGATTGTATATAGGAAAGGTTTCATTTATCTTGAATCAAGATTTTTTTTTTACAATGCCATGAACCTGGTGCCAACGGCGTACTCGCAGCGGCTGATGAGGCTTTGGCCGCTGCCTGCACCGCGCTTGAGCACGCCGCTCCGCCGCTACTGCGAGCACCAACCATACGCCCCGTCGCAAGCAGCCGAGACGATGGATCTTTGCAAAGTGCTGCGTTTAGGTGTGCAGTTCATCTAGTAAATTAACCACATAGTACAAATTATCACTGAGCAACATATAAAAAAAACATCAATTCAATGAAGAGCTGGATTGCACCAAACAGCTGCTGCATTTCCATTATGAAATAACGAAGCAGAGTCGAGCTTGCAGGAACTGAAAGTCTGAATTCTGCACCCACGGCTGGCTCATCTTATAAATCGTTACTATCATATGAAGCACATGTCCAAACAATGTAGCGTGCAGTATGGTTGTTCTTGATTGTCTGGGTTGACCACATAAGAAAAGATGCCAATGTTTCTGAAGCTAGGGGATATGTATATAGTTAGTACTTTTCTTACCGGCGCAGTTGTTGTGGTTGTGGTCGCGGCAGCAGGCGTCGAGGTCTCCACAGCGCCACCGTTCTCCTTCCGTGTCTCCACCAAGTTCAGAGGCGGTGCGGCGGCAGCGCACCCGTCACCGGCCTCCAGGTCCGTCAGCTTTCACGTCGGCCACGGTGGCCAACCTCGGCCCTGGCTTCCACTTCTTCGGTTGCGCGATGGCATGCCTCGCTCTCCCTCAGAAACATCGTAACGGCCACCGTCGACCCTGCCCTGCCCACCGGTATTGTCGCCATCACCGGAATCACTCTCCCGTCCAGCCCCCACTCGTCGACCGCCTCTCCCACGACCCGCTCCACAACTACGCGGCGGCCGCAGCCAGCCGTCCGCCGTCACCGCGCCACCGCCCTGAGGCTCAACCGCTCAATTTCAACCCTGCCCTTGGAATGCATCTGGTCAACCGGCCACTGACGTTTGAATGGGCCATCAATAAATTAGCGAGTTAATTGCATGTGCGTTGCAACGGGGGCATAGTGGTTCAACATGACTCAGCACACAAACCTCCGCCCCTCCTTGGAACATGGACGCGAGGGGAAGAGGAATCGGGAAAGCTCCGTGGGAACTCACCTATAAAGACTATCCCCTATAATTTGCTTGATTCCAACAACACCCTTAAATATCAACCACTTTATTTTAATCTCCTATATCTTATTAATTTTATGGAATTGTGTGGAGCCAATCCTGTAAGCAACTCCAATTGGATCTTCCCTATCGCCTCTTTTCTTAAAGTTGTATTGTATTGTTAGTATGCACTTACTCAGAGTAATTGCAAGATGAACTCTCCATACATAGCAAATGGAAAAGAAACTTATTATAAAGAGTGCTATGTGCTGTACTAAAACCATTATGGAGCATGACAATTTACTTTTTCTGAACACATGGCATCTGATAGAATCTGTGAAAAAAATCTTTCCATGGCTGGTTGTACACAACTTATATTCTGAACATATACTGTCAACTCCATTAAGCTAAAGTTTTGTGATCCATGTAATGTTTGGGCACATATATAAGGTGCAAATCAGGCTGCGAAGGCAGAATCGACCGTACTTAATAAATCAATACAAATATATTTAAGGCACAAATCAAGCTACAAGCTGGCATTTGGATTGGTCTCTTGAATGGACCATACTTTAGAGAATATTACCTTTTGTTATAACAGGCAAGAAAGTCGATAGCCCTTACATGATCACAGCTTGTCTTGTGTATTTTCCTGTGCCAAAATGGCCACGTAGAATGCTTGTTCTGCTGGTCAAGGCTCAGCGACAAGTGCGACGTTTGTTCTCATGCATGATGCTATCTTTTCACGGAACAATGCACTGGAAAAGATTGTTGAGTCAATCAAGTCCTCCTGACAGGGGGTGACAAGGGACATGACAGGGAGGACACGGTGAGGACCAACGATCCAACTAAGAGGTCCAAACCAACTTCTTCGTCCAACATCGCCACGGCTCCTCCTACAGCGGGTGGTGTGGTACCCATGCAGCTGGCCACAACCTCTATTTCGGGGGAGTCTTCGCCGCCAGATAACTTTTTCATTGCTGTTACACCGCCGAATCCTCATCGATGCATGCCTTCCAAGACTGTTTCTACGTCACTACAGGAGTCTTCTCCGACGGTCACAGCATCACCGGCTCCTAAGTCTATGGCGCCGATGGCCTTATCCTCGCCGGCTCCTTCCACTGCGTTGGCACCCCGGTCTTCGACGCCGTCGACTCCGACCCACCCGGTGGCACTGCCTACTCCCGCCGGGGAAAGTCTGGTGCGGCCTAGACTTGAGGGGCTCACGGCGGCGGAGGCCCCTGCGAGTGCTTCGTTGCCATCATCAGTGCCCGCACCTGAATCGCCAACCCGACGGGGAGTGATATTCTCTCCGTCCGTTCGGGCTGACCAGGAGTCGGCGATGGCGGAGTTGCGGGCGTTGTCTTCTGCGCCTTCGACACCAGGAGGGGTGTCGGCGTCCAGGCCTATCGCGGCGGCGGAGGGCGAGGTGCGGCCCTCGCGAGCTTTTTCTTCACCGCCGTCCTCCTCTACACCACCACTCGGGGTCACCGGGACGGTGACGGCTGCCGTCTCCACCCCCTCTCCGCTGAGGCGCAGCGATCGTCACTACGTCAGTGCTGATGGTTCAACAGCCACCGACGAGGACTCTTTGACGAAGGCCATGCGCAGGGCGGCTACCCGCAACCTCGACTTCGAAGGTCCGTCCTCTCGTAAATCATTTTTGTCTTTTGATAAATCCAAAGTTTCTTCAAATATTACTAGCATTGGAGTTTCATTAGGACGCAATGAGAAAGAGGTAGATTTTTCTGTTAGGGCTCTTAAACAAGTGGAGTTCGACCGGCTTACGGTTGCTCCTAAGTTGTCCACGCTTGTGGACCCCCTCGTGTCAGATGAGGAGGATGAGGATGCTGATGCCAATCATGAAGGCAAGCTTCTCTCCCATCTGGTTAAAGACACGACTGAAGTAGACCTGGATGATACTGTACGTGACACTATGCTATATGAGCTTGTCGCGTCGGTACGAAAGAACAAGTCTAATTCAACGAAGAAAAGGGGGCGCCCGTCTAAGAAGGGAAAGGTCTCTAAACAAAAATATGGTTCATCATGAGAGGCATGTTTTGGAATAGCAGAGGTCTTGGTGACTTGGCTAAACATAAACACATCGCCGATTGTGTAAAGGATCATGCGTTGGACTTCGTGGCCATTTCTGAGTCTGGCAAACGTGACTTCCCAACACGTGATCTTGACCACTTTTCATGTGGTTACGATTATGAATGGCACATCTTACCGCCGTCTGGGAGGTCAGGGGGTATTTTGCTAGGTATCCACTCGACATACTTGGAACTTTTGTCCACGTCAAAGGGGGAATATCATATTAAATTTCACCTTCGAAATAAGTCCGACAACTTCCTTTGGAGCCTGGTGGCTGTATATGGCGCCGCTCAGGAGGAGTTTAAGTCGGCCTTTCTTAAAGAACTTGTTAATACCTGCCGAGAAAATCCCCATCCCATGTTAATCGGGGGGGATTTCAATATCCTTAGATATCAGCAGGAAAAAAACAATGACCGGTTTGACACTAGGTGGCCATTCCTCTTCAATGCTGTTATTGACAGCTTGGACTTGCGGGAACTCTCTATGTCGGGTCGTCAGTATACCTGGGCCAATAACCGATCAACTCCAACATTTGAAAAACTTGACCGGGTGCTTGTTACCACCGACTGGGAATATAAGTACCCCCTAGCCTCGGTGCGTGCACTAGAAAAAATTGAGGCCTTATCGGATCACGCTCCATTGCTAACCGATTTTGGACAAACAACTCCAAGTTCTAACCGTCATCAGTTTAAATTTGAACTGGGATGGCTCACTAGAGAGGGATTCCATGACCTGGTCAAGAAAGTGTGGGCGCGTCAACCTCGTGGTAACACGCCCATCCAACGATGGAACAATCGAATCCGTGCCTTGCGCCGATTCCTTCGTGGATGGGCTAAGCATACCGCTGGCATATACAAAAAAGAAAAGTTGCGACTATCTATCTTAATTGATTCCATTGATAAAATTGCGGAGGTGAGGCCTCTTTCTGTTGCGGAGATTGAGCAAAAAAGCCATCTAAACGAGCAGATTGCCCGCCTGTTACGCGAGGAAGAGATTAAATGGTACCAACGTTGCAAGGCAGACTCGCTCGTTCTAGGAGATGATAATACGAAATACTTTCAAATGCTGGCCAACGGCAGACATAGAAAGAAACGTATATTCGCTCTAGACCAGGAGGAAGGCCGTATCGAGGGGGAGGCACCACTCAGAAATTTTATTACTAAGTATTACAAAGAGCTTTTCGGACCTTCAGCTGTAAGAAATTTTGAGATGGACGAGTCTATTACTCATGACATCTCTCAAGTTTCGGAAGCGGAAAATGAATTCCTAACCTCCCAGTTTTCCGAGGAGGAAATTCGAACCGCGGTGTTTCAGATGGATCACAACAAGGCACCGGGTCCGGATGGTTTTCCGGCAGAGTTTTATCAATGTTTTTGGGATGTGATTAAGGTGGACTTGGTTCAGTTGTTTAACGAACTGCATACTGAGGACCTTGATATTTCTCGGTTAAACTTTGGGGAAATTATCCTACTACCCAAGTCTAAGGAGGCTAGTTGTATTCAACAATATCGACCGATTTACCTCCTAAACGTAAGTTTTAAAATCTTTACGAAGGTTGTAACTAATCGGTTGAATGGGGTGGCTGACCATGTAGTCAAACCCACCCAAACAGCATTTATGCAAGGACGCAACATACTAGATGGAGTTGTTGTGCTGCATGAGACTGTACACGAGCTTCACCATAAAAAGTTGAATGGAGTCATCTTTAAAATAGATTTCGAAAAAGCCTATGATAAAGTTAAATGGGCATTTCTGTTGCAAACTTTACGCATGAAGGGGTTTTCGCAAAAATGGTGTCGATGGGTACAGAGTTTCGTGTCTGGAGGTAGTGTGGCCATCAAGGTTAATGATGATGTTGGCAACTATTTTCAGACTAGGAAGGGGCTTCGCCAAGGTGACCCCGCATCCCCTATTTTGTTTAACATTGTGGCCGACATGTTAGCTACCCTTGTTGAGCGGGCTAAGTTGGCCGGTCAAGTCAGCGGTGTCATTCCTCATTTGGTAGAAGATGGTCTATCTATTCTACAATACGCGGATGACACTATTTTGTTTTTGGATCATGATCTAGAGAAAGCAAGAAATCTCAAGTTGCTTTTATGTGCTTTTGAGGAACTTTCTGGTCTCAAAATCAATTTTCATAAGAGTGAACTGTTTTGCTTCGGTGATGCCACAGAATCGGCACCTGAGTATGCTGAGATTTTTGGCTGCCAACTTGGGCAATTCCCGATTCGGTACCTGGGTATCCCCATACACTATCGGCGCTTAACTATCGCTGAGTGGAAGCATGTGGAAGAGAGGCTTGAGAAACGACTAGCCAGTTGGAAGGCGAAGCTCTTGTCTTATGGGGGGCGATTAATCTTGATCAATTCTGTCCTCAGCAACATGGTTTTATACATGTTGTCAATCTTTCACCTCCCAAAAGGGGTTCTTCAGCGTCTCGATTACTTTAGATCTAGATTTTTTTGGCAGTGTGATAACGAATCCAAGAAATATCGACTAGCTAGGTGGACTGTATTATGTCGACCTAAAAGTCAAGGGGGACTTGGAATTCAAGACCTTGAGATTAAAAACATTGCTCTTCTCAGCAAATGGGTGTATAAACTACTCACTGAGAATGGAGTATGGCAGGAAATCATTCGTAATAAGTACGTGAGATCCAAAGCTATTTCTCAAGTCTATTGGAAACCTGGTGATTCACATTTCTGGAGTGGGGTAATGAAGGCCAAGGAATTCTTTTTCCAATTTGGAACATTCTCGGTTAGGGACGGTTCTCAGGTTCGATTCTGGGAAGACACCTGGCTAGGGACCACCCCTCTCATGGTGCAATACCCTAGCTTGTACAGGATTGTAAGACATAAATTTGTCACGATCAAACAAGTCTTGGGACAAGAAAACCCTGATATTTCTTTCCGTAGGGACCTTTTAGGACCTCGCCTGGCAGCATGGAATGAATTACTCATACGTCTGGAGGCTATTCAGCTGTCAGGTGAACCGGATATCTTTCGATGGAAGTTGCATCAGAATGGCAAGTTTACAGTCAAGTCCATGTATGATGCAATGGTTCATAGTGAGGTTCCGGTTGATAATAGAAAATTGTGGAAGCTCAAGATTCCTCTAAGGGTGAAGATATTCCTCTGGTTCCTAACTAGAGGGGTCATCTTAACTAGAGATAATTTGGCACGACGCAAATGGCAAGGTAGCAAGCAATGTGTCTTTTGCCAACATAACGAGTCTATTAAACACTTATTTTTTGAGTGTAAGTTTGCTCGGACAGTCTGGGCCATAGTTCAAGTAGCTTCAAACTTATACCCCCCATGTAGTGCACGTAACATGTTCGGCAACTGGTTGCGGGGGATCGATAAACAATTTTCTGCACACATTCTTGTGGGGTCGGCTGCCTTATGCTGGGCATTGTGGCTTACCAGGAATGATGTGGTTTTTAATAATAAATGTGTTTCATCTCCTATGCAGGTTATTCATATATGTACGCGATGGCTCCGTACTTGGTCTATCCTGCAGAGGCCGGAGGACAGGGACCTTTTTATGATGGTGTCTACACGGCTGGAGCGTACGGTCAGGGAGGTTTTCTACCCCCATGGATGGCGGTGTGATCTCCGGATAGAGCCCGCCACGACATAGGCTAGACTAAACTTTGTTGTAATTCGTTTTTTAGTTTTCGGACCTTTGGACTTGTTGGCTGTGTGCATCTTAGCTATGCAGAGGCCGGGCCTTCTTTCGATGCGATTGTATCACCTCGATAATTCAATTCAATGAAATGCCCCTTATCGAAAAAAAAGTCCTCCTCACCATAAAGCAGTGGGGAAGGAAGGGGCAAGGAAGGAGACAACCTGAGAGCTTAACTCATGGCCAGGAGAGTGCCAACTGCAGCTGTGTTCAATGATGGCGAGCCACTGATGGGAGAGATTGCTGTGGTGGTGCTCGAGGAAGAGGACTGTGGGCACGAGATGCAGCGATGGGGACGGCGAGCATGGGATGCAGCTGTGGCGTGGTCCCCCGGGAGCATGAACTCTGGCCAAACTCGGCCTCCCGAATGGCCAGGCGACCTCCGGCGACACCTCCTTTTCAGAGGAGCCAGCTTCCCGTCTCAGTTCTCACGGTGGTTCAGTGATAATTGGTGTGATGGCTTGATCGAGGCCGGCAAGTAGAGAGAGAGGAAGCGCCCATGTCGCACGCTACCCTCCTGATGATGTGCCTCCCTGCTGCGTAGGGTTGTTGTGCCGAGTTGTCATCGAAGCTTCTTCGCCATGGTCGGCCCCCTCCTACCTCTTCGCCTTTCCTCCAGTAGCTGCCACAACCGGCTTCACCATCGTCCACGGCTGGCCTCCCCGTCCTCCACCACAGCGCCTCAGACAGCCTCCCCGTCCTCTGCCACGGCCGGATCTCAAGGGCGGGGTACGAGATGGCGCATCACCGTATCGATTGGACCTCGTTCACGACCACGGCAAGAGCGGGAACTGCGGGGCCTCGTGACATCGGGTTGGTGCACCTCCCAGCACGGCCGCCATCCTCTGTGGGTCTTCCCCGGGGTTGTGGAGAGGAGGTTGTAAACTCGCGCGCGGCGGGCCACTGGAAGAAGCCGAAGCGGCTCACGTCCGACGCGTTCGCCAGCACCACCGCCTCCTCCCCTCGACGAGGAGGAGGAGGAGGCGTCCCCGGGGCTCCTGAGCACCAGCAGCGCCGTGATCTTCATCGGGGCGGGGTGGGCCATGATGGGATGCGAGGGGAAGGGGATGTCGGGTCCGGGTGCAACGCCATTATAATTTGGGAGGATGTGTCATGCGACATTAATGTGATTGGGCGACGTATGGTAATGTTAATTAATGTAATTTCGGTGACGTATGACAAGATTAATTAATGTGATTGAGCGACTTATGGTAAGGTTAATTAATTTAGATTTAGCCTTTAAAGATTGATTAGAGATTGACCGTGATTGATTCTTTCACATAAAGACATTACTAAATAACTTGCGCCCGCATGGAAAGTTCTGATCCGTTCAGATTTTTTTCTTGTTGTGTGGGAGGTGAAGCAAAAAAAAAGCCAGCGGGAGAGGGTGGTGGGAGGTGAGGCGGAAAAAAACCAGACGAAATAGATGGTGCTGGGAGGTGAGGCGAAAAAAAACCATGGAGGGGAAGCTATATACCAAGTCCCCTTTTAGGAGTAGAGATTAACACTACAACTATACAATGGTATTATCCAATGGACCTGGGTTGACATAATGATGTAAAACATGTCATTTTGTAACCTACTCTTTATAAAAGGTAATTTGTGTCACATATATAAACTAGAAGGTAAAAGGTAAAATAAACTCCAAAAAAATTTCTTGACAAAGCGGAGTTCTCTCACATCCTGGCCCTTTTATGAATAACAATTGCTAGGGGCTGGGGATAATTGATTCATTCATCTCATATGTGTATGATGCAATAATCAAGACGAGTGCTTTTCTACCTACATCTTACAACATGCACATCAAGGCTACATGTATTTTTGGCAAAAAAAAAAAGGGGCTCTGCGTATAATTGTCGATTGCTGTTAATCATCTTCCCATGAAAAGAAGGCAAATCTACACAAAAACAAGCAGCACCACACTTATCTCGTCACAGTATAATCTCCCCCGTTCGGCCTAGCTACGGAAGGATTATTCATCCGTGGTTCCTGCATGGATACGTACATACAATATATATGTGCTAATATATATATGTGTGCTAATAAAAAAGGTTTCTACAGTTGAGTACTCAAGTAAATTACGTGGCTACATCCCTTCGTCTCTCCTCCAAGAAAAGGCGGCTAGGGTTTCTGCCTCCCGTCGGCGGCGCCGCCGATCTGCCACGTCTCCTGTGGCCTTAGGGCCATGGGTGCGTGGTGGATCTCGGCCCTTGCCGATGGGAGGGCTCCGTTTTTTTGTACTTCTTCAAGTTTTGTTAGGGTTTGTGTCCGGCTCAAGAAGACGAGACGGCGGCGGCTTCTTGAAGATGGAATAAGGTCCTCCCCGTCTAGCCCCCGCCCCGGTGGTGCGTCTAGCATCGTCGGAGGGCGTGTGGAGGTGTGTCTCCGGCGGATCTCACGGGATTCGGTCGGTGGTTGTCTTTGGTGGATCTGCTCGGATCCAGTCTTTGTTCGTCTTTGTTCTTGTGTCTTCAGGTTGGATCCTTCCGATCTAAACTTATCTTCATCGGCGACGGTTGCTGTTCTGGTGTATTGGTCTCATGGGGCCTTAGCACGACGACTTCCTGACTGTCTACTACAACAAGTTGTGCCCGGCTCCGGCGATGGAGGGGCGATGACGGCGGCGCGCCTTCGGCTCGCTGCAATGCTTGTAGTCGTCGCTAGGTGGTCTACGAATATGGATGTAATTTTAATTATTTCTAGTGTTCGCTGTACTGCCATGATTGAAGATGAATAGATTCGAAGTTTCTCGCAAAAAAAAAAAAAAAAAGAGTACTCAAGTAAATTAGGTGTGAAAAAAAAACAACCTCACTGCTTAATAACAACAACAATGGCAGACACCATAGATATGGTTAATGAGGCCACAAGTGCAACGCCCGTGAGCATCATGTTTGGCGCACACCACCGCTCTTGATGACCAAGTGCCATTACCGAGGTGATATTGTTCAAGACATCTATAACGTGTAGGATCCCTGCGTACAATGGTGTCACCCGTAATGGTAGGAACGGCCTTAAAACCGACACTCAGACTCCTTCTGATGACACTTTGGCTGCTTGCAATATCAATCAAGAGAGCATTGCCCCCGATGCTTTTTAGCGGGACGACTCTTCCTAGGATGAGATCCGCTGCGCTGTAAACTACCATGCGCTTGGGGTGATCGGTGCTGGAACCGACGAGCAAGATCTCTGAGTCACATTCTATCAGTTCAAAAGGACTGCGGATCTTGCCCTTTGGACATATGGCGATCACCTTGGGTGGCTGAAACGAAGACGAACTGAATCCCGACGTCTTCTCATGGCGAGGTGGGTCGATCTGAAAAATCCGTAGTTCAGTGCTTGACATGGGTTTCTGCAACATGTAAAATTTTCCTTGGGATGATATGATGCTCTTATCTGGGGAGAAGCTCCAGGCCGAGAAACTCCATTGCTTGTCCTTGGTGGTAGCAAATAGTATGCGCGACAGATCTAGAAGCACGATCATGAGCATGGGAACTCCATCAGCTCCAACGCTCAAGGAGGCGGTCACCCTGCCTGGTGACAAATAAGGACGCTCCATGCGTGAACTCCAGTGGGTTAATCCCAAGCTCATTGTGACATACGTGATTGGCGGGAACTTGGCAACGCCCCCCGTGAAGGGGTGTCCATAACCGCAGTAAGTGGTTTGATAATGCTGTCTACCACTTTCAATTTCGGGAATAATATACTTTCGACATACAACCTGCTCAGTAGCCTCTTGACATGCCACAATTAGTTTGCATCATTGATGATGCCATGATTGTTCTTTTAACTAGAAGCTTTTCCACGATAAAGCTACTACTGTGAGGGTGCGGATTAACATGACGTGGAATTCTTAATATCCGCATACCTCACCAAAAGAATGTCTGACTAACCCACAATAGTGAGGTTATCAAACTCATTATAAATGAGCATGTAAAAATCATCGCTTTGCATATACTCCCTCCGTTCCTAAATATAAGTCTTTTTAGAGATTCCAATAAGGGACTACATACGGAACAAAATGAGTGAATCTACACTCTAAAATATGTCTATATACATCCGTATGTAGTTTGTATTGAAATCTCTAAAAAGACTTATATTTAGAAACGGAAGGAGTACTTGCAAAGCTTGATAATGGCTTTCCAGTGGTCCAGTTCTGGGTTAAACACAAATTTGCCAAGTATCCCGATCATAAATAAGAGGGCGTGTTCATACTAAATACGTAAGGTACTTCTGACAGCTGAACACAAGGAACCGTCATTATCTGATCAGTTTAAAATAGGTTCCTCGGACACTAAGATGTCCACTTTTATCGCCCTTAACTTTAGTAGCAGGTGAGACAAAGTACTAATACATACTATTTTTCTTTCGTACTCTATCAATGTATGTCATTATAACAAAACTTATACTCCTCTTGGACCTATATCTTGGCGAAACTCAATACAAGGAAAGTATGAGGCATCATCAAGATCCTTTATGTCATAAATAGAAGACAGAAATTTCTTGGCTTGCCAAAAATATTACATCTTCACAATGTAGTAATCTTACTCCCCTTCGTCTTACGGTATGAGTGTCCCAACACTTGTCTTATTTCATAGTTGTATTTCTTTAGATAACATGCCTTATGTTAACTTCGCCCATGACAAAACCTTACGGTTGAGTCATACATACATTCTCAACTAAGTCAACACAAGAGCATGTCATAGTAATAACACAAGCGTCACAACAACTCACTCAGGAAATTCTATTGAGTTACATACATCATTAGAGCTCATAATATTCATCTTATATGGCAACAAGCCACTAAGATGATCATTCACACACATTATCAATCACAGGGAAATTGTTGAGACTCAACACTAAGTGTTGTATTAGAAATTTCTTCTCAATTTACCTAATACATATGAACAAAGATCTAATGGGGTTATCCTTAAGATTCATGTTCATACGCTCCAGGTTCCTAATGATCACTTTATTTAGAAGATAGAAAATATATCTAAAATCTTGATAACAATCAGCTCAGTTCTAAACCACAACACCGTTGGGCAAAAGATAAAAAAGAACTTAATGAATTGTGACACATGATTATAAACGACGTTGGTTGGGAATATAACCACAAGCCACATGTTACATTAATATCATAATCGACATTAGACTGGCAAATTTGCCACTTTAACATTAATGTGTGTTTCATACTACTCATAAGGGGTAAGTACACATAAACATGATAAAAGGAGTTAAAACATCAGTGTGACTTTTACTCATTCTTCCAAATAAGACTTGTTGCATCTTAATCAGATAATTGACTTTTGTGTGTGATTTTCATACATTCTCCAAACAAGAATTCTCGTTGGTTCCATCTTAATTAGAGAATTAACATGCATATTCTCCCACTTAGTTTTATCTGTTATGATCTAAGTGGGAGAAGTGAGCGTGATATCTCATACTGAATGAGACTTCCATTCTCCCCCTCGAAATGTGGTCTAAAACCACAATTTCGATCAGGTCTCATTATTTACACTTCTCTTGCATCTTTAATTGTAGCATAACACATCATCTTTACAAATGATCCATTCAGTGAAAACACAACTTGTCTCGCCCTAGGGCGGGACTAACATCACATAATTGGAGTTGACTTCATAATACATTTAAAACATACATAATCAATGTCACCTTTCAGTGAGACAAAAATTAAGGTTCTCCAATAACTTGGAGCGTAAACAAACAACATCATTTAAGATGCGGAATGAATCCATCTCCAAATGCTAGTGATATAAATCCAATAGCTTTGCCTTTAGTCTCCTTTTTACCTTGTGAAAGGCACATAACACTCCCAATTTCTACCTTAACATCATGATTAAAAATTTCAACATCATTGGTAGAAATTGTGGGAGCTTCATATATGAGACTTGAATCTCTACTCTCCACATGGGAAAGTCATTTGCTTTAGGTTATGGACTATGCCAAAACAAAAGTTGGCATCATCATTAATGTCCATTGCTGAAAAACAACGCCAAATTTATAAAACACCATAATGAAAACATCAAGCATGAATTAATCATATAATAAGATGAATTAAAGACATGTTTAATTGCTATTCTAATCTACATCGCCGTTGGGCAGAAAATAGAATAGAACCTTGTTTATTCATAGATGACACATGAAAAATAATCAACGTTGGTCAGAATATCACCATGTGCCACTATAACATTTGTTGCATCTCTAATCAAAACTTCTCGTTGGTTCCATTTTGATTAGAGAAACATAAAATCACATAATGATCAGCAAGAACATTAGCTAAATTAATAGCCATCATTAGCATAAAGCAACAATATAGTGCAATCCCTGTCACGAGACACAAGGATTCATAACCTGTTGTAGACATTTTAACTTTAATTTGACACTTCATTAACACTGAAAATAACATTAAGCATATGTGTCAAATTTGTCTTTAAAATTCTCAATGACATATAGTGAAAATGCCATTAGAATTAACATCAATAATATCGGTGAAATTACCACCGAGTAAACATTAAACTTAACTTTAAAAGTAAAAAAATGTCATTAATATTAATCCTCATAAAATTTTCCAAATTATAAAATTTGGACATCAAGATTCATGATTGTCAAATAAATGACAACATAATCTTTAGAAAATAAATTCCCTAAATAAAATTTCCTTGTTAAGGGAACTCGTAATAGTTCCATTACTTTGAGTCTTTATGCATATTTCAACGGTGCATATTATAATAATCTGACACAAAATGCACCAACCAAAAAAACTTATTGTGCCGCATGGTGCGATGCGGAAAGCCGAGCCATGCGACCATCAACATTCTACTCGGTGGCCTTAGCCCATTAGTAATGATCACATCATTAAGAAAAGTGCAATAAGAATTGCATCAACATAAACTTTGCACTCAAATAAAAATATTACAAACTTTAAATGAGTGACTAACAATTGTGCTCAACATTAATTTCATTTCACATTATTACATTTCAACATTAGAATGGTACAAAAAAGTGATCATAAAAATGACATTACCATTCATTGCTTATTAGTTTTCTAAGTAAAACTTCTCAATGGTTCCATTCCACTCAGAAAACTATTTATAACTTCTGGCGATATTTCAATTTACAACAGTGGAAAAAACATCATCAATAACATAAATCAAATGTACCTAAAGTACATAATTTCAGCAAAAATAACCCATGGCAGCCCTTTAGAAAACTTTATCGCCATTAGCATTTCTTTTTCTTTCGACACAAGCACAAATTTCTAATTTAAACAGTGCATAGAACATTAACAAAACAACAACAGAAAAAATTCATAAATGCACTGAAAATCTCATACAGGACAAAAAACTCACTTTGGGCCCAAAGCCGACGGCTACCCTTTTACATTCGGAGCAGGAGAAAAAAAACTTTAAAGAACATAACACGGGAGAAGACAACCTGGGCCTCAGCCCATAGCCAGAATTGGCCTGTTACATGCCCGAAGGCCTGCCATCGGCTGTAAGTGGCCGCCAGTTGTTGGATCAGACCCAACGGCTGTGATCGACCCTGCGTTGACCAAAGTCATGATCCAGCCTAACCCTAGCCATTTCCCACCGCATCCCCGGTCTTTCCGCTCCAGAGAGACAGGGGCGACCGAGCGGCGCCGCCCGTCACCGACGGCGTCCATGGCGGCCCGGCTGCCTCTCTCGCCGGATCCCATGGCGGCATGGTGGCCCCGTTCGTCGGACGAGCGTGCCTAGGCTATCGGCTGCGCGCTCCTCCGTCGAACGGCGCCTGCTGTGTCGCGCGCATGCGGTTAGGCGGCGGGGCAAGGGGATGCGTTCGCCGGTGCCGCCGCGGCATTAGGAGGTGAGGGCGGCGCGTGTGGCACGGTGGCCTTGCACGTCGTCGTCCATGGGTGTGGGCGGCGCGGCGACTTGATCATCCGCACGACTTCTCCATGGAGATGACGGCGGCGCGACGACGGCAAGCCGTCAACGCGTCCACATCAGGTGAGGTCCAAAATCCTCAAAACTTTTGGGAAGTATTGCATCAGCAGGGTTTGAGATTTGCAGAAAATTTGGGAATTTCTCATCTAGGGTTAGGGTTCCGAATTGGGGTAAACATTAGGGATTTTGTAAACATGCAATTCCCCTCCTTCTATCTTCTCTGACCGATCCCGAATAGTGCTAATTCAACATTAACTTGATTCTAATCAGGCCATAATAACATTAACCGAAAACAAAATATGAATAATTAGCCTTAACGGGACATAATGAGACCTTTATTTCTAGTAATTAGCACTAACACAGGTACATTAGGCTTTGAACATAAGCCATTAGCGTTGAACATGACTAATAGCGTTTAACAAAAATCTATTGGGCCATTAAACTGAGCACTTATGCACTTAAACAATATCATTGACTTTAACCGTATAGATCTATTTAGGCCTGTAACTTGAGAGATTCACATCTGGCAGGCCTAATTAGGGTTCTAGCCAGATTAGGGAGGCTCTGACACCATTGTTAGATTTAATTAGCTTTAGGCTAATCCGTTAGAACCTAATCTCGGACTAAAACACCAGCGTTATGCGGAAGCGTACAAACTTACAGTGCTTGGCGAATCCCCATGGCCATTCGATGCAGCCCCCCTGTGTAGCCCGTGGCTGCACCTTGTGATCTCCAGCAGCAACAGGGAGATGGCCGTGGAAGAAGAGCAGCAACAGGGAGACGTTGATGGAAGCAGGAAGCCGCCGGCACTGAACTTGCGATGGCCGACGGTGGTAGTCGATCTTCTAGCCCTTTAGCCCTTCCTTTTAGGATCGGCAGTTAGACACCAGGGGTTTGTTCCGTATGTGTACTTGTAATATGTGAAGGTATATGACCTCCTGTTTATATATGAGGGGCTGATGGGTCAGCGACGGAAACCAGAAGTTGGTACTGGGTGCCCCCGATCAAAGCACCATCGTGGGAAAAGACTCCCCCTTTTTCTCTCAGTCAATAACAACCTGAGATCAATTCCAACACTCGATGGTTGAATGATCGTCAATTTCAACAATCCTCAAGCCCAGCATCCAGCGCCCAGCAGCACGCACGCAGCAAATAAGCGCCAAGCGCACGGGAGGACCACGGCAGGCAGCAGCACGGGAGGACCGGAGGAGATCACGATTTGGGAAGGAAGTTACCTTGATCTACAGCAGGCGGCGGGTGGCGGCCGCGGCGATGGCGACTCCAGGCGACAGCGAGAGATTCCACGCGGTGGTGACGCGATTCCAGGCGGCGGCGAGCGACTCGCGGCGGCGGCGGGACCGGAGCAGCGACTGGAATAACTTGTGTCGCGCCTGACTGCTCCTGTGTAGGGTTAGCTTCGTGACGGGCCTTGCTGGGCTGGGCCGTCTCACCCCGTGTCCCCTTCTTAATGGCATTGTCTTCTTAATCGGGAAAAGGAATGGACTTTTGAAGTGTTGGTGCTTTTGTCTGAAAACAAAAATGAAGTATTGGTGCTGAGAGCAAGTAATAGAGGAGCGCTCGTTTGGAGCCTCCCCAAGGGTCACTTGGGATGGGCTGAGAGCGCGCCACTTGGCGCGCGGCGCGCTCTCAGCAGCCGCCACGTGTCGCGCTATGGGCGCTCCCTCCGGATTTTTTTTTTCTGCACGCGTTTTCGGATTTTTAGATGGTTTTTTTCGGCTTTTCGGTTTTTCACCGGTCTTTCTTAGCTTTTCGACAAAAAAAAATTCGAAATTTTTTTTTTACGCAAAAAAACACGTTTTTTTTTGCTTTCGCGAGAGGCACGGCCGTGCCTCTCGAAAAGGGAAAAAACGCGTTTTTTTTTTCTTCCGCGAGAGGCACGGTTTTGCTTTCACGAGAGGCACGGTTTTGCTTCCGCGAGAGGCACAGCCGTGCCTCTCGGAAAGGAAAAAAACGCGTTTTTTTTCCGCTTCCGCGAGAGGCACGGTTTTGCTTCGGCGAGAGGCACGGCCGTGCCTCTCGAAAAACAGGAAAAAAACGCGTTTTCTTTTTTTTTCTTCCGCGAGAGGCACGGTTTTGCTTCCGCGAGAGGCACGGATTTGCTTCCGCGAGAAGCACAACCGTGTCTCTCGGAAACGGAAAAAAAATGTGTTTTCTTTTTTTTTCCTTTCGCGAGAGGCACGGTTTTGCTTCCGCGAGAGTCATGGATTTGCTTCCGCAAGAGGCACGGCCGTGCCTCTCGGAAAACAGCTTTTGGAAAGGGAAAAAAACGTGCTCCCGGTGTGGTTTTTTCGTCTGATTTTTTTCGTCCCTTTTTTTGGTCAAAAAAAAAGTTCATCAAAACCTATCAACATGGAATTGGAGTTTTGAAGATCTCGACGCGAGGAATCCAATAATGAAAACGGTTTGAGATTTGGATGCACGGTTTAAGAGATAAAACGTTTTGAATAAACGGATGTACGAAAAAAGGGAAAACTCCCCGGTTGCGACAAGTGGCGCACTTGCAGCGCGCCACTTGTCGCAACCTGGGGAGGTGTAAAGTGATCTTTGCAAGGAGTACTCCTCAATTAGTGATTTCGATTGGTGCTTCGTACTGTATTTAGCATCAGCACGCTTCTTATCCCTCAAGAAAGAACACCACTTTTTTTTGCCGGAATAGCATTCGCACACTTCGGTCATAAATTATTTTTGTTACTCCTTCCGATCCATATTAACTATCGCTGATTTAGTACAACTTTTTACTAAATCTCAACACCATCAACTATTGAGTTGTATGTATTTTGTCGGTACAGCTGAAATGATGAATTCTAGTGAATTTTCAGTAAACCTCAAAACTAAGGGTGCGTTTGGAACAACTTAGGCTTGTGTCTAGATAAGCCACAGCGAAAATAAGCTAGTGAAATTTGTGATCGCCGAAAGGTTTATGGATACGACTTTATTATCTATGGTGAATGATAGAAAGTCTTAGACCGAGAGCAACACCGGACGCAAACGAGGAGCGCAAGCATGTAAGAAGAGACCATAAGATTATAATGAGAGAAGTTAGAAGGTGTTTTGTGTAGAATATTGTCTACGTGGAGGTCATCAACCTGCCCGTGTGCAAGGTAGACTGGATTGAGACTGGATAGGACCGTGTCGGTGTTAAATCCGGCATATCTCGAGGTAGGGGTCCTAAACTAGGCGTCTTGGAGCGATGGTAACATGGACATAGGATTTTATCCAGGTTCGGGCTCTCTCGAAGAGATAATACCCTACGTCCTACTTTTCATTGTATTGATATGGGGGATAGTACAGAGTACATGTATCTACCACGAGATTGTTGTGTATGATTCTAATGATCTAGAATATGAGATATCAACTAGCCTGGCCTCGGTTTATATAATGCACCGGAGGCCTAGGGTTTAGAAGAGTTCTCGTCTTGTGCACCAAGTCTTGTGGAATCTTGCTTGTATATGTCATGGGCTGCCCGAAGTTTCCCATTAGTGAACCGCCATGGGGGGTCCTCGGCCCGACCCACCTGGTCGGGAGACGACGTGGTGAGTACCCCTAGTCCAGGACACCATCAGTAGCCCCTTGAACCGGTCTTCAAGGTGGGGACGCTTCAGGGTTCTTCCGAACTGTTCTTCGTCTTCGGTCGTCGGTCTTGAAAGCTGTTTCAACAAATCTTTCCATCTCCGATCTTGAGAATCGCCAGGTGTATCCGAAGAGTTCACATGTCGGGTATCCGAGGAGCCCCTTTAAGTTCTCGGCCTTTACAGATGCCTTGTTATTTTTACGCCACACCTCGGGTTCGAAGTTTCTCCCATGCGGCAGTGCCCTCTTGCATCCGAGGTGTATTTTTGCAGCCGGGCTCCAACGCCGGTCTGCATACGAGGTGTATTTTTGTAGCCGAGCTCCAACGCCGGTCTGCATCTGAGGTGTCATAGATTACCTCAGTCTGAAAAAAGTTGAAGGAGTTCAGCCAAGCTTAATGCCGGAAAAGTCCTCTAGGGAGCCAGCCACTCGCATCCGAGCTTTATGCCGGACTGCTTCCGAGGTGGTGCATCACCTCGGGCTTGGGCTGATTTTACGTGGAATTATTTTTAGATTTGTGCAATTTATTCTCTGCCGAGATGTATAATCAGTCGCCCTCAAGGTGTGTGCCGGCCTAAAATCCGGGATGCACCTGAAGAATAAAATAAAACCACTGATCCCAGTAGCCCCTGAGACTCAGGTCGATTCGCGAAATCGGCCTGAGGATCAATTCCATGCTCGGCAGCATACTTTAGGAACGGAAACGCGGTGCACAATAACTCCGAGACTCAGATTGGGTGCGGCCGATCAACCTGAGGATCGTAATCTCCTCGGAAGTTGTTTTGCACATTGATTTTTCTGCATTGAATCGTCAATGCAATAGCCCCCGAGACTTGGGTTGGGCCACAAGGCCGACCCTAGGATTGTATCTCCTCAAGAACTAGTTCATCCATTGAGTGTGTTTTGACAACGCCGAGGTGCAGCTCGGCAGGGAAGATGCCGAACCGTGGGTCGGAGAAGATTTTCCCGAGTAGAACCATCACGCAAGACACCTCGGTAAAGAGAATGTCCTGCCTCCTGAAAGAAAACATACAAATAGGTTAAAAGTGTGTTAAGCTCGGAAAACCAAAAAACTTATGTAAAAACTTTATGTCTGAATTAAATCAAGTTTTTTGGTGCCTATTCAAAATTGGTCTTAAAGTTAATTTGTGCTTCTGTCGTGCTTTAACATGATACATCCGATCTCCAGACTTCAAGTGGGTTAGCTTCAGCTTCAAGCTCCTTTCCCGAAGGCGGAGTGCTTCTCAGGCCAGTTTAGCGAACTAAACTCGAGCGGCTTTAGAGAGAAACCAGGGTATCCGGCCATTGACCACACACCCGCGTCGAAAAAAGGAGCAGTAGATAAAGACTTTGCAACGACTTAGAAGAAAACATTTATTATAAAATGACACATATGAATTTAAGAGCCCCCAGTTAACATGGAAAAAAGAAGTGTTTTTAACAAATAACGTTTTTAACAAACAAAGTTTTTAACAAACAGCTTTTTTGTTTTACACAAATATAATGCTTGGTGGAGCCGAACAAAAATTAAACATTTAAAAAATTTGAGCATGAAAGCGACTTAGCTGGTTAATGTGCTCGGTGTTGCTGACGCGGTCCGAGCTTGCGGCGGGATGAAGACGCCAATTGATCTCTGACAGATTCCCATCGCACCGCGGCGACTACCGGCAGAGACCTGCATGGGCCACCAATGTCGGTGCTAAATCCGTCATATCTCGAGGTAGGGGTCCTAAGCTAGGCGTCTTGGAGCGATGGTAACATGGACACAGGATTTTACCCAGGTTCGGGCTCTCTCAAAGAGATAATACCCTACGTCCTGCTTTTCATTGTATTAATATGGGGGATAGTACAGAGTACATGTATCTACCACGAGATTGTTGTGTATGGTTCTAATGATCTAGAATATGAGATATCAACTAGTCTGGCCTCGGTTTATATAATGCACCGGAGACCTAGGGTTTAGAAAAGTCCTCGTCTTGTGTGCCAAGTCTTGTGGAATCTTCCTTGTATACGTCATGGGCTGTCCGAAGTGGCCCATTAGTGAACCGCCATGGGGGGTCCTTGGCCCGACCCACCTGGTCGGGAGACGACGTGGTGAGTACCCCCTAGTTCAGGACACCATCAGACCGGCAGTGGACGACTTATATACTTTTGTTAGGCCCGAGATATACAGTTAGAATTATGACCTTGAATGCACATTACTCTCTTATGATATCAATTTCTAGGAACTCAACATAATTGGTTCATCCATCTCACTTGTGCACGATTTAACAATCAAGATTAGTGCGTTTCGTTCCTACACATCTGCATGATGTAATAATCAAGATCAGTACTTTCTTTCCTACAGCTTTGCATGTAGAGCAAGAGTACACGTATAATTTTCAAATGATGTAATAATGATCCGGTATCTTAAAAAAAAGACTAGGGTTCCTCTGCCTCCCGTCGGCGCCGCCGCCGGTCTGCCTTGTCTCCGGTGGCCTTAGGGCCATGGCGGCGCGGTGGATCCCGGCCCTTACCGGCGGGAGGGCTCCGTTTTTAGATGTTCCTTCTAGTTTTATTAGGGTTTGTGTCCTGCTCAGAAAGATGAGATGGCGGCGGCTCCCTGAAGATGGAATAAGGTTCTCCCCGCCTAGCCCCCGTCCCGGTGGTGCGTCTAGCATCATCGGTGGGCGTGTGGAGGTGTGTCTCCGGCGGATCTGTCCTTGGCGGATTTGTTCGGTCGTAGTTCGTCTATGTTCATGTATCTTCAGGTTGGATCCTTCCGATCTACGCTACTCTTCAATGGCGGCGGCTACTGTTCTGGTGCGTTGGTTCTATGGGGCCTTAGCACGACGACTTCCGGAGTGTCTACTACAACAAGTTTTGCCCGGCTCCGGCAAGGGAGGGGCGATGATGGCGGCGCGCCTTTGGCTCGCTTCAGTTCTTGTAGTCGTCGCTAAGTGGTCTACGAATCTGGATGTAATTTTTATTGTTTTTGATGTACGTTGTAGTGCCATGATTGAAGATGAATAGATCAGAAGTTATCCCGCAAAAAAAAAATCCAGTATCTTCACATGAAAATAAAGCAAATCTATGCAAAACAAGTAGCATCACACTTGCTTGCCTAGTCCTGCATAAGTATACGTAGGTAGTAACTAACTTTAACAGTTCATTACTCTAAGTAAATTATGAGTGAAAACCGAGCTCAGTTAAGCAAAACAATGTCAGGCTCCGTAGATATGGTGGATAAGACTACAAGTACACAACCCATAACCACTATATATGTCACATATCATATCTCTTGGCGACCAAGTGCCTCTACCAATGTGATATTGCCCAAGATATTTTTCACATGCGGGAACCGGGTGTAAAATGGTGTCACCTGCAATGGTTGGCATTGCCTTGAAACTGACACTTAGATTCCTTCCGATAACACTCCCACTCCTTCTAACGCCAACCAAGAGAGCGTTGCCCCCGATGCTTGTTAGAGGAACAACTCTTCCTTGGATAAGGTCCGCTATTCTGTAGACTACCATGCGCTTGAAGAACACATAATTGCCGGAACCCACGAGTAGGATCTCTGAGTCGCATTCTACTAAATTGAATGGCCGTTGATCATGCCTGTCGGACATATGGCAATCACCTTGGGTGCCGGAAACGAAGACGGACTGAATTTTGAATTCTTCTCGGTCTGAGGTGGGTCGATCTGAAAAATCTGTAGTTCAACGCTAGACGTGGGCTTGGGTTGTAACATGTAAAGTTTTCCTTGTGATGATATGGTGCTTTCATTTGGGGAGAAGCTCCAGGCCGATAATCACCATTGCTTGTCCTTGGTGGTGGCAAAGAGCACCCGCGAGATATCTAGAAGCACTACCGTGATCATGGTGACCCCTTCAGCGTTAACGGACAAGGAGGCGGTCACCCTGCCCGACTATAAGTAAGCAGATCCGTTGTGAGAATTCAAGTGGGACGTTGAGCCAAACAAGCTCATCACCGTGAGATAGGTGATTGGTGGGAACTTTGCGACGTCTCCCATGAAGGGGTGAAGGAGGCATATAGGGTCGTCTTGCTCGCCATGTTGCCGCTCATGACAAGGAGGCCTTCGACCAAGGATCCATTGCATCATCTAATGCCGGCCCCATAGGATCCCTGTAGTGGAGGAGGTGGACGACATGGAGCGACCAATGGATTTGGGAGAGTACGTCTTGCCGGCGTTAGATGCTGCAATGGCGGTTCCAGTGGAGACACCGGCGATTGATGCAGTTAGCGGAGAAGCACATATCTGCAAGTAGGAGGGCCCATTGGGTAAGTGGAAGCAGAGTTCGCCAACTGCGTCTGAGTAGTCTGGAAGGTGAATCAAGGGTTCGTGGGCGTGGGTGGACTAAGAGGTTTGTAAAATTGCAAATTGAAATTAGACATCTATAATTACAGATTTCTGATTTGTACATTGCTAATATTCTATCCGCCTATACATGTACGTGACCTGAACGCGTGGAACGACAAGGTTGCTGAACAAGTCCTCGGCCCGGAAACTTTGCTGCACTACTTCGACACCTCCACGGTCAGGAGGGAGGATGCTACCTCGCTCAACCTCTGGGCTTGGTCGGCGAACCCATCGAGCATCCCCAAGGTCGTGCAGCTCACGGTGGGAGACAGCCAGCCGTTGGGTGCGTTCGCAGGCCCGTCGGGCATCACTGGGCGCCGTGCTCTCCGTCGACGCGTCCTGGTCCATCTTGACCGCCACGAGGACTACACCCCCGACGCCAACGGCAACGTGCCACGGCGGCCTCACTACTCCAACAAATTCGACTGGTGCTACCGAGTGGTGGATGGAGAGCCTCGGCCGCGGGAGCGCAGCGAGCCGTCGGACCGTCGCCGCGATGACAGAGACAGGCGGGAGGACGATCGTGATGAAGACGATCGCCGCGGACGGCGAGACGACAGGCAGTCGTCCTGGCACGACCGCATCTTTCGCAGCCGCTGAAGGGCGCCACACAGGAGGGATGAAGGGGACCGCCGCGACTACAGGCGGGACGACCGCCGCGACTCCAGGCGAGATGGGCGCGATGATGGGCAGCGACGCAGGGCTGTGACGCCACCCCCTGTTGCTCGCGGCACTGATGCCCTCTCTCATCGTCGCAGCCGCTCGGTGGAACGGCCGGCGGCACGGGGGACGATTCAGCGAGGACGGTCTCCTCCTCCTTCGCCCCGCACCACCTCCTGCGACATCATCGAGCTTTGGCCCTCCTCCTCAAGCCCGGTCTGGCTGCGCAAGGCGATGGCATGCTTCGGCACCCAAGTTCAGCCCTCGCTGACGCTGGACGAGGCGCCCTTGACGCCAACTGTTGCTGCCCCGGGCCCAAGCTCTGCTGCTGACTTGGACGACGAGCCCCGCACGCCTGTCTTCATGCCGCGCCCCGTGGTGTCTCCGATGCCCAGCTGCAGGGACAATGCTGCCCTTGACAAGCCGGCTGCGAGTGCGAGCGACACCCCTTTCTTCGTGCCGGCGGCGCCTCCTCCCCTTGCTGCTCTGAGCTCCCCCCCACCAAGGCGGCCTGCTGCTAGGAGGAAGACGTTGGCGGGGGTCACCGGCTTTGATCTCAGCCGGCGCAGCCCTCGGCTATGTGCAAAGAAGCGGGCCATGCCCATTGCCCTGCTCGCTGAGCAGCCACTCTGCCAAAGGATGGGGATCGTGGGAGAGGAGGAGAAGGTCACCCAAGAGGCGCTGAGCCGCTACGTCGCCATGTTTCAGGGCCAGCTGCCGGACTCTGCTGTTGCTGCCCTCCGAGCTCTCTTCAGGATGGACTGCGACCTGGCGACTGCGGTTGAGGAAGCGTTGCAGCAGCATGGTGGAGACGCGGGCCCGGAGATGGCCACCCCGGTGGCCGACGAGGCTGCGGACGCGGCCTGATGAACCTTAGGTTCCCTGAAGATGTAGTGTTCTTTCAAATGTTATGCATCCTTCACTGCATGTTGCTACGCCTGTTTGTAGCTGAGATGTTCAGCTGCTTTCTGTTGCCTTGGCGAGGCGAATCAAAACTTTCCTGCTATTTGGCCAATGCTATTTTGATGTTGCTTGATGTTATCCATGATTAGTCACAACCTCAGTATTCTGAATTGGAATGTTCGAGGGCTAAATTGCCCAAATAGAAGAGCTGTTGTCAATGAAACTGTCGCTGCCTCGGCATGTCACTTAGCGTGCTTCCAAGAAACAAAGCTGGAGTTAGTCGACCCTGTGATCGCTTCCTTCCTGGGTGGCTACAGGCTCAAAGGCTTTGCACAGCGACCGGCTACAGGCACTCGTGGTGGAATTCTCCTGCTTTGGGATGAAGATCACCTCAAGCTTGACAATGTGCATTTCGGAACCTACACCCTGTCCGCAAAGATAACCATCGTCAGCTCCAGTACCTCTTTCAACATCACGGCGGTCTATGGACCGACTAGAAATAATCTCAAAGATGATTTCTTTAACGAGCTGATGGCTGAGAAGCCGCCCCCCGGCGATGGTTGGTTGGTCACGGGCGACTTCAACCAAATCTACCGCGCTTGCGACAAGAATCGTTCCAATGCAAACCGGAGCCGCATCGCTCGCTTCCGTGACGCCCTCAATTTCTGCGAGCCCAAACAAATACACCTGCAAAACAGGAAGTTCACTTGGAGCAACGAGCAAAGCAATCCAACCATGTCCAAGCTTGATGGCTTTTTCTGCAATGAGGATTGGGACATCACTTTTGACAAACATATCCTTCAGGCTCTGTCTTCATCCCTCTCGGACCATTGCCCGCTTCTGCTTGTTAATGATGATGGTCCCAGACGTCCCAAGACTTTTCGCTTTGAAAACTTCTGGACAAACATGCCCGGCTTTCGACAAACTGTCCAGAATGCTTGGAATGAGCCCTCCGTGCACACTGAGGCGTACCAAAAGCTTTTCCATAAGCTGAAGCGCACAAGCCAGAGGCTCAGGGCCTGGAGCAAGACCCTCTTCTCCCAGGCCAAGGTCCAGCTTCACATGGCTCTTGAGATCATCTTGCGCCTTGATGAGGCTCAAGATTCCAGAGAGCTTAGTGCAGAGGAGGCGGACCTTCGAAAAAGACTCAAGAAAAGAGTGGTTGGTCTGGCTGTGATGGAGCGAGCTAGAAAAAAGCAAAATTCGCGGATAACAAATATCAAAGAGGGGGATGCCAACACCCGTTACTTCCATCTTCGGATCAACGGGACACGCCGAAAAAACCTCATTCACAGACTCAAGCATGGAGGTGGCTGGGTAACTAGTCATGATCAGAAAAGCAATATTGTTCAGGAGCACTTTGCCAATATTGCCAAGAGGGGCTCGCCACGCCCCAAAACTATCAATTGGGCCGCTTTTCCCCCTTCGGGTCATGACCTTTCCGACCTTGGGGAGCCCATCACGGAGGATGAGGTCAAGGATGCAATCTCTGCCCTTCCCGGAGACAAGGCTCCGGGACCTGACGGTTTCACCGGGAAATTTTTCAAGGTTTGCTGGGACATTATCAAAGACGATGTCATGCTCGTGATCAACAAGTTCTCTAATTTGCATGCGGAAAACTTCCACTGGCTCAACTCGGTGAATATTGCCCTCATTCCTAAGAAAGACGGCGCCGAAGACATCTCGGACTTCCGACCCATCAGCCTGATACATGCCATTGCAAAGCTCATTGCCAAAATCCTTGCAACTCGGCTGGCCCGTCACATGAACAATATCGTCTCCATTGCGCAGAGCGCCTTCATCAAAGCAAGGAGTATACACGACAACTTCCTGTATGTTCGCAACTTGGCCAGAAAATTCCACCGCCAAAAAAAACCTATGCTCCTATTCAAGCTTGATATTAAGAAGGCTTTTGACTCGGTAAAATGGGATTATCTAATGGTGCAGCTGACACATCATGGCTTCCCGAGTAGGTTTCGAGGGTGGGTGTCGGCTCTCCTCTCCTCGGCCTCCTCCAGAGTTTTGCTAAATGGTATTGCCAGCGATCCGATCAAGCATGGATGTGGCCTCCGGCAGGGCGACCCTCTTTCACCGCTGCTCTTCGTGCTTGCCATTGACCCGCTGCATCACATCCTGGAGAAGGCCACTTCTCAGGGTCTGCTACACTCACTTGGCAGCCGCTTCACGGGCATTAGGGCTTCTCTGTACGCTGATGACGCGGCAGTCTTTTGCGCCCCCATCAAGGAAGATGTCAGCTACATTGCCAGCACGCTTACCTCCTTCGGTGAATCAACTGGGCTTGTCACCAATTGTGCAAAGAGTTTGGTTGCTCCCATCCAGTGCGCCAACCTGGACCTTGATGACATTCTGCAACACTTCCCAGCGGGGCGATCTTCCTTCCCAATTCGTTACTTAGGCCTCCCGCTTGTGATTCGGCGAATCAAAAGGATTCATTTGCAGCACCTTCAGGACAAAGCGGCCGGGAAGCTAGACAGTCTACGGAGAGCCTACCTTTGGGCTGGAACTGACACCGTGTCCGGCGGTAAATGCAAAATTAACTGGGAGCATGTTTGTAGGCCAAAACAGTTTGGGGGCCTCGGAATCCTCAATCTGAAGAAGTTCGCCACCGCGCTCCGTCTTAGGTGGCTTTGGCTGGAGTGGGATGACCCGCCAAGGACATGGTGTGGTTCGGAGATCCCTTGTGGCAAGGAAGATCGGGACATTTTCGCGGCCGCCACCAAGGTCACGCTTGGTGATGGCACCAAGGCCAAATTCTGGGAATCCTCGTGGCTGGATGGCATCCGCCCCAAAGACATCGCTCCAAAAATCTTCGAGCTATCAAGGAAGAAGTGTGGCACCGTTGCTTCGGCCATCAGAGATAACAACTGGATAAACTTAATTGACACAAGTACAGGACTTTCTCCTGTTCACCTTGAACAATTTGTTGATCTTTGGAACAAGCTCTCGCATGTCAATATCCAGCCGGGTGTCCCGGACACCATTCTCTGGAAGCTATCCAACGATGGGCTTTACTCTGCCAAGACAGCCTACTTGGTGCAATTTGCTGGCCTTGTTCAATCCAATTTGCAATCCATTGTCTGGAAGGCTTGGGCACCCCCCAAATATAATTTTTTTGCATGGTTGGTCACACAAAATAGGATCTGAACGGCGGACAGGCTTCAACGTCGAGGGTGGCCAAATTGTGATCGTTGCCCTCTTTGCAACCAAGTGCAAGAGTCCGCGGCGCACCTTCTGTTCAAGTGCCGCTACTCCATTCGGGTTTGGAAGGAGATCTTTGCATGGCTGCACCTAGATGTCGATATCACACTTTGGATGATCTACGACACGGTGAGATCTTGGTGGGATGGGGTCCTCACCAACAATGCGTTGCCAAGGAAAGCCTTCGCTTCCCTTCTTCATCTTGTAAGCTGGGTGATTTGGAACGAGCGAAATGCACGCGTGTTCAGGACTAAGGCGGCGCCGGTGATGGTGGTCGTGCGAACTATTAAAGAGGAGGCTTCTCTATGGGCTCTGACGGGCGCTAAACATTTGTGTAATTTGATGCCGCGAGAGTAGATCTTTGTATCTTCCCCCGTTTTCACGGGGCTGGGATGTCGTAAAAACACTCTCTTCTCCTTATTCAATGAAAATGGCAAATCTTTTGCCTCGTTTCAAAAAAAAAAGAAAAATCAGTCTGTGAACACAAGTGATCTGCACTACAAAGTATTGTACTCTATTGTGAAATATTTGAAAATTCATATGTGAAATGCTCAGACTCTGTACTGTTCTTCGTTGTGACTTTAATGACAGCTCGTATTTTCAAATTCTATGAGGATTTCCTGTTTCTGTAAATGATTGAGTTATAATCATTTTGTATTAGATGGATAGGAGTAGTAGCACCGTGAAACAAGTACAATTGGCTAATGGTTGATTCAACTGAATTAAATTACTCAATTCAGTTTTCCTTGAGCAGCTACTTTTCAATGTTTATATGACAAAAAAAATTATCTGCGGGGTTAGGATCAGTTCAGCAGCACCTGGAAGGCTGGAAAAACACCTTATCCTTCAAGAGTGACTCTCTGGAGAAAGCTATAAGGAGTTTTGCAGAAAATCCAATTGATAATGTCACGTTGTAACAAAAATTTCTGATGTGATGTATATTTCAGAGTAATGTATTTCTTCATTGATCTGGTAGTTGGGTATAATATTTGACGCTTGAGATATGTGGTATGTCACCATAACTCTGAAATGTTCTGCATTTTAATTGAGCGAGTTTTTTTTTTCAGTATTTCAATTGAGCGGGTTAATCATGAGTAGGTTATTTTGAGAAAATGAGTAGGTTTGTTTCCCGTAATAAATTTGACCGTCTAGAACGGCAGAGCAAACGGCCTGAAACGTTAGCGGACGTCTGGATCATATAAGGTATATAACGGGCCGATGGGCAATAAATGTGCACAGGCTGTGGGCCAACGACCCTCTTTTATGCAGTGAATACGAAGAATATACAAATAGGAATACCCGGCCGAGAACGAATCTTGTCAATAGCGAACAGCACGATATCGCGAGCATCTGTGCTCGTGCTCAGAAGAGCATTTTCGATTGGTGCTTTCAGTTCTGCACCATTGCACGATGTCATAATAAAGATCAGTACATTCTTTCCTACACCTTTGCATGTATAGGAAGGCTAGACGTATAATTTTCAAATGATGTAATAATAATCAAGTGTCTTCACATGAAAAGAAAGCAAATCTACGCAAAACAAGTAGCATCACACTTTGTTTTCTAGTCCTGCATACGGATACATAGGTAGTAATTAACTTCAACAGTTCATCACTCTAAGTAAATTAGGAGTGAAGACCTAGCTCATCAGCTAATAAAACAATGGCAGGCTCCGTAGATATGGTGGATGAGACTACAAGTACACCACCTCACATATCATATCTCTTAGCGACCAAGTGCCGCTACCAATGTGATATTGTCCAAGATATTTTTCATGTATGGGATCCTGGCATACAATCATGTCACCTGCAATGGTTGGCATTGCCTTGAAACTGACACTCAAATTCCTTCCGATAACACTCCCACTCCTTCTAACACCAACCAAGAGAGCATTGTCCCCCATGCTTGTTAGAGGAGTAACTCTTCCTTGGAAAAGATCTGCTATTCTGTAGACTGCAATGCGCTTAGAGAAGACGTAATCACTGGAATCGACGAGTAGGATCTCCGAGTTGCATTCTACTAATTCAAAAAGGGCGTTGAGCATGCCCGTCGGGCATATGGCAATAACCTTCGGTGCCGGAAACGAAAACGAACTGGATCCATAAATCTTCTCGGGCTGAGGTGGGTCGATCAGTAAAATCTGTAGTTCAAAGGTAGAAGACGTGGTGTTGGGTTGCAACATGTAAAGTTTTCCCTGTGATGATATGGTGCTCTCATTTGGGGAGAAACTCCAGGCCGATAATCTCCATTGCTTGTCCTTGGTGGTGGCAAAGAGCACGCGTGAGATATCTAGAAGCACGGCCGTGATCATGGCGACCCCTTGGGTATTAACGGTCAAGGAGGCGGTCACCCTGCCCGGCTGCCCGGCAATAAGTAAGCAGATCCGTTGTGAGAATTCAAGCGGGACATTGATCCAAACACGCTCACCAGCGTGAGATAGGTGATCGGCGGGAACTTCGCGACGTCTCCCGTGAAGGGGTGAAGGAGGCATATAGGGTCGTCTTGGTCGCCGTGTTGCCGCTGCATGAGGAGGAGGCCTTCGACCGAGCAGAGGACGCAGTGGTCCTCGAGAAGTGGAACTCGAGGACGGACGAATACTCCGGTGTCGAGGTTGAGGAAACGTTTCCTGCCATCTTCAAGGTGGAGTCTGTGGCTGTCCGGCAGCATCATCCACCGACGCGGATGAAAGCGTGAGTCGGTGATGCCATGGCCGCGTGGGTGGATAGTGCTGGACCAGGAGTGCGCGCACACTGCACGGAAGCGGATGTAGTCGAGCAGGTCTCCGGCCAGCACCCGCCAGCCGATGAGCTCAACCAAATCCGCCGGCATGGACGCCAGGGGAGACATGTCGCCGGAGCAGGTGGCGGCGGCAGCCGTGATGGGCGCGGGAGGGCGCTCGCAGTTCGCCACCGTCAAGGACATCGATCGATCGATCCCAGATCGCCGGTTAATCAGATCGATCGGCCTTGCCCTAGCGTAACACACGGGACCCCACGACAAGAGATTTTTAAGCAGATCGCTCGGTGGCGAACTATTCGTGATGGGCGTTGAAGTGTTGGGCCTAAGCTATCGTATCCACTTCCCTGGTGGGGCCAACATTCATCCTATCTTTTTTTGCGGGAGACAGCCCATCTTTCTGTAGTACGTGCGTGTGATTTGCTGAATAAAACAAAATCATTATCCTATTTGGTATTCTTGTGTGAGCGTGTGATTGATGTGCACGGGCAGTTAACACACTGAAATAATATATTTTTCGAAAAGGGGCGCTTTAGTACTTAAAAGATTTAAATATTACATCCGGCCTTTGCATAATTAAGATGCACACAACCAAACAAGGTCTTCTCAGACAAACGAAAAATAAAAAAGACGAAATACAAAGAGACATGTAGAGTCCGTATTACGCCTAAAGCGGAGGGGGGCCAATCCTAAGATCATGCTGCCACCCATGTTGGGTAAAAGTATCTCTCGCCGTAGCCTCCAATCGTGTACACACCTTCGTAAACAGGTCTCGATTCTCCACGCATTGTAGAGAGGACCATAAATGAAGAGTCCGGATACATCTGTAGATAACCTGCATCAGAGAAGTACTTTTATCATTAAAAACCTTATCATTTCTACATAGGCAAAGCGACCAAATAACGGCAAGCCCTCCTACCCTGAGAATTGTAACCAGTTGCCAAATACATTAACAACACTACAAGGATCCTCGCAAAAAAAAAAACACTACAAGGAGGATACATGCCAGAAGCTATTTGGATGACCATATAGAACGAGCCAATTTGCATTGGAAGAATAAATGTTTTATTGTCTCATTATGGTGACAAAAGACACATTGCGGACTTCCATGCCAATTCCTCTTAATAAGGTTATCTTTAGTAAGAATGACACCGCGACGAAGATACCATGCAAAGATTTCATTCTTAAGAGGTATCTTCATCTTCCAGATCTTCTTGTTATTATTAACTGGCACGTCAGATTGGATTAAGGCTCTATACATGGATTCCATTGAGAATTGTCCATTCCCATGGAGGTTCTATCGGAATATATCAGACCCATGTGAAAATTGCACCGTGGACAACCGCTGGAGCAGGATGTTCCACAATTGGAGTCTGGGTCCAATTAAATCTCTTCTAAACGTCACATTTGGCGGAAATGATTCCATTACCGTGGCGATGGTATCACCCTTGTGGCGCACAATGTTGTATAGAGCCGGATATTGTTTCCGGAGTGTGGCATTTTCTAGCCACTTGTCCTCCCAGAATCTAATTTCCGAGCCATCCTTAATCGAGAAGGATCCATAGCAGAAGAAACACTACAGGAATCAGGCACTTTGCCATCTGCCGGATGGCAAAGGCTTTGCCATCTGCCAGCAGACGGCAAACAGTTTGGCTGAAACCCAGCCGGGAAAGGCTACTTTGCCGTCTGCTGGCAGATGGCAAAGAGCCTGCAGCCTTTGCCATCAGCTGGCAGATGGCAAAGCCTCTGAACGGGGTTAGCCACGTTAGAAGGCTAACGGCGTGCTTTGCCGTCTGCCAGCAGATGGCAAAGGCTGCGCAGATGGCAAAGGCCAGAATCTTTTCCATCTGCTGGCAGACGGCAAAGGCTCTTTGCCATCTGCCAGCAGATGGCAAAGATTCTGCAGCCTTTGCCATCAGATGGCAAAGAGACCAAATAGGCCCTTCCCAGGTTGTACAGGTAGCTGACACGTGGCCTCTTTGCCATCTGCCAGCAGATGGCAAAGTGCCTATATTGCCCCATTTAATTTTGTTTTTTCTTATATCAATTCATCTTCACAGAAAATCAAACACACACATATATATATATATAACCAATATAGCATATTCAACACATATTACCAATAGTCATGAACAAATATATAGGCAACACATCCATGAACACATATCCAACACATGTTACCAATAGTAGCAAGTTTCATCCATACATATACATAGTTTCATCAATATTACACAATTTCATCCATAGGTAGCAAGTTTCACAAAGTCAAAACAAAAACTAAAGACAAGCACTCCATCAACCCAAGCTTCCGTGATCTAGAGCAAATCTGTAAAATGGGAAAGAAGAAAGTTATAGAAGAAAAAGACTAGAAGAAGAAGATTATTATGATGCAACTAAAATGTGAAGACTATTATGATGCAACTTATATCTGTAAAATATGTCATTTTGGAGCTAAGTATGATTATTATGTCATTTTTGAGCTAGCTAAGCATACTAAGTCATTTTGGTGTAAAAAATGCTAAGTAAGGTCATTTTGGAGCTAAGTAAGGTTATTATGTCATTTTGGAGCTAGATAAGCATATGAAGTCATTTAGGAGCTAAAATATGTCATTTCTTAAGCATATTATGTCATTTTACGAGCTCCCGGCCATCTTTCACACGCAATGAATGCAGAAGGACATCTCAGTATCTCACAAACACACCAGGGCACAAAACGTGGCATTAAGTATAACTACAGAACTGTATTTCAGAAAATATGTATGCTACCAGATTCAAAATCAATTGACACAATGTCATCTTGCCACATTTCTGAACAACCAAGAACAACAGACCCACAAAAGCCCATGTTATGTGAATTCTATTGGCTCCCTGTATATGCAGAACTGTAAACAAAATATATGAACAACTAGAATGATTATTTGTTCTAAGGTAACAACGCTAGAATCAAAAGGGCTTGTTTCACTGCAGAAATTCTAAACAGCACATATGAATTTGATTGATTAAGCTATATTTGCAGTCGAGATTTGCTTTTAACAAGAGGGAAAGAGAGACTAAAACAGAACATATTTAGTACACTTATCATGCAGCAAAACTCTCGACAATAAACTTTTTGAATTACTAGTAACATTCATATAATTCAAAGCACATGACATTTTCTAATTAACTGAAACAATCCTGTCCAGAACCCACATGTGCTATGGTTAGACCAAGATTGCTATAATGAAACCAAGTTTGCCGTACATTCTCAAAAGATTCAAGGTCTCGAAAGCTGAGGACCAAGAGGCAAAGCTAGTACAGGGAAAGACAAAAGCTAGAAACGAGGACGCCTGGCAGAGGGTCAAACATGCCTAATCATATTGTCTAATGTTGAAATATTTTTCTCCGTGCAAATGATTTTACTGTAATTAATTATAGCAACATCTCTATCTATATGAGTTCAACCAAATTGTGCCCCTGGCACCTTAATTAAGATGGATTTAGTGTACAGAAAACAGCCAGTTCAAGATAGATATCTGAGTTATGAGCCACATCTAGGAAAATAGGGCATAAGTAGGTGCATACATTACATATAGTACAACAGTACCATGTAGGCAATGAGGTAAGCTAAGAAATCAGGCTAAAAAAAAGAGCATGCATGTCTTAGAGAGATGGTTAGATATTTCGTTACCAGATTTTTCTATTTCTTACTTTCCTTAAGTCTTAGAGAGAAAATCAACAGAGAGGCCTGATACCACAAGAAGAATGCTACCTATGCAAAAGTTCCCTTACTATAGGATTCACATTTCAAATACAACTATTACAGTAGGTCAACTCATGTGCCTACATGTCAAGGATACTTTTTGCTGTTGAAGCCTAGATACTCTTATACTAAGAATTAATAATCAAGTACACTGGAAGTACAGAAATTTATCTACAACTCTCGCATTGTCACTATAAATCAACTTTGAAAGTATCTCGTCCAGAAACAGATAAATGTAATACTGCAACAAGTAAATACTGCATGACTGCAGTACAGCTTTGATTAGAACATCTAATTTTTTATCAGAATTGAACAAACAAGATACTCTCCAGTCTGCAGATGAAAAGAGAAGGAACAAAATACCTTCAGCAGCGACGGGAGGTCATTGTGATTGGAAAATGTCATCAGGCGAAGGGGGTATCATTGTGTGGCAGGTTCAGTGCTCCACTCTTCCTCGCCCAGCATACAACTGGCTCAGTAGACCACTAGATTCTGGGCGCTTGATTCATGTGCCTAAGCTCAAAAGCTTTATATTGCTGCACTTCAGATAGGCCCAACTGACACCTGCATGATAGCATAGTGCATATAAGAATAACAAGTAAGAACCCTGCTCTACATCTTTGAGAAAGAACACACGGCTGCATCAGCCTTAGGCACCTGAGTTAAATGTTACAGAACTACAAAATACTGAGAAGAAAAGCAAAAGCGAGATTGCAAAACTTAGAATCACTACTGGATGAAAAATAACCAGGAATGTACGTACTACATGATGAAGGGCATCTTCAATGTTAATTGGTTTGCTTGGCAGAGACTGCTAGTTAAGCTATACAGTATGAAGTGTCTCATCCTCATTACACACCCTGACAAAGTAACTCTGCTCTTATATACTAGTGCCAACTGCTGCAACTAGCTAGCCTTGACAAAACAACATGCATCAACACAAGCTAGCTAGCTAACCTCACCGGCGCTAAATGCCCATTTGCTAGTTAATAAAACTTTTTTTCAACACATAGGCTTGATTTTACTTTCCAAACTAATAGGCTTGGCTTTGTTTTTCAACAACCATACAAAGAAATAGACCTAAACAGACATGCAAACAACCATGGCCTCGATGTAGAACCTGAATCTCACCACAACAGTAGCCCGCCATGGCACATCTCCTCCATCTCCCCCCTCCCCCGTAGTCAACTTGAACCACAGGAGCAAATCCTGCAACCCAAGCACCAGAAAACAAGCCTGCCATACATTACAACAGCACACATACGCCTCATATATGACCTACTCCACGAATTGTGCACAGGAAGAGGCAACCAGACCTGGTACAGGCGGGCGAAGGCGGGAGTGGGCGTGGTCTACTCGGCGACGGCGACCTCCACGCGTGGATGCAGGACACGGCGGCATTGGCATGTTTACGACCACCGCCGGCTGGTGGTGTCCTAAGACAAGGAGGCATGCAGGTGGGCGTTGGAGGCCGGATGCGAGGCCGGGGTGGCCGGATCCGAGGCTGGGGTGGCCGGATCTGACTCAAGAAGGAGGAGGAGGGCACGTGGCTCGTCGGAGAGGAGTGGTCGTCGCCGGCTGGAGAGGATAAGAGGCGTCGCCGACTGGGGTGGCGGGGTTGGGGTGGTGGGGCGGGCGCCGGGGCTGGGGTGGCGGGGCTGGGCTGGCGGGGCTGCGGTGGAGGGGCGGGCCCCGGGGCTGGCGGCGGTGCTGGGCGGCGTCGGGGAACAGCGGGGCTGGGGTGGTGGGTGGGTGAGGTGGGGGGAGAGAGAGAGGGGGGAGAGAGAGAGGGGTGGGGCCGGACTGGGAGAGATAGGGGAGAGAGAGAGGGGTGGGGCCGGGCTGGAAGAGAGAGGGGAGATAGCCCCACCTCTTTGCCATCTGCTGGCTGATGGCAAAGAGGTGGGCTAGTGCGCCGTTACAACGCCGTCGTTCGTTGGACCCCTACCAACCTCTTTGCCGTCTGCCAGCAGACGACAAAGATTCTTTGCCATCCGCTGGCAGACGGCAAAGATTGTTTGCCATCTGTTGGCAGATGGCAAAGAATTGGCTGATGGCAACCAGGTTCTTTGCCGTCTGTCAATTCTTTGCCGTCTGTTTTTTGTAAGCAGATGGCGAAGACGTTCTTTGCCATCCGCTGGCAGATGGCAAAGAGCTGACTGATGGCAAATTCCCTATTTCCAGTAGTGAAATATTTTTTCGTAGCCATTAGACCCGCACAAAAGTGGGAATCCCCAGGCTTCAAGTATACTTGGGATACCGCCTTGGAACCCACATATTTCCTCCTTAGAAGGGTTTGCCATACACCATCTTCCGTCAATAATTTAAACAACCATTTGCCGAGGAGGGCCCTATTCTTAACTTCAAGGTCATGAATGCCCAACCCGCCTTGCTTTTTTGGACGGCAAACCACACTCAATTTAGCCAGTCGATATTTGTTTCTCTCGCTATCTCCTTGCCAAAAGAATCTTGATCGGAAATAATCCAATCTATGTAAAACTCCTTTCGGCAATTGGAAGAAGGAAATCATATATAGTACCATATTACTTAGTACTAAATTTATGAGGACCAATCCTCCACCCAGAGACAGCAGTTTACCTTTCCAACTGCTAAGTCTTTTTTGCGGTCTCTCCTCGACGTGTTTCCATTCAGCATTTGTGAGTCTCCGATAATGTATCAGTATCTGATGTGGGGATCAATCGTAGTCCTTATGATAAGTAAGAGTGTCGAACCCAGCGAGGAACAGAAGGAAATGATAAGCAGTTTTCAGCAAGGTATTCTCTGCAAGTACTAAAAGTAGTAGTAACGTGTAGTTCGATAGCAAGATAACTCATAGCAAGTAACAAGTGACAATAGTAACAAATTGCAGCAAGATGGCCCAATCCTTTTTATAGCAAAGGACAAGACGGAAAGTTCTCTTATATTAAGCAAAGCATTCTCGAGGACACATGGGGATTCTCGTTGTAGGAGATATGCCCTAGAGGCAATAATAAAAGTTATTTTGTATCTCCAAGTTTGTAATTGATGTTTATGTTCCATGCTATAACTGCAATGATTCTCGAGTCTACAATAACCACGAGGCTCAGAGGAAAACTCATGTGCACGTGTGGTATAATAAACGGTAAAATGTATTCCTAGTCATGCCTCTAAGACTAGCTCAAGTATTGCATGATGGTCCTATTTTCCTGATCATGGGCATGTCTATGCCGGCAATTTTGAGGGCACAATGTTAGAAGAACATTTGTGTTGAATTGACCTGAATTGATGTTATGCTATGAGATACATTCGTCACAAGTAAATGGTTAATAACACAGAGAAAGTTAACGTTTGCATAATTCCTTAGACCATGAGAGTACCGAGTTCCTTCGTACTTGCTACATGAACTTTGGGGTTTGTTAAACGTCATCTGTAACAGGGTGGCTATTACGGCTGCTTACGGGTTCACGGAAAAGTATGACAAGTAACTTGATAGCTCAAGATTGGGATTTGCTCCTCCGACGATGGAGAGATATTCTTAGGGCCCTCTCGGTGTTATGGTATCCATCATCGTCTGGCCAGACACAATGTGATTTGATCCCAGGGATGCCGGAACGCGGAAACGAGATAAGAGAACAAAACCGGTAACGAGGTAACTAGCATAGTGGACAAGTTGTTGATCCATGGGGATGCCGACAAGTCTCATCTCGGGTGTTTGTAACATATCGCGAAGCAACAGGAATAGCACACGCCAAACTACAGGTTCACTCGGATATTCATTCGTGTGGGTATAGAGATCAATATGGGTGTCCACGGTTCCGCTATTGATCATTGATCGGAAAGTGTTCCGGTCATGTCTATAGTTCACCGAACCTATAGGGTCACACGCTTAAGGGTCATCTATCTACTCCATACTAGACAGGGAGTCTGAGAGAATGTCATCGAAAAAGTTTCGGAGACAACGGAAATGTTCCGGAGAGAACACCGGAAATGTTTTGGTAAAACCGAAAAGTTGTTTCGGAGTAAACCATTAAGCCAAATAGGTTTCGGCACGCGCCTGGAACATTTTGGAAGTACCAGAATTGTTCTGGGAACTTCTGGAATTTTTCCGGAGAGAAAAACCGGAAATGTTCCGGAGCAGCCGGAATTGCTATGGTTGCTTTTCGCTAAAGAAAAACATTGATCCGGAAATGTTTCGGAATGCGTACAGAATTATTTTAGTGGGTACTGGAAATGTTCTAGGCCTACAGAAATATTTTTGGAATTAATGGTCGCGGAAAAATGTCTTCATGAATAGTGAAAGTGCTTTTTGGTTACTTTATGGAAAGCCATTTTTTTTGGGCTTTGCTCAAAAGATCTAAGGGATGACTTGGTGTGGAAGAAACCCCTTTTGAAGGGGCCCCACAAGGGGTGGCCGGCCATGAGGGGGCTCCTCCATGGAGCCCCACTTGCCCCACTTGCCTTCCCCTTTTAGCCTTGAGAAGGACACCTTTCATGGGCATTTTGGTATTATCATGTGCCATCCCTACCCCTTGGTTTTCCTGTAAATAGAGGTGGAGAGGTGCTCTCCACACTCACTCCTTGCTCTCATACACATGCCATAGATTTATCTGGCTCTCTCTCTCCCTCCCATGAAATAGTTTCGTAGAGCCGAAAGGCTGTCTGGGTTCCGGTGGGAACTAGTTCTGGACAGCGAAGCCCTGCCGGATAGCTAACACCGTATGTGTGCAACCCCGTAGAGAGGTCGTAGTTTCGATCTTAGTTCGTGAGTGCCTCCCGAAGGGCTGTCCGAGTGACCGTCCGAGATTCTGTGAGTGCCTCCCGAAGGGCTGTCCGTGACACCGTCCGAGGGACTGTCCGACTGCGTCCCGAAGGGCTGTCCGAGGAGCAGACGAGAGAGAACATCCTTGCGGTTGGGAGGTTGTAAATCCTAGCTGCAGGGATTTGCACCGCCGATCTTCATCGACTCTACATCCGCTGTGCTACGAGTCGGTAATGATCAGACCAAAACCTTGTATGCATCTCCCTAGTGATCCTGGGCGTGCTCGCAGTACCAATTTTTTTTGTTTTCTGTCGCGTTCGCCTACACTCGTCTAGTCACGTTCATCATGTTCAGTTGATTCGCGTTCACTACTTTGATAATTTGATATGTGGGTGGACCGGTGCTAGGGTGTTGTTCTTACTTGAACAAGCATCCCACCTATGATTACCCCCTCTCGCAAGCATCCGCAAATACGAGAGAAGAATTAAGATAAATCTAACCATAGCATGAAACATATGGATCCAAATCAGCCCCTTACGGAATAACGCATAAACTATGGTTTAAGCTTCTGTCACTCTCGCAACCCATCATCTACTTATTACTCCCCAATGCCTTCCCCTAGGCCAAAGCATGGTAGTGTGTCATGTAGTCGACGTTCACACGACACCACTAGAGGAAGAACAACATACATATCATCAAAATATTGAACAAATACCAACTTCACATGATTAATTATAACAAGACTTCTCCCATGTCCTCAAGAACAAACGCAACTACTCACAAATCATATTCATGTTCAAGATCACAGGAGTATAGTTTATGATTAAGGATCTGAACATATAATCTTCCAGCAAATAAACCAACTAGTATCAACTACAAGATGTAATCAACACTACTAACAACCCACAGGTACCAATCTGAGGTTTTGAGACAAAGACTGAATACAAGAGATGAACTAGGGTTTGAGATGAGATGGTGCTGGTGAAGATGTTGATGAAGATTGGTACTCCCACGATGAGAGGATCGTTGGTGATGTCGATGGCTTCGATTTCCCCGTTCCGGAGGGAAGTATCCCCGACGGAATCGCTCTGCCGGAGAGCAAAAGTGCTCCTGCCCAGGTTCCACCTCGAGACGGTGGCGCTTCGTCCCGAAAGTATTCTCTTGATTTTTTCTAGGGCAAATGGCATCATATAGGAGAAGGAGGGCCACGGAGGCCTGCTGGTGGGCCCACAAGCTCACATGGCGCGCCCCAGGGGGGCGCCAGCTGAGCTTGTGGTTCACTGGTGGTGCCCCTCCTGGTGATTTTTCTTTCAATATTTTTTATTAATTCCAAAATAAATCTCCGTAAATTTTCAGGTCATTTGGAGATCCGGAGAATAGCTATCTCTGCTGTAGCTCTTTTCAGGTCCAGAATTCCAGTTGCCGGCAATTTTCCCCTTCATATAAATCTTGCATAATAAGAGAGAAAAGGCATAAGAATTGCATCATAAAGTGATATATTGATCTAAAACATTATAAATAACAGTAAGAAAACATGATACAAAATGGACGTATCAACTCCCCCAAGCTTAGACCTCGCTTGTCCTCAAGCGAATACTGGACTCGATAATCATGACCACGTGTTTATAGAGAGAAGTGTCGATAAAACAAAAATACGGACATAGTAGCATCATGATCATTATTATGACAGCATTTATTTACCATAAAACTTCTCATGATCAAGTAATAATTCGTTCACAATGTCCAAGTATAAGCAATAAACTTTCTTGAAAACCAACAAACTGTGTTCTCAATCATCAAGACAATTACAATTCATCATATTTCAGGAAGAGTCCATGTAAGAGCTTTTGATTTAGCAAGTTCCACATACTTACCTATCATAGTCTTCCATGATTGCTAACACTCAAAGCATATTTTTAGAACAAACGTTTTAGTCAGACACATAGGAAGATGGGGGTTTATAGTTCCACCTCCCAACTCATTTATCTTAGGGATAATGTCAATAATAATAACTCATGATCACCTATATCCAACTGGGTATATGTGCCTGGATCTTTCCCCACCACATGATGCATGCCAACTGGAGAATAATCAAGAATAAAATGAGGGTGAATACTTTTGAGTCTTGCTTAATAATAAAAGTTGAAAGATAGGCCCTTCGCAGAGGGAAGCAGAGGTTCTCATGTGCTTTTTCGTTTTGGATGTGCAAGCTCTTAATGCAAAGGAACGTCACTTTGTATTGCCCCTTGTGATAACAACCTTTATTATGCAGTCCGTCGCTTTTATTTCTTTGCCATCACAAGATCGTACAAAGCTTATTTTCCATTATAATAAAAGATCATACATATTTAAGAGCAATTTTTATTGCTTTGCACCAATGACAACTTACTTGAAGGATCATATTCAATCCATAGGTAGATATGGTGGACTCTCATGACAAGAAATTAGGTTTAAGGGTTTTTTGATGCACAAGTAGTATCTCTACTTAGTACGATATTTTGGTTAGCAAAAGAATATAAGCAAGCACCATGATACGTCTCCATCCTATCAATAATTTTTTATTGTTTCATGCCATTATCCTACAATTTCCACATACTTTTGGCAACAATTTATATGATTTCTTGGACTAACAAATTGATCCAGTGCCCAGTGCCAGTTCCAGTTGTTTGCATGTTTTTTGTTTCGCAGAAAATCCATATCAAACGAAGTCCAAACGCGATAAAATTTTACGAAGATTTTTTTTGGAATATATCTGATTTTTGGGAGGAAGAATCAATGCAAACGGAGGCTCACAGCCTCCACAAGACAACTGGGCGCGCCCCCTACCCAGGGCATGGCCAGTTGTCTTGTGGGCTCCTCGTAAGTCGGTTGGAGCCCTTCGTCGGCCGCAAGGAAGATTATATTGGGAAAAAATCGTGTTAAAATTTCAGCCCGATCAGAGTTACGGATCTCCGGGAATATAAGAAACGGTTTTTGGCCAAAAACAGGGGGCAAAAACAGAAGAGAAACAGAGAGAGAGATCCAATCTAGAGGGGCTCCCACCCCTCGGGGCCCGGGGAAACCAAGGACCAGAGGAGGAAACCCTTCTCCCATCAAGGGAGAAGGCCAAGGAGGACGAAGAAGGAGGGGGGGGGGCTCTCTCCCCCTCTCTCCCGGTGGCGCCGGAGTGCCGCCGGGGGAATCACCGTGACGGCAATCTTCATAAACAACTTCGCCGCCGTCAAGAACAACTCTCTCCCTCTCCTTACAGCGGTGTAACCTTTCTTTTCCTGCTGTAATCTCTACTTGAACATGGTACTTTATGCCACATATTATTATCCAATGATGTGTTGCCATCCTATGATGTTCGAGTAGATTTTTTTTGTCCAATGGGTTGATTGATGATCTTGATTGGTTTGAGTTGCGTGTTTTATTTTGGTGCTGTCCTATCGTGCCCTCCATGCTGTGCACACGTGTGGGATCCCCGCTATAGGGTGTTGCAATATGTTCATAATTTGCTTACTGTCAGGGTTGCTTGAGTGACGGAAACAGGAACTCGGGTAAGCGGGTTGTTGCGTATGAGAGTAAAGGGGACTTGTTACTTAATGCTATGGTTGGGTTTACCTTAATGATTTCTAGTAGTTGCGGATGCTTGCTAGAGGTCCAATCATAAGTTCATATGATCCAAGTACGGAAAGTATGTTATCTCATGCCTCTCCCACATATAAAATTGCAATAATGATTACCAATCTTGTTATCAATTGCCCACGGACAATCTTTCTCATTGTGCTACAAAGCTCTCTACTAAACTAATTAACTTTTATTATCTTGCAAAGTACTTCTAGTTTTGTTCTCGCGAAGTAAAGTAAGTTTTATTCTTGATTCTAGGTAAAGCAAACGTTAGTGTGCGTAGAGTTGTATCGGTGGTCGATAGAACTTGAAGAGAATATAAATTATACCTTTAGCTCCTCGTTGGGTTCAACACTCTTACTTATCGAAAAAGGCTACAAACGACCCCCTATACTTGTGGGTTATCAAGACCTTTTTCTGGCACCATTGCTGGGGAGCAATAGCGTAGGGTGAATATTCTCGTGTGTGCTTGTTTGCTTTATCACTAAGTAGTTTTTATTTTCTATTCTAAGTTGTTTTATATCTTTAGTTATGGATATGGAACACGAAACACCAAAAAAATTAGTTGTACTTGCTACTCATGGAGATGGGAAACTCCTAAAACCCTCGATGCTGGTTATGTGGAAAACATGAAATACTACTTTGATAATCCTGACAAATCTCCATTCAACTTGATAATGGGAGATACTTTGGATCGCCGAGAATACTTTAGGGATTATCGTTTGTCTCAAAAAGGGAAACACTTATGGGATCAAATTAAAATGTTGCGTTGGTATGCTTGGGATTTGTGCTTAAGATATGATTATACTTGTTGCTCTACGATGGAGGCTCCACACCACCCCTTTCAATGTGAATTTAATGATAATGAAACCTTGGCTTCTTATGCTACTGGTATATATGATTACTATGATGTGGAACAAATAGAAGAATTTGTTGCTTTTAAGGCTGCTTATGAAATTGAATCTTTGTTTGAAAAGCATGAAAACTATGGTGATGCTGTTTACAGATCTGAAAATTATGCCATACTTAAATATTGCTATGATAATTATAGATACAATGCCGATATTAATGAATTTATTAAGAATGTCTCTGCTGTCCAAGAAGAGACTAATATTTTGCAGGAATCTATGGAAGAAGAAATTGCTGAAACTGTGAGCTCATTTGATGAAAAAGATGAGGAGGAGAGCGAAGAACAAAAGGAGGAAGAGCGGATTGATCACCCGTGCCCACCTTCTGATGAGAGTAACTCTTTATCTCATACATTGTTTAATTTCCCTTCGTGCTTACCGAAGGATGAATGCTATGATGATTGCTATGATCCCTTGGATTCGTTTAAAATATCCCTTTTTGATGAACTTGATGCTTGCTATGCTTGTGGCCATGATGCCAATATGAATGATGCTTATGGAGATGAACTTGCTATAGTTCCTTATGTTAAACATGAAATTGTTGCTATTGCACCCACACATGATAGTCCTATTATCTTTTTGAATTCTCCCAACTACACTATATTGGAGAAGTTTGCACTTATTAAGTATTATATTGATGGGTTGTGTTTTACCGTTGCACATGATGATTTTGATGGATATAATATGCATGTGCTTGCTGCTCCTAATTGCAATTATTATGAGAGAGGAACCACATCTCCACCTCTCTATGTTTCCAATACGATAAAATTGCAAGAAACTGTTTATGCTATGTATCGGCCTTTATTATGTGTGCATGAATTGTTCTTTTATGACATGCCGATGCATAGGAAGAGAGTTAGACTCCGTTATTCTATGATATATGTTGCTTTGTGCTCACTACTAAATTATAAATCATTGTTAATTAAAATTGGCTTTGATATACCTTGGGATCCGGGTGGATCAATTACTTGAGCACTTTATGCCTACCTTAATGGCTTTAAAGAAAGTGCTGCCTGGGAGACAACCCGGAAGTTTTAGAGAGTCATTTATTTCTGTTGTGTGCTTTTAAAAATTTTAAAAACAAAAAAATATAGAGGGGAAACTAAAACTTTTTCGGAAAGAAAAGTGAAAGTGAGACAGATGAGCGACGTGGAAGTGGGGGCTAGCCTTGAAATTTGTTCAAGCCCATGGAAACTTTGTGAACCTTGATTAGAGAAAAATTTCAACAAAAATAATTGTCCCCTTGTACAAATACATTGTATTATAAAAATGATGTGCCAAGATTTACCTTTAGGATGTTTAAATTGCTTGTTCGGTATGTGCTGCGCAAAAACAGAAACTTTTGCTGTAGTGTTTGAATTTTGGTATTTTACTGGAATGTGAAAAAATTCTAAATTTTTTACACAGTATTGCTATGCAAATTATTTATTACGTCCTAATGTTTCAGAATTTTTGGAGCTACAGAATTATATCTACCATCTGCATCTTTACAAACTGTCCTATTTTCACAGATTGCTGTTATAGTTTCTTTATTTGCTTATGTTTGAAATCTTGTTGAGCCCCACTGATTTTGGAGCCATAGAATTGTGATAGCATACAGTGGGTAATGTTTGATTATAATTATACAATAAAGTTACAGCAAGACATGATGGGATTTGATGTTATATGTACTAACCCCTCTAATAAAAAGTTCGGTTAAGTTTTGTGTGGATGAAGTGTTCGAAGATCGAGGAGGTATCGATATGAGAAGAATAAGGAGAGGCAAGAGTTCAAGCTTGGGTATGCCCAAGGCACCCAAAGTAAATATTCAAGGAGACTCAAGCATCTAAGCTTGGGGATGCCCCGGAAGGCATCCCATCTTTCTTCCTCAACCGTTATCGGTATGTCTCAGTTTTTGTTTTGTTCACATGATATGCGTAAATTCTTGGAGCGTCGTGTTCTTTTTATTTTATTTTAGTGATGCACCATGCTGGTATGAGATAGTCCTTGGTCGATTTATAGAATGCTCTTTGCACTTCACTTATATCTTTTGAGTATGGCTTTATAGAATGCTTCGTGTGCTTCACTTATATCATTTGAAGTTTGGATGCTCGTTTCTCTACATTTGGAAAACCGTTATTTGTAGAATGCTATTTTGCTTCACTTATATCTATTAGAGCATGGATGAGTCTTTTTTAGAAATAATTAAACTCTCATGCTTCATTTATATCCGTTTAGAGAGTTAACAGGAATTGGACATTCACATGGTTAGTCATAAAATCCTACATAAAACTTGTAGATCACTGAATATGATATGTTTGATTCCTTGCAGTAGTTTTGCAATATTGAGGTGGTAATATGGGGGCATGCTAGTAAAAGAATTAAAGTTGAGTATTAATAATGTTGTTAAGGGAAGTAAGTCTTTACGCAAGTAAATCCTCATGCATGTGAAGTGGTGGCCGCTGACATTAGCGGTGAGGTCGGAGCATATTTTATCATTGATTGATCCTTTGTGTTGTATAAATCGGGGGCGCGCGATGGTTAACTCCTCCCAACCTCCTCCCTAGGGGAATGCGAGTAGTACTTTGCTTCGAGGGCTTTTCAATTTTCACAATAATTATATGAGTTCTTTATGACTAATGTGAGTTTGTGGACTTACGCACTCCCACCTATCCATATTTTGCTAGCCTCTTCGGTATCGTGCATTGCCCGTTCTCACCTCGAGACTTGGCGCAAACTTCACCGGTGCATCCAAACCCCGTGATATGATACGCTCTATCACACATAAGCCTCATTATATCCTTCCTCAAAACAGCCACCATACCTACCTATTATGGCATTTCCATAGCCATTCCGAGATATATTGCCATGGAACTTCCACTGTTACTATCTACATGACTTGAGCATTCATTGTCATATTGCTTTGCATGATCATAAGATAGCTAGCAATATATTTTCATGGCTTCTCCATTTTTTGATATCTTCACTATGCTAGATCATTGCACATCCTGGTACACAGCCAGAGGCATTCATATAGAGTCATATTCTTTCAGTTTATCGAGTTGTAAGTAAATAAAAGTGTGATGCATTCTAGAGTGTTGCCCCTACCTGTGAGGATATAAAAAAAATAAAAAAAGAGGCCAAAAAGGGCCCACCAAAAAAAAGAAAAACAAAAAAATGAGAGAAAAAGAGAGAGGGGGCACACTACTATCCTTTTACCAGACTTGTGCTTCAAAGTAGCACCATGTTCTTCATATAGACAGTCTCCATAATTTGTCACTTTCATATATTAGTGGGAATTTTTACATTATAGAAGTTGGCTTGTATATTCCGATGACGGGCTTCCTCAAATGCCCGAGGTCTTCATGAGCAAGCAAGGATGCACACCCACTTAGTTTCAGTAGCGAGTTTTCATACACTTATAGCTCTAGTGCATCCATTGCATGGCAATCCCTACTCCTCACATTAACATCAATTGTAAGGCCTCTCCATTGCCTAACGATCAGCCGCGTTGATGTGAGACTTTCTTATACCTTTGTCTTCCCTTATAAACCCCAATCATCATTCTCTTTGCCATCCAAAGTGCTAAGTCCATGGTTCACGCTCATGTATTGAGTGAAGTTGAAAATGCTGAAGCGCGTGAAAAAGTATGATACAATTGCTTGGTTTGGCACTGGGGTACTCTTGATTTGATATATCTATGCAGGGAAGACTGAGCGTGTCATGCTTACCACAACTAAGTGTATAGAGGCTGTTTCCTTTAACTCCATTATTATGAAAGGCAATGATGAATTACATGCATGTTTTGTATTATTGTTTCAATATCAAATTGATAGACTATTGCCTTGAATCACTCGTATCGTAATATTCATGCCATGATTGGATTATTTGATCAAGATTATGTTAGGTAGCATTCCACATCAAAAATTATCTTGTTTTATCATATACCTACTTGAGGACGAGCAGAAATTAAGCTTGGGGATGCTGACACGTCTCCATCATATCTATAATTTTTGATTGTTTCATGCCATTATCCTACAATTTCCACATACTTTTGGCAACAATTTATATGATTTCTTGGACTAACATATTGATCCAGTGCCCAGTGCCAGTTCCTGTTTTTTGCATGTTTTTTGTTTCACAGAAAATCCATATCAAACGAAGTCCAAACGTGATAAAATTTTATGGAGATTTTTTTTGGAATATATGTGATTTTGGGGAGGAAGAATCAACGCAAACGGAAGCCCACAGCCTCCACAAGACAACTGGGCACGGCCCCTACCCAGGGCATGGCCAGTTGTCTTGTCGGCTCCTCGTAAGTCGGTTGGAGCCCTTCATCGGCCGCAAGCAAGATTATATCGGGGAAAAATCATGGTAAAATTTCAGCGTGATCAGAGTTATGGATCTCCGGGAATAAAAGAAATGGTTTTTGGCCAGAAACAGGGGGCAGAAACAGAAGAGAAATAGAGAGAGAGAGAGAGAGAGAGAGAGAGATCCAATCTAGTGGGTCTCACGCCCCTCGGGGGCCGGGGAGACCAAGGACCAGAGGAGGAAACCCTTCTCCCATCAAGGGAGAAGGCCAAGGAGGAAGAATAAGGAGGGGGGCTCTCTCCCCCTCTCTCCCGGTGGCGCCGGAGTGCTGCCGGGGGAATCACCGTGACGGCAATCTTCATCAACAACTTCGTCGCCGTCAACAACAACTCTCTCCCTCTCCTTACGGCGGTGTAACCCTTCTTTTCCCGCTGTAATCTCTACTTGAACATGGTGCTTTATGCCACATATTATTATCCAATGATGTGTTGCCATCCTATGATGTTCGAGTAGATTCTTTTTGTCCTATGGGTTGATTGATGATCTTGATTGGTTTGAGTTGCGTGTTTTATTTTGGTGCTGTCCTATCGTGCCCTCCATGCCATGCACACGTGGTGGATCCCCACTGTAGGGTGTTGCAATATGTTCATAATTTGCTTACTGTTAGGGTTGCTTGAGTGACAGAAACATGAACTCGGGTAAGCGGGTTGTTGCGTATGGGAGTAAAGGGGACTTGTTACTTAATGCTATGGTTGGGTTTACCTTAATGATTTCTAGTAGTTGCGGATGCTTGCTAGAGGTCCAATCATAAGTTCATATGATCCAAGTACGGAAAGTATGTTAGCTAATGCCTCTCCCTAATATAAAATTGCAATAATGATTACCGATCTTGTTATCAATTGCCTATGGACAATCTTTCTCATTGTGCTACAAAAGCTCTCTACTAAACTAATTAACTTTTATTATCTTGCAAAGTACTTCTAGTTTTATTCTTGCAAAGTAAAGTAAGTTTTATTCTTTATTCTAGGTAAAGCAAACGTTAGTGTGCATAGAGTTGTATCAGTGGTCGATAGAACTTGAAGAGAATATAAATTCTACCTTTAGCTCCTCGTTGGGTTCGACACTCTTACTTATCGAAAAAGGCTACAAACGATCCCCTATACTTGTGGGTTATCACACCACATGTTGGAGGATCCTTGAGAATATAACTTCTATGTGAATATAAGCAAACATAACTCATTATACTGTCTTCCTTGTCCGACATCAACCATTTGATCAAGCTTGAAAATAATTAATGGGGGCTCACAATCATAAAAGATGTCCAAGATAGTATATTTGTATGTGAAACTTCTCTTCCTTTCCAATAAATTTTATCAATTATACTTTTCATAAGTGAAGTCATTACTCCCCATGGGATCAGTATATGCTCTTTTTATTTTCATGCTACGATTGATGAAAGATAGTAAAGAAGCTAAACTCAAACTACTCTTTATTATATAATTCTCACACACGATTACATAGATAGATCAGAGAACAAGCACTCGAAAACTACTTCATACTAATACTTTATTCATCTAACTCAAGCAATAACTAAGGATCGAACTAAGATAGATAATGATGATAAACGTGACGGTGATATGATACCGGAGCACCTCCCCCAAGCTTGGAGCAAGCCAAGGGTGGTGCCCATACCCGTGTGCTCAAGTTTCCTTCTTTGGTGATGGTGGTGATAAAGTTGTGGACTTGTCCTCCGCTAAGCTCATAAGGATTTACTTCAGACTCTGGATTTCGCGAAGCAGGTGTTGAATCATGGTGGAATTCTTTTGCACTTCTATCATGATGTGTTTATTCTCCGGCCACCATGAACTCTTCCCTACATCACTTTCACTTGGACGGGAAATATCCCAATTGGAAGGTATATGCATATGAGAGGTGTTTTTGACACCATAATTATGAATCAAGTTATGAAAATTGTTTCCATGTAACCTGCCCGGGAGCCTTCTTGAGACTGGTTCCTCCAATACCTCATGACTTCCTTGGCTCATGGACATCCTCATGGCTTGATAGAGGTTCGGACTAGTGGAGATGCTTGCCAGGATGCCTCTCTCCGAAGCTGGAGGGTGGACTTCCATTGAGTCCCCCGATCCTCCCCCATGATAACTTCCTCTGTCTGCTCTCTTTCTAGTTCCACCTGAAGTAGCCAAGCATCATCTCCCACATTGTTGGAGGAGGAAGAAGACATGACTCTCGGCGCTTGAAACCTGACAGAAAAACAGCCCAAAAACAAGAACAGAGGAGAAACTTGTGATACGGAGGTCAAAACAACAAAACATATATATAATGAATTTTCCCTTGCAGGAAAAGTCTTCGGGAGGAATACTGAGTTGGGAAGGTCCACGAGGGCCCCACAAGCTTGGGTGGCGCGCAACCCTATGGCCCTCTCGTGCACTTTCCTGGCTATTTCTTATTTTCCTAATTTTTTATATAATCCAAAACGGACAAAAAGTATTTTTACGGAATTTTTGGAGTTGGTTTACTTACCGTATCACATACCTATTCCTTTTTCAAGATTCTGGCGTGCTCTGGAAGGTTTCGTTTAGATATTCCTCTGGACTAATTACTTGAATAATATTGGTTTCAACGTTAATGGGGGTACCTGCAATATAATGTTTAATTCTTTGTCCATTAACAACCTTCGGACTAGTGCCTTCAGCGTTGTTGATTTTGATAGCTCCGGAACGGTAGACTTCTTCTATGACATAAGGTCCTTCCCATTTGGAGAGAAGTTTGCCTGCAAAAAATATAAAACGAGAATTGTACAATAGAACTTTGTCACCTACATTAAATTCTCGCTTTTGGATTCTTTTATCATGCCATCTTTTAACCTTTTCCTTAAATAGCTTAGCATTTTCATAAGCTTGTGTTCTCCATTCATCCAAAGAGCTAATATCAAATAATCTCTTTTCACCGGCAAGTTTGAAATCATAATTAAGTTCTTTAATTTCCCAATAAGCCTTATGTTCTAACTCAAGAGGTAAATGACATGCTTTTCCATAGACCATTTTATATGGGGACATACCCATAGGATTTTTATAAGCAGTCCTGTAAGCCCATAACGCGTCATCTATGGTTGACATTGGTTAACAGTCTTTTGCAAAATTAATTTTATTTCTCTATTGCTCAATTCAACTTGACCACTAGACTGAGGATGATAAGGTGATGCAATTCTATGGTTGACATTGTATTTAGCAAGGATTTTATGGAATGCACCATGAATGAAGTCTGAACCACCATCAGTCATTAAATATCTAGGGACTCCAAACCTCAGAAAGATGACTTCCTTAAGCATTTTAATAGAGGTGTTATGATCGGAACTACTAGTTGGGATAGCTTCTACCCACTTAGTAACATAATCAACAACAACTAAGATGTGAGTATATCCATTAGAGGAAGGAAAAGGTCCCATATAATCAAAGCCCCACACATCAAATGGTTCAATAACAAGTGAATAATTCATAGGCATTTCTTGACGTCTACCAATATTACCAATTCTTTGACATTCATCACAAGAAAGGACAAACTTACGTGCATCCTTGAAGAGAGTAGGCCAATAAAAACCAGATTGTAATACCTTGTGTGTAGTTTTGCCTCCAGCATGGTGTTCTCCATATGGCTCAGAGGGACACTTCCTTAGAATTTGTTCCTGCTCATGCTCAGGTACACAACGTCTAATAACACCATCTACTCCTTTATATAGATGTGGGTCATCCCAAAAGTAATGTCTCAAATCAAAGAAGAACTTTTTCTTTTGCTGATATGTGTAATTAGGTGGTATATATTTAGCAACAATGAAATTAGCGTAATCTAAATACCAAGGATTATTACAAGAAGTAGAAGCATTTATAACAGCTAATTGCTTATCTGGAAAACTATCATCAATAGGCAGTGGGTCATCAAGAACGTTTTCCATCCTAGACAAATTATCCGCTATAGGGTTTTCAGCTCCTTTTCTATCAACAATATGCAAATCAAACTCTTGCAATAAAAGAACCCACCTAATCAACCTAGGTTTAGCGTCCTTATTTTCCATAAGATATTTAATAGCAGCATGATCAGTGGGAATGGTAATTTTAGAATCAACGATATAGGGCCTGAATTTATCACATGCAAACACAACTGCTAAAAATTCTTTCTCAGTAGTAGCATAATTTCTTTGAGCACTATCCAAGGTCTTACTAGCATAATGGATAATGTTTAATTTCTTATCAACTCTTTGACCTAGAACAGCACCGAGGGCATAATCACTAGTGTCGCACATAATTTCAAAGGGTAGGTTCCAAATAGGTGGCTGAACAACAGGTGCAGTTATTAAAGCTTTCTTAAGTATTTCAAAGGCTTCCAGACAATCATCATCTAAAACGAATGGAACATCTTTCTGTAAGAGATTAGTACGGGGCCTAGAAATTTTAGAGAAGTCCTTAATAAACCTTCTATAGAAACCTAGGAAACTCCTTATACCTTTTATATCTTTAGGGCATGGCATTTTCTCAATTGCATCAACTTTAGCTTTATCTACTTCAATACCTCTTTCGGAGATTTTGTGACCAAGGACTATACCTTCATTAACCATGAAATCGCACTTCTCCCAGTTCAAGACAAGGTTGGTCTCTTCACATCTCTGCAAAACTCTGTCAAGGTTGCTCAAGCAATCATCAATAGAAGTTCCGTAAACGGAAAAATCATCCATGAATACTTCAACAATTTTCTCACAGAAATCAGAGAATATTGTAATCATACATCTTTGAAAAGTAGCAGGTGCATTACATAAACCAAAAGGCATACGTCTATAAGCGTAAGTTCCAAAAGGACAAGTAAAAGTAGTTTTCTCTTGATCTTCTTGTGATACAGGTATTTGAGAAAACCAGAATAGCCATCTAGAAAGCAAAAGTGTGTGTGCTTAGACAATCTTTCCAACATTTGATCAATGAAAGGCAACGGGTAATGATCTTTTCTAGTAGCTTTATTTAATTTTCTAAAATCAATTACCATCCTATAACCGGTTACAATTCTTTGAGGGATAAGTTCATTTTTATCATTAGGGACTACAGTAATACCACCTTTCTTAGGGACGCAATGAACATGACTTACCCATCTGCTATCAGCTATAGGATAAATTATACCTGCTTCCAGAAGCTTTAATATTTCTGTTCTTACCACATCCTTCATTTTAGGATTCAACCGTCATTGATGATCGACGACTGGTTTAGCGTCAGGCTCCATATTAATCTTGTGTTGACATAAAGTGGGACTAATGCCCTTAAGATCATCGAGAGTATATCCAATTGCAGCACGATGCTTCCTCAAAGTTTTTAATAGCCTCTTCTCTTCGTGCACTGAAAGGTTAACATTGATAATAACAGGATATATTTTCTTTTCATCAAGATAAGCATATTTCAGTGTTTCAGGCAATTTCTTTAATTCAAACACATGATTAGTCTTAGGTGGAAGAGGGTCTCCCAAAGTTTCAACATGCAAATTATGCTTAAGGATAGGTGCTTGCTTAAAGAATATTTTATTTATTTCATTTCTTTCATTCATATGCATATCATTTTCTTGGTCTAGTAGATATTGTTCTAATGGAACAGCAGGAGGCACAACAATAGAGGCAAGACTAATGATATCATCTTTATTAGGTAATTCTTTATCATAAGGTTGTCTACTAAACTTAGAGAAATTGAATTTATGAGATATATCACTGAATGTAACCTTAACCTTTTCTTTAGCACAATCAATTTTAGCATTAACAGTATTCAAGAAAGGTCTACCAAATATAATGGGACAGAAATCATCTTGCGGTGATCCAAGAACTAGGAAATCAGTAGGTTATTTGATCTTACCACACAAGACTTCAACATCCCTGACAATCCCAAGTGGTGAAATAGTATTGCTATTTGCAAGCTTAATAGTGACATCAATATCTTCTATCTCAACAGGTGCAATATCATTCATAACTTCTTGGTATAAAGAGAACGGAATAGCACTTATACTAGCACCCATATCACATAAGCCGTGATAGCAATGATCTCCAATCTTAACAGAAACAACATGCATGCCAACTACTAGTTTACTTTTATCTATTTTATCCTGTTCCGTACTGACTTGTTTGGCAATTCTAGTAGCTTCCTTACAGAAATAAATAACATGCCCATCAATATTATCAACTAACAGATCTTTAGCAATTGCAATATTGGGCTCAACCTTAATTTGTTCAGAGGGTTTAGGTGCTTTAATATTGCTTTTATGAACCACAGTTTTAGCTTTAGCATGTTCCTTAATCCTAACAGGGAAAGGAGGCTTCTCAATATAAGAAGTAGGTACAACTGGATTGGCAGTATAAACAATTGTTTCAGTTTTAGCGACAACTGGTTCTTCGCAAATTTCTTTAATAGGTGGATGAAATTTAAACCATTTCTCCATAGGGAGATCGACATGAGCAGCAAATCATTCACAGAAAGTGGCTACTATATCAGAATCAAGTCCATATCTTGTGCTAAGCTTATGAAGAACATCGGTTTCTATAAAGGACTTAACATAATCAAATTCAAGATTTATACCTAACTCATTACCTTTGTTGGTTTCCCAATCTTTAGCATTACGTTTAATTCTTTCCAGAAGATCCCATTTGAATTCAATAGTTCTATTCATGAAGGAACTAGTAGAAGAAGTATCAAGCATTGACCGATCATTATGAGAAAGCCGAGCATAAAAGTTTTGTATAATCATCTCTCTTGAAAGCTCATGATTGGGGCATGTGTGCCTCATATATTTAAGCCTCCCCCAAGCTTGAGCGATACTTTCTCCTTCATGAGGCCAAAAATTATATATATAATTCCGATCATGATGAACGAGGTGCATATGATAAAATTTCTGATGGAATTCCAATTTCAATCGGTTCCAGTCCCAAGTTCCGGTGTCATCCAATAGCCTATACCAAGCCAATGCCTTTCCCCCCAAAGATAAAGGGAATACTTTCTTCTTAACTCTATCCTCGGACAAACCTGCAAGCTTAAACAATCCACAAACTTCATCTATATAGATTAGGTGCATATCAGGATGTATTGTTCCATCTCCTGCATAGATATTAGCTAGCAGCTTCTCTAAAATACCTGAGGGGATCTCATAATAAATATTTTCAATTGGTTGAGTAGGTTGAGGAGCGGCTCTTACCACTTCTAGTCGAGGTGAAGATACCCCGAACAAGCCCCTCAAAGGATTACTTTCCATAGTGACAAGTAACAATAAATTTCTGCACGTAACATAAATGTTTCCTTACCAAATTCCACTTACCAAAGGCGCTTCACTCCCCGGCAACGGCGCCAGAAAAGAGTCTTGATGACCCACAAGTATAGGGGATCAATCATAGTCCTTTTGATAAGTAAGAGTGTCGAACCCAGCGAGGAGCAGAAGGAAATGATAAGCAGTTTTCAGCAAGGTATTCTCTGCAAGTACTGAAAGTAGTAGTAACGTGTAGTTCGATAGCAAGATAACTCGTAGCAAGTAACAAGTGACAATAGTAAAAAAGTGTAGAAAGATGGCCCAATCCTTTTTATAGCAAAGGACAAGCCGCAAAGTTCTCTTATATTAAGCAAAGCATTCTCGAGGACACATGGGGATTTTCGTCTAGTCACGTTCATCATGTTCAGTTGATTTGCGTTCACTACTTTGATAATTTGATATGAGGGTGGACCGATGCTAGGGTGCTGTTCTTACTTGAACAAGCATCCCACTTATGATTACCCCCTCTCGCAAGCATCCGCAACTATAAGAGAAGAATTAAAATAAATCTAACCATAGCATGAAACATATGGATCCAAATCAGCCCCTTACGGAATAATGCATAAACTAGGGTTTAAGCTTCTGTCACTCTCGCAACCCATCATCTACTTATTACTCCCCAATGCCTTCCCCTAGGCCCAAGCATGGTATTGTGTCATGTAGTCGACGTTCACATGACACCACTAGAGGAAGAACAACATACATATCATCAACATATTGAACGAATACCAACTTCACATGATTACTTATAACAAGACTTCTCCCATGTCCTCAAGAACAAACGCAACTACTCACAAATCATATACATGTTCAAGATTAGAGGACTATAGTTTATGAATAAGGATCTAAACATATAATCTTCCAGCAAATAAACCAACTAGTATCAACTACAAGATGTAATCAACACTACTAGCAACCCACAGGTACCAATCTGAGGTTTTGAGGCAAAGACTGAATAAAAGAGATGAACTAGGGTTTGAGATGAGATGGTGCTAGTGAAGATGTTGATGAAGATTGGTCCTCCCACGATGAGAGGATCGTTGGTGATGTCGATGGCTTCGATTTCCCCCTCCTGGAGGGAAGTATCCCTGGCGGAATCGCTCCGCCGGAGAGCAAAAGTGCTCCTTGTAACACCCCAAAATTTTCTCTCTGGATTTTTTTCAAATCTTTTTATTAAAATAAAATACTTTGAATTATTTTTGACCCAATTCTTCTTCTTCTCTTTCTTCCTTTCTGATTTTCATTTTTATTTTTGGGTTCCAAAATTTTCAAAGGGTTCTGTTTTGGATGGTTTATTAATTGGTAATAATTTTTGGAAGATCAAAAATATTTTTCTCTTTAGAAAAGTTTCTGGAATATTAAAACTATTCCATGAAAATAGCCTTTTCACTTCCTTCTAGCACTTCTAAATTCTTCCTATATTTTTCTGCCACTCCTAAATTAAACCTCAAGTCATCCTCACATTGTAGGACATTATCCAACTCCTTTCCGCCTTGCAAAAATATTCCTGCAATATTTATTAAATTCCAAAGTTGGAATTTATTTTATTCATGGTTTCTTGGGTTTGCGAAGGAACTATATTTTCTACAATTCTTCTGCCTCCACCAAAATTATTCCAGCAACTAGATGGTACCCAAAACCCATTTCACCAAAAACATTGGGTTCCACAGTTCAAAAATTTCAAATTTCATTCAATTCAAATTTGGACCAGAAACAATCTCTCTCTGATATAAACCTATTTTTAATTGCTCCAAAAATTCTGAAACTTTGCCAAACTCTCTCCTATGCAACAAGACCTTACGACAAAAATTCCCACAAATTCCTAAAATGCCTAGACTTCTCTGGCATTTCAACATACACCTCATGTGCGCACTGTTCATCATTGTCAGAAATTCTGTTAGCAGAGAAATTCAGAGAGGAGAAGAGATCGATGCCGTGCACTCCTCTCCTTCCTCTCTCCTGCACGGCGTCACCTCCTTTGATCTTAAATGAGCCACCCCGGGCCCCCTGGTCAGCTGCCCGCCGCCGACAGCACAGGAGGTGGCCGGTGCAACGGCCACCGTCCTCGGCCGCGGCAGTCGAGCTAGTCAACACGGCGCCCGCCATATTCACTAGCCGCACCGCCCACACCTACCTCTCCCTCCACGCGGCGCCTCCCTCCGCATCCTCGCACACCGACCACACCGTCCTGGCCCCGCCTGGCAGTCGCCGGAGTCGGTCATCGCCGCCACACCCGCATGGAGACCTCGCCGTGGTTAAGGCCGAAGAACTTGCGCTCGTCCACGATGGAGCTTCCAGAGCACTCCAACGTCCTCATAAACTCCCGCCGCCCATGACCACCGCCCCCTAACCACCTCGCCGGCCGAATTTACTCCGGCGTCGCCCGCAAGCCACTGGCCTCCCCCGACCGCCTATAAAAAGAGGCCCCCGAGCTCCGTTCACTCCTCGTAACACACACACCACATCCCAATCGAGCTCCCATACACTCAATCGACCTCGAGGAGGTCGTCTCCCTACACTCCGGTCACCGAGCCGCCGCCAACCTCTCTGATCAGTTCATCGCCAATACTCCATCTCCACACTCCAAACTTTGCCAGTAGTCTCTTTTCACACCCATACATCGATCCCATGATTCAATTTGACCTCCCGAACTCTCCCCGGCGAGATCCAACTCCACCCGAATCGCCGCCCGCCGCCGTCGACATCGCCGCCGTTCAGGTGCTTGCCGGCGACCACCTCCACTACCCACCGAAACGACACTCCACCCCGAACACATCCCGATCACCGCCACCTTCCAAAACCCCGGCGATCGTCGTCGTCCTCTGTGCACGCGCGCGATCGCTTTCAAATTTAAACCTGACGGGTGGACCCTACCCGCCAGCGTTTTATTCTTTTCCGGTTAAAACAGAAAGCGTATTCTGTTGCTTATGCGTTCTGAGTTGAAAAGCGTATTCGTGCCCGAAGCGTTTTGTTTATAAACGCACAGGGACTGGAATTTTTATAGAAAAACCCCTGGAATTGAAAGTTGAATAACTTTTAAACTACAACTCTGATTGAGTTGAAACTTTTTTTGAAATTCTTATTTTCCCCTCTAGTTTTTTTAGTATTTATTTAAAAATATTTTGAGACAAGTTTTGGTACTGTTGCCAAATTTTTAATTGGAGTTTGAATTTGAATTTTTCAGAAAAAGAAGATGGGAACTTTGCCGGGAATTTTGAGTGTTCTCCTTCTGACTACTTTGGACAAGGCAAGCATTTTGAACCTGGGATATGGTGAATTGCATTGCATGTTTGCATTGATTTGAATTTGCATCATATATGTGGAGATAGTGCATGCATGCATGGTCATATCATATTTGCATTTGCTTGCACTTCACTCAAGTGAATTTCTACCGTGAATAAAAGTTGTGAGACAACCAGGCGTGCAGCTCCTGCCTTGGACGTGCTGGTGAGCACGGTCCTGTTGTGACACGACGGTGTCACCGTGGTTTGTGAGACATGCCTATCATAATAACAACACCTCCTGAGTCGACATAGATCGAGTCTTGTTCCGTCACACCTAGCTAAACCCTGTGCTGCCACGGGTCTTCCCGCAAGGGAAGTACGGTTTAGTAAGTTGCTAACCCCTGTCTGTGTACACACCACATAGAGGGCCATGATGAGGGTTTCCACGGCCATGGACTAAATCTCGTCATCAGGTCAGGGGGCATGGGTGTATCCGGTCTGGGACCGAGGGGGTAGCACCCCTGTTTGCGCACCGATATAAATATTGTAATCCCATGCTATTCGAGATTGTAGTCTCCTCGACTTAGAGTTTTTCTTGAACGGTGCTTTGGGTGATTCCTGGCATCTGGAAAGTTAATCTGGTGTGTGCTGGTCAGGTGTGTTTTCAGCCCAAAGACCATAGTGGGAATTAGTCAGTGCCACGGTGTTGACTAAAGAAATATCATACACGTGGGTAAAGAGTACACCCTCTGCAGAGTTATAACTATTCGAATAGCCGTGTCCGCGGTCAAGGACGTTAGCTGGGAAGGGTCAAGTGTCGGTCCGGTGTCGGTCTTCGGAGGAAATAATAAATTTGAGCAACAAATATTTTGTTGAATATTATTATTTCATTACTAACGCTGTCATGGATATTTTGCTATCATGGATATTATGATTGGGAATATTATTGTTACTATGCATATTATTATGGACTAACCCGTTTCTCTTATTTTATTTTTCTGGGTTTCTCATGGGCTGGCTAGACTACCCGGACACTCATTTATTTTCAAGACCTCTCGTGGCGTCGCTTGAGTTCATGGGCGGTCTGTCTCGCCGATACTCTTTTAGACACCCGTTTGGCATTTCTTTTCAAGACCTACCGTGGCGTCACTTTTTGACGCCCGACTGGCATTTCTTTTCAAGACCCCTCGTGGCGTCGCTTGAGTTCATGGGCGGTCTGTCTCGCTCGATACTCTTTTAGACACCCGTTTGGCATTTCTTTTGGATTCTCGAGCGGTTTAGTCTCGCCCGATTGTCCACTTTTAACTTTCTTAGTCACTAATAATTTAATTTTTCTGCACATGCTAATAATTATCATGACCTGTTTTAAGTTTCAGTCAGCATGAGCATATCATTTAACCCATCATGAGCATACGCATTCGGTATATCTTTTGTTCATAATGGTTGCGAGTACATTCCAACATACTCACTGGCTTGTCCCTGGCTATTTCATTGGCCATACTTGGAGGAGGACGAGCTTGTGGAAGGAGATTGCGCTAGCGAGCCCGACGCTTAGAGGTGTCCCAGTCAGTGAACCTGTGATCTTGGAGTCTGCCACATGTAACATCCGCTGTGTTTCCGCTACACCAATAAAATAGCCAAGCCTCACACTGACGCTTCACTTTATTTTATTGTATCAGTGTTGTTCTACCACCGCACCACTATATTATTCCACCACCGTAGTATATTGGCAATCTTGTAATAATTGTTGAGCACTCTGGCTCAACCCCTGTGTAATATTATTGTACTAGTTATCTATATCAAGGAAGTCTACCAGTTGATCTTGGGGCTGGTATGACTTGAGGCTCTTCTGTGATTTATTCCAGAAATGGGCCTGACACTCCTGCCCAGGTTCTGCCTAGAGACGGTGGTGCTTCATCCCGAAAGTCTTCTCTTGATTTTTTCTAGGGAAAATGGCATCATATAGGAGAAGGAGGGCCACGGAGGCCTGCTGGTGGGCCTACAAGCTCACATGGCGCACCCCAAGGGGCGCGCAACCTGAGCTTGTGGCTCACTGGTGGGGCCCCTGTAACACCCCCCTATAATTAAGCACAGTAATCACCTTTTTGATAATGCCAAGTCATCATGATCAACAGAGCTTGATCACCTCTAGTTCACATCTCATTTGAAATTCCACTTTAGTTCCAAAATTCCAATTGCAAGTGCAATTTGAAAATTAACAAACTCTCATGAAAAATAGTTCATGTTGTTGCAAATAATCCTTAGATATTTGTTGTGGAGGAAAACTATACTAGTTGCTTGCTCTTTTGAACGATAGCAATCAAAAACAGTACCCAATTCAGCCCTTTAATCCATTTTCATTTAAATAAAATTCATATGAAATCATGTTGCATCCAAACCTTTTTATTGCAGTACTAAATATTGCAAAGTAATTATGTGGCACAATTACATATTTTACAAAAGTCAATTTGTGGCCAAACATTTTGCAAAACAGAAGAAATAAAAAGAAACGGAGAAAAGAAAAAGAAAATAGCTAACAGAGCACTGTGGCTCTGGGCCTTAAGGTGCCACAGTGCAGCCCAGCCCACACCCCTCGGCCTTTCCCTAACCTCCTGCCGAGGCTGGCCATGGCGCTACCGATGCGCACGCGCTGCCGTCCACCCCCCAGATGTGCCGCTGTCGACCATCCGGCGGTGCCCCGCGCTAGATAAGGTCCAGCTCGAGCCGGTAGACGAACCCTAGTTTTCTTTCCCTCTCCCCCTCGTCGCTCTCCTCTGCAACCCCCGCGCCCAACGCTGCCATGGCCGTCCCTCGCTGAACCACGCGGCCTCCGGCGTCTACTCATCCCCGCGTCTTGTCCAGGAGTTCTGGGGCCCTCGTCCCCGTCGAGCTGTTGCTCTGCTTCGTCTCGGGGAGCAGCGCAACAACCTCGTCGTCTCCGTCAACGCCCGCGGCCACCGTGGCCTTCTCGCCATCGATCCGTCGCCCTCCGACCACCCCACGCGTCACCGAGCTCGGCATCCACCTCTGTGAGCACGCGCGCACCTTTTCCCCTTTAGCCCGAGCTCGATTTCGAGCTCCGGCGCCGTTTGCCCCTTTTGCTTGCTCCGGCGCCGCTAGTTGAGCTCGCCGCCGGCGTTGTAGCCCTCCTCCACTCGTGCCAGTAGCATTGTTGGATGAGGCGCTTCGTGCGGGTCCGATTCCGCCATCCGCCGCTTCGTTTGGTCACCGGAGCGCAGCTCCGGTGGACAACCGCTGTGTCGGGCCTCGCCGCCGGCCTCTCTCAGGCGCGCGCGCGTTTAAGTTAAGCTGGGCCAGATCGCTGACATATGGGCCCTGTATTATAGCACATAGTTTAGGGACTAATTAAATCACTAACTAAAATGTAAACTGCCACTGACACCTGGGCCCCACCCCTATCTAAACCCAGTTTAATTAAAACAATCACTGGTTAGACTACTGTGTATGACAGGTGGGCCCGGCCCACTGTTCAGTTGGCTAAGACTCGCTGAGTCAGCTTGCTGACTCAGCAGAGGCCCCACATGTCAGCCTCTGTGGGCTGGCCATTGACTGGACCATTGACCCAGTCAATGGGCCCCCCTGGTCAGCCCCTGAGTGCAACACTGGGTACACTCTGCTGGGTACCCGTAGCCATTTTGCATTTAGATTTCGAAATAAAAATAAAACCAGAAATTCCAGAAATTGCTTAAAACTTTGAAAAATCATATAAAATAAACCGTAGCTCAGATGAAAAAAATTTATATATGAAAAGCGATCAGAAAAATATGATGAATCCGAATATGCCACGCGCATACCTGCCACACCCCTCTAACATGATGAACATGGAACCGTCCCCTCCGGATCCATATACCGATAACTATCCGGAGCCGGGAAAACATTCCCGAATATTTTCCCGCTCCGTCTAAAATGCTAAGTACTGCATTAGGGCACCACTAGCATAGCACACTGCCATCCCATGCATCTGTGTTGCATATGTTTGCTTTATATTTATTGTTTCTTCCCCCTCCTTCTCTCCGGTAGACCCCAACGCTGACGTGGCCCCTGAGGACGACTGCACCACCGACGACCAGCCACTTTCAGCAGAGCTTCCAGGCAAGCAAACCCCCTTGACCATGCCTATATCACCCGTTCTTTCTCTCTTATGCTTGCATTAGAACTGCTACTGTTGATGTTCCAATAGCTCCTATTCTGATGCATAGCCTGTCTTTGTAACCAGCTTTTGTTACTTTACCTGTATCCTAAATGCTTAGTATAGACTGTTGGTTCCATCAGTGGCCCTACATCATCGTCCGTGTCGCCATGCTTTTATACGGTTTGTCTGTATCAATGGGTTGGTGTACCGAGACCTGAGACACCCCTTAGGCCCATGCAACTGTACGACTCTGCAGAGCCGCAGCTAGTGTGATAATACTGAGGGTGATTCCTCGTATACCACTCTCGATGAAGACTCTGTAGCGAAGCACCACAAGGGTGACCTTTCCGAGGGTGATGCCTTATGGATCAGTCTCGATGATGTCTCTGTCGTGCAGTGTATCAAGTGTGGATCCACTGAGGGTGATTCCTCGGATCTCACTTTGATGGTATGGACCTGAGTTATAACATTCCCCCCTTTTCAAGTCGGGTCGGCCCCAAGGGTACCCACGAGATAATGATACAAGTCGAGTCGGCCCCAAGGGTACTCGCGAGAGATATTGTGCGGAGTGATAGGGCAGGCGGATACTACCTAGGAGAGAGGTGGGCCTGGTCCCTGGTCGTGGTCCGTGGGTTACCAAGTTGGGGCGACAGGTGATCATGTTCGTCTCCGCGAGTTATTGATAATGCGTTAATGGATTTGGGTATTTGATCTGAGTTGGCTACGTGCCTATACGCACTACCACTACGCGGGATAATGGTTATGGGGCCCTCGGCGCCGTACGTTCCTACCGAAAGCTCTGTCAGACGTCACAACTGTGCGGACTGATTGTTGGGGTGAGCTGTTTACTTCTGTTGGTGTTTCCATAGTCGCGCTTGGTCCCCGGCCAGTCTCACAACACGCAGGAGTGCTTAGGGCGATAGGTCCATGACCCCTTCGCGCTTAGGATTTAGACCGGCGTGCTGACCTCTCTGGAGAGCCTAGTTAGGACTACGTCGTGTCGATCATCCGAGGCCAGGCATTACCCAGCAAGTGTGTTCGGCCAAAGGTAATCGAGCGTATTGGGTAACAGTAGTGCACCCCTGCAGGGAAGTAATCTATTCGAATAGCCGTGTCCACGGTAACAGGACGCTCGGAGTTGTATCCTGATCTACTACAACTAGAAATGGATACTTCATGTTACTAAACTGTTATATTGCTCCGAGGTCGCTTTCTCGCAGGGTAGTCGAGAAAGGATCTCTGGGCGATGCTAATATACAACTGTTATTATATGCTACTTTTTCTACTCTCTTCTGATGCTGCAAGACTGCTGCAAGATGCTACTCTTCGATAGGCTAGGCCTTTCCCCCTCTTCTCTGGCATTCTGCAGTCTAGTCCACTGTCATACCCCTCCCTTGATAACTGATGCATATTTAGCATAGATCTGATGTAAGTCTTGCGAGTACTTTGGATGAGTACTCATGGTTGCTTTGCTACCTTTTTCCCCTACCCGGTTGCTGCGATCAGTTGATGGATCCCAGGAGCCCGAGTACCCCGCAGGAGACTATTACCAGGATCCGGAGACCCCCGGAGGCGCCTACTACTACGTGGAGCCCGACGACCAATAGTTGTTCGGAGGCCCTAGGCAGGAGGCCTTGCCTTTTCGATCTAGTGGCGCTGTTATGCTAGCCTTCTTAAGGCAAACTTGACTAACTATGTCTGTACCCAGATATTATTTGTGTGATGACTTATATATTCGGGTCCTCGTGACCCCCTGGCTTGTAATACGATGATTTATGTTTAAATTTGTGTCTAGAGTTGTGTTGTGATATCTTCCCGTGAGCCTCTGATATTGATCGTGCACGTTTGCGTGTATGATTAGTGCACGGTCGAGTCGGGGGCGTCACAACCCCTCCTGGTGATTCTTCTTCCAATATTTTTTATTAATTCCAAAATAAATCTTTGTAACTTTTTAGGTAATTTGGAGCTTCGGAGAATAGCTATCTCTGCTGTAGCTCATTTCAGGTCCAGAATTCCAGCTGCCGGTAGTTTTTCCCTTCATATAAATCTTTGCATAATAGGAGAGAAAAGGCATAAGAATTACGTCATAAAGTGAAATATTGATCTAAAACATTATAAATAACAGTAAGAAAACATGATGTAAAATGAACGTATCAGTATCCCCAAATATGTGATCAGAAACTGGCCCAACCCGCATCCGAACAGTTCAGCGTATAGGTGGGCCTCGTCTTGAGCGTCGCCAAAGCAAAACAATTCACTTTTATGAAAATTGATCTTAAGACCCGAGAGTTGCTTGAATGCTGATAAAATCAGTTTCATATTTCTCGCTTTATCGAGGTCATGATCCATGAAGAGAATCGTATCGTCGGCATATTGAAGTATAGAGAGACCACCATCAACTAGATGATTTACTACCCCATCAATTTGGCCATCAACCTTCGCATGCTCAATCATGACCGCTAGCATATCTGTCACTATATTGAATAGCATGGGCAATAACGGGTCAGCTTGTCGCAATCCATTCTTCATTTGGAAATAGTGTCCAACGTCATCATTGACCTTAATGGCAACACTACCTCCAGAAACGAAGCTATGGATCATAGCGCGCCACTCTGCAGAAAATCCTTTCATTCTGAGAGTCTATTGAAGAAAGGGCCACTTGACTTTCTCATAAGCATTTTCAAATCTATTTTGAGTACCACCCCATTCAACTTTTTCTGGTGTAATTCATGGACTATTTCATGAAGGATAACAATGCCATCTAGGATGTGTCTGCCTTGCAAAAAAGCTGTCTGTGAAGGACGAACCACATGTTCAGCAACCGAATTTAGCCTAATAGTCGCAACCTTCGTGAATATTTCAAAACTAACATTAAGGAGGCAAATAGGTCTATATTGTTGTATCCTTTCAGCCTCATTAACTTTAGGTAATAAAATAATCTCACCGAAGTTTAAGCGAAATTGGCCAGCACGTAGGTTGCTAAACAAAAGTAGGAGATCCGGTTTGATGACTTCCCAGAAATTCTGATAGAACTCTGCGGGAAAACAATCCAAACCTGGGGCTTTGTTATGCTGCATTAGGAAAATTGCCTTTCTAACTTCCTCCTCAGAGTATGGGGCTGTTAAAAGGTTGTTTTCATCATCAGTGACCTGGGGGATGTCATCTGTTCGGGACTCATCCATCGAGAAGTTTCCTTCCTCTGGGTCTCCGAATAGATTTTTATAATAATTAGTGATATAAGATTTAAGTTGCTCATGCCCCTCAATCATGCCCTCATCCTGTTGTAGGGAATGAATAATTTTCTTCCAGTGTCTGCCATTGGCGACTCCATGGAAATATCTAGTATTCGAATCACCTTTCAGGATAAACTGAGAGTTAGAATGTTGGTACCATTTGAGTTCCTCTTCACGCAGCATGCTAGCTATCTGTGCATTCGAATGACTCTTGATCTCGATTTCATGCTCAGATAGAGGTCTAACCACTGCCAAAGCTTCTAATTCATCAATTATAGATGAAAGACGAAGCTTCTCCTTTTTGCGGATACCCACCGTATGCCTAGCCCAACCACCAAGGAATTTATGTAATGCATGCATTTTGTTATTCCATCTGTATATTGGGGTAGGCCCGGCCACCGGTTTCTCCCACACCTCCTTGACCATGTCATGGAAGCCATCCCGAAGCAACCACCCAAGTTCGAACTTGAACTTGCGTCTATGTTGTGGTCGTGGCAAACCAGTTGTTACGAGAATGGGTGCATGGTCTGATATAGCCTTGATACGAGGTAGAGCACAAACAGACACCATAGGAAATTTAGATTCCCAGTCGATATCCATTAAAACATGATCTAGTTTCTCATATGTCGGTTCCAGAAGAATGTTCGCCCAAGTGAATTGTCTTCCAGTCATGGAAACCTCTCGCAGATCTAGACTGTCGATGACAGCATTGAAAAGGAAAGGCCAATGATTATCAAACGTACCACGACTTTTCTCATTTGGAAATCGAAGCAAATTGAAATCCCCACCGATAAAAATGGGATAGGAATTATCTTTCGCCAGATTAACCAATTCACGGAGAAAATCAGCCTTGAACTCATCCTGGGCTGCCCCATACACGGCGACGAGGGTCCATGTGAAGTTGTCGGCCTTGTTGCGAATATGGAGTTTAACGTGAAACTCACCATCCGAACTAGCCAAAACATCCATAGTCCCTGTATTTACGCCAAGTAAAATGCCCCCAGAACGACCTCTAGGTGGTCGTGAAACCAAGTAAAGTCTATCCCGCCCGAAAGACGGTTAAGAAAACTCACTGAGAAATCACGTCTCCCCGTTTCAGAGATAGCCAAAAAATCTAAATTGTATTCCCTATTACATTCTGCAATGAATAAATGTTTAGCCAAGTCACGAAGACCTCTGCTATTAAAAAACATTCCATTCATGAGGAAACAATAGGAGATTTAGAACACTTCGCCCTCTTATGGGACTTACTATCTTTTTTCAAACGTGCGGTCTTTGATTTACGTCGGAATGTTATAAGCTCAATGAATGAACTAAGCTCGGGTTCATCTAGACCCACATCCGAAACCGCTCCTACTAAATGAGAGAGTACCTAGCCATCTGATCTGGCATGCAGCTCCTCCTTATCAGTATGAGAGGCATAAGACTTGCTAGAAACACGTGGAGTAACTTTTAATCGGTCATATTCCAAATGTTTCAAAGCGTTAGTCGAAACAGAAATATCCTTCTCATTCTTTCCAAGACTAACACCCACATTATTTAACTTAGAAACGATGGCAGTATTGGAAAAAGCTAAAAAGGATTTGGGTGACGACATAATACCTTGGTTATCGAGGTTGTGCGCTGCTTTACGCCGCATAGCCTTGGCCAAGGAGTCCTCATCTGTGTCCATAGAACTGTCGTCGGCAACCGTATGCTGACAACTTTGGCGTGTAGGAGTCACCCCCATCTGTGGTCGTGGCGCCGGCTCTGCTGGCGGAGTAGGGGATGATGGTGGAGTAGCAACCCCCTCCCCGACAGTCTCAACCGCAGGCTTGAGCACCAGTGCAGTAGCACGTGGCTGCACATCCAGTGGCGGGCTAGCTGGTCCTAGCCCAAGGGCAGCCAGCGCGGCCGGCTCGTCGTGAGCCATCGGTGTAGCCACACGTGGCAGCACCCCCGAAGCCGGCTCCTCCTGAGCCGAGTGGTGGGTCGACTCCACCTGAGACGGTGCAACAGCCCGTGGCTGCACACCCAAGGCCGGCTCCTCCTGAGCCGAAAGCCGGGTGGCCTGGGCCTCCGCCTGCGGCCGCTCCGGAGCCGCAAGCAAGCGATCTGCTATGCCGCCGGAGGCCTGTACAGACGTGTGGTCAGCGGCCTGGGATGCAGCCGTCCATGTCGGTGACAACGGCTGCAACCCAAACGGAGTCCATGGAGTGGTAGGGAACGAGGACCCCTGTTAATGTATCCGTGGAGAAGCTTCGAGACAACCACGTAACGTGGAGTTAGCTTGAAGTTCCGTGGCGAGCTCCATGCACCTTGGTGTCTGTGGTGAGGAGTTAAACGGGGTCACCGCCAATATCGTAGAACTACCCCCCCCCCCCGGAGCACCACGAGAGATCACGTTTGCATGAGTGTCATTTATAGTAGCACTAGACGAAGGTTGGTTGGATGGGTTTCCGGAGTGATCTGAGGTGTCCATGTCATCGTCCTTCTCCTTCGCACCGCCATCATCGTCAGCATCATAACCCTTGCGTCTCTAGATGAACGGTACAAAGTCTGGATCCGGAACATAACATGCTGGTTCCCTCCTGAACCTGAATGCATAGCCCTTAAGCTTAACCAGCACATCCGTAGCAACAAAAGGTCCAACATCGTCCTTGTCCTTTGCCAAAATCAAAGCGTTTGTCATAGCCACAGGAATACGAACCACCCCATGTCGACACAAACTAATGAGGTCGACATCCAGGGTCTTGCCCATCAACGTACCAACAACCCATAAGCCCCAAAAATGGCGCACAGTATGTGGAACCCCATCAACATGTAGCCAAATCTGCTGAAGCTCGAGCTTATGTGGGATCTCCTGTGACTTCCATGTGGACACGGTCATCTGGGCATTAACCGACGGCACATTCATCTGAATACCATCCACCCTGTCCAAGTCCTCAAAAGACGGGTAACTTACTAGGTAAGCGTCTGACCCATGCTGAATCGCTTCCCACTTCCATTGAGTGTGTACCGGGCATCTCCTGGCAATCTGAGTCTCGACCACGCTAGCAGGTACCATCAAATCAGTAACCTAAACATGAGTGATCGGTGCCTGTGTCGGCGCCAAGTGATCTTTGACAACACAATCTGGCAACTGGGCGAAGTAAGTCTCCTCTGCCCCAACTCCCGAATCAAAAGCAGTGGGCTTAGGGAGTTTAGGAACCGGCCATCGCAGCGTTGGGTGAGCTATTTTGTCGCAAATATAATAGTAGTGTTGAACCTTGCAGTCCTTCGCTGCACGCGTGTCGACTGCACACTTCCAGCAACGGACCCCTTTTTTAGCTTTTTGATCTCCCTGCACATTTGCCACACTAGGCAACGTGGACGGCACAGCCATGTGAGGGTCTTGTACCTGTCCCCATGACAGCTGTGGCATCTGTGACTGCTGAAGAATCTATGCCTGAGGCCCAACATGTTGGAATTGCCCATACTGTTGCAGCTGCATGAGCTGCTGCGGTGCCAACTGATTATGAAACTGTGGTTGAGCCATCACATACTGCTGTTGGTGCTAGTTGTAGGGGAACGCGACAGAAAACAAAAAAATTCGGTACAACGAGCACACCCAGGATCACTATGGAGACTGCATACAAGGTTTGATCTGATCCGTACCGACTCGAAGCGCAGCGGAAGAAGAGTCGGTGTAGATCGTCGGTGCAGACCCCTGCAGCTAGGATTTACAACCTCCCAACCGCAAGGATGTACTCCCTCGCCAGACAGCCCTTCGGGAGGCGGTAGGACAGTCCCTCGGACGAAGTCGCGGACAACCCTTCGGGAGGACCCTCGAAACTCGAACCGAAACTCGGACAGCCCTTCAGGAGGACACACGAACAGCCCTTCGGGCAAAAGATCAGAATTATGACCTCTCTACGGGGTTGCACACATACGGTGTCAGCTATCCGGCAGGGCTTCGCCGTCCAGAACTAGTTCCTGCCGGAACCCAGACAGCCTTCCGGCTCTACGAAACTATTTTGCTGGGAGGGAGAGAGAAGCCAGACAAGTGAAATGGCATGTGTATGAGAGCAAGGATGAGTTTTGGGGCAGCCCCCTCACCTCTATTTATAGGATAGCCAAGGGGTAAAAATGGCATACAAAAAATACCAAAGTACCCCCACTTTATGTCCTTTCACAAAAGAATAAAGACAAGAAGGATGGCAAGTGGAGCTCCAAGGAGCTCCACCTCCCTTGGCCGGCCACTCTTCGAGGGCCCCCCATGAGGGGGCTTCCTTGGCCACCAAGTTCTTCTAGAAACCATTTGGGAAATATCCCAAAAGGTGCTTTCCAAAAAATATCCAAAAAGCACTTTCACTATTCACGAAGACATTTTTCTGCGTCCGTTAAATCCCAAATTATTTTTGTGTGCCTAGAATAATTCCAGTACCCACCAAAATAATTTTGAACGCATTCCGAAACAATTTCGGAACAATGTTTCTTCAGCGAAAAGCAACCAAAGCGGTTCCGGCTGCTCCGAAACATTTCCGGTTTTTGTCCCGGAAAATTCCCAGAAGTTTCTAGAACACTTCTGGCATCCTCCAAGAATTTCCAGGCATGTGCCAGAACCAATTTGACTTAGTGGAATACCCTGAATCAACTTTTCAGTTTCACCGAAACTATTTCGGTGTTCTCTCCGGAACGTTTCTGTTTCGTCCGAAACTTTTTCGGTGATTTTCTCTCAGACTCCCTGTCATGGTTTTGTCACGGCAGATGTCCTCGTGAAAGGACTTATTGGTGAGGCCATCGCAACTAGGTGGTAGCTTGAACGGGGTTGATCAGAATCGAGAAGACGCGAGTTTTACCCAGGTTCGGCCCCTCGCGGTGGAGGTAAAAGCCTACATCCTGCTTAATTGATATTGATGATCATAGTCACGATTACAAGGGTGCTGTTTCCCTGACTCTGTCTCAAGAGCTATCAAAACGTCTGTCTTGAGACCTGTCAAAACATCTGTCTCCAGACTTATCTGTCTATCTAGACCTCTAAAAACTTGTCCGCCTTGGGGTGCCCTGCCCCTCCTTATATAAGTTGAAGGGGCGGCTTACATGAGATTCCGGGTTATACCCGTGATTGGAGTCCTACTCTCAGTCATCCGTGTCTTCCAAGTTAAAGGGTCTCCGTCTTGTATTTTGACTCCTCGCCCGGGCCACTGTAGCAGGCCGGGTTAACATCCTGACACTGTAGCAGGCCGGGTTAACATCCTGGCACTGTAGTAGGCCGAGTTAACATCCTGGTCACTGTAGCAGGCCGGGTTAACACCCTGGCACTGTAGCAGGCCGGGTTAACTTCCTGGTCACTGTAGCTGGCCGGGTTAACTTCCTGGCACTGTAGCAGACCGGGTTAACATCCCGGCACTGTAGCAGCCAGGTTAACACCCTGGCACTGTAGCAGGCCGGGTTAACTTCCTGGGGGCTCATCTTCAGGACTCATCTCCAGAAATGACTAAGTCTCAGGGCGGCTTAACGTCAGGGATGACTTAAGTCCAGAGATGACTTAACGTCAGAGATGACTTAAGTCCACGGCGACTTAACGTCATGAGCCGGGTCATATCGTGGAGTTATATCCCTGACATTAGCCCCTAGATTAGCTTGGATTTATTCATGCTAAGCTCCTGTGTTTCTTCCATGTCAATATGTTGATGCTGATTCCATGCAGAAAAAATAACCCTTATGATATTTTTGAATTGTCTTCAAATGCCTTGGCTTGATAAAAAGAAAATCCGTCTGATGTTGTGCCCACTTTCAATGCTTCAGACTTTGATGAAAAAATGAATAAAAAATCCGTATGATGTTGAGCTGACTTGTCTGAATAACTTGGAGGAGATAACCTGTAGCCCCCAAGTCTTAAGAGTAGAGAAAAGTGATAGCTTAAGACTTGCTGAAATATAAATGGTGTAACTTTGGAGAAAAATCCGGGTTGTCCGTCTGAATCTTCAATCATGAACTAAAAGTTTTGCACTTCACATGTGTAGCCCCCATGGGCCGGCTCATCAGTATGTGATGGGCCGGGTTTTCAACTTGGACCTTTTGATCTATTTAAACAACTGACTGTTGTAGCCCCCAAGTGCCGGGTCGTTTGTTTGCAGCGACGTGGAACTTTCAAATAATATATGCCAAAAGCTGATTCCTGTAGCCCCAGTACCGGGTTGCTACCTGCGGCGGCTCGAGACTGAATAATAAACTTGAATATCGTATCCCCAAGTGCCGGGTCGATCGCCTGCGGCGGCTGGGGATTTCCTTTATCTTTGTAATTTTTTGAACTGACTATTGTAGCCCCCAAGTGCCGGGTCGTTTGCTTGCAGCGACTTGGGACTTACATGTACTCCTTTGAAAAGAACATCATATGATGTAGCCCCCAAGCTTCGGGTCTCTATTAAGGCTGTGTACTTTGAATTTTTGACAGGAGCAATTGGTAGCCCCCAAGGGCCGGCTTATCATTATGTGATGGGCCGGGTCTTCAATGAGATTAGTAAAAATGACCATGCATTAGCCCCCAAGTGCCGTGGTGCATGCTTGCAGTGACATGGGACTTTCATCCTTGATGTAATCTTGATTTGAATAATGTAGGCCCCAAGTGCCGGGTCGTATTGCCTGCGGCGACTCGGGACTATTCCTTCCATCGTAGAATAAAACCATATCCACTCTGTGAACTGATTGATGCCTTTGTGATGAAAGAAATCCTTGGCCGTGGTTGCAGTGCAAACCGGCAAATATGTGTGAAAAAATCCATAAGTGATGTAGTCTTCTACATAGCACATGTTGAATAACCAAAAACCCGGTCAATTAAATGACCAGGTATTATATGTGACCCGGTTGGAATTGTACCCCGAGATAATAGGGGAATTGATATCTCAATCATTTAATACTGGTTATGATAAACCATGATGAAGATTCAGCCATTTTGGCTATTAAAGATTTGTTTGTTCCTGCAGAGTTACAATGTAACCCGGTTTGAAAACCGGCTCCAGCAACATAAACAAATATGTATATGCATATATGATGCATTTTATGATGATGCAATGATGATGCAATGTATGATGATGTATGTGTATGATAACAGAGTATAAAAATGTCGGCTTTCGAGGCACGACATAAGACCGGCTTTCGAGGCTCGAGTCTTGCTTCAATGAAGCTGGCGTGATAGCCCATGGTTTATCCTCGCTCTCTGTAAGCCGGCTCTCATGTGACATAACCGATGTTTTAACCAAGACAAGTTCAGGGTCATAAAAATGATTGACTTGTGAAGAGTACACCGGGTCACCTAAGGAGAGTAGCATCAAGCAGACAGGCAGGTTTAACCAAGATAATGTGGTGTCATTTGCCGGGTCAAGAGGGTGAGAAAGCTGAACTCGGTGAGTTGGAAGCCCCCAAGTGACCAATGATATAATGTGGCGTCATTTGCCGGGTCAAGAGGGTGAGAAAGCTGAACTCGGTGAGTTGGAAGCCCCCAAGTGACAAATGATATAATGTGGCGTCATTTGCCGGGTCAAGAGGGTGAGAAAACTGAACTCGGTGAGCTGGAAGCCCCCAAGTGACCATAATTGAGCGGGATACCCATGTTGAGACTGCGCCTCATGGCGACTAGTCTTCTTTGGTAACCCTGATTTTTCACCAGAAGGCAACAGCGCCCATTTCTGGGTTGTCTTCCTCGCAATGACTGGGGTTCTTGAATTTGTGAAAACCGACCAAATCTGACGAGTCAAGTCTGTGTAGCCCCCGAGTCTTAAGTCGACTCAGGGAGTTGGCTTGAGATTCTTCATACTTGGCCGTAACATAAACCGGCATATAGTTGACAGCTGATAGCCGAAATTTATTGAAGCCAGAAGTGTGTGGCGAGTTGATGATCTTCGCGACGCTTGTAGTATGTCCTTGGTGTTGAGAACGCGATGTGAATCCGCGGAAGGTTGAGGTCGACCGTGGCGGGTCATAGATGACCCCGTATAAGTCATGTCAGTAATCTGGCCGATGGTTTGTCCCGGCTGTTTGTTGAAGTTAACCAAACCGCAGCGGCGGCAATTTGTGCGCATGTCCATTGATCCATCCGGTGCAGGCGAAGGCTGATAATATGTTTTTATTTGCTTCAGAGTTGTTGGAGTAGACCGGGCCACGGGGGCGGTGGCGTCCGTTTGAGCAGTTCGTGCAGATGGGCACGGATCCGGTGTGTTGATGTAGACATGGGAGTCGGCCGGTAACCCGGCACGGACACGGGAGTCGCCCATGGCGTTGTAAGCGCGGACGCGCGAGTTGGCCGCGGCTTGTAAATCGACGCGGACGGGCGAGTCGGCCGCTGAAGCGGACGGATGAATCAGCCGCGGCGAGAGCGGATGAGTCGGCCGCGTGTTGATGTAGACCGAACCGCATAGGCGGCGGCTTTCACACACGCTCATTGAGCAGTATGACACGGTCGGTCGCTGGCGCATGATAATGTTAGCGCGAGCGTCATATCCGTGGCACGACGATCGCTCTTGCAGTGATGAATTGTCCTGCATAAAAAAATATCACAGGCGAGAGTAATTGTTCTTGAAAGAATAAAAATGTACCAAAAAATAGACTGGATGGATTTCACCTGATTCGTCCGGATGTTAGATGATTCGTATATAATGTCGTGGATCCCCTCCAGTAATTTCAACGGTGAGTGAGCCACTCTCCGGCGGAGGCAAAGCGGCGTGCAACGCAACCGTAGCGGAACCGGAGCTGGACGGCTCGGAACGGACCGGCGGGGCAGAACAGGGCGGCGGAGTCAAGACAGTGCCTACATCCCACGTCCACCTCCAAGTCGTGCTGACCCTTCCACTCTTTTCTTTTTGGGCAGCTTGCCTCTTTCCTTTTTCTTTTCTAAGCCGGCCCCCACCTCCCCAGCATTCAGCGCCCGGTTACGGCAGTGGGTCAGCGCAGACTGACAAGGTGCGGGGCAGCGGCCGGCTTAAAGGGCAGCTGGGCCGTCGGGCATGACCCAGCGGAAGCAAAAGGCCGGCTGGGCCGTCGGGCATGACCCGGCGGAAGCAACAGGACGGCTTGCAAGTAGGGGAGGTGGCGAGGCGGAGGCGAGCCACGGCGGCGGCCCGACGCGGCAGAAACCAGCGGAAGCCGGCGAGGCGGCTGAGGAGGCCGGCCGGCGAGGCAGCGAGGCGGCAGGCGATGGCGACTCAGAGGCGAGGCTGGCAAAGCCAGGTGTGAGACTGCGGCGGCGGGTCGAAGAGGGTCAGGGCGGTGGCGACTCTGCGCAGCTGCGGCTGAAGAAAGCTCCGGCGAGGCGGCGCGGACGGACCGGCGCGGAGTCGGGCCGCAGCGGAGGCGGCTCTAGAGAAGTGGCTGAAGAAGGCTCCGGCGAGTCGGCGTGGGGGCGGCTCAGGAGACGCCCTGGTGAGACAAGGCGGCGCTCGACGAGGTGGAGGCGGCCGTGGCCAGCGAGGCGCGGCGGCCCGAGGCGGAGGGGCTCGGGTGTGAGACCGCACGGAGGGCAGGCGGCGGGTGGAGCTTGTTGCAGGGGCGGCCGTGTGCGCAGGAGGCGCATCAGTCCAGCGGAAGAGGCAGCAGTGAGCCGGCGCGCGGGCATGGCAGCAGCGGGACGAGCGCGCGGAAGGAGCGGGACCGGCTCACGGGGCACGGGCGCACGAGAGGAGCGGTGCCGCGACGCCGGTGGTGGGCCGCGGCGGCGGAAGTGGAGGCCGTGGCGACGGCGGAGGCAGCGGCTTGGCGCGACGGCGAGTGAGGCCGCTGAGGTGGCGGCTCATGGCGGCGTGTGGCTGAGGCGGCAGGAGCAGTGGCTCAAGGCCACCCACAACGGCGGAGGTGGGCCACGCAGGCCGCTTGGAAGCGGCCGAGCCACGGCGGATGCGGAAGGGCAGCGGCGGACGCCGCGGTTGCAACAGCGGCTCAGAGAAGGCCGAGCGGGGGCGGCTGACGGCGGCTCGCAACAGAGGCGGAGGCGGCGCGAAATGGCGGCTTAGGCCGCGGAGGTGAGGTTGCGCGGGGGCAGCTGACGGCGGAGGCGACTTGGTGGAGCGGTCGGAACCGGCTTGGCAGAGGAGGCGGCGGCTCGAGACCGGCTGTGTGTTGACTGGCGGAGCTGACGCGAGGCCGGGTTTGGTGACAGCGGCTGGGATAGACGCGGAGGCAGCGCGGCGAGGCGAGCGCCATGGAGGCGAGGCGAGGCGAAGGCGGGTCACGGCGGTGGCTTGAAGGCGGAGGCGACTTGAATCAGGAAGGCCGGCCCGAGGCGCCGGTCTGGTGGGGCGGCTCTGGGCGGGGGGCGAGCTGGCGGCGGCTCGGCAGCAAAGGCGGCAGGGCCGCGCCCGAGGTCGAGGCGAGGTCGGTGACTTGGCCCGGCCGCGGCTGGCGGACGCCCCCAGCGAGGAGAGGCGTGACGGGTTTTACGCGGACATGCCAGCGGGTGACGCAGCGAGGCGGCTTGGCGGGCGCGGTGTTGTCGATGAAGTGGGCCATGGCGGCGGCTCGCGGCTGCTGCAGAGGTGCCTCGGCGAGACGAGGCGGCAGGGCCGGCTCGAGGTAAGGGCGAGGCGAGTTTGGCGCGGCCGGTGAGGCGGCAGGCCCGGTTCGTGGCGAGGCCGAGGCCAGTTTGGCGCGGCTGGCGGAGGTGAAGCCACGGACACGGCGAGAGGGCAGGACCGGCTCGACGCGGAAGCAAAGCCGACGTGGCACGGTCGTCGGAGGCAGCTCAGGGGCGTTTTGACGCGCCGGCGAACCCACGGCGAAAAACGGCGAGTTGAGGCTGCGGTTGAGGCCGCGGCAACAGCGGGGAGTCTGCGGCGGGGGTGGTGAGGCGCGACGGCAGAGAGGCGCCCGCGAGGCGAGGCCGCAGCGACGAAGGCCGCGTCCATCTCTGCTTCCGAGTCGTGGCCGGTTGGATGAATCCATATCCGTGTTCCCCTCCGGGTCGTGAGCCCTTCCCCCTTTTTTTTAATACTAGTGCTAGACACATGTGCAGTCAACGGCGGACCGATCTCTAGGCGTATTCTTTCCTTTCTCTGGTTCTCACTTTTCCTTTCTTGTTTTATACGGATCTCGGCCGATCTAGCACGTCCTCTGTCGGGACTCAGTGCATCTTGCTTGATACGGAGTAGTAGTTGCCTAGAGACATGCAGATCACAGATCGTCTGGGCTCCAATGGCGGGTCATGGACTATATCTTCTGTTGATGTAGGTGGCCTACTGCTTTCAGATTTCATGAACATCTATGTACGCGAGTAACAGCGGATCTCTTGTTTGGACCCCACACAACTCCTATTAGATGCTGCAGTGGATCGGGACTTGCTTTTTTCCAAACAGATCATCCGGCGGATCACGAACTTCTCGATCGCCGAAGAATTCCCTCCAAAAATACAACACCACCGTGTGCAGCCCCACGGTGGGCGCCAACTGTCGTGGTTTTGTCACGGCAGATGTCCTCGTGAAAGGACTTAGTGGTGAGGCCATCGCAACTAGGTGGTAGCTTGAACGGGGTTGATCGGAATCGAGAAGACGCGAGTTTTACCCAGGTTCGGCCCCTCGCGGTGGAGGTAAAAGCCTACATCCTGCTTAATTGATATTGATGATCATAGTCACGATTACAAGGGTGCTGTTTCCCTGACTCTGTCTCGAGAGCTATCAAAACGTCTGTCTTGAGACCTGTCAAAACATCTGTCTCCAGACTTATCTGTCTATCTAGACCTCTAAAAACTTGTCCCCCTTGGGGTGCCCTGCCCCTCCTTATATAAGTTGAAGGGGCGGCTTACATGAGATTCCGGGTTATACCCGTGATTGGAGTCCTACAAGTCATCCGTGTCTTCCAAGTTAAAGGGTCTCCGTCTTGTATTTTGACTCCTCGCCCGGGTCACTGTAGCAGGCCGGGTTAACATCCTGGCACTGTAGCAGGCCAGGTTAACATCCTGACACTGTAGCAGACCGGGTTAACATCCTGGGCACTGTAGCTAGCCGGGTTAACTTACTGGCACTGTAGCAGTCCGGGTTAACATTCCGGCATTGTAGCAGCCGAGTTAACACCCTGGCACTGTAGCAGGCCGGGTTAATTTCCTGGTCACTGTAGCTGGCCGGGTTAACTTCCTGGCACTGTAGCTGGCCGGGTTAACACCCTGGCACTATAGCAGGCCGGGTTAACTTCCTGGGGGCTCATCTTGAGGACTCATCTTCATTACTCATCTCCAGAAATGACTAAGTCTCAGGGCGGCTTAACGTCAGGGATGACTTAAGTCCAGAGATGACTTAACGTCAGAGATGACTTATGTCCATGGCGACTTAACGTCATGAGCCGGGTCATATCGTGGAGTTATATCCCCGACACTCCCCGTCTAGTATTCAGCAGATAGATGACCCTTAAGCGTGTGACCCTATCGGTTCGGTGAAGTACAGACATGACCCGGAACACTTTCGGATCAATGATGAACATCGGAGCCGTGGACACCCATATTGACCCCTATACCCACACGAATGAATATTCGAGTGAACCTCCAGTTGCCGTGTGCTATTCCTGTTGCTTCACGATATATTACAAATACCCGAGGTGAGATTTATTGCATCCCCATGGATCAACAACTTGTCCACTATGCAAGTTACCTCGTTACCGGTTTTGTTCTCTTTACTCATTTCTGTATTCCGGCATCCCAGTGATCAAATCACAATGTGTCTGGCCAGACGATGATGGATACCGTAACACCGAGAGGGCCCGAGAATATCTCTCCATCGTCGGAGGAGCAAATCCCAATCTTGAGCTATCTCATTACTTGTCATACTTTTCCGTGAACCAGAAAGCCGCCGTAATAGCCACCCATTTACGGATGACGTTTAACAAACCCCAAAGTTCATGAAGCAAGTATGAAGGAACTCGATACTCTCATGGTCTAAGGAATTATGCAAACATTAACTATCTCTGTGTTATTAACCATTAACATGTGACGAACGTATCTCATAGCATAACATCAATTCGGGTCGATTCAACACAAGTGTTCTACTAACATTGTGCCCTCAAAATTGCCGGCATTGACATGCCCATGATCAGGAAAACAGGATCATCATGCAATACTTGAGCCAGTCTTAGAGGCAAGACTAGGAATACATTTTACCGTTTATTATACCGCACGTGCACATGAGTTTCCCTCCGAGCCTCATGGTTATTGCAGACTAGAGAATCATTGCAGTTATAGCATGGAACATAAACATTCATTACAAACTTAGAGATACAAAGTAACTTTTATTACTGCCTCTAGGGCATATCTCCTACAGACTCCCACTTGCACTAGAGTCATAATCAAGTTACATGGCTTCCCTAACACCAATGGCTGTCCGGTGCTGCTCATGCTTTGCTCGTGGTAGAGGCTTCGTCATCGGGTCTGAGACGTTCAGATCCGTGTGAACTTTGCGTACTTTCACTAAACCCTCTTCGACATGATGTCGAATGAGTTTATATTTGCGTTCAATATGTCTTGTCTTATGGTGTGAACTTGGCTCCCTTGCCTAAGCCACGGCGCCACTATTATCACTATAGATCTCCACCGGGTCCAAAGCACTTGGAACCACAGCAAGGTCTTCAAGAAATTACTTGATCCATACCACCTCCTTGGAGGCTTCTGAAGCAGCAACAGATTCCGCCTCCGTCGTAGAATCCGCTACAGTCTTTTGTTTGGAACTTTTCCAATCAACTGCGCCGCCGTTCAATATGAAAACATAGCCTGATTGAGATTTGAAGTCATCTAGGTCAGTCATGAAGCCTGCATCAGTGTAACCATTTACAATGAGCTCTTCATCACCTTCGTACACAAGGAGTAAATCCTTGGTCCTTCTGAGGTACTTAACAATACCCTTGACTGCGGCCCAGTGTTCCAATCCTGGATCACTTTGGTACCGGCTGCTAACACTTAGCGCATAGGAAACGTCCAGTCTTGTACATAGCATGGCATACATAATAGAACCAACTGCCGAGGCATATGGAGCATCATTCATTTGTACTCGCTCATCGAGAGTCCGAGGACACTGATTCTTGCAAAGCACTGTGCCAGGTGACATGGGGAGTAGCCCTTTCTTGGAGTTCTCCATGTTGAACCTTTTCAACACCTTGTCAATGTACGTGCTTTGGCTAAGCGCTATTAGGCGTCTTGATCTATCTCTATAGATTCTAATGCCCAATACAAATGCCGCTTCGCCTAAGTCTTTCATTGAAAAACTCCTTTTCAATGAGTCTTTTATTTTGTTCAGAAAATTCACGTCATTTCCAATCAACAATATGTCATCCACATACAAGATTAGAAATGCTTTTGCGCTCCCACTAAACTTCTTGTAAACACAAGATTCTTCGTCATTCCTGATGAAGCCAAACTGTTTGACTACTTCATCAAACGAATGTTCCAGCTCCTTGACGCTTGCTTCAGACCATAAATGGCTTTCTGAAGCTTGCATACCTTTCCAGCATCCTTATGAACGACAAAACGTTCTGGTTGTATCATGTATACATCCTCTTTGAGGTTTCCATTTAGGAAAGCTGTTTTGACGTCCATCTGCCATATTTCATAATCGAAATATGCAGCAATTGCTAGTAATATCCGAACAGACCTAAGCATAGCTACGGGCGAGAAAGTCTCGTCGTAGTCCACTCCTGGAACTTGCGTGAACCCTTTCGCGACAATCTAGCTTTGTGGATAGTAATGTTACCATCCGCGTCCGTCTTTCTTTTGAAAATCCATTTACAACCAATGGGCTTTACGCCTTCTGGAAGTTCTTCCAAGTTCCAAACTTGGTTTTCGTACATGGATTCCATCTCGGATTTCATGGCCTTGTGCCATTCCTTTGAGCTGGGCCCCGCCATCGCTTCCTTGTAGTGCGCAGGTTCATCGTCCTCAAGAATGAAGATTTCGTTATGAAACCACTCAGGTGGCTGGATAGCCCTACCTGATCTGCGCGGTTCAGTTACAACATTGTCTGAAGTTTCCGCATCACATGCGACAACTTCCGGCTCGGTTGTAGGGATAATTAGCGGAATTTCTTCCGGTTCCTTAGCCATATCAACGGTCGCCGAAGATTCACTAATCTCATTAAGTTGCACTGTCCTCCCACTTGGTTCTTTAGCGAGAAATTCTTTCTCGAGAAAGTGTCCAACCTTTGCGACAAACACTTTGCCCTCGGATTGGTTGTAGAAGGAATACCCAACGGTGTTTTTGGGATAACCTACAAAGTAACATTTGTCTGATCTGGGATCGAGTTTGCTTGGCTGTAAACGCTTTACGTATGCCTCACAACCCCAAATTTTAAGATGCGACAAACTGGGTTTCTTCCCATTCCACATCTCATGTGGTGTCGTCTTAACAGACTTAGACGTTGCTCTGTTCAGTGTGTGAGCGGCAGTTTCTAGTGCATGACCCCAAAAAGATATCGGCAGATCTGTAAGAGACATCATCGACCTAACCATGTCTAACAGGGTTCGGTTACATCTTTCCGACACTCCGTTTTGCTGCGGAGTTCCGGGAGGCGTAAGCTGTGAAATGATTCCACGGTCACTCAGATGTTGGCCAAACTCATGACTAAGGTATTCGCCTCCGCGATCAGACCGCAGAAACTTAATCTTTTTGTCACGATGATTTTCTACCTCATTCTGAAATTCTTTGAACTTTTCAAAGGTTTCCGACTTATGCTTCATTAAGTAGATATAGCCATACCGACTTAAATCACCAGTAAAAAGTCATGAAGTAGAAATACCCACCCCGTGCGGCTGTGTTCATTGGACCACATACATCACTATGTATTATTTCCAATAATTCACCCGCCCGTTCAGGATGACCCGTGAATGGCGTCTTGGTCATTTTTCCCGTCAGACAAGCTTCACATGTGTCAAATGATTCAAAATCAAAGGACGGTAAAACTCCATCTTTATGGAGTCTTTGCATGTGTTTCTTTCCGATGTGGCCAAGGCGACAGTGCCACAAGAAAGTGGTGGTGGTATTAGCCTTCTTAAGGCGTTTAGCATTCATGTTAAAGACATCATTTCCACATTCAAGATTTAGAATGAAAAGGCCACCAACAATGGGTGCAAATCCATAAAACATATCCTTACAATAAAGTGAACAACCATTGTTCTCAGACTTGTACGAATACCCATCATGTACTAAACATGATCCGGAGATAATGTTTCTACACAACAGTGGAACAAAATAACAGTTATTTAGTTCTAAGATAAATCCCAAAGGGAGACGTAGAGGCAAAATGCCGACGGCTTGAGCGGCGATCCCATTGCCGTTCCCGACGCGCATCACGACTTCATTCTTTGCTAGTTTGCACACCTTCTGAAGTCCCTGTATCGAGTTGCAAATGTGAGCAACCGATCCGGTATCAAATACCCAAGACTTAGATTTTCGCTAGCAAGCAAAATGTCAATGACATTAACTTGTATAACAATTATACCTTTTCCGGTTTTCCCAGACTTCTTATCTTCCAGATACGTCTTGCAGTTTCTCTTCCAGTGTCCTGTACCCTTGGAGCAGAAGCACTCAGTTTCATTCTTGGCTTCACCCTTAGAGTTGCTTTGGGAGCTGGTCTTACCGGCGCCCTTGCCCTTCTTTGGCTTGCCTTTCTTTTTGAAACTGGCGGTTTTATTCACAAGCAACACTTGCTTGCGATTTTTCCGCAGTCCTCCTTCCGTAGTTTTTAGCATGGCGAGCACCTCTTCCGGTGTCTTCTCCATCCCACTCATGTTGTAGTTCATGATAAAACTGTCGCAAGACGGGGGGAGTGAAGAAAGCATCATGTCCATCATATGGTCAGGTGGAAGTGCAAATTCCAGGGTTTTAAGCCTTTCAGCATAGCCAATCATTTTGACTACGTGTTCGCCAACTGAACTACCCTCAGCCATCTTGCATTCCATCAAGGCCTTCATGATATCAAATCGTTCAGACCTTGCGGTTTCCTTGTACAGGGCATCCAAATCCCGGATCATATCACGGGGTTTATGGAATTCAAAACCTTTTTGAAGCCCTGCACTCATGCAAGCTAGCATGAGGCACTGCACTAAGTTGTGATCATCATCCTTAGTGGCCCAGACATTCTGCTCATCTTCCGGGGCATCAGCCGTCGGTTTAGCTGGAAGAGCAGTTTCAAGCACATACATTTTCCTAGCGCTCCTGAGGACAATCCTCAGGTTACGGACCCAGTCCGCATAGTTGTTTCCAGTCGCAGCTAACTTCTCTTTCTCTAACATCGGGCCTAAGTTGAACGCGGTGTTGCGAGCCATTTGATCTACAACGGAAAACACAAGTTTCACTTAGACTTTGTTCATAATGATTTTAGCACAAGTGAATAAACAATTTTATTCTAAAGTGCGCTCCCACTCAAATCAATATCTCTCAAAATTGATTATGAGTGATTCAAGATCCAAATTTCAATTCAACGCCAAGGATGCATCCATCTCAAGTGACGAGACTTTCATTTGGTAGGCCAACTTGCCAATCACATCTTTATGTGACTCTTGTTCATCTTTCGATGCGTGTGTTCCGAGCTCATGACTTTCATGCCTGAACGTCAAGACAACCAAGTGATCTCGCTGTGAGGTCTCAACTCACCTGCCTCACACTTCTCTAATCGTTCGTACCCATGCATCCATGTGATACCCCGAAGAGATAGGTGACGTGACGGTGCTACACTTGGGAGAACACTAACTACTTGATCTTTTTAAGTGAGATATCACCCCAATAAAAAGCGACTACCGCGCAATCAAAAGGGTGCATTATAAGGGATAAACATCTCAGGCAATTCATAATTAGCATGATATGGTATAGCCCCTTCTGACGGAGAAGTCAAGCATTTCTTCGTCTTTGGCATTTGCGTCGGAGTTCACCTTCGCGAAGATTGCCACCACCTTGTCGATGCACCAAATAATATTGCCATCTCTATAGCTAATAAAATAAGTGCATTACTTAAGGTTGACACGCAGGTCATTAAAGTGACAATCATATGGCTCCAGCCATCATGCCGAATCATGACACGCAGGTCATGTTAACAAATTTACATCATATAGTCATCTCATACATAATCGAATTAATATGAGCTTTGCTATACCACATCACATGCACATCCTGCAAAACCAAGCTAGACGCCTCTAATCGGTTTATGCAAAAATTTATTTTACGTGGCTTCTAAGGTTTTGACTTAAACCACAGCTACCAACGTTTTATCATCAAGTATGATTATTCAAGTCGCTAATTTAACATCGCGGGGTGTATGAAACACGGGATAATTAAATCTCGAGCCCCATACTAAACTTCGTCATACGCATGACCCCCGTGCAGATCATATCTGCATTGCCCTTTCATCTGCGAATTTCATCTTTCTTTTGACTATGGCGGAACCCAAAGAACTGAAGCACTTCGTTGATCAATTAGGATCGCGGATTGCCAGAACTTTGTCAAATTCCACCATGCTGTCTCGAGATCAGAAATACGCAAATTCTAGGGAAGCAACAAGAACATCGGGTAACAGATTTCATCTGTCACCCGCATAAATAATTTTCAGCAATAGATCTTATCTACTCCAAAATTATATTATGCAATACCCATACATCTCCATGTATTCTAGATCGTAACCTGCATCTACGCATAGCACGGCTCATGATGCCACTGTAGGGGAACGCGACAGAAAACAAAAAAATTCGGTACAGCGAGCACGCCCAGGATCACTATGGAGACTGCATACAAGGTTTGATCTGATCTGTACCGACTCGAAGTGCAGCGGAAGAAGAGTCGGTGTAGATCGTCGGTGCAGATCCCTGCAGCTAGGATTTACAACCTCCCAACCGCAAGGATGTACTCCCTCGCCGGACAGCCCTTCGGGAGGCGGTTGGACAGTCCCTCGGACGAAGTCGCGGACAGCCCTTCGGGAGGACCCTCGAAACTCGAACCAAAACTCGGACAGCCCTTCGGGAGGTCACACGAACAGTCCCTCGGGCAAAAGATCAGAACTATGACCTCTCTACGGGGTTGCACACATACGGTGTCAGCTATCCGGCAGGGCTTCGCCGTCCAGAACTAGTTCCTGCCGGAACCCAGACAGCCTTCCGGCTCTACGAAACTATTTCGCTGGGAGGGAGAGAGAAGCCAGACAAGTCAAATGGCATGTGTATGAGAGCAAGGATGAGTTTTGGGGCAGCCCCCTCACCTCTATTTATAGGATAGCCAAGGGGTAAAAATTGCATACAAAAAATACCAAAGTACCCCCACTTTATGTCCTTTCACAAAAGAATAAAGAAAAGAAGGATGGCAAGTGGGGCTCCAAGGAGCTCCACCTCCCTTGGCCGGCCACTCTTGGGGGCCCCCCCATGAGAGGGCTTCCTTGGCCACCAAGTTCTTCTAGAAACCTTTTGGGAAATATCCCAAAAGGTGCTTTCCAAAAAATATCCAAAAAGCACTTTCACTATTCATGAAGACATTTTTCTGCGTCCGTTAAATCCCAAATTATTTCTGTGTGCCTAGAATAATTCCAGTACTCACCAAAATAATTTTGAACTCAATCTGAAACAATTTCAGAACAATGTTTCTTCAGCGAAAAGCAACCAAAGCGGTTCCGGCTGCTCCGGAACATTTCCGGTTTTTGTCCCGGAAAATTCCCAGAAGTTTCCAGAACACTTCTGGCATCCTCCAAGAATTTCCAGGCGTGTGCCAGAACCAATTTGACTTAATGGAATACCCTGAAACAGCTTTTCAGTTTCACCGAAACTATTCCGGTGTTCTCTCCGGAACGTTTCCGTTTCGTCCGAAACTTTTTCGGTGATTTTCTCTCAGACTCCCCGTCTAGTATTCAGCAGATAGATGACCCCTAAGCGTGTGACCCTATAGGTTCGGTGAAGTATAGACATGACCCGGAACACTTTCGGATCAATGATCAACTTCGGAGCCGTGGACACCCATATTGACCCCTATACCCACGCGAATGAATATTCGAGTGAACCTCCAGTTGCCGTGTGCTATTCCTGTTGCTTCACGATATATTACAAATACCCGAGGTGAGATTTATTGCATCCCCGTGGATCAACAACTTGTCCACTATGCAAGTTACCTCGTTACCGGTTTTGTTCTCTTTACTCGTTTCTGTGTTCCGGCATCCCAGTGATCAAATCACAATGTGTCTGGCCAGACGATGATGGATACCGTAACACCGAGAGGGCCCGAGAATATCTCTCCATCGTCGGAGGAGCAAATCCCAATCTTGAGCTATCTCGTTACTTGTCATACTTTTCCGTGAACCCGAAAGCCGTCGTAATAGCCACCCATTTACGGATGACGTTTAACAAACCCCAAAGTTCATGAAGCAAGTATGAAGGAACTCGATACTCTCATGGTCTAAGGAATTATGCAAACATTAACTATCTCTGTGTTATTAACCATTAACTTGTGACGAACGTATCTCATAGCATAACATCAATTCGGGTCGATTCAACACAAGTGTTCTACTAACATTGTGCCCTCAAAATTGCCGGCATAGACATGCCCATGATCAGGAAAACAGGATCATCATGCAATACTTGAGCCAGTCTTAGAGGCAAGACTAGGAATACATTTTACCATTTATTATACCACACGTGCACATGAGTTTCCCTCCGAGCCTCGTGGTTATTGCAGACTCGAGAATCATTGGAGTTATAGCATGGAACATAAACATTCATTACAAACTCGGAGATACAAAGTAACTTTTATTACTGCCTCTAGGGCATATCTCCTACACTAGTATCCTTGCTGCAAGTTACCTCCGAGCTGCGGCTGCTGATTCTACGGTTTCTTCTTCTTCCTACACTTCTGAGCGGCGCCCTGCTGACTGACCGAGAAAGTTGCCTGCTCCTGCAAAGTGGGAGACCCTCCTGGTAAGAACAGAGGAGGAGGGGCTGCCCCTGGAACTGAAGCCACGTATGGAGGCTGTCCATATTGCATGCCGTGGCTCTGAATTGGGAACTGAGGCCCTCCATAGCCATAAGCAAGAGCCATCCCACGATGTTGTTGAAGGAGGCCTTGATTGCCAGGGGGAGGGGGGTGGGGGCGGCCGCCGCAGCCGGCGGGCGTGCAGCGCTAGCAGCCAACCCTGTGGATTGGGGGCCTCGAGGGTGCGCCCCACTGCCGGACGAGGCGTCCCGCATTGGGGGAGGAGCGCCTCGAGGAGGAAGGGGAGTGCCCGCCTTGGGGCTCAGCTACGAGGACGCGACCGCCGCGTAGGTACGCACGGAGCTGACGGCAGGAGGCGCAGCGATGGAGGCCAACGCCCCGGGCGGTGACGAGCTGAAGGACGGGGAAGGGGTTTCGGCGATGATGACGAGCGGGTGATCAGCGCCGGCGTGTTCGATGTCATAGAAAAAGCAGCGGTGTCGCTCATGGACCCATGCAGTAGCGAAGGGAGCCATAGTGTTAGCGTCCAACTCGGTCTAGCCCACAATCGCACTCGTTCTGGACGTTTATGCGCACACGGGCCAGCATTCAGCGGAGAGCCCACTCCATCCCAAAAGCCCGGACTGAAGGGAGGAAGAAATCTCTCCCTTATAAGCTGGTTGTGGCCTCCTCCCGTAAGCGAGGTGGGCCTAAACCGAGCCAGCCTCACCGGCCTACAGCAGCCCTAACATCCCATCCCCTTGAGAAGCCCCTCAGGAAGGCATGGCGATGCTGGCTCTGATACCAGATGTTAGTGTCCAACTCGGTCTAGCCCACACTCGCACACGTTCTGGACGTTTATGCGCACACGGGCCAGCATTCAGCGGAGAGCCCACTCCATCCCAAAAGCCCGGACTGAAGGGAGGAAGGAATCTCCCCCTTATAAGTTGGTTGTGGCCTCCTCCCGTAAGCGAGGTTCAGTCCGGGCTTTTGGGATGGAGTGGGCTCTCCGCTGAATGCTGGCCCGTGTGCGCATAAACGTCCAGAACGTGTGTGAGTGTGGGCTAGACCGAGTTGGACGCTAACACTTAGCCACAGGGCCCTCATCCGTCGCCTAAGAAAGCCCCAGGAGAAGACCCGGCCCTGATCAGGCCCCGCATGCCGAGACAGCGTCAGTTTGAATTGCCGGTGATTGCGCGATGTGGGCGTCCGCTAATCTTGCAACTGCCGGCGGCGGGGGTTCCGGTGACGACGGACCGCGGCGGCCCTCCGACGAGATGAACTGCGCCTTCTCCAAGAACTGACCCAGGACGGGCGGCGGTGTTATCCGGCGCGGGGTAGCGGCCCCCGCCACTTACCCATCTGAGGCGGACGGGCGATGCGCAGACCGGCCGGCGACAAAGGCGACCTCCGGCTAGGCGCGGTCGCATCAGAGGCCGCCGAACCACATAGCTGTCGAGAGCCTGACTGATCCTCCGCACCATCATCCCCAGGTTCCTCCCGATCAACCGCGGCAGTCTTAGTTGATGAAGACGAATGTCTCTCCCAGAAACGCGACGCCGGGGTAGGGAAGCCAGCATCCTCGCAGAATTCCTGCACAAGCTCAACCTCCGTCTTCCTCAGCCGGCCAACCACCGGAGTCCACTTTGCTTCAGCCCGACCTTCGTCCAGAATGTCCATGGCCATCTGAATCCCGACGGCAGGCACACCCTCTTCATCCGAAGAGCTGTACTCCGAGCAGAGGCAGGAGTACCTGGATCCGCTAGGGCACCCCACGGTGGAGGGCGTCGCCGGCGAGGGCAGCGGCGGCCGGATTGCTAGCGTTAGTCGGCGGCCGCGGTCCGCCCTGCGCGTCGCCATACCTCACCCTGTGTGTTGACTCTGCATCACTTGTAGTTTGACCGTCTGCGAAAAAATAATATATGGTGTTTTTCTTTCTAAAGATGATAATATATGTAAATCATATGCAGAGGTGTTTCCCGTAGCAAGAAAAAAGGGCAATATTTTTTTAGAGAAAGGCACAAGCAGCGTCCGGCTTTAATTTAATAAAGCCAACATCGGCCCAAGGTAAACAAAGACTTACAGAGCGAACACAAATGATAAAAAGTACGTAGCATAACAGGGGTACAACTTGCAGCTCAAGCATGAGCGTGAAAAGAGCTAGAAGCAAAAGCTAAGTGATTAGGAGCTCCTGTGGACTGCGTGGATGTTTTTGATCTTCGCTCGGATATTCGCCGCCTCCTCACTGTCCTGCCTCTTCCCTAGAGTGCTCCACTGCTGAAAAAATAGAGACCATTTGAAAACATAGTTAGCAGGGTGGGATGGGAAAACTCCCTCAGTTGCCAATTTGTTACGTGATGTCCAAAGCGCCCAAGCTAAGGAACCAAACGATCGCCACGAGTCTATGGTGCTTGCCTTTCACAGCTCTTAAGAGCGCAAGCATTTCACTCATGGATCTCGGTTTCCACTCCGGGCCGAATCATTCGCGCATACAGCTCCAAAAGAACTTGCCCGGACGTGAAAAGAATATGGTTAGCGTCCTCCAGCTCTCTCAAAAGGGCACAACAACCGTTGCCTGGCCCGTGGCATTTTTGCAAGTTGATGGTCGATGGCAGGTGGTCCAGCACTACCCGCCAAAGGAAAATGCGGACTTGTGGGGGGGGGGGGGGGGGGGGGGGGGGGGGACTCTCCTGGCCCAAAGGGCTTTTGCAAACCAGATTTTGACCCCTAAGCCAGTTAGAATATAGGGATTTGACCATAAATTTGCCTGAATTTTCCAACACCCATGAGACCTTGTCTTTATCATTAGATAAGGAGATATTTTGTATCTTGACTAGGGATGGCACCCACAGGGTTTGGGTACGGGTGGAGCCACCTCATACCCTTACCCATCCCCCTTGAGCTTACCCATCACCCTTACCCATACCGGCCCATTAACGGGTACAATTTTTTCCCATACCTGTTACCCGACAGGGTAGATGGGTACATGCGGGTAAAATTACCCATGTTTGCAAAGCATCAATTTGAACAACTCATAGTCATAGACAGCAACATATAAACATAATTTATAAACAAGAACACATTATAAAAACAACACATCATAAAAAACAATACATTTGATAAATGACATCACTTTCTCGTAAACAACAACACATTAAAACAACGTCACATAGTCATAAACATCAACACATAGTCATACATTTTGAGTTCACAAATTCACGACAAAGTGTAGAGATAATTTGGCCATACTTGTCACATTTTATATGGGTACATGGGTACATGGGTATGGGTTATATGATCCCATACCCATACCCGCTCTACCCAATGGGTTTAAGATTTCCCTATTTATATACCCATGGGTAATTTTTTGTCCCATACCCTTACCCTAATAGGGATTTTACCCGCAGGGTATGTGGGTAATGGGTACCCATTGCCATCCCTACATACCTCTTGACTCTCAGCCTGTTGAACTCTAGTGCCTTGTTGGGCAGCAAGTCTATGAGGAAGGTAATTTCTGCCTCACCTGAGGTAAATACCTCGCTAACCAGGGCGTGCGGCGCTGACGTTATGGTATATAGGTTAGGAAAGGTGGCGTAAAGTGGTTTCTCTTCTGATTTTTTTTTGGAACTATCATGTTTTTTATAGCAAATTTCAAAACTATATGACCTAATTCAAAAAAATCAGTAGTATGACCCCGTCGGCCTCTATAAGGCCGAAGACACAGTTTTCGGCCACCAGTAAGCCGAAGAGGGCTTGTCGGCCTCCCATTGGCCGAAAAGAGGGCCAGGTGGGCCGAAGAGGAGTTGTCGGTCGGCTGCCGACCGAAGTGGGAGTCTTCGGCCAACGCGCGGCCGAAAAGGCTCTTCGGCCAACCCGTGACCGAAGAGGTCGGGGATAAGGCCAGCCGAAGTCTCTTCTTCCCCTCTCGCTCGCCTGTTCTTCCTCTCTCTCGTTCCTCTCTGTTGCTGCGCCACCCCACGCCGATCTCCTCCCTTCTCCATCCATTTTCACATCCAAGCCATAGAAACAATAGATCGTAGCTATCTCCGGTGTCCTACGGTAATTTTTTTTCGTATGGGATAGTTTTTTGTGCGTACAAGTGACTAGCCATGGTGGGGTGGAGGAGGTGTGGCTGGGGAGGAGGTGGTGGGGTGGAGGAGGTGCGGCTGGGGAGGAGGTGGTGGTGAGGAGGAGGTGCGGCTGGGGAGGGGGTGGTGGTGAGGAGAGGAGCCGGTGCCGCTGGGGAGGGGGTGGTGGTGAGGAGAGGAGCCGGTGGTGCAAGTACTCCGCGAGGTGGCCGGTGCCGCTGAGTTGAAGAGAGGAGCAAGAAGAAGGGGACACACGCGTCGAAGGTATAACCATGTCGTCATATTTTTTTCTCTGAGTTGTAGAGTTTAGTTAGTGTAGATAAGTCATATTGCGTACTTCGAGTGTTAATTTGTCTGTGTTGGCCTTTTAGCGGTTAGTTAGTGTAGCGGGTAATATTTTTGTTCTTCGTGATTAATGAGAAGATGGAAATGTCTGACAGGTGAAAATGTCTGAATCAGTAAATTTGTGTGTGCCGGCATTTTAGCGGTTAGTGTAGTGGGTAATAATTTTGTTCATCGTGATTATTGAGAAGATGGAAATGTCTGACACATGAAAATGTCTGAATGAGTGAATTTGTCTGTGCTGGCATTTTAGCGGATAGTTAGTGTAGCGGGTAATAATATTTTTCGTTGTGATTAATGAGAAGATGAAAATGTCTGACAGGTGAAAATGTCTGAATCAGTAAATTTGACTGTTTACTATGGCCCTGGTAATGTTCGATACAATGAGTTTGGGGTTGATCTGAGCGAGTATAAAAATGGCGTCATGACATTTACAGACCCGGACAGACTGGACATTAGACAGTTGAAGTACTAGTTGACTACTAGTTTTGGGCTGGATCCTGAAGTATGTTCCGTCAGTATTCATGCATGGTGGACCAAATCCTGTAAAAATGTCAAGTGGGAGTTGATGCCGATAGATAGGAGCCAGCATTGGTTGACGCTGTTAAGTCGTTGCCGAGACCGAAGAATCCACCCATATGCCCTAGTGCAACCTGTGGCGAAGGAGGAGAATACCGTACAACTCCACGTGGGGTATGAACCCGGCTAGGGCAGTGAAGTGGCTAACGAGATTTGTTTATCCGGGTCACAGCCACTGGATGTGGATGGTAGCCAACCTGAGAAAGAGTCAGACTACGTGCCACACAATGTGTGTGGTCATGATACTGGGCAGAGTAGTCAGTCGATAATTTTGTTTTCCTAGTTGCCCTTACTAGAGAGTTTACACAATCATATGGTTTCTATACAGATTGTCTCGTTAGGGTACCCCGGAGTTGAGTTGTCAGAGGCACAGATTGATCGATCCCTAGAGGCATATATTCTTTGGTTGTTCAGCAAGATGATGTTCACGGAGAACCACGTGACTACTGTCGATGCGTGACTCATCGGTATTGCATGAGAGATAGCTGACGCACGGTGCCCTAGGGACATTGTGCAGAGGAGTTTTGGTTCTGCTGTGTTAGCAGCTACGTACAGAGGCCTGTGCAAAGCTTGCTCGTTGAAGTCCAGAAAATCAGCTCTGGTTGGATGTCCACTACTGTTGCAGCTCTGGTCATACGAGAGATTCCCTATTGGACGACCCTATGTATACGTTGATAGACCTTTTGGGATGGAGGACATAGCAGGGGCTTACGTGCTTGCTATTGGCGATTTGCCTACTGTGGGATCTGTTTGGGCACGGAGAGAGGTACTTATATATTACGTAACAATTTATTCGATTAATTATTTCCATGCAAAAGTATTACTAATGTTTTTTTGTTGTCATGTACAGAGATAGTTTGCGCATACCCAGGTTAGGGGCTGCTACCCGTCCTTCACGGCGCAGTTTGATAGTTTGCACGAGGATCAAGTTATCTGGGAGGCATACTCGCATCAGGCTATATCATCCAGGTATCCAGTTGGGATATCTGGAATGTGCACTAGAGATCGGCACTATTGGATGACCAAGGCCAGAGTGGTGTTCGAGTGACGGTTGAGGAGATGGCTCTTCATAGGGTGATGAGACAGTTCGGTCTATGTCAAGAGCCTGATATTCCAGTTATTCCACACATACCAGCACACGTGCACAAGTAAGTAATTTAAATTTAGTTCTCAACATTGCAATCCGAACATAGCTAACCATGTAACACGCATGTCAATCTCAGGGAAAGCCGCGTAGGAGGAAACAAGTCCATGGATGTTTGGATTCAGACCATTGGCCCTTACGTTGAGGAATGGGCTACCGCGCCGACAAATATCTGGGATGAGGTTCGGTCCTTTGACTGGGACAAGTTCGGGTTGTATCAGCGACGTTACCAGCATAGCACGAGGATCTACTTGGTTCCATCAGCTGCTCCTGATCAGATGGACGCCCCTCTCACCAGCGATATGTTCCCAACTGCCTCTGTTGTGGGAACCAGACACCACGCGGTATGTGCCATGGTTCTCATATGTGTAGTTTTATCATAACCTGAACATATACAATTGGTTAACTCTTCATGTACAGAGTGACTTGACAGTCGAGGCGCGAGAGGAGCTTTCCGCTTTAATGCGGCGGGTTGAGAGGGGGGATACTATCCCACAGCCAGATCACCTCTCATGGTTGAGGCGTTTTGATGAGAAGCTACGAGGGATTTACGCAGCTGTTACGTGTAGACGATCTTCGGATGTTGTAGTTCCTCGTCCAGCACATCGTCCCCCACGTCCCTCTGTGCAACGTTCAGAACCACGACACTCTATGCAGCGTTCAGAGCCACGCCACTCCGTGCAGCGTTCAGAGCCACCTCCTTCACAACCAGGGAGCTCGTCCTGGCATCAGCCACCTCCTTCACAACCAGGGAGCTCGTCCTGGCATCAGACACCTCCTTCACAACCAGGGAGCTCGTACTAGCATCATCAAATGGAACTAGGTAACACTACTTTGTACATTCTTTTAAACATTGTAGTTTCGCTCAGCAATTTTACATGTTTTACTATACTGCAGGCGGCAACCAGTCGCAACAGTTCATGCATTCAGTGCAGTCACCGATACTTAGTGGTGCTGGATGTGGTTTAGAGGGCTACGGCGATGATGATGACGAAGCTGCAAACACTTATGACTTCTCTCAGACAGTGTTTCACACTCCACCACCAGCACCGACGCAGGAGACATAGACCATGTCAGACGATGTTATCTACGGTCGTGGTTACCATGAGCATCACCCACCGCCTGAGCGCTTATCGCCTTCCGGTCCTCGCCCGAGGAAGACCCAGATTCGTCGTCGTCCCCAGCAGTGATATCGTTATCTATGCATTAGTCATTATCTATGTTAGTTTCAGACTTTTCTCATGTGTGAGTCATTATGTATGTATGAGACAGGCTTCATGTATGTGTTACTATCGCACTTGCTTCTATCTGATCAGGAGACATATATCTACCTATGTATGCGAGAGACATATTACTATTAATTCGCATTGTTATTCCAGTTACATTTCCAAAGAGACTGCAATAGATAATTAAGATACAAGTACATCTGAATTCAACGGTATAGCTGAACTTAAAAAATACAGCTTACAAACTACATGAAGGCATCATCGTCATCCTCCGTCGATGCAGCACTCTTGCCTTTCGACGATGCGGTACTCTTGCCCTTCGACGATGCGGTACTCTTGCCCTTGGTGCTCGGCATGAAAATATCGTCTTCGTCCTCGCTGTCTTGGGTCCATAAATAAGTATGTTCTGCTGCAGCCTTTAGGAATGCTTCACCCTTATGTTGTTGCTTCTTCCACCTTCCATGCAACCTGAGAAGTTCTTTTCGTATCTCCTCAAAGGTCCTTGCAGGCCACCCGGACCTACTTAATGCGTGAGCCAACTCATTCAGTAAGGTGTCACTACTGAGGAGTTCGTCCCATGGAACTACCCTATTGTCTATCTCGAAATTGGCGGCTAACCTCAGAAGACATTTCGACATACTAGGGTGAAAACTACGATCGAAAGGATAACCGGACATCTTGACGAGACTACACTGGCCTGCTTACCCTCCTTAGTGTGGAGGGGGTTTTATAGGTTGGGAAGAGAAGATGGCGGGAAAGAAGATGGCGGGAGAGAATGGCGGGAGAGAAGGGCGGGAAAGAAAATGGCGGAAAAGAATGGCTGGAGAAAATGGCGGGAGAGAATGGCAGGGGAGAATGGCGGGAAATAAAATGACGGGAGAAAATGGAGGGAAATAACGGCGGGAAAGAATGGCCGGAGAAAATGGCGGGAGAAAATGGCGGGGGAGAATGGCGGGAGAAAATGGCGGGGGAGAGTTGGCGGGAATGAGTTGGCGGGAACATATGGAGGGAAAAAGGTTGCGGGAAAGTACATTTTTTTCATATATATATATGACGGGAATGGTTCTACAGGATTTATAAGTCACTTTTAACTATAAAAAAACTCTTCAGCCAACTATTAACCGAAGATAGTATCTTCGGTCTTGCATTAACGTAAAGATGGTACTCTTCGGCCACTGCCTGGCCGAAGACCACTCTTCGGCCAACAGGAAGCCGAAGATACTATCTTCGGCCTGCCTCTGCATGTCTTCGGCCAACGGGTGACCAAAGAGTGGTCTTCGGCCAATGGTTGGCTGAAAAGGGCCTCTTCGGCCAACAACTAGCCGACGGGGTCATAGTTTTGATTTTTTTGAATTAGGTCGTATAGTTTCCGAATTTGCTATAAAAAACGTCATAGTTTCAAAAAAAATCTTCTCTTCCAGCCAAGAAGACAACCAAATTTTTTTATTGGTACCATTCCCAATGTCGAATTTTGCGCCCAAAAGGAAAATTTCTTTGCATTTCTGGATCCATTCCAAATTTGCGGCCCCTTTATATTGGACAAAAAGAATGAAGAGGAGTGAAAGTATTTGTCCTTGAGGATTCTGGCCCATAGACCCTCGTCTCCCTAGGAGAGTTTCTAAATCCACTTAGTTATGAGCGCCAAGTTCATCTTACGAGTGTTACAGTTACCTAGACCTCCCTGGTCCTTCGGACGGCACAAATCCGCCAACCTGATTATGTGGTACTTCTGTTTCCTAGCGTCGGCCTCCCAAAATATTCTACCCCGCACTTTATCGAATTTCCCGTGGACACCTTCTCCTAAGAGAAATAGGCCCAACACAAAGGTAGGAATGGCCGAAAGGCAGACATTAGTTAACGTAAGCCCAGCGGCCGAGGACATCAGTTTTCCTTACAAAGGGTCGCATCGGGTGACCACCTTCTCAACCGTGGGATCCCAATCCGATTCAACAGGGCTCTATCAGGACAAGGAAGCCCTAGGTAGCACATAGGGAGCTCTGCTTTCTTGAAGTTAAAGAGATTGGTTATGCGCCCCCCCTCGTCGGCGCTCAAGCCAGTTGTGAAGACTTCGCTTTTCGTAAAATTGATTCCGGACATGGCCTCAAAGCAAATTAAGATGATTTTGATCGTCGTCGCCAGACTATTGAGGGTCGGGTTGAACAAAAGAACCGTGTCATCGGCGTATTGTAAATGAGAGATCCCCCCTGGGATAAGGTGTGGGACGACTCCTTTGAGATTGCCTGACGCATGAGCTTTATTGAGGATGACCAAGAGGGAATCAACTATAATATCGAAGAGGAGGGGGGAAATAGGGTCGCTGAGACGCAAGCCCCGTTTGTTATGAAAATATCCTCTAACTTCACCATTAACCGTGATGGCAGTTTGTCCTCCCTGGACGAGCTGCATAATCCTATGTATGAATCCTGACGCAAAACCCTTGCACACCAGCACTTCCGAGAGGAACGACCAGCTGACACAGCCGTAAGCCTTCTCAAAGTCAAGCTTGAGAATGACCACCGGCATTTTCTTTTTCTTAAGTTCGTGAATGATTTCATTTAAGCATAGGACCTCCTCAAGGATGAACCTACCCTTGATGAACACTGTTTGGAAGCAATCAACAAATTTTTGCGCAATGGGGCCCAGGTGCATAGTATAGCATTTGACAACCAGCTTAAACAAGACATTAATCAGGGCAATGGGACGAAACTGAGAGATTCTATCAGCCCCTGCAATCTTCGGGATCAGCGCCAGGACAGCAAAATTAATACGTTTGATGTCTATCTGACCTAGAGAAAACCCATTGATAATTTGGATAACTAGAGGCCGAAGCCAAGGCCAGCAAGATTTGAAGAACCAACTGGAAACCCGTCTGGGCCCAGTGCAGTGTTCGTCTTCATCGCCCCAGGCGCACAATCAATTTCCTCCTCGGAGAAGCTAAGAAGAATGGCTTCCTTATCCTGATCCAAGACCTTTTTTCCACCTTCCCACAAGTTGGGAGCCAGCCCCGCCCTCCTGGGTTGGTCACAACCAACCAAGTCTGAATAGAACTCATAAATATGTTTGACAAGATCAGCCTTTGAGTTAATCTCTCCCTCGTTGGTAAGAAGCCTAGTAATCGTTGTGCGTCTCTTGTTGCCGTTAGCGATGGCATTGAAGAAGTCGGAGCTGATATCTCCTTTGGTAAGGCTAAGGAAATGACCCCTTTGTTTCTAGAAAGTTTCCTCGGATTTATAAAGTCAAGATAGTAATAGTTTTCCTCCTACTCCCCATGAGAGACTCCAGCACCTAGGATTTTCATGCCTCTCGTCGGCGCCGGTGCCGATCAGCCACGCTTCGCGTGGCCTTAGGGCCATGGAGGTGACATGGATCCTGACCCTTGCCAGCGGGAGGGCCCCTGCTTCATTTTTACGTGTTTGTTTAGTGTTTGTGTCCTGCTCAGGAAGGTGAGCCAATAGCGGCTCCCTGAAGATGGAATAAGGTTCTCTTCGCATAGCCCCCATCCCGGCGGTGCGTCTAGCGTCGTGGGAGGGCGTGTGGAGGTTTGTCTCCGGCAGATATCGTGGGGTTTGGTTGGTGTTTGTCTTTAGTGGATCTGTATGGATTCGGTATTCGTTCATCTACGTCATGTATATATATATGATGGATCCTTTCGATTACGCTTATCTTGATCAGCGATGGTTGTTGTTCTGGTACGCTGGTCCTTTGGGGCCTTAGTATGATGACTTCCCGACTGTCTAGTACAACAAAGTTTGCTAGGCTGCAGCGAGGGAGAGACGATGATGCCAGCATGCATTTGGCTGGTTTCAGTGCTTATAGTTACCGCTAGGTGGTCTATGGATTTATATGTAATTTTGGTTACTTCTAGTGTTCTTTGTAGTACTATGCTGTTTGATAAATAAATCGAAAGTTTCCCGCAAAAATAGAAAATAAAATGTCAAGAAAATAATAAAAGCACCTGATCAATCTCAGAAGGTTTATGGATATGTGAGCTAACAGCTAAGTGACCGTGTTCCTTTTTGTCGCATGGATGATCTTTTTTTTTTGGATGGGCGTCTGCAAGTGCCCGCAGCCAATTGTTGTTTAACCAAACCCAACCTACAAAACTAGATTCTGCACTGCGGAAAAGATGAGGAGACCCAACACGACACGTCTCGCCTCTGGCGATCCAGACGCCTCGTGGTGGCTGCCGTGGTACGTGCCGGCCCTGACGGCGGCAGGCGTGCTCACGTACCATCGAGCGGTGGGGGTGCGCCGCGGCTCCGACGAGAGGCTCCTACTCGTGGATGAGAGAGGGGTGATGGTTGACTATTGGGCCGGTCGTGGAGAGCGACTGGTGCAAGGCGCTTACGTCATGTTTCGCTGTCACGTCGCGCACCTCGAGGGAGCGGAAGGGTCTGCAGTGGCGAGCACCTCGAAGGCCGAGAATGGTGGACTCGTCGGTAGTGGGGGAATTACTGCGGGCAGTTGGCAGGGTGAGTTAAATCGCTCGAGTTCTGCCTTCAATTTCCTCCCCTACCTTGGTGAGTGCGAGCCACTTCCTGACATCGGAGAGAGTGGGCGCGATGATGGTGCTGATCAAGGAGGAGAAGCTGGTGAGGTTCGCGAGCGACGATGCTCGGAGGCGCGCCCGCCTGCGCGAGATCGGCTCCTGGTTCGCCATCAAGTCGGATCTGCGTGCGGAGGCGCGGGCGGTCCAGGACAGCCTGTCGCCGGCGGAGTAGGAGGCGTTGTTTGGGAGAGCAAGGCGCAAGCACGTCCTAGAGGTGCTCCTGTGGGCGATGGACTAGCCCGATTCACCAGTGAGGGCGACGGCGCAGCGGTGGGCGGCGTTCGTCTTGTTCGACACTACCCCCTGTCTCCTGCGATGCGTGCGACTGCGCTCAGATCTCGCGAGGTGGTTATCCCCCTCCCTGCACTCCGATCGGCGCTGGCTCCGATTGTGATTCAGGAAGAGGAGGGAGGTGCGCGTGGCCCGGGAGCACCGCAGCAGCAGGCTCCGCTCCGACGTTTTGCTCGTCTGGCAACTCCGCCACTGACTCGATCTGGCGCCGCGCTGATATGTCTCCGACGTATTTATAATTTTTAACTGTTTCATACTATTATTTTATCAATCGTACATACTTTATATGTAATTTTATATCATTTTTGAAAACTAACCTATTAATGTAGTGCCCAGCGTCAGTTCATGTTTTTGCGACATATCAGATGGAATAATAGATGGCGGTGTTGCAATTTGACTTAAAATAGAAGGTGAATTAAGTGCAGAGATAGATGGCAGTTCCTTATCTCCCCTTATATTGGAGGGTACCATCTTGGTCTTAGCGTCTTTGTAATTCCTCATAATGATAGCAGATATTTAACTCCTCAAGTGAACTCAATAAATAGATCTATACTCTCCGGCAACGGCGCCAGGAAATAGTCTTGATGACCCACAAGTATAGGGGATCGCAACAGTCTTCGAGGGTAGTATTTCACCCAAATTTATTGATTCGACACAAGGGGAGCCAAAGAATATTTATGAGCCTTACCAGTTGAGTTGTCAATTCAATCACACCTGAAGAGTTATTTCTCTGCAACAATATGTTTAGTAGCACAGTAGTATGATAGTGTGGTAGTAGCGGTAACAGTAGTAATACTAACAGTAACAGTGATAGTAGCAGTTTTGTAGCAATTGTAACAGTAATAGCAACGGCAGTAACTTATCAAAGATCAATATGAGCAAGGGACTGGCATTGGATCAGCGATGGATATTTGTATGGATGACATTCATCATGTAACAGTCACAACCTAGAGCGATACACAATAGCTCCAATTCATCAATTCAATGTAGTCATGTATTCCGTATATAGTCATACGTGTCTATAATAAAAACTTGTATGACATCTTTTGTCCTACCCTCCCATGGCAGCGGGGTCCATAAGGAAATCTAAGGGATATTAATGGCTCCTTTTAATAGAGAACCGGAACAAAGCATTAACACATAGTGAATACATGAACTCCTCATAATACGGTCATCACCGGAGTGAATCCCAACTTTTGTCACTTTGGTGTCTGCGGATCATAACACGTAATAGGTGCATACAACTTGCAAGATAGAATCTAAAACTCACTTATATTCATGAAAATATAATAGGTTCAGATCTGAAATCATGTCACTCGAGCCCTACTGACAAGCATTAATCATAGCAAAGTCATAACTGTTGGGGAACGTTGCATTGGAAACAAAAAATTTCCTACGCTCACCAAGATCGATCTAGGAGATGAACATCTACGAGAGGAGAGATTGCATCTACATACCCTTGTAGATCGCTAAGCGGAAGCGTTCAGAAACGCGGTTGATGTAGTCGAACGTCTTCGCGATCCAATCACGATCCGTCCACGAACTCCCGATCAAGTGCCGAACGGACGGCACCTCCGAGTTTAGCACACGTGTGGCTCGGCGGCGTCCTCTCCTTCTTGATCCAGCAAGTGAGAGAGAGGGGGTAAATGAGATCGGGACCAACACGACGGTATGGTGGTGGTGGTGGCAGCGGAATTCCGGCAGGGCTTCGCCAAGCGCGTACCGGTGAAACGTGGGAGGAGTTGGGAGAGGTAACGGGCAAGGGTCCAAGGGTGGCTGCCCCCAATGCCTCCCCACCTTTATATAGGCGTGGAGGGGGCTGGTGGCTTGCCCTCCAAGGCCCTAGGGTCGTTGGCCAAAGGGGGAGGAAGGAAATCCCTCCTTTCCTTCCCCACCGATCGCTATACCCCCTTTTTAGGGACCCTGATCTTATCCCTTTGGGATATGATACTATTCCTTTTAAGGAAGGATCTTGGTGCGCCTAGACTAGGGCTGTGGGGACTTTCCCCACTACCCACGTTCATGTGGGTCCCCATTGCAGGTGAGCCCCACTCCGGAACCTTCTAGAACCTTCCCGGTACAATACCGAAAAAACTCGAACTTTTTCCGGAACCCCGAGAACAACTTTCCATATATGAATCTTTACCTCCGGACTATTCCGGAGCTCCTCGTGATGTCCCGGATCCCATCCAGGACTCCGAACAACCTTCGGACTTTCCACTATTAATATCTCAATACTACCCTAGCGCTACCGAACGTTAAGCGTGCGACCCTACGGGTTCTGGAATATGCAGACATGACCGAGACTCCTCTCCGGTCAATAACCAATAGCGGGACCAGGATGCCCATATTGGTTCCTACATATTCAACGAAGATCTTTATCGGTCGAACCTCGATGTCAAGGATTCAGTCAATCCCGTATGCAGTTCCCTTTGTCCATCGGTATGTTACTTGCCCGAGATTCGATCGTCGGTATCTCCATACCTAGTTCAATCTCGTTACCGAGTGGGCCCTGTGATACCTTTCCGTCATACGGAGTGACAAATTCCCAGTCTTGATCCATGCCAACTCAACAGACACCCTCGGAGATACCTGTAGAGCATCTTTATAGTCACCCAGTTACGTTGCGACGTTTGATACACACAAGGTACTCCTCCGGTGTCAGTGAGTTGCATGATCTCATGGTCATAGGAACAAATACTTGACATGCGAAAACAATAGCAATAAACTTGACACGATCATATGCTACGTTCATAGTTTGGGTCTTGTCCATCACATCATTCTCCTAATGATGTGATCCCGTTATCAAATGACAACTCATGCCTATGACCAGGAAACCATGGCCATCTTTGATCAACGAGCTAGTCTGGTAGAAGCTCACTAGGGACATGTTGTTGTCTACCTATCCACACATGTATTTGTGTTTCCAACCAATACAATTATAGCATGGATAATAAACGATTATCATGAACAAGGAAATATAATAATAACCATTTTATTATTGCCTCTAGGGCATATTTCCAACAGTCTCCCACTTGCACTAGAGTCAATAATCTAGCATTACATGGTTATGAATCTAACACCCATAGAGTTCTGGTGTTGATCATGTTTTGCCCGTGGAAGAGGTTTAGTCAACGGATCTGCAACATTCAGATCCGTGTGCACTTTGCAAATGTTTATGTCCTCCTCCTTGATCGCATCACGGATGGAATTGAAGCGTCGCTTTATGTGTCTGGTCCTCTTGTGAAACCTTGGTTCCTTGGCTAGAGCAATGGCACCAGTGTTGTCACAGAACAGAGTCATCGGGTCCAGTGCACTGGGCACAACTCCAAGATCTGTCATGAACTGATTCATCTAGACACCTTCCTTTGCCGCCTTCGAGGCAGCTATGTACTCCGCTTCACATGTAGAATCAGCTACCACGCTTTGCTTGGAACTGCACCAGCTTACCGCTCACCCATTTAGAATATATACGTATCCGGTTTGAGACTTAGAGTCATCCGGATCAGTGTCAAAGCTTGCATCGACGTAACCCTTTACGACGAGCTCTTGATCACCTCCATAAACGAGAAACATTTCCTTAGTCCTTTTCAAGTACTTAAGGATATTCTTGACCGCTGTCCAGTGTTCCACTCCTGGATCACTTTGAAACCTTCCGGCCATACTTATGGCAAGGCTGACATCTGGTCTTGTGCACAGCATCGCATACATGATAGAGCCTATGGCAGAAGCATAGGGGATGACACTCATCTTTTCTCTATCCTCTGTAGTCGCTGGGCATTGAGTCTTACTCAACTTCACACCTTGCAAAACAGGCAAGAACCCCTTCTTGGACTGATCCATTTTGAACTTCTTCAAAACTTTATCAAGGTATGTGCTCTGTGAAAGTCCTATTAAGCGTCTTGATCTATCTCTATAGATCTTGATGCCTAATATGAAAGCAGCTTCTCCTAGGTCGTTCATTGAAAAACTCTTGTTCAAATATTCCTTCACGCTTTCCAAAAGTTCTATATTGTTTCCAATCAGTAATATGTCATCCACATATAATATTAGAAACGCTATAGATCTCCCACTCACTTTCTTATCAATACAACCTTCTCCGTAAACTTGTATAAACCCAAACGCCTTGATCACCTCATCAAAGCGAAGATTCCAACTCCGAGACGCTTGCACCAGTCCATAAATGGATCGCTGGAGTTTGCAAACTTTGTCAGCATTCTCTGGATCGACAAAACCTTCTGGTTGCATCATATACAACTCTTCCTTAAGAAAACCGTTAAGGAACACTGTTTTGACATCCATCTGCCAAATTTCATAATCGAAAAATGCAGCTATTGCTAACATGATTCTGACGGACTTAAGCATCGCTACGGGTGAGAAAGTCTCATCGTAGTCAACTCCTTGAACTTGTGAAAAACCTTTTGCCACAAGTCGAGCTTTATAGACGGTGACATTACCGTCTGCGTCCGTCTTCTTCTTGAAGATCCATTTATTCTGAATGGCCTTTCGCCCTACAGGTAATACTTCCAAAGTCCATACTTTGTTTTCATACATGGATCCCATCTTGGATTTCATGGCCTCTAACCATTTGTCGGAATCTGGGCCCACCATCGCTTCTCCATAGCTCGTAGGTTCATCGTTGTCCAACAACATGACATTCAAGACAGGGTTACCGTACCACTCAGGAGTAGTACGTATCCTTGTCGACCTACGAGGTTCGATAGTGACTTGATCCGAAGCTTCATGATCACCATCATCAGCTTCCTCTTCAACTGACGTAGGTTCCACAGAAACATCTTTCTGCGCAGTGCTACTCTCTGGTTGAAGGAAAGGTTCAACAACCTCATCAAGTTCTATCTTCCTCCCACTCAATTCTTTCGAGAGAAACTCTTTCTCGAGAAAGGACCCGTTCTTAGCGACAAACACTTTGCCTTCGGATCTGAGAAAGAAGGTATACCCAACCGTCTCTTTTGGGTATCCTATGAAGACGCATTTGTCCGCTTTGGGTTCAAGCTTTTTTGGCTGAAGCCTTTTGACATAAGCATCGCATCCCCAAACTTTAAGAAACGACAACTTTGGTTTCTTGCCAAACCACAGTTCATACGGTGTCGTCTCAACGGACTTAGATGGTGCCCTATTTAAAGTGAATGCAGCTGTCTCTAACGCATAACCCCAAAATAATAGTGGCAGATCGGCAAGAGACATCATAGAACGTACCATATCCAATAAGGTTCGATTACGACGTTCGGACACACCATTACGCTGTGGTGTTCCAGGTGGCGTCAACTGTGAAACAATTCCATATTGTCTTAAGTGACTGCCAAACTCATAACTCAGATATTCTCCCCCTCGATCAGATCGTAGGAATTTGATCTTCTTGTTACGATGATTCTCAACTTCACTCTGAAATTGCTTGAACTTTTCAAACGTTTTAGACTTGTGTTTCATTAAGTAAATATACCCATATCTACTCAAATCGTCGGTGAAGGTGAGAAAATAACGATATCCACCGCGCGCCTCAATGCTCATCGGACCGCACACATCAGTATGTATGATTTCCAACAAGTCACTTGCCCGTTCCATTGTTCCGGAGAACGGGGTCTTAGTCATCTTGCCCATAAGGCATGGTTCGCATGTGTCAAGTGATTCAAAATCAAGTGACTCCAAAAGTCCATCAGCATGGAGTTTCTTCATGCGTTTTACACCAATATGACCTAAGCGGCAGTGCCACAAGAAAGTGGTACTATCATTATCAACTCTACATCTGTTGGCATCAATGTTATGAACATGTGTATCATCACTATCGAGATTCAATAAGAATAAACCCCTCACAATGGGTGCATGACCATAAAAGATATTACCCATATAAATAGAACAACCATTATTCTCTGATTTAAATGAGTAACCGTCTCGCATTAAACAAGATCCAGATATAATGTTCATGCTCAACGCAGGCACTAAATAACAATTATTCAGGTTCATCACTAATCCCGATGGTAATCGAAGAGCGAGCGTTCCGACGGCGATCACATCAACCTTGGAACCATTTCCCACGCGCATCGTCACTTCGTCCTTCGCCAGCCTCCGTCTATTCCGCAGTTCCTGCTTTGAGTTGCAAATGTGAGCAACTGCACCGGTATCAAATACCCAGGCACTACAACAAGAGTTGGTAAGGTACACATCAACAACATGTATATCATATATACCTTGTTTGGCGTTGGCCCCCTTCTTGTCGGCCAGATACTTGGGGCAATTCCGCTTCCAGTGGCCGGTTCCCTTGCAATAGAAGCACTCAGTTTCCGGCTTGGGCCCAGCCTTGGGTTTCTTCACGGGAGGGGCAACTACTTTGCCACTCTTCTTGGAGTTTCCCTTCTTGCCCTTGCCATTCTTCTTGAAACTAGTGGTTTTATTGACCATCAACACTTGATGCTTCTTCTAGATGTCTGACTCAGCGACTTTCACCATCGCAAACAGCTCGGCGACTGACTTGTTCATCCCTTGCATGTTATAGTTCAACACAAAGCTCTTGTAGCTAGGTGGTAGCGATTGAAGAACTCTGTCAGTGATCGCCTCTGGCGGGAGCACAACTCCCAACTCAGACAGACGGTTGTAATACCCAGACATTTTGAGTATGTGTTCACTGACAGACCAGTTCTCCTCCATCTTGCAAGCATAGAACTTATCGGAGGTCTCATACCTCTCGATCCGGGCATTCTTCTCAAAAATAAACTTCAACTCCTGGAACATCTCATATGCTCCATGACGTTCAAAACACCTTTGAAGTCCCAGTTTCTAAGCCATACAACATGGTGCACTGAACTATTGAGTAGTCATCAACACGTGCCTACCAGGCGTTCATAACGTCCACAGACGCTGGAGGGGGTTGCTCACCAAGCGGTGCATCAAGGACATAAGCCTTTTGGGCAGCCGTGAGGATAATCCTCAGATTACGGGCCCAGTCTACAAAGTTACTTCCATTATCTTTCAGCTTGGCTTTCTCTAGGAACGCATTGAAATTCTGGGGAGCTACTGCGCGAGCCATTGATCTACAACATAAATTTGCAAAGACAACTTAGACTATTGTTCAAGATAATGAGTTTAGTTTACTTAAAAACTCCCACTCAAATCGACATCCCTCCGGTCGTCCGAGTGTAACATGATCCAAATTCACCAACCCAAGTCCGATCATCACGTGAGATGAGGTGGTTTCAATGGTGAACATCTCCATGTTGATCATATCTACTATATGACTCATGTTCGACCTTTCGGTCTCTTGTGTTCCGAGGCCATGTCTGTACATGCTAGGCTCGTCAAGTTTAACCCAAGTGTTTCGCATGTGCAAAACTGGCTTGCACCCGTTGTATGTGAACGTAGAGTCTATCACACCCGATCATCACGTGGTGCTTCGAAACGACGAACTTTCGCAACGGTGCACACTTGGGGAGAACACAATTTTATCTTGTAATTTTAGAGAGGGATCACCTTATAATGCTACCGTCGTCCTAAGCAAAATAAGATTCATAAAAAGATTAACATCACATGCAAATCATAAGTGACATGATATGGCCATGAACTTGTGCTTTTGATCACCATCTCCAAAGCACCGGCATGATCTCCATCATCACCGGCATGACACCATGATCTCCATCATCATGATCTCCATCATCGCGTGGCCATCGGGGTTGTCACGCCAACCATTCTTCTACTACTATTGCTACCGTTTAGCGATAAAGTAAAGCATTACATAGCGCTTAATGATTGACACGCAGGTCATACAATAATTAAAGACAACCCTATGGCTCCTGCCGGTTGCCGTATTCATCGACATGCAAGCCGAGAGAAACTATTACAAAATATGATCATCTGATACATCAAATATATTTCATCATGTCTTTGGCCATATCATATCACAACATACCCTGCAAAAACAAGTTAGACATCCTCTAATTTGTTGTTGCATGTTTTACGTGGCTGCTATGGGTATCTAGCAAGAACGATTCTTACCTACGCAAAACCACAATGGTGATATGCAAGTTGCTATTTAACCTTCTACAAGGACCGCCTTCGTCGAATCCGATTCAACTAAGGTGGGAGAGACAGACACCCGCCAGCCATCTTATGCAACAAAGTCGCATGTCAGTCGATGGAACCGGTCTCATGTACGTGGACATGTAAAGTTGGTCCGGGCCGTTTCATCCCACAATACCGCTGAATCAAGAAAAGACCAAGGAAGGAAGCAATCTGAATATCAACGCCCACAAACTCCTTTGTGTTCTACTCGTGATGTCATCTACGCAAAGACCTAGCTCATGATGCCACTGTTGGGGAACGTTGCATGGGAAACAAAAATTTTCCTACGCTCACCAAGATCGATCTAGGAGATGAACATCTACGAGAGGAGAGATTGCATCTACATACCCTTGTAGATCGCTAAGCGGAACCGTTAAGAAACGCGGTTGATGTAGTTGAACGTCTTCGCGATCCAATCACGATCCGTCCACGAACTCCCGATCAAGTGCCGAATGGACGGCACCTCCGAGTTTAGCACACGTGCGGCTCGGCGGCGTCCTCTCCTTGTTGATCCAGCAAGCGAGAGAGAGGGGGTAGATGAGATCGGGACCAACATGACGGTATGGTGGTGGTGGTGGCAGCGGAATTCCGGCAGGGCTTCGCCAAGCGCGTACCGGTGAAACGTGGGAGGAGTTGGGAGAGGTAACGGGCAAGGGTCCAAGGGTGGCTGCCCCCAACGCCTCCCCACCTTTATATAGGCGTGGAGGGGGCTGGTGGCTTGCCCTCCAAGGCCCTAGGGTCGTTGGCCAAAGGGGGAGGAAGGAAATCCCTCCTTTCCTTCCCCAGCGACCGCTATCCCCCCTTTTTAGGGATCCTGATCTTATCCCTTTGGGATATGATACTATTCCTTTTAAGGGAGGATATTGGTGTGCCTAGACCAGGGTTGTGGGGACTTTCCCCACTACCCACGTTCATGTGGGTCCCCATTGCAGGTGGGCCCCACTCCGGAACCTTCTAGAACCTTCCCGGTATAATACCGAAAAAACTCGAACTTTTTCCGGAACCCCGATAACAACTTTCCATACATGAATCTTTACCTCCGGACTATTCCGGATCTCCTCGTGATGTCCCGGATCCCATCCGGGACTCCGAACAACCTTCAGACTTTCCACTATTAATATCTCAATACTACCCTAGCGCTACGGAACGTTAAGCGTGCGACCCTACGGGTTTGGGAATATGCAGACATGACCGAGACTCCTCTCCGGTCAATAACCAATAGCGGGACCTGGATGCCCATATTGGTTCCTACATATTCAACGAAGATCTTTATCGGTTGAACCTCGATGTCAAGGATTCAGTCAATCCCGTATGCTGTTCCCTTTGTCCATCGGTATGTTACTTGCCCGAGATTTGATCGTCGGTATCTCCATACCTAGTTCAATCTCATTACCGGCAAGTATCTTTACACGTTCCGTAATACAAGATCCCGTGGCAAACTCTTTAGTCACATTGCTTGCAAGCTTATTGTGATGCTGTATTACCGAGTGGGCCCTGAGATACCTTTCCGTCATACGGAGTGACAAATTCCCAGTCTTGATCCATGCCAACTCAACAGAGACCCGCGGAGATACCTGTAGAGCATCTTTATAGTCACCCAGTTACGTTGCGACATTTGATACACACAAGGTACTCCTCCGGTGTCAGTGAGTTGCATGATCTCATGGTCATAGGAACAAATACTTGACATGCGAAAACGATAGCAATAAACTTGACACGATCATATGCTACATTCATAGTTTGGGTCTTGTCCATCACATCATTCTCCTAATGACGTGATCCCGTTATCAAATGGCAACTCATGCCTATGACCAGGAAACCATGGCCATCTTTGATCAACGAGCTAGTCTGGTAGAGGCTCACTAGGGACATGTTGTTGTCTACGTATCCACACATGTATTTGTGTTTCCAACCAATACAATTATAGCATGGATAATAAACGATTATCATGAACAAGGAAATATAATAATAACCATTTTATCATTGCCTCTAGGGCATATTTCCAACAATAACAACATCAATCTCAGAACATAGTGGATACTAGGGATCAAACCCTAACAAATTGACTCAATTACTTGATCAATCTCATCCAATTCCATCACCGTCTAGCAAGTCTACGAAGGAATCACTCACTCCCGATGGTGAGCATCATGGAATTGTTGATGAAGGATGGTTGTTGATGACGACGGCGACGAATCCCCCTCTCCGGAGCCCCAAACGGACTCCAGATCAGCTCTCCCGAGGAAGAACAGGAGGTGGCGGCGGCTCCGTCTCGTGAAACGCGATGAAACTTTTTCTCTTATTTTTTTCTCGGGGATACTGAATATATGGCATTGGAATTAGGTCAGACGGCTGCTTGTGGGACCCACAAGGCATCAGGGCACGCCCCAAGGGGCACCCTGTTGCCTTGTGAGCAACTGGTGGCCCTCCTCTGGTTGATTCTTGCGCCAATATTTTTTATTTATTCAATAAAAAATCTCTAGAAAGTTTTGTCCAATTTCGAGAACTTTTATTTCTGCACAAAAACAACACCATGTTAGTTCTGCTGAAAACAGCGTCAGTCCGGGTTAGTTTCATTTAAATCATGCAAATTAGAGTACAAAACAAGAGCAAAAGTGTTTGGAAAAGTCAATACGTTGGAGACGTATCAACTCCCCCAAGTTTAACTCCTTGCTTGTCCTCAAGCAATTCAGTTGATAAACTGAAAGTGATAAAGAAAAACTTTTACAAACTCTTTTTTGTTGTTGCTGTATATAAGCTTAACTAGTAACCAAGTTTTTAGCAAAGATCATGAACTAACCATGTGAATGATAACACTTAGAACTCACATTTACTCATATCAATGGCATAATCAACTAGAGAGCAATAATAATATATCTCAAATGCCAACATTTTTATCAAAACAATCATGATATAATATGATAACATGGTATCTCGCTAGCCCTTTCTAAGACCACAAAACATAAATGTAGAGCAGCTCTAAAGTTCAAGCAGCGACTAAACATTGTAATTCAGAGTAGAAGAGATCCAGTCATGCTCACCTCCAACATTGACTAGACTCAATGCATGTTAAACTAAGAATGACAATAGTGTTCTCTATGTTGGTGCTTGAATGAGAAGGTGATGACTCAACAATAAAAGTAAATAATGTGAAAGTAAATAGAAGGGCCCTTCGCAGAGGGAAGCAGAGATTTGCAGAGGTGCCAGAGCTCAGAGCTAAAACAGAGATGAAAACAATTTTGAGTGGTGTGCTTTTCCTGTCAATGTCACGACAAAGGTTTGCAATATCGGCGGTTCCCATGTGGAAAGGTAAAGGTTTACTCCCCCACCACCATACAAATACAAGCCATGGCTAGCCGAATCCACTGGTGCCCTCCAAACAATCAACTTTCCGGGGGAGTTTGTCTTATTATATTTTTCTTTGTTTTTTATTAATAGGACTAGGCATCTCTTATACCAGCCTCTCTCGTGCAAGACGAGTGAATAAACTCTCATCGTGAGAATAACCCACTTAGCATGGAAGATATTGACCACCCCGTCGCTCCACGAGCGGTACGGGCACACAAAACAGGTGTTTATTTGAATGATTAGAGATGACACATGCAAATTTACTTGGAACAGCAGGGTAATATCGTATATAGGTAGATATGGTGGACTCTTTCAGAACAACTTTGGGTTTCATGAATTTGGATGCACAAGCAGTATTCCCGCTTAGTACAGGCGAAGGCTAGCAAATAGATTGAGAAGCGACCAACTAGAGAGCGACAACGGTCATAATCATGCATTGCCAATAATTAACATTGAACATGAGCATGAGTAGGATATAAACACTCTGAATATAAATATCACGGAGGCTGCATTGGTTTTGAATCAACTAGATGTGTGAACATGTGCCAAGTCAAGCCACTTGAATTCTTCAGAGGAGGATACCATCCTAACATACTACATCACAATCATTTTAATGCATATTGACATTCACATTAAATCATTATCAACTCCTAGCTACTTAAGCATGGTATGAGCAACTATAATCTCTAATTGTCATCACAAACATGTTTACTCATAATATGGTGAATCAGGGCTACTGAGTTAAACATATTTACAAAAACAGAAAACAAGAAGAGTCCATACCATCTTTTCTTCACCACAGTTACTTCATCAAATCATCGTCATTATTGCCTTTCACTTGCACGACGAAATGATGTGAAAATAATAATAGTGCAAGTGTGCCGTGGACTAAGCTGGAATCTGCAAACACTTTATTCAAAGGAGAAGACAAGGAAATATTTGCCCTTTTGTTAGATCAACAATAAATCATATAAGAGCCACTTGACAGTTCTTACAATGTCTTCTCCTTACGACGACTCAAGAAAAGAAAAGACATTCAGAGAAACACACTGAAATATTTTTGAAGTTTTTAGTTTTTCTTTAGGAAGCAAACGAAAGAAGAAAACGAAAAGTGAGAAAAACTATTTACACCGAAGAGCTCTCAACAAAGAGCAAAATAAGAAATGAGAAATCTTTTTGGGTTTTCTTTTACTACTACAAACTAACTAAACAAGAAGGAAAAACCGAAAAGAAGCGAGAAACATTTTTGGATTTTTCAAAGTTTGTCAAGCACACAAAAGGAGAGAAAATAAAACAAAGCATGGATATACAATGAAAGCGGCGAGCACCGACAAAAATAAATATTTGAACATGAAAATGAAATGTCGGTGAGAATACGTACTCCCCCAAGCTTAGGCGTTTGGCCTAGCTTGGTAATCACCACTCGTAGAATCCATCGGGCCCGGTAGGAAACTGGATGGGCTGCGGCACTTGAGCGTCCCAAGGTTGGGCCTCGTTTTCCGCCGCAGCCAACTCATTCTCATATGCAATAATGTCCTCAAATGTGATGGTGTACCCACGCCTGGCATTAGAATCAAACAAAGAAGGAGCAGGCAACGAAATAATCTTACGAGTTTTCTCACTATATACCAAGTTGTAGCGATAATGGTTAGGCGGTTCAGGGTCATCAAGAAAATGGTGATCTATCATGGACTGAAAATTAAGATAAACTCTAGGTAGCAAGCGATCATTAGGCTGAATGTCAACATTAAGGCGTGCAGCGAGGCGAGTAGCATAAATACCACCAAGAATATCTCCCCTGGTTCTGTTAGTGTGCAAACGGCATGCGATAATGCTACCTGATACGTCTCCAACGTATATATAATTTTTGATTGTTCCATGCTGTTATAATATCAATCTTGGATGTTTTTATAATCATTTACAGCAATTTTATATTATTTTTGGAGACTACCCTATTAACCTAGTGCCCAGTGCCAATTGCTGTTTTCTGCCCTATTTTTGTTTCACAGAAAATCAATATCCAACGAAGTCCAAATACAGTGAAACTTTTTGGAGATTTTTTCTTGGGCAAGAAGAATACCAGAAGCTTCGAGGGGAGGCCAGAAGACCTTGGTGGGCCCCACGAGCCACCATGGCGTGCCTGGGGGGGGGGGGGGCAGGCGCGCCCTGATGCCTCGTGGGCCCCACCAAGCTCCGTTTGACCTAATTCCAGCACTATAAATTCCAGGAAAATCAGAAACCCTCAGGGGAGTCCACGAAATACTTTTTACGCCGCCGCAATCCTCTGTTCCAGAGAGATCCCATCTGGGGTCCTTCTCCGGTAATCTGCCGGAGGGGGAATCGATCACGGAGGGGCTCTACATCAACCTTGCTGCTTCTCCGATGATACGTGAGTAGTTTACCACAGACCTTCGGGTCCATAGGCAGTAGCTAGATGGCTTCTTCTCTCTTTTTGATGTTCAATACAATGTTCTCCTTGATGTTCTTGGGGATCTATCCGATGTAATCTTTCTTTGCGGTGTGTTTGTTGGGATCCGCTGAATTGTGAGTTTAGGATCAGATTATCCATGAATATTATTTGAGTCTTCTCTGATCTCTTTTATGCATGATTATTATAGCCTCGTATTTCTTCTCCGATCTATTGATTTGGTTTGGCCAACTAAGTTGATTTATCCTGCCATGGGAAGAGGTGCTTTGTAGTGGGTTCGATCTTGCGGTGCTCAATCCCAGTGACAGAAAGGGACATGACACGTATGTATCGTTGCTACTAAGGGTAAAAAGATGGGATCTATTCATTGGGTTTATTAATTCGTGAGTTTGTCTTGTCTACATCATGTCATCGTTCTTAGGGCATTACTCCGTTCTTATGGACTTAATACACTAGATGCATGCTGGATAGCCCATCGATGTGTGGAGTAATAGTAGTAGATGCAGGCAGGAGTCGGTCTACTAATCTTGGACGTGATGCCTATATACATGATCACTCCCTTGGATATCGTCATGATTATTTGCTTTTCTATCAATTGCCCAACAGTAATTTGTCTACCCACCGTATGCTATTTTCTCGAGAGAAGCCTCTAGTGAAATCTATGGCCCCAGGGTCTACCAAAATCATATTACTAAAACCCTAAAAATATTGCTTCCATTTTCTTTTATTTATTTTATTTAGTATTTTTGCTGCAATCTATCAACCTATCAAATACAATTTAATCTTGCAATCTTACCGCCAAGGGATTGATAACCCCTTGTTTGCGTTGGGTGCAAGGATTTGTTGTTTTTGTGCAGGTACTGCTTGCTAGGTGTTGTGTGATTCTCCTACTGGTTTGATAACCTTGGTTTCATAATTGAGGGAAATACTTACCTCTACTGTGCTGCATCATCCCTTCCTCTTCGGGGAAATACCAACGCAAGCTACAAGTAGTAAGAAGAATTTCTGGCGCCGTTGCCGGGGAGGCATCATCAACATTTATCAAGTACCTTTGCACAAACACTCATCTCCTTGCATTTACTTTATTTGCCATTTGCCTCTCGTTTTCATCTCCCCCACTTCTAAAACGTTTTTACAAAAATACAAAAATATTTTCCTTTGCCTTTTTCCTTCTTTTTTCTAGTTTGCTTGTTTGCTATTTTATTTGCGTAGCCACGATGTCTCAAGAAAATACCAAATTGTGTGATTTTTCCAATACTAATAATAATGATTTTATTAGTACTCCGATTGCTCCTCCCGCCGCTAGTGCGGAGACTTGTGATATTAATGCCGCTTTGCTAAATCTTGTTATGAAAGATCAATTTTCCGGTAGTCCTAATGAAGATGATGCATCCCATCTTAATACTTTCGTAGAATTGTGTGACATGCAAAAGAAAAAAGATGTGGACAATGATATTGTGAAATTGAAATTATTCCCGTTCTCATTCCGGGATCGTGCTAAAATTTGGTTCTCATCTTTACCACAAAATAGTATCGATTCTTGGGATAGGTGTGAAGATGCTTTTATTACTAAGTATTTTCCTCCCGCAAAAATTATTTCTCTAAGAAAGAAAATTATGAATTTTAAGCAAGTTGATCATGAACATGTTACCCAATCTTGGGAGAGGATGAAATTAATGATAAGAAATTGCCCTACTCATGGTTTAAATTTATGGATGATCATACAAAAAAATTATGCGGGATTGAATTTTGTCTCTAGAAATCTTTTAGATTCCGCCGTGAGTGGTACGTTTATGGAAATTACTTTGGGTGAAGCTACTAAATTGCTTGATAATATTATGGCAAATTATTCACAATGGCATACTGAAAGAACTCCTACTAGTAAAAAGGTGAACTCCGTTGAAGAAATTAATACTTTGAGTGATAAAGTTGATGCTCTTATGAAATTGGTTGTTAGTAAAAATGCTCCTATTGATCCTAATGATGTGCCTTTGTCCACTTTGATTGAGCAAAATAATGATCCCGTAGATGTGAATTTTGTCTCACGAAACAATTTTAATAGTAATGCTTATAGAGGTAATTTCAACGCTAGACCGTTTCCTGGAAATTCCTCTAATAATTATGGCAATCCTTATGGTAATTCCTATAATAATAATAGGATACCTTCTGATCTTGAAAGTAATATTAAAGAATTTATTAATGCTCAAAAAGTTTTTAACACTACGATAGAAGAAAAATTGAGTAAAATTGATGATATGTCTAGGAGCATAGATAGAATTATTCATGATGTGGAAAATCTTAAGACTAAAATTTTGCCACCTAAAATTGATATTAGTGAATCAATCAAAGCTTTATATGTCTCCATGGATGAAAGTAAGAAACGAACCGCCATGCTAAGAGCTAAACGAGAATTTTCAGAAAGAGCGATTCCTCCCGGTTTCTATCGTAATAATAATGAGGATATTAAAATGATTGGTGTTTCATCTATTGACTCTTTATTTAGCAATATTAAGCTTGATGAAAAAGGGACTGAAGAAGAGTCAACTTTAGATAAAGAGCATCCCTATAATTCGGAGGGTGAAAATCTTGATAAGAAAATTACTAAAAGTGGGTTTGGAGAGGTAAAAACTTTAAATAGTGATGTGCCCACTGTTTTGGATTACAAAGATTTTAATTATGATAATTGCTCTTTGATTGAGTGTATTTCTTTGTTGCAATCCATGTTAAATTCACCCAACGCTTATGAGCAAAACAAAGCTTTTACTAAACATATAGTAGAAGCCATGATGAAAGCGTTAGAAGAGAACCTTGAACTAGAAAATTCAATTCCTAGAAAATTATATGATGAATGGGAATCCACCATTAAAGTAAGATTAAAAATTATGAGTGCAATGCTTTATGTGATTTGGGTGCTAGCATTTCCACAATTCCAAAATCTCTATGTGATGTGCTAGGTTTTACCAATATAGATGAATGCTCTCTTAATTTGCATCTTGCGGATTCTACTATTAAAAAGCCCTTGGGAAGAATTAATGATGTGCTTATTCTTGCAAATAGAAATTATGTGCCCGTTGATTTTATTGTTCTTGATATTGAATGCAATTCTTCTTGCCCTATAATACTTGGTAGACCGTTTCTACGAACTATAGGTGCCATTATTGATAAGAAAGAAGGGAATATAAAATTTTAGTTTCCATTAAAGAAGGGTATGGAACACTTCCCTAGAAAGAAAATTAAAGCACCATATGAATCAATTATGAGGCCCACTTATGGAATCATCTCCAAAGATGACAATACTTGAAATTATGCATTATACCTAGCTAGGGGCATAAAACAATAGCGCTTGTTGGGAGGCAACCCAATGAATAAAATAAATTTTTGTTATAAGTTTCTGTTATGGTGTGTTTTTACTGTCATGCTACTGGTATGATAGTATTTTTATGTTTTTAATTAGTGTTTGTGCCAAGTAAAGCCTTTGGGATGATTTGGAAGATAGTATAATTGATGCTGTTTGGAAAACAGAAAGTTTTGCATCCAGTGCCCGAATTGTGTTTCTGTACTGGAGCGTCAGAAAAATCTGAAATTTTTACACATTATTGGTATTTGAATTGTCCAAGTTTTCCTAATTTTTCACAATTTTTGGAGTTACATAAGTATGGTTTTTAAATAGATTGCTACAGACTGTTCTGTTTTTGACAGATTCTGTTTTTGATGCACTACTTGCTTGTTTTGATGAATCTATGGATTGTATCGGAGGGTATAAGCCATGGTGAAGTTAGAGTACAGTAGGTATAATGCAAAAATAAAATATGAATGGTTTTGCAACAGTACTTATAGTAGTGATTTGTTTTGTTATACTAACGGATCTCACGAAGGTTTTGTTGAGTTTTGTGTGATTGAAGTTTTCAAGTTTTGGGTGAGATCACGATGGATGAAGGAATACGGAGTAGCAAAAGCCTAAGCTTGTGGATGCCCAAGGCACCCCTAGGTAATATTCAAGGAAGACTCAAGCGTCTAAGCTTGGGGATGCCCCGGAAGGCACCCCCCCTTTATTCTACCGACCATCGGTAATTTTACTTGGAGCTATATTTTTATTCGTCATATGATATGTGTTTTGCTTGGAGCTTCTTGTATGATATGAGTCTTTGCTTTGTTTGCTTTTTAGTTTGTCACAATCATCTTTTCTGCACACACCTATTTTGAGAGAGCCACACGTTATCATCATAATTTGTAGAATACTCTATGTGCTTCACTTAAATTTTTTGAGCTAGGCAGTTGCTCTAGTGCTTCACTTAAATCCTTTTGAGCACGGTGGTGGCTGAAATTTTGTAGAAATAAACTCTTATGCTTCACTTATATTATTTTGAGAGTTGATTGAAATTTTGTAGAAATAAGTTCTCATGCTTCACTTATATCATTTTGAGAATTGACTTGATTGAAATTTTGAAGAAATGAATTCTCGTGCTTCACTTATATTATTTTGAGAATTGTTAAGATTGAAATTTTGAAGAAATATTTGCACTCTCATGCTTCGCTTAAATCTTTTTGAGATTGCACATGTTATGCAATTGGTCCCAAAGTGATGAATATTCAAGAGGGATATAGATAAAAACTTTCATATAGATCATTGGATATGACAAGTGTGATTCCTTGCAATAGTTTTGCGATATGGAAATGATGATATGTGATGCCATGTTAGTGACTAATTGTGTTTAAGTAAGAATATTATTGTTAAGGTTTGTGATTCCCTATGCAAGCACGTTAAGTCAATAGTTATGCAATGAAGTTATATCCTACTATGGTGCATTATTCGGTGTTAGTTATGTTCAATGCATGTTTATGACCGTTTTCGTTTTTTGGTTGGTTGCTTCTCAATCTTTTGCTAGCCTTCAATTGTACTAAGCGGAAATGCTGCTTGTGCATCCAAAATCCTTAAAACCAGTTTTGCCTTATGAGTCCACTATATCTACCTATATGCGGTATTCCAATGCCGTTCCAAGTAAATTTGCGTGTGCCAACTCTAAATTTCAAAATAATTTTTTCTGTTTTGTGTGCCCGTACCGCTCATGAAGCGGAAGGGGGTAGCCAATATCTTCCATGCTAGGTGTGTTATTCTCAAGATGACTGTTTATTCACTTGTCATTGCACGAGGGAGTGGCGGTAATAGGGATGCCCAGTCCCGAATTGTGAAATGAAATTAAATGAAAAATCTTATGTGATCACAATAATAAATTCCTTGGAAAGTGATGGTATGGAGGGCACCCATGGATACGGCTAGCCATGGATTGTGAAAGAATTGGTGGAAAGGAATAAACTTTATTTTCTGTTTGGGAACCGCCTATGATGTATGTAGCATGGAAGATTTTGGAAATTCTCATTCGCTTTCGTTGACAGGAAAAGCATGCCCCCCAAAATATTTTTTATCTCTTTAATTTCAGCTTTGAGCTCTTGCACATTTGACAAATCTCTGCTTCCCTCTGCGAAGGGCCTATCTATTTACTTTTATGCAATTTTTATTTTTCTTGAGTCTCCATATTCTATTACAAAAGCACCAACTAGAGAACACTATTGTCATACTTGTGCATTGTTTGTAGCTAATATTTGAGTGTGTTTCATAAATGGATCAATGATTGAGCATAATGGGCTAGGGATAACTTTCTTTAGCGTTGATATTTTGAAAGACATGGTTGCTTGTTAGTATGCTTGAGTATCTATGTTTTCATGTCAAATTATAGACTAAATGTCCATGCTACAAAAATAAAAATAATATGTGATAAATATGTTAGGCATCATTCCACATCAAAAATTCTGTTTTTATTATTTACCTACTCGAGGACGAGCATGAATTAAGCTTGGGGATGCTGATACGTCTCCAACGTATCTATAATTTTTGATTGTTCCATGCTGTTATAATATCAATCTTGGATGTTTTTATAATCATTTACAGCAATTTTATATTATTTTTGGAGACTAACCTATTAACCTAGTGCCCAGTGGCAGTTGCTGTTTTCTGCCCTATTTTTGTTTCACAGAAAATCAATATCCAACGAAGTCCAAATACAGTGAAACTTTTTGGAGATTTTTTCTTCGGCAAGAAGAATACCAGAAGCATCGAGGGGAGGCCAGAAGACCTTGGTGGGCCCCACAAGCCACCAGGGTGCGCCTGGGGGGGGGGGCAGGCGCGCCCAGATGCCTCGTGGGCCCCACCAAGCTCCGTTTGACCTAATTCCAGCACTATAAATTCCAGGAAAATCAGAAACCCTCAGGGGAGTCCACGAAATACTTTTTACGCTGCCGCAAGCCTCTGTTCCAGAGAGATCCCATCTGGGGTCCTTCTCCGGTAATCTGCCGGAGGGGGAATCGATCACGGAGGGGCTCTACATCAACCTTGCTGCTTCTCCGATGATACGTGAGTAGTTTACCACAGACCTTCGGGTCCATAGGCAGTAGCTAGATGGCTTCTTCTCTCTTTTTGATGTTCAATACAATGTTCTCCTTGATATTCTTGGGGATATATCCGATGTGATCTTTCTTTGCGGTGTGTTTGTTGGGATCCGCTGAATTGTGAGTTTATGATCAGATTATCCATGAATATTATTTGAGTCTTCTCTGATCTCTTTTATGCATGATTATTATAGCCTCGTATTTCTTCTCTGATCTATTGATTTGGTTTGGCCAACTAAGTTGATTTATCTTGCCATGGGAAGACGTGCTTTGTAGTGGGTTCGATCTTACGGTGCTCAATCCCAGTGACAGAAAGGGACATGACACGTATGTATCGTTGCTACTAAGGGTAAAAAGATGGGATCTATTCATTGGGTTTATTAATTCGTGAGTTTGTCTTGTCTACATCATGTCATCGTTCTTAGGGCATTACTCCGTTCTTATGGACTTAATACACTAGATGCATGCTGGATAGCCCATCGATGTGTGGAGTAATAGTAGTAGATACAGGCAGGAGGCGGTCTACTAATCTTGGACGTGATGCCTATATACATGATCATTGCCTTGGATATCGTCATGATTATTTGCTTTTCTATCAATTGCCCAACATTAATTTGTCTACCCACCGTATGCTATTTTCTCGAGAGAAGCCTCTAGAGAAATCTATGGCCCCAGGGTCTACCAAAATCATATTACTAAAACCCTAAAAATATTGCTGCCATTTTCTTTTATTTATTTTATTTAGTATTTTTGCTGCAATCTATCAACCTATCAAATACAATTTAATCTTGCAATCTTACCGCCAAGGGATTGACAACCCCTTGTTTGCGTTGGGTGCAAGGATTTGTTGTTTGTGTGCAGGTACTGCTTACTAGGTGTTGTGTGATTCTCCTACTGGTTCGATAACCTTGGTTTCATAATTGAGGGAAATACTTATCTCTACTGTGCTGCATCATCCCTTCCTCTTCGGGGAAATACCAACGCAAGCTACAAGTAGCACTACCCAAGTTATACGTTTTATCACTAAAGAGTGCACAACATAAAATTGTGAGGTCAGGGGTACTGAGCGTACCACCCTCCTTCCTAGCATTTAAGCATTTTCCTATGAATAACCCAAAGTAGTGCATGGCAGGAAATTGCAAAGAAGTAACTCTCGCTTGAGACACGCCCCTAGTTTCTCCCACAGTTGAAGTAAGGAGGAAGTCCTCAAAACCCTCTGGTCGAGGGTCCCTCAGTCCTCCCTCAAAAGGAATCATGCATTTCTCACAGAATTCAGCTAATGTGATCTCAAAATGTTGAGCACACAAGTCAAAACGAACCGTAGGGATATTCTGTCTTTGCATGAAGTAGAAATTTTGCACAAAGGAGTTTGTGAGAAGATGATACTGGTCACACTTATCTGCCACGAAGTTGGTTAAATCGGCGTTCGCAACGAATTGTTCAAACTCATGTTTGAAACCGGCTTCATCCATGAAGGTGTCACACGGCCATTCAGACAACCGCACCTCCGCTCTACGAGGCATATGGAGATCAGGTGCTCCACCGACAACTCCCTTGGGGCTTCGGCTCAAGGAACCTCTCCTCAAGAAGTTCATCCTCCTATGTAAAATTTCTGAAATTTTGGGGACACAAATAAGAGGTGAATAAAACTTAACAAAATTGGTAGCAACAACTCCTACTAGTGTCTAGAGGCCATATCAAGCATCAAAACTAGTTGGAACCAAGTATATTCAACATGCAAGCTCATTTTCAGTGGCACCAACAGTAGCAAAATATGAAAAAATATAAACTAGAACAAAAACTAATTGGACCAATGGAGGAGTCACATGCCAAGGAGCAAACTCCCAAAACAGTTTCGGAAACGGAGCTCCGAGCAAAGAGATCAAAAATTTCAGTTTTGGAGCAAGAACACGGGCTGAGAGTTGGACACGATTTTTTCTGGAGCTAGAGGAAGAACATGAGCATGGATGGCAAGTAAGTGGGGTCCTGAGGGCCCCACAAGGCATCTAGGTGTGCCTTGTGGCCTTGTGAGCAATAGGTGCACCCCCTGGGGTGTGTCCAGTGCCAAAAATTCTTAAATATTCAGAAAAAATCGTGTCAAATTTTTGTGACATTCTAAGCACTTTTATTTTTGGGTCATTTTTTATTGCACTGAAAATTCAGAAAACAGGATAAACATGGCATTTTACTTTATTAAACTAAAAATAACAGAGGGTGAACTAATATTACAGAAGGTTGTGCTTACGGAATTCATCGACCACATGCCCCTCGAAAAGAATCCATTAATAAGGTTGATCAGGTCTTATTAACAAACCATTTCCCAGTGACATGAAACCGAAGAATTTTTGTATAGCACTAGGTTACCTTAACTAGGATATTCTATGTCCCAACAATAAGAGTTTGATATTTCCTTTCGGGAACTGGAAGAGGAAACTTGAAATCTCCGATAGTAATTGTCATTATTTTTTCAATAGTATTGATGCTATTCACTTTGTTCATCTTCTTCGAAAAATATACCGTATGCTCATTGCCATTAACATGAAAAGTGACCTTGCTTTTGTTGCAATCAATAATAGCCCTTGCAATATTCAGAAAAGGTCTACCAAGGATAACCGAAATGTTGTCGTCCTCGGGCATATCAAGAATAACAAAGTCCGTTAAGATAGTTACGTTAGCAACCACAACAAGAACATCCTCACAAATACCGACAGATATATCAGTTGATTTATCAGCCAGTTGCAAAGAAATTTCAGTAGGTGTCAACTTACTCAAGTCAAGCCTTCGATATAGAGAGAAAGGCATAACACTAACACTAGCTCCTAAATCACATAAAGCAGTTTTGACATAGTTGTTTTTAATGGAGCATGGTATAGTTGGTATTCCCGGGTCTCCTAATTTCTAAGGTACTTTTCCTTCGAAAGAATAGTTTGCAAGCATAGTAGAAATTTTAGCCTCAGGTATTTTCCTTTTATTAGTAACAATGTCTTTCATTTATTTAGCATAAGGAGGCATCCTCATAATTTCAGTCAAGGGTGTTCACAGATACAAAGGTCTAAGCATTTCAACAAAGCGATTAAAAGCCTCTTCATCCCTGGTTTTTAAAGCCTTACTAGGAAATGGCATGGGTTTCTGAACCCATGGTTCTCTTTCTTTACCATGTTTCCTAGCAACAATGTCTCTTTTACCTTATCGTCTATTCTTAGGAGGTGGGTCATATTCTTAGGAGGTGGATCATCAAGCTCAGGTTCAGGTTCAATTTCTATTTCATTATTGTCTGGTTGAGTATCAACATGATCATCATTAGCATCATCATTATCATTATCACTAGGTGTATGCTCATTACTAGACTATGTCTCAGCATCAGAAATAGAAACATTGTTTGGATTCTCAGAGGGTTTTTCTATAGTTGGTTCACTAGAAGCACGCAAAGTTCTATCCTTATTCTTTTTCTTTTTCATCTTCCTAGGTGTACTAGGTGTGTCATTATAAATTCTCTGGGAATCTTGTTCAATTCTTTTAGGATGACCTTCATGATATAGAGGATCCTGAGTCATTCTACCTCCTCTAGTCATTACCCTAACATCATGATCATTGTTTTTACTATTCATTTCATTAAGCAAATCATTTTGTGATTTAGAAACTTGTTCTAGCTGAGTTTGAACCATAGATGAGTGTTTACATAGACCTCTAACATCATTAGCAATTCTGAACATCGTATCACTTAGTCGTTCAATCACTATAGCATTATGTTTCAATTGATCACATATTTGCCTATTGAAGTTTTCCTGCTTAACCATAAAATTATCAAATTCATCCAAGCACTGACTAGGAGATTTAGTATAAGGAATATCACCCTCATCAAACCTATAAAGAGAATTTACCTCTACTACCTATGTAGGGGTGTCAATTCCATGTATTTCTTAAATAGGTGGTAGATTCTTAACATCTTCAGCTTTAATACCCTTTTCTTTCATAGATTTCTTTGCCTCTTGCATATCTTCTGGACTGAGGAATAGAATACCTCTTTTCTTCGTTGTTGGCTTGATTGGTGGTTCAGGGAGTGTCCAATCATCGGCATTTCTCAATAGATTATTTAATAGTTCCTGAGCTTGTTCAACAGTTCATTCTCTGAAAACACAACCAGCGCAACTGTCTAGGTAGTCCCTAGAAGCATCGGTTAGTCCATTATAAAAGATATCAAGTATTTCATTTTTCTTGAGAGGATGATCAGGCAAAGCATTCAATAGTTGCAGAAGCCTCCCCCAAGCTTGAGGGAGATACTCTTCCTCAAGTTTCACAAAGTTATATATTTCCTGTAAAGCAGCTTGTTTCTTATGAGCAGGGAAATATTTTTCAGAGAAGTAATATATCATATCCTGGGGACTATGCATACAACCAAGAGCAAGAGTATTAAACCATTCTTTAGCATCACCCTTTAATGAAAAACGAAACAACTTAAGAATATAATAGTAGCGAATCTTTTCCTCTTGTGCAAATAGGGTGGCTATATCATTCAGTTTAGTAAGGTGTGCCACAACAGTTTTAGATTCATAACCATGAAAAGGATCGGATTCTACCAAAGTGATAAGCTCAGGATCAATAGAGAATTCATAATCCTTATCAGTAACAAAGATAGGAGAGGTTGCAAACTTAGGATCATATTTCATCATTTCATTCATAGCCTTTTCTTTCAGCTTACTCAATAATTTCTTAAGATCCTCTCTATCTTTACAATCAAGAAATTCCTTAGCAATCTCCCCATCCATAACATAACCCTCAGGTACATTAAGTATATTTGTTCTAGGAGTGCTAGGTGTAACAGGTGAATCATAATTTTTAGCAATTTCAGATTCTTTAGCTTTAGCAATTTGAGCATCAAGGAATTCACCCAATGGCACAGTTTTATCAAGCAGAGTACTAGCATCATCACGAATATCATCAGTAGCAGAAGCAGTATTTATTACTTGCGACATATCAGATAGAATAATAGGTGGCGGTGTCACAAGTAGACTTAAAATAGAGGTGAATCAAGTGCAGAGCTAGATGGCAGTTCCTTACCTCCCCTCGTATTAGAGGGTACGATCTTGGTCTTAGTTTCTTTCAAATTCCTCATAATGATAGCAGATATTTAACTCCTCAAGTGAACTCAATAAATAGAGCTATACTCCCCGGCAACGGCGCCAGAAAATAGTCTTGATGACCCACAAGTATAGGGGTTCGCAACAGTCTTGGAGGGTAGTATTTCACCCAAATTTATTGATTCGACACAAGGGGAGCCAAAGAATATTTATGAGCCTTAGCAGTTGAGTTGTCAATTCAACCACACCTGGAGAGTTATTTCTCTGCAACAATATGTTTAGTAGCACAGTAGTATGATAGTGTGGTAGTAGCGGTAACAGTAGCAATAGTAACAATAACAGTGATAGTAGCAGTTTTGTAGCAATTGTAACAGTAGCAGCAACGGTAGTAACTTAGCAAAGATCAATATGAGCAAGGCACGAGCATTGGATCAGCGATGGATATTTGTATGGATGACATTCATCATGTAACAGTCACAGCTAGAGCGATACACAATAGCTTCAATTCATCAATTCAATGTAGGCATGTATTCCGTATATAGTCATACATTCTTATAATAAGAACTTGTATGACATCTTTTGTCCTACCCTCCCGTGGCAGCGGGGTCCATAAGGAAATCTAGGGATATTAAGTACTCCTTTTAATAGAGAACCGGAACAAAGCATTAACACATAGTGAATACATGAACTCCTCATACTACGGTCATCACCGGAGTGAATCCCAACTTTTGTCACTTTGGGGTCTGCGGATCATAACACGTAATAATTGCATACTACTTGCAAGATAGGATCTAAAACTCATTTATATTCATGAAAACATAATAGGTTCAGATCTGAAATCATGGCACTCGGGCCCTATTGACAAGCATTAAGCATAGCAAAGTCATAGCAACATCAATCTCAGAACATAGTGGATACTAGGGATCAAGCCCTAACAAATTGACTCGATTACATGATCAATCTCATCCAATTCCATCATCGTCCAGCAAGCCTACAAAGGAATTACTCACTCCCTATGGTGAGCATCATGGAATTGTTGATGAAGGATGGTTGTTGATGACGACGGCGACGAATCCCCCTCTCCGGAGCCCCAAACGGACTACAGATCAGCCCTCCCGAGGAAGGACAGGAGGTCGCAGCGGGTCCGTCTCGTGAAACGCCATGAAACTTCTTCTCTTATTTTTTTTCTCGGGGATACTGAATATATGGCGTTGGAATTAGGTCAAACGGCCGCTTGTGGGACCCACAAGGCATCAGGGCGCACCCTTGGGGGGGGGGGGGGGGCGCCCTATTGCCTTGTGAGCAACTGGTGGCCCTCCTCTGGTTGATTCTTGCGCCAATATTTTTTATTTATTCAATAAAAAATCTCCAGAAAGTTTCATCCAATTATGAGAACTTTTATTTCCGCACAAAAACAACACCATGTTAGTTCTACTGTAGCGACCCGACCCGAAAACGGTCAAGTCTCTATGTAACTGTACCATCCCAAGATCATGCTGGCACACACAGTACATTGATGAAAATATCAAAGTTCAATCACACCTGATTTATTACATCGAATCTCATATCGAGTCTTTATTACATCAGAAATAAATTCGGCCGAAGGCCAACTCATGAGATAAACTACTGCGGAAGCGTAGACGAAAAGCGAGTCCATCCGACTCGAAAGGGCAATCACCGAGCGTAGATCATAGCCTCACTCCTGGTCGGAATAAACCTCTGCAACATGAGACGTTGCAGCCGTGTAGGTCAGCATTTTGAATATGCCGGCAAGTCACAGAGAGAAAACAATAATAAAATGCTATCACTATATGCAATTTTGGCTGTGGGGCTCTATGTTTAAGTTTTTGCGAAAAGCAAATTTTTCCCTACAACAAAAGGACTTGCTTGCAATTACTACAAAATATTTGTTGTTAAAGAGATGATTCCGCCAACCAGTGTCTCATACCCGAAATCATTATTAACCCAGCAATTAATTAATTATGATTGGTGTTGAGAGTTCCGAATAAGTCCAATTCTAGAGGCTCAGATGTCCGTAACCGGGGACACGGCTAATCGATTAGGTTTCACTCTGCAGAGTCTTGTGCACTTTACCCGCAAGAATCGTTCCCTCCTTTATGTCCTCGCACTGCATGGTGTTTGAAGACGGGACGAACGAAACATGGTCTTCCGTAGAGTTCCTCTAGCAGACTGCCGTTACCCATCCATTTCCTACCGTTCTTCTACATCTGCTGGCACCGTCCATCCAGAGTCACGCCTAGGGTCGACCAAGCCAGAGCCCATATTGACTTGCGGCTGCCTAGGTAAGCTTCCGGTCAAGGTATATCCATCCGTCTCTTCGTGGCTGGGTGAAGCTTTCCGCAAGATGTCATGGCACTTCTCCATGCATCCCGGCCATCCACTGGTTGCTCCAGGGTGCCCATCAAACCGTCCTCCACCCAGTAGTGAATTGAAGTCCGTCTTGAGAATCTTGAAGTCTTGGGGTTGTAGTCATCAATTTAACTCTCAAAACTCCCATGTAATTCACTCAACCAACCCCGTCTACGAAGCATAGCAAAAATAACTACAACGTTCCCGGGCATTGGTAACATGGGGATTTGGGTTCAACCTACCACATGATACTACTCAAGAACATAACTCAAATTCACCTACTTGCATGCATGGTGGGGAGGATAACAACTAATGCAATAAAAATCATAGGTAATAAAATACATGATCAAATGACTTGCCTTGCTTACGATCTTCCAACTCTAAAGACTCGTAGTAACAAGCCTCGCACTCCGGATACTCTATCGAAACAAACAAGACATACATAAGCATACCATCACACAAAAATAATAACATTACAGCAAGTAAAACTAAATATAAAACAAACAATGAAAGACACAAAGAAAACCAAAAACAAAACCAAAGAAAAACTCTAGAACTCAAAGCAAAATCATCTACAAGTAAAACAAGCTACAAAATAAGTCTCTGCCACTAATAACTTTTTAACAGAACAAAAATAAAGTTTTTATTAAATAACAGAAATAAAAACGCATAGAAAATTTTATGCAAAAAGGATCATATTAAAATCATTTGTAAAACTCCTATAATGATCAAAACAAGTTTTCTAGTAAGATAAAAGAACTAAAATACACAAAAATAATTTTTTTACTACAAATAAATTAGCTACTGATAACTTAACAGAAACTAAAAAGAATATGACAAAAATAGCTGACGAAAACAATTTAAAGCAATTAAAATTAAAAGAAAAGGAACAAAACCTATAAAACACTAAAACAGTACTGTTTTCGTAAAAACCTAATTTTAAATAATCATAAAATTCCCCAATTAACTTCTACTGATAAACAAAGTCACAAAGAGCCAGTAGCAAAAAGAATCACTCAAAAATATTATTCCTAGCTCAAGTTATAGCCAATCTAGTGATTCGAGCAAAATTCATGCAAATTCAAATTCAAACTTTCAAATATAGTCAAACTTGAGATCTACAGAAACTTCATAAAATTTCTAATCAAATGCAAAAGGAATCAAATCAAAACACTAAAAATCCTAATAGATATGAATTTCCTAAGATAAGAACTTTCTATTTTTTTAAAAACAGAACGAAAATAAAAGAAAAACGATACCGATCGGGCGGCGTCTACGTGGCAGATTTTAATTGGGCTAACGGGTTGTGCGCGCGAGCGTTTGGAGCGGTTAACCGAGCCGCCACTGCCTCCATCGCCGTCGACCTACCTTCTGTAAGCGCCGGCGAAAGCCTCCACCGTCCGATCTTCATCCAGTGGCTAGGATATATCGTTTTTATTTTTATTTTAGGCCGAACCGTTTTTCTGTAGGGCTCGGTTAACCGCTCCAAACGCTCGCGCGCACAACCCCTTAGCCCAATTAAAATCTGCCACGTAGACGCCGCCCGATCGGTAGGGTTTTTCTTTTATTTTCCTTCTGTTTTTTAAAAAACAGAAAGTTCTTAACTTATTAAATTCATATCTATTAGGATTTTTAATGTTTTGATTTGATTCCTTTTGCATTAGATTAGAAATTTTATGAAGTTTCTGTAGATCTCAAGTTTGACTAGATTTGAAAGTTTGAATTTGAATTTGCATGAATTTTGCTCGAGTCACTAGATTGGCTATAACTTGAGCTAGGAATAATATTTTTGAGTGATTCTTTTTGCTACTGGCTCTTTGTGACTTTGTTTATCAGTAGAAGTTAATTGGGGAATTTTATGATTATTTAAAATTAGGTTTTTCCGAAAACAGTACTGTTTTAGTGTTTTATAGGTTTTGTTCTTTTTCTTTTAATTTTAATTGCTTTAAATTGTTTTCATTAGCTATTTTTTCCATATTCTTTTTAGTTCTGTTAAGTTATCAGTAGATAATTTATTTGAGTAAAAAATTTATTTTTTTGTATTTTAGTTCTTTTATCTTACTAGAAAACTTGTTTTGATCATTATAGGAGTTTTACAAATGATTTTAATATGATCCTTTTTGCATAAAATTTTCTATGCATTTTTTGTTCTGTTATTTACTAAAAACTTTATTTTTGTTCTGTTAAAAAGTTATTAGTGGCAGAAACTTATTTTGTAGCTTGTTTTACGTGTAGATGATTTTGCTTTGAGTTCTAGAGTTTTTCTTTGGTTTTGTTTTTGGTTTTCTTTGTGTGTTTCATTGTTTGTTTTATATTTAGTTTTACTTGCTGTAATGTTATTATTTTTGTGTGATGGTATGCTTATGTATGTCTTGTTTGTTTCGATAGAGTATCCGGAGTGCGAGGCTTGTTACTACGAGTCTTTAGAGTTTGAAGATCGTCACCAAGGCAAGTCATTTGATCATGTATTTTATTACCTATGATTTTTATTGCATTAGTTGTTATCCTCCCAACCATGCATGCAAGCAGGTCAATTTGAGTTATGTTCTTGAGTAGTATCATGTGGTAGGTTGAACCCAAATCCCCATGTTACCAATGCCCGGGAACGTTGTAGTTATTTTTGCTAGGCTTCGTAGACGGGGTTGGTTGAGTGAATTACATGGGAGTTTTGAGAGTTAAATTGATGACTACAACCCCAAGACTTCAAGATTCTCAAGACGGACTTCAATTCACTACTGGGTGGAGGACGGTTTGATGGGCACCCTGGAGCAACCAGTGGATGGCCGGGATGCATGGAGAAGTGCCATGACATCTTGCGGAAAGCTTCACCCAGCCACGAAGAGACGGATGGATATACCTTGACTGGAAGCTTACCTGTGCAGCCGAAAGTCAATATGGGCTCTGGCTTGGTCGACCCTAGGCGTGACTCTGGACGGACGGTGCCAGCAGATGTAGAAGAACGGTAGGAAATGGATGGGTACCGGCAGTGTCCCAGAGGAACTCTACGGAAGACCATGTTTCGTTCGTCCCGTCTTCAAACACCATGCAGTGCGAGGACTTAAAGGAGGGAACGATTCTTGCGGGTAAAGTGCACAAGACTCTGCAGAGTGAAACCTAATCGATTAGCCGTGTCCCCGGTTACGAACATCTGAGCCTCTGGAATTGGACTTATTCGGAACTCTCAACACCAATCATAATTAATTAATTACTGGGTTAATAATGATTTCGGGTATGAGACACTGGTTGGCGGAACCATCTCTTTAACAACAAATATTTTGTAGTAATTGCAAGCAAGTCCTTTTGTTGTAGGGAAAAATTTGCTTTTCGCAAAAACTTAAACATAGAGCCCCACAGCCAAAATTGCATATAGTGATAGCATTTTATTATTGTTTTCTCTCTATGACTTGCCGGCATATTCAAAATGCTGACCTACACGGCTGCAACGTCTCATGTTGCAGAGGTTTATTCCGACCAGGAGTGAGGCTATGATCTACGCTCGGTGATTGCCCTCTGGAGTCGGATGGACTCGCTTTTCGTCTACGCTTCCGCAGTAGTTTATCTCATGAGTTGGCCTTCGGCCGAATTTATATCTGATGTAATAAAGACTCGATATGAGATTCGATGTAATAAATCAGGTGTGATTGAACTTTGATATTTTCATCAATGTACTGTGTGTGCCAGCATGATCTTGGGATGGTACAGTTACACAGAGACTTGACCGTTTTCGGGTCGGGTCGCTACATCTACTGAAAACAGCGTCAGTCCGGGTTAGTTTCATTCAAATCATGCAAATTAGTGTCGAAAACAAGAGCAAAAGTGTTTGGAAAAGTCGATACGTTGGAGACGTATCACCCATCTGTGATCGATTCCCCCTCCGGCAGAGTACCGGCGGAGGCCTCCAGATGGGATCGCAGAAGAATAGAGGCTTGCGGCGGCAGAAAAATTGTTTCGGGTCTTGCTCTGGTGGTTTTGGGATTTTATGGAATTTATGGATGTGGAATAAGGTCAAACGGACCTGCGAGGGGCCCACAAGCTCAGGTGGCGTGCCCCCCTGGGGCACGTGGGGTGAGCTTCTGGCCCTCTCATAAGGCTTCTGGCCTCCTCCCGAAGCTTCCTGGGTGTTTTCTGGTCCAGAAAAAATCACCGTAAAGTTTTATCACGTTTGGACTTCGTGTGGTATATTTTTTCCCTGAAACAATAAAATAGGCAAAAAACAAGAATTAGCACTGGGCACTAGGTTAATAGGTTAGATCCAAAAATGATATAAAATTGCATATAAAGTATGTAAGATTGATAAAATAATAGCATGAAACAATCAAAAAATAGATACGTCGGAGACGTATCAGCATCCCCAAGCTTAATTCCTGCTCGTCCTCGAGCAGATAAATGATAAAATAATGATAATTTTTTATGTTGAATGCTACCTAGCATGTCTATCATGTAATCTTCTTGCGGTATGAAATTGAGAAACGATGAAGTAATTGACATCAACGTAATAATATCCATGAATACTAGAACATAATCATTACTCTTCAAGATATACGATGCTTAACGAATGTTATCCCTACTCATTGAATTATGTATGCATGGCATGACTCCGTCTTCCTAGCATAAGTACAAATCATGAGCACCCCGGTGTCAAATCAGTTAATTGTATCATACGTTTTCAAGCGCTTCAGCATTTTCAACTTCACTCAATATATAAGCGTGTGTGACATCCCAAGATTACTAAATCCTAGTTGTGCTAATTAAATTGCCATGTCATCATGATTAATAATGCCTAATTGTAAATTATGGAATAATCCAACTTCAAATTCAAAATTCAAATAGCAAGGAAAAATAAGACTTCTTCAATTAATTAAACAAAAGTGTTCATAATATTATAAATAGTCCCTAGGTAATTATGTTAAGGAAAACAACATCACCAAAATTCCCATAATGACCCTAGCAACAATTTAGTGGACAAAAAATAATAACATAGAGCCATTTAAGTTAAAAGTGGAAATGTGAGTAATTCCAAATGCCCTAAATCTTTTTGTGCAACCCTGAAATATTGCACTGCATTTATGTGCAAAGTTTCATGTTCTGCAAAAATCATTTGGTATTAAATTAAAATGCAAGACTGAGAGCAAAGCAGAAAACGGAAAAGAAATACGGAAAAGAAGAAAGTCACTGTTGCACTGGGCTCTAGTCGCACAGTACCGGCCCAGCCCATCCCACGCCAGGTCGTCTTCCTCCCGCGTCTCTCTCCGCAGGTGTCGGCGCTGCGCACGCACGAGCCGCCGATGGCCACGTGCCGGCCATCCCGTGATTCCCTGGGTGGATAAGCACACCCCCTCGACCCCCGTGCAAACCCTAACCCCCCTCACTCTCCCCTCGCTCTCTCTCTCTCTCTCTCTCGCCATCGCCGCCCCACCATCGTTGATGTGCGCCGGAGCCTCCCCGAGCTGCAATAATAAAAGGTGTCCAGGAGCTGCGCCATGGTCGTCTTCGTCGTCTGCGAGGAGCAATTCAAGCAGAAGCACTCCGCAATGCCATCATCGTCTTCGTCTTCACTGTCGGTCATCGATGGGCGCCACCGTCGATTCGCCGCCATCACGCCTTCCCCGAGCCTACCGAGCCACCTATCGAGACTGTTGTGAGCCCCTGCGTCTTTCCCCTCTGTCCCCTCGATCGCGCGCGCGCTCTAACTAGCCTTACCGCCATGGTCGTAGCCCTCTGCCGCCGTCGTGCTCGCTATCGTCGTTTTCGTTAACCCCGAGTCGAACCAGTGAGCCTGTCGTGCTCATGCATCCCCTAGGGTGCTGCCTCGCCCCTTAGATCGACGAATCCCGGCCTGTGCGCTTGTGTCCACCGAGCCCATGATGCTGTCGCCGCCGGCCATCACTGCTGCCATCGCTCTCGGCCACCCCGGCCACGCCAACGCCCTGGGTTGATGCGTGCCATCGCCCTTGTTCCGTAGAAGCTCGCGCCGCTCCAAACGGTGGCCTGTGGCTGAAACCCGTGCGCCTCCGCCGCATCGGGAGGTCGCCGGAGGCCCCCAGCGCGCGCCGGCCATTTAAACGGCCCTTGTCTCAATGACAGGTGGGCCCGACATATTTAGGATTAGGATTAGGGTTAATTAGGATTAACCATAGACACTGATGTGTGGGCCCCTTCGATTTAATAATTGTTTAAAATAATCCTATTACAAACTGTGACTATGACAGAGGGGCCCCACCCCTAATTAGACCAATTTAAACAATCTGCTTAATACATGTGTCACTGACAGGTGATCCCTACCTGCCAGTTTGACTGGTCAACGCTGACCTATTGACCTGCTGACTGTGTAGCTGACTGTGCTGTTGACTGGTGACTGGGCATTGACTAGCCCCACCTGTCAGCCTCTGCTGACTGGACTGCTGACTAGCAGTTGACCCAGTCAACTGGCCCCACATGGCAGCCTCTCTGGCTGTGTACTCAGTGGGTGCATTTAGCAATTTCAGTTAATTTCGAATTAAAGAAATTCCAGAAATCCCAAAAAATCATTTAAACTTTGAAAAATCATAGAAAATAAACCTAACTCCGATGAAAATAATTTATATATGATAAATGATCAGAAAAATATAATGAATTCGAATATGTCAACAAAATGCTTGACCATCACTCCTATCATAGTGAACATGGAACTTTTGCTGACAGATTAGCTGAATGAATAGTGAATGGAATTGGGAAAATATTCCAGAATATTTTCCCTCTTCGTCTAAAGTACTTAGTAATGCATTAGAGCATATTATCGACACCTACTATCATGGCATGCATCTGTGTTGCATTTGTTTGCCCTTTATTTATTGTTCCCCGAGACTGCCGCTGCCCCCGAGTACGACTACGTCGATGACGAACCGTCCTATGCAGCAGAGCTTCCAGGCAAGCAAACCCCTTTGATCATTTCAATATCGCCCATTCCTTCTCTCTTATTATTGCATTAGATTTTGCTACTGTTGTTATTCCGGTAGCTCCTATTCTGATGCATAGCCTGTTTTTGTAACCTACTGTTGTTACATTACCTGTTATCCCAAATGCTTAGTATAGGAATGCTTGTGCCCCATCAGTGGCCCCTCATCCTTGTTCGTGTTGCCATGCTACATTATCAGGGATATCCGAACCAGATGATCGATGTATCGAGACCTGACCACACATTTAGGCCCGTGCAATTGTACGACTCTGCAGAGCCGCACCAAGCGTGATCTTACTAAGGGTGATTCCTCGTGTATCACTCTCGATGATGACTCTGTAGTGCAGCACATCAAGTGTGACCTTACTGAGGGTGATTCCTCATAGTTCACTCTCGATGATGTCTCAGTCGTGTGGTGTATCAAGTGTGATTTCATCGCGGGTGATTCCTCAGATTTCACCCTGATGGTATGGACCTGAGTCACGACAACCCCCTTTGTTAAAGTCGGGTCAGCCCCAAGGGCACCCGCGAGTGATTCATATAAAAGTCGGGTTGGCCCGGAGAGCACCCGCGAGAGATATTGTGGCGGAACGATAGGGCAGGTGGAGACCACCTAGGAGAGAGGTGGGCCTGGTCCCTAGTCGTGGTCTGCGAGTTACTAGGTCAGAGCGATAGGAGTCCTGTTCGTGTCCGCGAGCTACTAATAACACACTAACGGATTTGGGTATTTGATCTGAGAAGGTCGTTGGCCTATACGCACTAACCACCACGCGGGATGATGGTATATGGGACCCTCGGCGTCGTACATTCTGCCGAAAGCTCTGTCAGACGTCACAGTTGAGCGGCACGCGCCCGGGTGAGCTGGTTATACCTGCCTGTGTATTTGAGAGGCGCGCTTGGTCCCGGCCGTCCACACAACGTGCAGGAGTGCTTAGGGCAATTGACCCATGACCCCTTCGCACTTAGGATTTAGACCGGCGTGCTGACCTCTCTACGGAGCCTAGGTAGGACTACTGCGTGTCGGTTATCCGAGGCCGGGCATTACCCAGAAAAGTGTGTCCGGCCAGAGGTAATCGAGCGTGCTGGGTAATGTGGTGCACCCCTGCAGGGAAGTAATCTATTCGAATAGCCGTGTCCACGGTAATAGGACGCTCAGAGTTGTATCGTGATCTACTACAACTAGAACCAGATACTATAATAATACTTAACTGTTATACTGCTCTGGGACCGCTTTCTCATAGGGTAGTCGAGGAAGGATCTCTGGGTTTTGCTGATATATATACATGTTATTATATGTTACTATACGCTGCTCTCTTCTAATGCAGGATGCTAGTCTTCGTTAGGATAGGCTTTTCCACCTCTACTCTGGCATTCTGCAGTCTTGTCCACAGACATACCCTTCCCTTGATACTGATGCATATTTAGCATAGTTCTGATGTAAGTCTTGCGAGTACTTTGGATGAGTACTCATAGTTGCTTTCCTACCTTTTTCCCTCTACCCGGTTGCTGCATTCAGACGACGGAGCCCAGGAGCAGGAGATCCCTGACGGTACCTACTACGTGGAGACCGACGACCAGGAGTAGTTCGGAGGTCCCAGGCAGGAGGCCTCTGCCTTTTCGATCAGATGTCGTTATTTTGCTCAGCCTTTTTAAGGCAAACTTGTTTAACTTCGTGTGTACCCAGACTTATATTGTTTGCTGACTTATGTATTTCGGGTCCTCGTGACCCTGGTTTGTAATATAAAGATTTATGTTTAACTTGTGTTGTAGAGTTGTGTTGTGATATCATTCCATGAGTCTCTGATCTTGATCGTGCATGCTACGTGTATGATTAGTGCATGATTGGGTTTGGGGGCGTCACAAGCTGGTATCAGAGCCAACTGCCTGTTGGAGCCCCTTCCAACTCCTTGGTCGAAGTTGAGTCTAGTCTTTGAAAAACTATTTTTGTACTACTAACAGTGTTGTGTGTCTTACAGGCCCACATCGCAAATGGATGGGATTAGGATCTTTTATTCCGCATCATTACTCTGGGTTCTGATTTCTCTTCTCTTCGGGTTAAAAGATTTTGCTAACTCTAACTCTAGGTTCTCGTAACGATTTCATTCCGGAGAGCCACTCATTCTGATCATTCCTTGATACATCAAGACCTTCCGAAGCACTCTTTGATGTTTCCCCGAGACCCTTGTGCCCACCGCCTTTGCAATTCTCTACCACCTATTAATCCTTGTGGATAACTAGCTACACTTGTCGTTTATACATTCGTCCCTAGTTGTTGTTGTTGTTACAAGATCCCCAGAAATACTCTCCGATTTTCAGAGAAGCCTATATGTCCTACTACCGTTGAAATTCCTTGTCACCTACTTACACTTGTGATAAAATCCACGTGTTCGACAATCTTCGTGAGAATCATCTGTGATTGTCATTCTGATCCTATTGATTAGACATGTCTGCGAATACTCGCAATCATCAGTTGATCCTTGGGAATTATCCTTCCGGCTCAGACGTCATTCCGGACATGAGCTGGTTCTTCGCAAATCAAGTCTTGATCGATTGTCCACCTAACTTTTTTCAACTTATTCATCTTTTGATCAGAGCGCCTGCTTCTGATCCCCTCATTTGGAAATCGTAATTTTTTTGTATTTAAGCTTCAAGTTATCAGATGTTTCCATAAAACGATGCGCTTGCATTCTTCTGGTTGAGTACCGATACTCACATCAGATTTGTTGTAGACCACCTGATCTTTTGGTGGATTACTACCTACAGTTCCTTCGTGATTTAAATCATTGAAGAATTTCCCCTGATACAAAATGCCTCTAGCGAATTGTATCATCTACTCCATGTCGTCAGCCCTATACTTTCGAGCTTGTATCTGTTGCCTCTATAAGTGTGTTGAATAGCTTTCTAAACTCCTCTGATGAGTCGTATCTATCCATTCTGCAATCAGTGTGAACCCGGAAACTTTTACGGGACATACTCTACTGGTGCTTCGCTAGGTACATTTCGAACACTACACTTCTTCGGAAACGAAAAGTGAATGTACGGTTATGCATCAAAGAAGTGGGAGTCGACCTTGAACCTTGTGTTCATGCCCATGGGCACGATGTAGATCTTATCATGGAAGCTTCTCATAAAAATAATTATCCCCTTGGTATAAATTCATCTTGTATCCGTGGTTTGATCCTTTGCAACCGTGGTTCCGACCATGCAATCCTTATTCGATATATCTGAAAGGAATCCATTCCAGTGCCTCGTCTATTTTTTGATAAGGTTAATGTATCTGCTGACCGCAGGTCAATGATCGAGTTCAGCTTCTATTCTGTTCTACCTTCGAGTATTACCCTCTGGTATCTCGAGGATATCGTGCCATTGCACTACATCTTATGAATTTTTGATGAAGTAATACCTTTCACTGTCTTAGTCTTTCCACCGGTTCTGGGTGATTGTCAACTGAGAACACCGATTAGTGAATCGAATCCGCACTACAATTCGATACCCCTAGTAATTTTTGTTGCTGGGAAATTTGAACTCAATCTTGTCATTCCTAGCCTGCTGGCTACATCCTTATCATGCTACCTTAGACCGTGCTACCTCATCCTTCTTTGGTGCACAAATTCTTCAGACCGTGAGCAAAGCTTACGTCGAGTTTTCAACATCTTGTTGTTTGTCCTGAAAAGCAACTCCGACTCTGAGCCTGCATCTTATCTGTTGTTCCCATAACTTTCCACTTCGCCATTCCCTTGCTTGATGCCGTCGCTGTTCGATTGCATCCTCTTAAAACCTCTCGACAAAATGTGTTGTGATCATCGTCAACATTTTGACTTCTTGCAAGATGTGAATCAAAATCATGATAAGAAATGCCATCCATGCCACTCAATAATTGGTGTTGTCATCGATAACATCCTTGCCTTTCTTCCAACGAAGACTTGGCCATGCCTTTGTTATCCTTTAAGTGTCTTGCTATTCTTGAAATTGTTCCTTGTGTATTTCTTGTGATCTTCAAACCTATCCTCGCTTAAACACCATATCATTGCTACCCCGAAGCATGACTGTGGTACTCCAAACATCAACAAGAACATTGGAAGCACAATGCTAAATGTTTCTTGATCAATTATCCAAACACCGTTGTATGGGTAAACATCATGATTTTCCTCGCCCTTTATCTAAAGGGTTAAGTACTTGCTGTCCTGTCATGAATATCCTGCTCTCCTTGCTCTTGAAAAGGATATACTCCTAATTCTTGTGTATAAACACATTTTCCTTTCCATTGGTCCGATTAATCTATTAATCACATTTTCCTTTCCATTGGTCTGTTTAACCTTCTTGAAATTTATACGATCTAAGCAGTGATAATTCCCTGCTTATGTCAACACCCCCATGTACAACCCTGTCAGCAAAACCCTATTACTATTGTTGTTAACATTCCAGGTAACCACCGGTGGACGAGAACTTTGCCTATTGGTCCGCCTCATTTCAACGAGCAGGAAAATGGTTTTCTTCGTCCCCCGCCATTGGTAGCGACGTTGTTTCCGGCATAACTGACAAGCTATCCTCTGACATGTCTTGCTATCATGACCTTGCAATATGTCATCGCCCTTTCTACTCTTAATCCACACTAACCACAGTTCCACAGGATCGAAACCTGACAGTCTTGTACAACACTGTTTCCAAAGTTATTCCTCGCGCTTGGCTTCGTATGTAATTCACGAGCCACCTTCCTAGAGAGGTTCTATTCCGGTATCTGATGCAATATTATTTCTCGTTGCTCTGAACCCCTTTCATACTTTGTTTTAGGCCTTAAATGATTGCCTAACTGTTTGAAACTTCTTTCACCTTATTACAATGTTGTCGATATAATTCCTGAGTTCCAATTTGAGAGATACTTTATACCTTCATCCCCTAAGATAATTACCGGATGCCCATCCTTCCAGACATCCGTCCCTATGGAGTTTCCCCTCCTACCTTATTAGTAAGTACGATGGAGCTCCCGAAGAAAGGATGATGACTTCATCATGATGACCTGAAGCAAAGAAATGAAGACATCAACGAAAAGGATCAACTCCTTCGAGAAGGGTAACATGAACCAGAAGATTCATTAGAATACGAAACCAGAACTTTTACCCCTTACTCTACCTCTTAATTCTCGGGACGAGAATTTCTTTGAGTGGAGGAGAGTTATGACATCCCAAGATTACTAAACCCTAGTTGTGCTAATTAACATGCCATGTCAGCATGATTAATAAAGCCTAATTGCAAATTATGGAATAATCTAACTTCAAATTCAAAATTCAAATAGCAAGGAAAAATAAGGCTTCTTCAATTAATTAAACAAAAGTGTTCATAATATTACAAATAATCCCTAGGTAATTATGTTAGGGAAAACAACATCACCAAAATTCCCATATTGACCCTAGCAACAATTTAGTGGACCAAAAATAATAACATAGAGCCATTTAAGTTAAAAGTGTAAATGTAAGTAATTCCAAATGCCCTGAAACTTTTTGTGCAACCCTGAAATATTGCACTGCATTTATGTGCAAAGTTTCATCATGTTCTGCAAAAATCATTTGGTATTAAATTAAAATGCAAGACTGAGAGCAAAGCAGAAAACAAGAAAGAAAAAGGGAAAAGAAGAAAGCCACTGTTGCACTGGGCTCTAGTCGCACAGTACCGGCCTAGCCCATCCCACGCCAGGTTGTCTTCCTCTCGCGTCTCTCTTCGCAGGTGTCGGCGCCATGCACACCCGAGCCGCCGATGGCCACGCGCCGGCCATCCCGCGATTCCCTCGGTGGATAAGCACACCCCCTCGACCCCGTGCAAACCCTAGCCCCCTCACTCTCCCCTCGCTCTCTCTCTCGTCCGTTTCCGCACACACCCGAGAGCGCCATCGCCGCCCCACCGTCGATGATATGCGCTGGAGCCTCCCCGAGCTGCAAAAAGGTGTCCAGGAGCTGCGCCATGGTCGTCTTCGTCGTCTGCGAGGAGCAATTCGAGCAGAAGCACTCCACAATGCCGTCATCATCTTCATCCTCACCGTCAGTCATCGATGGGCGCCACCGTCGATTCGCCGCCATCACCCCTTCCTCGAGCCTACCAAGCAACCCATCAAGACCGCTGTGAGCCCCTGCGCCTTTGCCCTCTGTCCTCTCGCTCGCGCAGGTGCTCTAACTAGCCTTACCGCCATGGCCGTAGCCCTCTGCCACGGTAGTGCTCACTGTCATCATTTTTGTCGACCCCGAGTCGAACCTGTGAGCCTGTCGTGCTCATACAGCCCCTAGGGTGCTGCCTCGCCCCTTAGATTGATGAATCCCGGCCTATGCGCTTCTGTCCGCCAAGCCCATGATGCTGTCGCCACCGGCCATCACCGCTGCCACGCCAATGCCCTGGGTCGATGCGCGCCGTCACCCTTGTTCCATAGAAGCTCGCGCCACTCCAAACGGTGGACTATGGCCGAAACCCGTGCGCCTCCGCCGCATTGGGAGGTCGCCGGAGGCCACCGGCGCGCGCCGGCCGTTTAAACGGCCCCTGTCTCAATGACAGGTGGGCCCGACATATTTAGGATTAGGATTAGGGTTAATTAGGATTAACCATAGACACTGACGTGTGGGCCCCTTCGGTTAAATAACTAGTTAAAATAATCCTATTACAAACTGTGACTATCACAGAGGGGCCCCACCCCTAATTAGACCAATTTAAACAATCTGCTTAATACATGTGTCACTGACAGGTGGTCCCCACCTACCAGTTTGACTGGTCAACGCTGACCTGTTGACCTGCTGACTGTGTAGCTGACTGTGCTATTGACTGCTGACTGGGCATTGACTGGCCCCACCCGTCAGCCTCTACTGACTGGACTGCTGACTGGCAGTTGGCCCAGTCAGCTGGCCCCACATGGCAGCCTCTCTGGCTGTGTACTTAGTGGGTGCATTTAGCAATTTCAGTTAATTTCGAATTAAATAAATTCCAGAAATTCCAGAAAATCATTTAAATTCTGAAAAATCATAGAAAATAGACCGTAACTCCGATGAAAATAATTTATATATGAAAAATGATCAGAAAAATATAGCGAATCCGAATATGTCAACAAAATCCTTGACCATCACTCCTATCATAGTGCACATGGAACTTTTACTGATAGATTAGGTGAATGAATTGTGAATGGAGCTGGGAAAATATTCCCGAATATTTTCCCTCTTCGTCTAAAATACTTAGTAATGCATTAGAGCATATTATCCACACCTACTGTCATGGCATGCATCTGTATTGCATTTATTTGCCCTTTATTTGTTGTTTCTCCCCCCTCTGCTCCCTTCCGATAGACCCCGAGACAACTGCTGCCCCCGAGTATGACTACGTCGATGACGACCCGTCCTACGCAGCAGAGCTTCCAGGCAAGCAAACCCCCTTGATCATTCCGATATCGCCCATTCCTTCTCTCTTATTCTTGCATTAGATTTGCCTGCTGTTGTTATTCCGGTAGCTCCTATTCTGATGCATAGCCTATTTTTGTAACCTGCTGTTGTTACTTTACCTGTTATCCCAAATGCTTAGTATAGGAATGCTTGTGCCCCATCAGTGGCCCCTCATCCTTTTCCGTGTTGCCATGCTACATTATCAGGGATATCCGAACCAGATGACCGATGTATCGAGACCTGACCACACGTTTAGGCCCATGCAATTTTATGACTCTGCAGAGCCGCACCAAGCGTGATCTTACTGAGGGTGATTCCTCGTGTATCACCCTCGATGATGACTCTGCAGTGCAGCACATCAAGTGTGACCTTACTATGGGTGATTCCTCATAGTTCACTCTCGATGATGTCTCAGTCGTGCGGTGTATCAAGTGTGATTTCATCGAGGGTGATTCCTTAGATTTCACCCTGATGGTATGGACCTGAGTCATGACAACCCCCTATGTTAAAGTCGGGTCGGCCCCAATCAAGGGCACCCGTGAGTGATTCATATAAAAGTCGGGTTGGCCTAGAGAGCACCCACGAGAGATATTCTGGCGGAACGACAGGGCAGGTGGAGACCACCTAGGAGAGAGGTGGGCCTGGTCCCTGGTCGTGGTCCGTGAGTTACCAAGTCGGAGCGACAGGAGTCCTGTTCGTGTCCGCGAGCTACTAATAACACACTAACCGATTTGCGTATTTGATCTAAGAAAGTCGTTGGCCTATACGCACTAACCACCAAGCGGGATAATGGTATATGGGACCCTCGGCGTCGTACATTCTCCCGAAAGCTCTATCAGACGTCACAGTTGAACGGCACGCGCCCGGGTGAGCTAGTTACGCATGCTTGTGTATTCGAGAGGCGTGCTTGGTCCCAGCCATCCACGCAACGTCTAGGAGTGCTTAGGGCGATTGGCCCATGACCCCTTCACACTAAGGATTTAGACTGGCGTGCTGACCTCTCTGCGGAGCCTAGGTAGGACTACGGCGTGTCGGTTATCCGAGGCTGGGCATTACCCAGAAAAGTGTGTCCGGCCAGAGGTAATCGAGCGTGCTGGGTAATGTGGTGCACCCCTACAGGGAAGTAATCTATTCGAATAGCCGTGTCCACGGTAACAGGATGCTGGGAGTTGTATCCTGATCTACTACAACTAGAACTGGATACTATAATAATACTTAACTGTTATACTGCTCTGGGACCACTTTCTCGTAGGGTAGTCGAGGAAGGATCTCAGGGTTTTGCTGATATATATACATGTTATTATATGTTACTATACGCTACTCCCTTCTGATCCTGCAGGATGCTTGTCTTCGTTAGGATAGGCTTTTCCCCCTCTACTTTGGCATTCTGCAGTCTAGTACACAGCCATACTCTTCCCTTGATACTGATGCATATTTAGCATAGAACTAATGTAAGTCTTGTGAGTACTTTGGATGAGTACTCACAGTTGCTTTGCTACCTTTTTCCCTCTACCCGGTTGCTGCATTCAGACGACGGAGCCCAGGAGCCAGAGATCCCTGACGGTGCCTACTACATGGAGACCGACGACCAGGAGTAGTTCGGAGGTCCCTGGCAGGAGGCATGCGCCTTTTCGATCAGATGTCGTTGTTTTGCTCAGCCTTCTTAAGGCAAACTTGTTTAACTTCGTCTATACCCAGACTTATATTGTTTGCTGACTTATGTATTCGGGTCCCCGTGACCCTGGTTTGTAATATAAAGATTTATGTTTAACTAGTGTCGTAGAGTTGTGTTGTAATATCATTCCATGAGTCTCTGATCTTGATCATGCAAGCTGCGTGTATGAGTAGTGCACGATTGGGTTCGGGGGCGTCACAGCGTGAGTCATGGACTTAGCACTACGGGTGGAATAGAATATGTTGGTAGAGATATAAGGGAAGACAAAAAGTGGAGAAAGTCTCGCATCAACTTGGCGGATTGTTAGGCACTGGAGAGGCCTTTCAATCGATATCAATGCAAGGAGTAGGGATTGCCATGCAACGGATGCACTAGAGTTATAAGTGTATGAAAGCTCACTACTGAAACTAAGTGGGTGTGCGTCCAACTTGCTTGCTCATGAAGACCTCGGGCATTTGAGGAAGCCCGTCATCAGAATATACAAGCCAAGTTAGATAATGTAAAAATTCCCACTAGTATATGAAAGTTACAAATCATGGAGACTCTCTATATGAAGAACATGGTGCTACTTTGAAGCACAAGTGTGGTAAAAGGATAGTAGCATTGCCCCTTCTCTCTTTTTCTCTCATTTTTTTCTTTTTCTCTTTTTCTCTCTCTTCTTTAGAACAATATCATGAACCTCATCCCCGCTTTTGCAAGGACTCATTAGTCTCCATCATTCTTTACCTCACTGGGACAATGCTCTAATAATGATGATCATCACACTTTTATTTACTTACAACTCGACAAAACTGAAACAATATGACTCTATATGAATGCCTCTGGCAGTATACCGGGATGTGCAATGATCTAGCATAACTTGTATTACAATGATGTATGGTGGCTTTACCACAAATATCATGTTAGCTTTATATGATCACGCAAAGCAATATGACGATGAACACACAAGTCATGTGGATAGTAACCGTGGAAGTTGCATGGCAATATATCTCGGAATGGCTATGGAAATGCCATGATAGGTAGGTATGGTGGATGTTTTGAGGAAGGATATAATGAGGCTTATGTGTGATAGAGTGTATCATATCATGGGGTTTGGTTGCACCGGCAAAGTTTGTACCGAATCTCGAGGTGAGAAATGGCAATGCACGGTACCGGAGAGGCTAGCAAAATATGGATAGGTGGGAGTGCCTTATTAATCCACGAACTCACATTAGTCATAAAGAACTCATATATTTATTGTGAAAGTTTTATTAGCCCTCAAAGCAAAGTACTACTCGCATGCCCCTAGGGAGGAGGTTGGTAGGAGTTAACCATCGCGCGCCCCCGATTCAAACAGCACAAAGGATTTCAACAAGGAATAAAAATGCTTTAATATAATTAACCATGTCGGACACTTAAATGAGTAATACATAACAAGCTTTAAAATTGATATCTTTACTAGCCAATGATCATGAATCAATACCCTTTCATATTACTACATTGATATAATTAAATCACACGTTTCATATTCAGTTATCTACATGAAAGTTTTTATCATATCACTCTTATATACCTATCATTCTTAGACTAATCTCATAACCCGTGCACATTACCACTTCCTATTTAAGAGACTCTCAAAAAGATTTAAGTGAAGCATGAGAGTGAAAATGATTTCTATAAAATATGCCTACCGCCGTGCTCTAAAGATTTAAGTGAAGCACATGAGCAACTGCCTAGCTCAAAAGATATAAGTGAAGCACATAGAGTATTCTAACAAATCATGATGAATGTGCATCTCTCTCAAAAGGTCTGTCCAGCAAATAATGATTGTGGCAAACTAACAAGAAAAATAAAACTATTGCACAAGACGCTCCAAGTAAAACTCATATCATGTGATGAATAAAAATATAGCTCGGAGTAATCATACCGATGAATTGTGGACGAAAGAGGGGATGCCATCCCGGGGCATCCCCAAGCTTAGACGCTTGTGTATTCCTTGAATATTACCTTGGGGTGCCTTGGGCATCCCCAAGCTTAGGGTCTTGCCACTCCTTATTCCGTTGTCAATCGTAAACTCACCCAAAACTTGAAAACTTCAGCACACAAAACTCAACGGAAACTTCGTGAGATCCGTTAGCATAATCGCTAAACCATAAACTTAGGTACTGTTATAAATTGATTCATAATTATTCTTGCATAATACCTACTGTATTCTAACTTCTCCATGATTTATACCCCCCGATATAATCCATTGCATCATTAAAACAAGCACACTATGCAATAAAAACAGAATCTGTCTAAAACAGAACAGTCTGTAATGATCTGAACTAAAACCATACTTATAAAACTCACAAAATTCTGAAAAATTAGGAAAACGTAGACAATTTGTATCTCAATACTGTGTCAAAATTTCAGATCAAAAGCACATTCCAGTAAAATATAGAATTTTCTGCACTGGCCGCAAAAGTTTCTGTTTTTGCACAGAATCAATTCAACTATCATCCAAATCACCCCAAAGCTTTTCTTGGCACAAACACTAATTAAAAGATAAAAACACAATCATTACAGTAGCAAAAATCATGTCATCGCACCAAAACAGAAAATAAGAATTGCAAATAAGATAAATATTGGGTTGCCGCCCAACAAGCGCTATTGTTTTATGCCCCTAGCTAGGCGTAATGCATAGTTTAAAGTATTATCATCTTTGTCCAACCTTCCCTTGAAAATAATATTTTCATAAGAATTTATCAAAATCTCCCTTTTCTCAACAATACATTTTCTATTTGGGGAACTCAAGTAATGAAAAGGGCTATCATCGGCAATCTTAATATTTTCAATATCATTCTTAGCTGGAATATGATCATCATGTAACCCTTCATATGTAAAGGTAATCTTATCATCAAGAGTAATTCTAGCATTTAGAAGACATTAATCATCGTTCCCTTATTGGTTTCCCTTAATAATCCAAGCATATTGATCATTAGTGCTATTAAATAAATGTTGGATTAAAGCTATATGTGGGACTTCCTTTCTAGCATTCTCCTCAAATGCATAACAATCTTTAGATTCAATCTTTCAAATAAAATCCTTATCATAAAGAACCTCATCTATTAATGGACATTCATAATTCATATCATAATAATCAAAGATTTCTCTAGCCTCTTGAATTATGTAGTCAAACTCATTCATAAGGATAGTAGTAGTAATTTTCTTAGCCCCAGGATTGTCTATGAGGGGGAGTTCAAAAAATAACCTTTGTAAAGTAGGATGGGTAGGAGCATACTTCCTTTCAAGTTTTTGTACAAGCATAACAATAGCATTAGCATAGCAATTCGTTCTTTTAAGAATAGATCCTTCACTTGAAGGCAAAGCTCCAGTGCAAGTGAAAAATTCTTGAATGACACTTTTCCCAATAATGTTTCCACTACCAACAAGGAAATCTTTTGTTTTCCAAATTACATAAGGCTCATCATTTTGCAAGTCATTATTAGGAGGATCATTATCAAGGTCAAACAATTTAGGTTCTCCCTCACGAGTCTTGCTAAGATTATCCCTACTAGCACTTCCAGCGATAATAAATTCAGACATGATAGCAACTTCAAGCAAGCAAGCAAAATAAAATATTTTTGTGTTTTTAATTTTTTTAACGAGACTAATAAAAGAAAATAAAGTCAAATAAAAAGTAGAACAAGTAAATGATAATGTGTATGAAGGTACTTTGAGTTGTTTGACAAACCTCCCCGGCAACGGCGCCAGAAATTCTTTCTGCTACTTGTGAGCTATGTTAGGATTTTCCCCGAAGAGGAAGGGAGATGCAATATAGTAGCGGATAGTATTTCCCTCAGTAGAGAACCAAGGTTATCGAACCAGTAGGAGATTCACGTAAACAACCGTCGACAACACCTACACACAAGAGCAAATACTTGCACCCAATGCGGGCAAGAGGGTTGTCAATCCCCTTGTACGCATTAATTGCAAGGATCAAATCTGATAGTTGTAGATAGATAAATTGCAAACTAAAATAAAAGTAAATAAATTGCAGCAAAGGAAATAGTGTTTTAGCAATATTATTAAAGTAGACCCGGGGGCCATAGTTTTCACTAGAGGCATCTCTCTCATCAGCATGGCATACGGTGGGTAGACAAATTACTGTTGTGCAATTGATAGAAAACCGCATAATTATGACGTTATTCATGGAATGATCATGTATATAGGCATTACATCCGTGACAAGTAGACCGACTCCTGCCTGCATCTACTACTATTACTCCACTTCGAGAGCGTTTCTATGATTGCCTCTCTAAGTAATAAGTTCATGACAAACAGAGTAATGCATGAAGTATGATGACATAATGTAGATAGAATAAAATCAAGCAATATGATTGAACCCCATCGTTTTACCCTTAGTAGCAACAATACAAATACGTGCTTCGCTACCCCTTTTGTCACGAGGTGAGGACACCGCAAGATTGAACCTACTACTATGCACCACTTCCATCAAAGATCTAATCATCAACTTGGCAAAAGAAAACTCATAGATTAGAAAGCATTACATAGCTATAACAATCATACATAATAAAGTTTAGAATATAACTCAATTACTTTCAATGAATAATCTGATCATAAACCCACAATTCATCGGATCCAAACAAACACACCGCACAAAAGTATTACATCATATCGATCTCCGAAGAGAACATTGTATTGAAGATCAAAGAGATAGAGAGAGAGAGAGAGAGAGAGAGAGAGAAAGATCCATCTAGCTAATCACTATGGACCCATAGGTCCTATAGGAACTACTCACACATCATCGGAGGGTAGCAAGGTTGATGAAGAATCCCTCCGTGATCGATTCCCCCTCCGGCAGAGTACCGGCGGAGGCCTCCAGATGGGATCGCGGAAGAACAGAGGCTTGCGGTGGCAGAAAAATTGTTTCAGGTCTCGCTCTGGTGGTCTTGGGATTTTAGGGAATTTATGGAAGTGGAATTAGGTCAAACGGAGCTGCGAGGGGCCCATAAGCTCAGGTGGTGTGCCCCCCCCCCCGGGGGCGCGCAGGGTGAGCTTGTGGCCCTCTTCTAAGGCTTCTGGCCTCCTCCCAAAGCTTCCTGGGTGTCTTCTGGTATAGAAAAAATCAGCATAAAGTTTCATCGCATTTGGACTTCGTTTGGTATAGTTTTTCCCCGAAGCAATAAAATAGGCAAAAACAGGAACTGGCATTGGGCACTAGGTTAATAGGTTAGTTCCCAAAATTGATATAAAATTGCATATAATGTATGTAAGATTGATAAAATAATAGCATGAAACAATAAAAAATTGTAGATACGTCGGAGACATATCAGATCTTCAGTGGAAGTGGTGCATAGTAGTAGGTTCAATCTTGCGGTGTCCTCACTCTGTGACAGGTGGAGTAGCGAGGCACGTATTTGTATTGTTGCTACAAAGGGTAAAACGACGGGGTTCAATCATATTGCTGATTTTATTCTGTCTACATTATGTCATCATACCTCATGCATTACTCTGTTTGTCATTAACTTAATACCTAGAGAGGCAAGCATAGAAGCGCTCTCGAAGTGGAGTAATAGTAGTAGATGCAGGCAGGAGTTGGTCTACTTGTCACGGATGTAATGCCTATATACATGATCATGCCATGAATAATATCTAACTATGCGCTTTTCTATCAATTGCCCAACAGTAATTTGTCTACCCACAGTATGCCATGCTTATGAGAGAGATGCCTCTAGTGAAAACTATGGCCCCCGGGTCTACTTTAATCATATTACTAAAACCCTATTTTCTTTGCTGCAATTTATTTACTTTTATTTTACTTTGCAATTTATCTATCTACTACTATCAGATTTAATCCTTACAATTAACGAGTACAAGGGGATTGCCAACCCTCTTGCCCACATTGGGTGAAAGTATTTGCTCTTGTGTGTGTGTAGGTGCTATCGACGGTTGCTTGCGTGAATTTCCTACTGGTTCGATAACCTTGGTTCTCTACTAAGGGAAATACTATCCGCTACTCTATTGCTTCTCCCTTCCTCTTCGGGGAAAATCCCAACGCACCTCACACATAGCACTGATTTCAGATAATGCTATGGCTGTTGATGCTCGCTACCTTTTCTCGAACACTGATTGCTGTGGAGAGGGGAGTGATAGGATGAAAATGCATCGTCAAATTAGATGAGCAAATCCAAAAATTAAAACGCAATTGAACCAATATGCAAGTAGTTTGATCTCTAGGAACACTAATCAGAAGTGTGCAGCTGAGGAAGAGGGGGTCATGGCAAATTGTCAAAACCATCTTCCCTTCGTTGATTCACCCAGATGGGGGTCATATCATAAAAATAAAATTGGATTAGCCTTAATCAAAATTAAACCTCTTATCCCGAGAGCTTCAGATCTCTGTCGCATCCCTTCTTGCTTGATAGATGTTGAAGGAGATGATAATTTTGTAAGAAGGAGGAGGGATGAGAGTAAATTGAGATGTTTGGAATTTGGTTTTGATATGACAAGGATGGGCGATTCCATTCATGTTAATGAGATCTTAGAGGATTTTATGGCTGATCTTAGTTCTAATGGTAGCTTGGGAAACAAAATTGAGAAGGATCGGGGATTTGAATGTATAGGGCCGAGACCTCCTGATTGGATTGCTGGGCCTGGAAGATATGGGCTGGATAAAGTTACAGAAGAGGAGGGCCCAATAAAACAGGTGGGTGTGGAAGCATATAAAACCTGGGGCTGCATACCAGCTGCAGTGGAACCCGATTTCCTTCTCTCCCCAAACCCTAAAAAAGAGCAGGTAGCGGCTGAGGACAACGGTGGAGAAGAGAGAGATTTTGATAGGGGAGAGATGGCTAGTAGACAAGACAACTTTGGGAGAGACTTCAGCAAGCAAGATGGCAGGAATCAAGACCAGTTTGATCGTAGGAGTGAAGAGGGTAGTTTCAGAGGTGGATCTGGGACTAACAGCAGTGGCTCTGGCAGTGAGGGGGTGCAATTTGGCAAAGGTAACGATTTCTCTGGTAATGAAGGGAGTTATGGCCAAAATTCTGCTAACTCTGGGGGACAGCAGGATACTCTGCAATTCGGGCAAAACATATCAGTGGCTGGGAATGGTTTCATGCAAGGGAGTACAAGTTTTTAGCCGTCAGTTAGGCAAGGAGTTGGGATCCTATTGCACGGGGGGGGGGGGGGGTTACTGTTCTGCCTTACCAGAACTTCCCCCAGATGGTTCCTGTTGGGCTATGCCACAGGAACAATTGGCACAACAATACCAGTTCCTGCTAGCTAATGTGCCAAAACAGAATGTGCTGCAAACTGCTGGAGGTGCTAAAGATGAGGGTAACAAAGATCTGAGCAAGAAAAGTGACGCAGGAGGGGTGAAAGAATTATATTGTGGCAAGTGCAAAGGACAGGGGCATCTCAAGAGTGATTGCAAAGCTAAGGTGTTTTGTGTGGTGTGCCAAAGTGCCTCTCATTGGACTGAAAACTGTACCATATTGAAACGAGCTAAACCTATTGCTAAGTATGTTGGGTATGGTGCAAGGGGATTGGGGTGTTTGTTGGTGCAAAATACTAAGGACATCTGTGCTATAGAACATGCTAACCCAATGGCATTGGTGACAGTACACTCTGGACAGCTAAATGAAACAACTATGGCATATGGTTTTAGTAAGATGTTTGAATGGGGGTGGACATGGAGAGCTAAGTTCCAGAGCCCTAAAACTTTCTTGATGAGATTCCCAAACAAAACAAAGCCGGTAGAACTTAAGAACTTTGAAAAGTTTACTCTTCTTGGGACTGGTGCCATTGTGGAAGTTGATTTCTGGAGTTCTGATGATAAAGCAAAAGGAAAATTGCATTCTGTCTAAATTAAAATGATGGGAGTTCCTGACTCACTGAGACATTATCTGGGGATTTGTGAAATTGGGTCTGCATTGGGCCCTGTTGTGGATGTTGATGTTGAAAACATTCATGTCAAGGAGGAGATTAGGTTGAAGGTGGGGGTGAGGGACTGAGATCACTACAAAGGACTTGATGTTGTATGACATTGAGTTTCAATTTGAATCTGTGGCAGAGCAAGGGTGGTACAAGTTTGATGATGGTAACAAAAGGAGGATGTTTGACTATATTTCCATAGATGGAGTGAATGAACAAAAAGAGAATGAGATGTACAAGAAAAAAAAGAGCTCTAATCCTGGTAAGAATAATTTGAGCTTTGGAAGCTTGGGATTAAAGCAATATGAAGGTGTGGTTAATGGAGAGGGACAAAAAAGATGTTGTTGGGAGACTACAGTAACAAACAGAATTTGGATCTTGAGGTGGCTCAGAAAGAGGAATAGAGATTGCTCATCACACTACAGCTGGCAGAAGAAATGGCTGCTAGGCAGACTGCTCAGCTGACGATTGAGGAAAAAAGGAGAAAGGAAGTGGATATCTTAAAGACAAGCCTGGAAAGGGAGGTGAGGAGGTAACATGAATTGCTACAACATAAAATCAGGCCAGTGGATGACATGAGGGGATCTCAATCTGCTGATAAGGAAAATGACGATGAAAAAGTGTCTTTAGATGGTGAGGAGCTCAATGATGATGAGGTTGCTATTGGTAAGACCTTGGAGGAATTGGAGCTTGTGGAACAGGAAGGGGAATACTTAGAACCAGTTGACTACACTGCTAGTCAAGAACATGAGTCCTTTGAGACTATGATAAAGAAGGCTGAGAAAGGAAAGTTAGATGTAAATGAAATGGATAGACTCAGAAGATGTCACAGGCTTAAGGACAAAGAAGACTGCAACATATCTGAGCTAGCTACAAAAAGAGCTGCTGAAAAAGACAACTATGGTGAGCATAACTTCCCTACTTTGTTATCTGCACCTCCTAGTTATCTTCAAAAAGTGGCTGGTGGTGTGGGGGTTAGCTTAGGTAAAAATATTGATGTGATTGAACACAATATCAAACTCATCAAAGCTGTTGAATACGCTAGGATTGACTTGTGGGTGGCCAGTAATAATAACAACAAACAATCAGCTCTAATCCCGGGGGTGGACCCTGTTATTGAAATAGTGGAACATTCTCTGGAGGAACTGATAGGAAATGATGATGAAAGTGATACAGATGATAAAAATGAGGACTGGAGATGCTGAGAAGATTTTTTTTCTCAAAGGACGAGTAAAAATAAGGGCAGAAACCCCAGGAATTCTGGTGGTAAAACTGCAACTATTAATAAAATTCTTGAGCTTTCTGGTAAAAAGAAAATGAGAGGAGTGTTCTGGAATATGAGGGGATTTGGTGGTGACATTAAAAAAAGATTTCTTAAAGAAATGATTATGGACTTGAAAGTTGATTTCCTTGGTTTGTAAGAAACCATGAGACAATCTTTCTCAAGGACAGACTTGCAAAGTCTTTGTGCTAGTAGGGACTTCCATTGGCATTTTACTCCTGCTAGCGGGAAATCTAGTGGGATCTTACTAGGTGTTAATTATACAACACTTGATGTGATATCCCAGGATGAGGGAGATTATCACATCAAGATGACTGTGCAAGATTTAAAAACCAGGCTGATCTAGGACCTGGTGGTGGTTTATGGGGAAGCTCAGCCATAAAGGAAAGCTACATTCCTTGCTGAGTTGTCCAGAATTTTTGAAGATAGTGTAAATCCCATCTTGATTGGTGGAGATTTTAATATTATTAGAAAACCTGCTGAGAAAAACAAACCAGGCACACCTGGACGTTGGAGCTTCTTGTTTAATGCAATCTTAGAGCAAGGTGGTGTTAGGGAGTTAGAGATGCATGGTAGACAATGCACATGGGGGAATAATTTAATTTACCTGAACCTACTTTTGAAAAGCTTGATAAAACCTTATGTAGTGTTGAATGGGAACATACATACCCTTTGACACAGGTTGCAGCATTAGTTAGGGAGACATCTGATCATACTCCTCTCCTCCTGGATTTTGTTGACATTAAAAAATCAAACCCAATTTTTAGGTTTGAAAATGCCTGCCTCCTGAGAGAGGGCATTGATAAAATTGTTAGTGATGTTTGGAATGACCCAAACATTACTGGTAGTAATATAGAAAGATGGCAAACTAGGTTTAGATTGCTTAGACCTAAATTGAAAGATATTCTCTCTAAGCTAGATGCCATTGATAAGCACTGTGAGATTTTTGGGCTCTCTGCTGATATGAGAACTGAGCAGATGGAACTCAGGGCCCAGTTGGATAGACTTCTCAAGCAAGAAGAAGCCAAGTGGAAGCAGAGAGCAAAGGTGGATGAGATCTTGGAGGGAGATGGAAACACAAAATTCTTTCATGCTAAAGCTAATGGGAGACATAGGAGGAATAAAATTAATGGTTTAGATCAAAAGGAAGGGAGGATTGAAGGGGATATACAACTTATGGATTATATTACCCTTTTTTATAAAAAACTTGTTTGGACCCTCTAATGATTCTTCTGTTTCCCTGAACATTGATAATCCTAGAACTATTCCTAGTGAATATAGTGACAAATTGGTAGATAAATTCTCTTTAGAAGAGATCAAGCATGTTGTTTCTAACACGGCTCATAATAAATCTCCTGGCCCTGATGGCTTCACTGCTGAATTCTATCAGCATTTTTGCGATTTGATTAAGTTTGATTTGAAAACTCTCCTTGATGACTTTTCTACAGGAAAAATGGATATTAGGAGATTAAACTATGGAATTATTACTTTAATCCAAAAAACTAAAGAGGCAAATCAGATTCAGAAGTTTAGACCTATCTGTTTGCTAAATGTGAGCTTCAAAATTTTGACCAAAGTATTGATGAATAGACTAAATCTTGTTGCTGCAGAGGTAACCTCTCCCATCCAAACTGCCTTTGTTAAAGGTAGATATATTATGGAGGGAGTCCTGATCCTGCATGAGGCTTTAAACAGTATTCATAAAAAGAAACAAAATGCCTTGCTTTTGAAAGTAGATCTTGAAAAAGCATATGATAAGGTTAAGTGGTCCTTTGTTTTTCAAATGTTTAAAATGAAAGGCTTCCTAGATAAATGGATTGACTGGGTAATGAACACTATCAGAGGTGGTAAAGTTGGTATCAAAGTAAATGACAATTTGGGGGCATATTTTCCTTCTCACAAGGGGTCGAGACAGGGAGATTCCCTTTCTCCCTTGATTTTTGATCTAGCAGCAGATGCCTTGGCTATTATGCTTGATAATGCAAAAAAGCTGGATTAGTGAAGGGATATCTTACTGAAAATACTACAGATGGTGTCAATATGTTGCAATATGCAGATGACACTATATTTTTGCTTCAAGATGACTATGAAAGTGCACACAATTAAAAATACATACTATGTCTTTTTGAGAAAATGTCTGGCTTAAAAATTAACTTTCACAAAAGTGAGCTTTTCCTCTTTGGGGGGGCATTGATAAAGCTAATGAATATGCTAGAATATTTACCTATCCTGTAGGGGTTCTTCCTATGAAATATTTGGTCCTTCCTGTAGATGAAAAAAGAATTAGAAATAAACACTGGAAAGCACCAGAAGAGAAGATTGAATTGGCAGGGAAGACTGTTAGCCAGTGCTGGCAGGATAACTCTGATCCAATCCTCTCTCACTGGAATTCCATTTTTTATGATGTCCTTCTATGGTTTGCCCATGGGTGTTAGTAAGAGAATGGATTTCTTTAGAGCCAGATTATTATGGAAGGAAAATATCAATAAGAAGAAGTATCATCTAGTCAAATGGGATGAGGTTTGTACGCCCAAAGACATGGGAGGGCTTGGGATTAGAACTTGACCCTGATGAACAAGGCCATGTTGTGTAAATGGTGGTGGAAACTGTTTAACTCTGATGGGCTGTGGTAGGAAATCATCCTAAACAAGTACCAGAGAAACAAATGCCTGCCTGCTGTTACAGCTAGGCAGGGGGACTCCCAATTCTGGACTGAAATCCTCAAAATAAAGAATGTTTTTTCTCTTTGTGTAGGTTTATTGTGGGGGATGGCAAAAATGTCAGATTTTGGGAAGATTGGTGGATTGGACCTAAAGCTTTGAAACATAGTTTTCCCAGGCTGTATAATGTGTGTTTTGATAAAAATAAGTCTGTTAAGGAGATTTTTGACAATGGGGTTGATAATGTGGGATTTAGGAGAACCCTCACTAGATATCTAGAATCATGTTAAATAAGCCTATGGTTCGGTTGTATTGTGTGATAGGAAAGATGAGATCAAATGGAGCCTTACCAAAGATGGGAGGTACTCGGTCAAATCAATGTACAGACATCTGATTGAGACTGGGTTTAGATATCCTCATTCTTTCATGTGGAAAGCTAAGATGCCTCCTAGGGTTAAAGTTTTCATGTGGTTGGTACTTAGAAACAACATTCTCACCAAAGATAACCTGGTCAGGAGAGGGTGGAGAGGTGATAGAACCTGTCCTTTTTGTGGCAGGGAGGAAAGCATTAACCATGTCGTTTTCACTTGCTCTGTAGCTAGGTTGCTTTGGAATGTGCTCAAATGTGCTCTTAGTTTGCCGGATGTCCCAGATAACCTGGGTGTTCTGTTTAGTGTTTGGGTGAAAAAAATTAACAAAAATGAGAGGGGCCGGGTAGTGGCGGGGATCTCTGCCCTTTTCTGGACCCTATGGAAATTATGCAATAGTGTGATTTTTGATAATAATAGGGTGGATGACCCGTGCACTCCTGTTAATCTTTTCTTGAAATGGCTTCATGATTGGAACATTTTGCAGAAAAATCCTGAAAGAAGTAAGATGGTGGAAGCAGGGATAAAGCAAGTTGGGCGGGTCGCTGGAGAGGTTTTCATGGCGGCTCATGGATGGTGTCTACGTGGGAGAAGAATCGCAACGGGGTGACTTGTGGTGATCTGCTCCCAGGAAGATGGCGGTCTCGCTCGTCGTGGATGCTCTCCTAGCATGTTTCCTTTCCCTCTCTTGCTTTTCCTTTTGCTAGCAAATTCTGTAAGAAAAAAAGTGATACTCCTCATATTATGCTATGTCTGCGTGTAGCCGTAAGGGTAGCTTAATTGAACTTTTGCTGGTTTAGACTAAAATTTAAGTCTAGTCCATAGGTGATCGTGCTGGGGGGGGAGTGGTATGCTCCTGTCCATTACTCAGGTGGATCATGCATCATGGTTGCGTGTGAGTGTCCTGTTTTTCCTTTGCTTTGTAAGACATGGTGGTTTCTATTAATAGAAATCGGAGAGGCGAGCTCTCTTTTATAAAAAAAATGGATGGCCATTTTAGTAGAAAAAATCTCCTCTGATACACCTGAAAGAAGAATCCTACTAGCATTGGAGCTGATGCCGGGAGAAGGATCTGTAGTGCACGACTCGATCTGGCGAGTGTGAGGCGAAGCACATAACGGGTGGGTATCCTGTTAACTCGTCCGCATCGATGCCTTTAGAGTATCCCGCTGCTGTTCACTAGTGTAACGAAGAGGGAGCTTCTCACTGACAGAGGACTGCAAGGTTCTTCACGCATCCATCATCCACCCCATCGCAAACTTTCCACCGCTTGACTGATGATCTTGTCAACTGGCACACTGCTGGAAGGACTATAGACTACCAACTGATCCACATACCCCTAGAAGCCGATTGATAGGATTTTGGTCTACTTGCATACACGGGGACGATCTTACACCTTTTATTCCTTGTTCTTGTAGCCCTTTCATGTCACTAGTAGCCTTGCACGTGCAACGCCCGTCTTGACATCTAGAATGCCATCAAAATAGTAATGTTACACACACTATGTATCTCAACCATTGAAAAAATAGCACACTATTTCAACGGTATAGCGTCGCTATAGCGTATCTGAAAGGGTCACGTTATGTTTTAGCTAATTTGTTCACATGCGAGGTGGATCCGTGTGGGCAGTGCCAGATGCGCCTCGAAAGGCGGATGCGAGTGGGGCAGGTGTGTAGTAATTAATTGATGAGCCGGAGGCTCTAGATGAGTAGTAAATAATTAACCAAGCAGTCCATGAAATTCAAGTGGTTCACTATGGATGAGCACTAACATATGAGTGTGTTACCAATATACATCACAACTACAACAATCCCATGGTAGCTGATACTGCAATAATTCTATATCTATTTTCATTACAAAATACCTTACCCATAATTCCTCCTGGAATGCCCATTTTTAGCAGATTAACTGAACTGAGATACGACATCAAATTTAGCTCTAATCGACCAATTTCCCACTCGCTTCTTTATCTCAAAAGGGCAACTCATTCCCTTGAGCTAGCTGAATGTGTACAAAAATGTAAATGTTACATCAGGAACTTCTAAAAGCAAATAATTAAAATACATTTCTACAAATTACCAGATCACACATATCTAAATGTTGTCTATCAAGTAGAGAAATTCAAATACAGAAAATGACTAAGAGATCACAATATCGTAAGAGGGTATTAGACAGATTGTTTTTAGCTAAAATATCTGACAAGATAGATTGCAAAAGAGGGGACAGAGGGTAAAATCTACATCACCAAGCTTAGGGCTTGATGATAGAGGGAAGAGATCAAGTGTAACGCCCAACATGCGGCTCTATCTCAACCAAGAGGTGAAATCTTGACAAGGATAGAAACGCATGTCGAGACGCTTCGCAAGGTGGATATCATTACAACATACCATATACTAAATAGATGAGAATACCAGATAAAGGTTTACACTCGCCACAAGCTACAACATGAATACATCGATACATCAATACATAGCAATCATCATATAGAAGAGCAGGATCCGACTACGCATGAAATCAAACGAAGGAAGAACGACATCCACCCTGCTAATCCCAGGCTGCCAACCAGGAACCCATCCCATGATCGACGAAGAAGAAGAAGCAGAAGAACTCCAAATAGAACAAGCATCGCTCTCACGTCCAAACATCGCTTTACATGTACCTGCACCTGTTGTTGTAGTAATCTGTGAGCCTTTATGGGACTCAGCAATCTCATTACCATGGGTATCAAAACTAGCAAAGCTTAATGGGTATGGAATGGTTAAGTGGTGAAGTTGCAGCAAGCACTCAGCATTTGTATGTGGCTAACTTACGAGTACAAGAATAAGAAGAGTAACCACGCATAATCGGGCGCAAAACTAGTATGATCAAGAAGTGATCCTGAACACCTACTTATGAGTCAAACATAACCCCACCGTGTTCTCTTCCCGAACTCACTCGAAAAGAGACAATCACAGTTACGCACACGGTTGGTGTATTTTAATTGCATTTAGTGTCAAGTTCTCTACAACTGGAGGTTATAAATTTCCAAGTCGCCACATAACCATGGGCACGGCTTTCCGAAAAATTTAACCCTGCAAGGATGCTCCAAGTAGTCCATCACAAATTACCACACGCATCCAATGGAAAACCTCACACCGTGATAACACGATGCCAATAAGGAATCCCGGTGGACAAGCCACTTGTCAAAGGTAAAACTAAACCAGCAAGACCTCCAGATGTGCCGACACCCTGATAGGAGCCGCGCGTATCTCGTCTCAGGTCACGATCGGATAGGTCTGCCTACGAGTAAAACCAAACCTCGAGTTGCCCCGCGGTGGCCCCGCAGTCTGCCCGTTTTGGACCAGCACCATCAGCACTGGCCCAACTGTATTATGTTGGATAATGAACCACGGGTAGCACTAACTCCCTATGCGTCAAATTAATTATCATTATTATTATACTGGGCAAATTTTAATACCAAAGTTGGGCCTTGCTGGAAGAGTTTTATCCTGAAACGAATGATCAAGGGGGTCCCCATAAAACCCCACACATGTTAGGAGCACTCATCATGGAACATAACACCGGTATTACGGAAACTAGGGCGCCATGAGTGGAACAAAACACCAGGCAAAAGGCCAAGCCTTTCACACACAACAAAGTATATAGATGCATTAATTAAATAATCAAGATAGTGTGATAACCCATGATATCCATGTCCCAACATGGAACAACCTGCAACTGCACCTGCAACTAGCAACGCTATAAAAGGGGCTGAGCAAAGCGGTAACATAGCCAAACAATAGTTTGCTGTGACAGTGGAGGTTAGAGGTTGTATCATGGCAATTTGGGAGACTGACAAACATGTGGTAGGTAGCGAGACATAGCGATAGTATCGAGATAACTAGCAAGCAAAGATAATAGTGATATCCAAGGTAATGGTCATCTTGCCTGGAATCCCGCTTGGAAGAAGATCGAATCCATGAAATAGACGAACAAACGTAGACGAACGAATCCTCACACTCCGAACGTAACCGGAACTAGCGAGAAGAAGCACAACCGAAAAGAAGTAAACAACATGGTAAACAAACATAACATAACTAAGACATGATGCACACTCAAGTATGATGCATGTCCGGTTTAATGAGGCATGGCATGGCAAAATGCAACAATCAAATACTACACATTAAGTGAAGCTCAATATGCAACGAGTTGCATATTGACGAAACTCCACGTTCGATTATTTAGTTCGCTCCCATTTATGTACATGACAAGATTAAATGTTGTTAATCATCGCAAGAGGTGAAGCATACTAAAACTACCTATCTAGGCAATTTAAATGAGTCCGGAAACAACACATAACAATTCCGGAAATTCCCCATAAGCAAATTTCGAATTTGGTACTCTCCTGCCTAAAACATAATTTTAAAGTTGTTATACATACGAACTAAGTGCACCATGTTATTCTACATATTTTTCTAGCCAATTTACATATATAATATATTTAATTCGGAGCTACGGTTTAATAGTTATGAAATAAACCATTTTAGCATGCCATTTATGCAAATTAATGCAAACAGCAATTTTAAACATTTTTAACATGTGTGAAATTTGGATATTATGAAACTACATGAAATTCTAATCATTTTACATATATAAATCATTTTAATCCGATGCATGGTTATTTAGTTATTAGCATTTTAAAATCAAGGCATTTTCTGTAATTATGCATATCCTGGATAATTGGCAAATTCGCACAGCGGAAAAAAACAGGGACTGGGCTGAATCTGGTGGGCGTAGCATAGCAGAATGGCGCATGGGCGTGGGATAGGAGGAGCGCTGCTCACCATGGGCCAAGCCCGGATCTGGAGGCGGATTGGGCTGCGGTCGAGCTGGATGCGGAGGCTGGGCTTGGGAGCGATGCGGGGGCTGGACCTTGGCGTGGCCTAGTGCTGGGCCATCCGGTCACTGGCGCTCAAAACAAACAGGGGCGTCTCGGTCAACATGGTCGTGGGCAGCGGTTTGAGGCGAAGCAAGCTCGATGCAGGGGCGGCGGCGGCGGCGCGATGCAGATGACCAGCAGTGGGGCTTGCGAGGTGATGGAGGCAGGGGGCGCGGGTCGGAGAGCTTGAGATCCACCCGATCTGGGCAGAGGAGAAGTCATGGAGGCAGTTGGCGCACGCATCGAAGCTCCTGGGCGTCGGCCATGGCGCTCTCCTACAGGCCAATGCCAGAGAGATAGCTGAGAGAGAGAAAAGAATGAGGAAAGAGAAGGAAGGAAGGGCACGGGGAGGAGAGGCAAAGGGGCGACGGCGCCTGGATCTTGCTGCTGCTGCTGCTGTTCGCCGGCGTCGCGCCGAACGCACGGGACGGGCGCTTGGAGGACATGTTGGCTTGGGGCGCGGGGCTCTGCCACAACGGGGAGGCCGGGGAAGACCTCGGGAGTGAGGGCACGGGAGGAGAAGCTCGGGCTCCTGGTTGCGGCTCGGGGACGAGCTCGCTCTCCTCGGGCCCGAGGCAGGGGCTCGGGGGCGCGGCTACGCAGGGAGGCCGCCGGTTGGCTCGATGAAGAAATCCAGGAGAGGGGCTGGGTGGATCGGGAGGAGGCTGAGGGGGTGGAGGCAGCCGGTTGGTTGGGAGAGAGATTGGGAGGGATCCCGAGGAAGAAGGTGGAGTGGCGGCGGCGACGGGACAGGCTCCCTAGGTTTTAGGTTTGTCTAGATTTGGTTAGGGTTCATCTGCTATATATAGCAAGTAGGCAGTAGGAGGGGACTAGGGGTTGCATTGGAGCCCTCCGATGAAGATCAGATGGCTCCGGACAGATGGGTTAGATGGGCTAGGTGGGCTGTGTAAGAGGCCTCTGGTTTGAGATGAAAGGGAGGAAGCAAACGGCCTGGCAACAAGCTTTGTTTTACGAAAAACGTCCGACAATTTAACCGGCTATAATACCGCTATAGTTTAACGGTTCGGGTATTAAACAACCTCCGAATGCGACGAAATTTGACAGGCGGTCTACCTAAAATATAATAAGACCGCTCATCAACTTTCAACCCATTCCGAGAATGTTTTATTCTCACTTAGAAAAACAATTATTAGATGAAAACGCGGGCGTGTGCAAGTGTGGTTGGACTCGGAACGGTCAACGAAGACAACGGAGAGAAGCGGCAACTACGAACGGATGCAAGTTTTGAAAAATGACGGCAACGGAGTGCCGATGCAATGCAAATGATGCGATGATGAATGCAACAAACAAATAATTAATGCGGCTAACACGAAAAACATGGAAGGCAATCTGGAGCGTCGGTCTCGGGCTGTCACATCAAGATCGTTCAAATTTATGCTTACTGGAATGCAGCAAAATATATTTTTCAAATATTGGCCTCACCAGAAGAGATGTGAAAAGTATATACTATAGGCATAATTAGGGGATTCCATATGGAATCATAGTAAATTTACCTCAGTTAATCCTATAAGCAACATCACACTGCAGGTACACTATGGATGGCGCATCTCATGCCCACAGGGTGAGATGAAGGGGTCGTCGGCTCCGGATTTTGGCAGCAATCACAACAGCCTCAGCGGCTCCCCCCGGCAGCGACGGACGCCTTGCGGCTCGCGTATATTGACATGTCAATTGACTTTTAGCCAAACAAAACTGCCGAATCCAGCTTGCATAACATGAACAGAAATCAAAAAAATATAAAAAGAATCAGTATTAAGAGGAGATGAGAAGTATGCCTGAAAGGATAAAACATTAAGATCGATTAGCATGAATGGTGAACAAACCTGAGTTATCACTGCAAGACATCCCTATACACACTATATTGGTGTTTTTTTGTGAGAATGTCATCAGCCTATGAGCACGCTTGTCTGTCAACAGTTCCAAAACCAGGAAGAGGGTTGAGTTAAAAACAACACATACTTCAGTACCTGCAGTTCAAGATCCAAATGCCCTTAAGAATTTCTACTACTCCTGATCCAAATGTGTTACCAACTTGCTCAAATAGGTCGTTACTTATGTTTGGACCTGAATATCATGAACGAATATTTGAAACTGACAAAAGTTCAATCAAGAATTTGGGCCCTGAACGATACTGACTGATAGACAGTTATTAGGATCAAGTTTCAGACAATCAGAGATCAACATGTTGCCGGTTGACCTATCAGTTGCACAATGTAACTTACACAGCCACAAACTGCAGGCTGCCTTGTCAGCCGGCGTTTGCCTAAAACAGGTTTCTACATAACCAATCCATTCAACGCTTCCAGAAAAATCCCATATGGAAAACATCAAAGCATGGCGTAAAGTGAAGAGCTTTTAATTTCTTTCCATTTAACGCTAATAAAATTTTGTGTTCTCATTGTTTAAGGAAAACGATTTTTAGTTCATATGATCAAGAACAAAATTAGCTATTACCTTGAAATGTTCTCCTGCATGGGTACTATATAAGGCTAACTTAAGATATGGAAGAGTCATTACCTTCATAAAGGAGGGATTTCGTGAGACAAAGTTCTCCCACTCTGCTCTATCAGTTTTCCATCCTGATTCACATCGACATCTGAAAATGTATCTGAACCCTTATGAAAGCTTCAGATTTAAATTAATATGGGTTGAGTAACACCTTGTGTTTTGGGATCAGATGTCCATACCTTGTCACGGATTAACTCAATATATAGTTTCAGTCACAAGAGCAATAAGCATCTGTTTGACTTGTACAACGCTTCAGTAGAAACCATGTCACCTGATCCTTGATTCGCTCAGAATGAGACAATAAAGGTGCAGATTTTGAACAAGTCAAACAATCCACAATGGAACTATGTCACACTGGAATATGCAATTACAGATGGAAATAAGGTCACTCAAATCATGGCAGGGAATTGAATTTTGACATCCACACACCATCAATGGACAAATACCTTCACAGGAGGGATGGGATGGTGTCCGGACGTCCGGGAGGTGCAGGACACAGCCGCAGCAATCTCGCCAGATCCAAGCCCAACCACCGCCCCAATCTTGCGCTCGGTGTGGCCTCGTCCGCTCCCAGCGCTACGGCAAGTTACCCACCCATCGATCGCCGCACGGGATCGAGGAGTAGTTGCACGCCACCACCACCGTGCGGCACTCCTCGAGGTCCTCCTCAGTGATCTGATAAGCACCGTTGGTGTCGGCGACAGCTGCGATGAGGGCGCGAGAGGAGTCAATGATCCCGTGTTTGGGGCGCGGCCGAGCTCCTGGAGCGCTGAGCGGAAGGGGGAGGTGTCGGCGATGGCGATGGCGTCAGCGCGATGGGCGGCTGGTCGAAGTCTCCGCCAGGAGCGGGCCTTGGGTTGGAGAGCGATTCGTGAGCCGAAGATTAGGGAAGATGATTGGTGAGGTTAGTTGTGCAGCTGATGTTTCCGTATATTGTGTCTTTTTTTCCTGTAGTCCTGTAGCTGAACAAATGCGGCCGCGGACGACAGAGTTTTCGTCTACCCTTTGAAATTGCTATAAACGCACTTTTGGCAGAATTGGTTGTTATGGCGACGGTTAGATCTAAATGATTGTGCCCCATCGTGTGGCTCTCACTGGTCCGGACTGTTGTGTGTACGTTATACGGGGTACGGTTAGGAAGAAAATGTTTGCTCTTTTAATAGTAGTAGAGAATTTTCATTGTTCAACACTATGTATTTGATCTCTTATTCTTCAATCAATGAAAAGTTGCACCGACAGCCCTTCGTCAATAAATTTTGTGTCCCAAAAGGTGTCACGACACTAGTAAAAAACCTACCTTTGACCCGGAGCATTAGTCCCGGCCGGGTTTGGGCCCGGGACTAATGTGAGCATTAGTCCCAGTTCCAACGGCTAGGAGCGGTCGGGGGCATGGCCCCCTTTAGTTCGGACTAAAGGGGTTGTGGCAGGCTGGGGCCCCTGCGAGCCTCTTTAGTCCCGGTTGGTATCACCCACCGGGACTAAAGATAGACCTTTAGTCCCGGTTGGTATCACCAACTGGGACTAAAGATATCCCTATATAAAGCTGCTTCGTCCATCCCGAGTCCAAGCTTCTCCTTTCTCTCCTCTCTGTTTCCTTCCCCTAACTCGAGCTCATCCTCCATTTTTGCCAAGATTGGAGGTACCCCATCTATCCAACGGTTCTAAAAGGTTAGCAACTTCATCCTTTCATCTCTCATTGCTAGTTTAGCTCGTTTCATGCTCTATAAGTATAGTGATTTGTGGGTTTTAGTTTGGGAGTAATTATGTGGGAGTTTATTTGATTTATATGCAATTTGAGCTCAAATTAACTTCTTAGTTTGCATATGTGTAGGTGTGGTTTACTTAGTGCCTTCCCGTCCCCGTCCTCACCGCCGTCGATCGCCCGCGCCGTCCCGTCGCCGGCACCACCTTGGTGAGCCTCTTGTTCTTATCATTTTTGTAAAAAAAATCTTATTTGTATGATTTAGATAGTTACTTGTATAATTTTCTTACTTGTATGATTGTTTGTTATATATAGTGCCATGGTTTTGATATCCGTCCCCGTCGGACCTCGTCCGGTTTATGATTCGGATGTGGTATATTATCTTTTATAACTATTTGTTTCATTTTGTGTTTATGACAATTATACCCATCAAGTTGACATAGATATTTCTATCTAGGAGGTATGTGAACCGGAAATTGCAACCGACCCTCTTGTCGAGAAGTTAAATTTAGTTGAAAAAGAAAATGATTATTTGAAAGAAAAATTGGAAAGAATTGAAGAAGAGAAGATGAAATTGGAGTTGTATGTTGCCGATGTCGTCGATGATCACAAGATCAAGATGGATGCAATGCGCTTGAAGATTAGAAAGATTAGAAAATATGCCATTAATAAAGAGGCTTGGTATCATTATGTTGTTGGATCAATTATTACCTTAGTTGCGATTTTGATCGCATTTGTTGTTGCATTTAAATGTTTTAGCTAGATAGTTGTATGTTGTTTTATGAGAAGTATGTATGAACTTTATGTATGAACTTGTATTAATTTGGTCACTTCGATGTTGTGTAATGAAGATGAGCCGGCAATGGATGTACGATGACCGACGCTCTCCCGAGTTCATTAATGGCGTGCATAGTTTTCTGCGTGTGGCTGAGGCAAACAAGCGGAATGGTTTTATGTGTTGTCCATGTGGTGTCTATAAGAATGATAGGGATTACTCTACCTCAAAAATCCTTCACAGCCACCTGCTTCAGTCCGGTTTCATGTCCGGCTATAACTGTTGGACCAAGCACGGAGAAAGAGGGGTTATAATGGAAGACAATGAAGAAGAAAAAGATGATGACAACTATCCTAGGTTCCCTGAATACGATGGCACTACAATGGGGGAAGCTGAAGAAGAGGCATCAGATGAGCAGGCTGATGATCTTGGTCGGGCCATTGCTGATGCAAAGAGAAACTGCGAAAGTGAAAAGGAGAGGTTGAAGTTGGAGCGCATGTTAGAGGATCACAAAAAATTGTTGTACCCAAATTGCGAAGATGACAAGAAAAAGCTGGGTACCACACTGGAATTGCTGCAATGGAAGGCAGAGAATGATGTATCTGACAAGGGATTTGAAAAGTTGCTGAAATTGATAAAGAAGACGCGACCATAGCTGGATGCGGAGGCTGGGCTTGGGCGCGATGCGGGGGCTGGACCTTGGCGTGGCCTGGTGCTGGGCCATCCGGTCGCTGGCGCTCAAAACAAACAGGGGCGTCTCGGTCAACACGGTCGTGGGCAGCGGGTCGAGGCGAAGCAAGCTCGATGCAGGGGCGGCGGCGGCGGCGCGATGCAGATGACCAGCAGTGGGGCTTGCGAGGTGATGGAGGCAGGGGGCGCAGGTCGGAGAGCTTGAGATCCACCCGATCTGGGCGGAGGAGAAGTCATGGAGGCAGTTGGGGCACGCATCGAAGCTCCTGGGCGTCGGCCATGGCGTTCTCCTGCAGGCCAATGCCAGAGAGATAGCTGAGAGAGAGAAAAGAATGAGGAAAGAGAAGGAAGGAAGGGCACGGGGAGGAGAGGCAAAGGGGCGACGGCGCCTGGATCTTGCTGCTGCTGCTGCTGTTCGCCGGCGTCGCGCCGAACGCACGGGACGGGCGCTTGGAGGACATGTTGGCTTGGGGCGCGGGGCTCTGCCACAACGGGGAGGCCGGGGAAGACCTCGGGAGCGAGGGCACGGGAGGAGAAGCTCGGGCTCCTGGTTGCGGCTCAGGGACGAGCTCGCTCTCCTCGGGCGCGAGGCAGGGGCTCGGGGGCGCGGCTACGCAGGGAGGCCGCCGGTTGGCTCGATGAAGAAATCCAGGAGAGGGGCTGGGTGGATCGGGAGGAGGCTGAGGGGGTGGAGGCAGCCGGTTGGTTGGGAGAGAGATTGGGAGGGATCCCGAGGAAGAAGGTGGAGTGGCGGCGGCGACGGGACAGGCTCCCTAGGTTTTAGGTTTGTCTAGATTTGGTTAGGGTTCATCTTCTATATATAGCAAGTAGGCAGTAGGAGGGGACTAGGGGTTGCATTGGAGCCCTCCGATGAAGATCAGACGGCTCCGGACAGATGGGTTAGATGGGCTAGGTGGGCTGTGTAAGAGGCCTCTGGTTTGAGATGAAAGGGAGGAAGCAAACGGCCTGGCAACAAGTTTTGTTTTACGAAAAACGTCCGACAATTTAACCGGCTATAATGCCGCTATAGTTTAACGGTTCGCGTATTAAACGACCTCCGAATGCGACGAAATTTGACAGGCGGTCTACCTAAAATATAATAAGACCGCTCATCAACTTTCAACCCATTCCGAGAACGTTTTATTCTCACTTAGAAAAACAATTATTAGATGAAAACGCGGGCGCGTGCAAGTGTGGTTGGACTCGGAGCCATCGATCTTTCCTAGCTAGCTCTACTACCAGTACTGCACAGCTATCTAGGAGTGTGTCTTCCTTACCCAGGATGGTGTTATTTATAACTTAATAACAAATAGCTCAGGGTTGGAGATCGAGAGAGGGCAGGTGGACCGATAATGGAGGGAGAGGTGGAGAAGACTGAAATGCCCTGGGTTAGAGTTAATTTCAATCTGTGGTCAGTAGCTCACTCATTTCATTATTAAGATCATGATAAGATCATCTAAAAAATTCAAAGATCGTGACAAGATGAGGATAGATTCGAAAATGGAGCATCTTCCTTTCTTTGTTAGTATTTGTGTTCCACATGCAATTGCCTAACTTTGGATCTAACATTTACTATTAATCTATTATATACATGTAAGAGTTGTTCACACGATCCGATAATGGATCGAGGCAAGCTAGGTGTAGACCGCCACATATGTACTTGAGAAGCCATGTCTTAGCTATGTGAAGGAATCTGAGGCTTACTTGATCCTATCCTTTGGTGGAACCGTTTGTGATGGGTTTTATTCTCTTCTCTCGCTTCTTTCTTCGAAGGCGCCTTTTTTCCTAACCCCAATTATGGCTTCTCTCCTTTCCATTCCACGATGGTGCCCTTCCCTAACACTACAGGAAAATTTCATGCGTATATGTGTTTGCATACTCTCTCAATTGTTTCCACAAACATCTATGTAAATCATGATTACTTGCTTGTTGTACAGCTTAAACCCAGGGTTAGATTAGTAGCCGACAAAAACCACATTTAATCATGTTATGGTATCTGATTGGGAAGTACTAAATCATCGGCTCATACCGTGAGACTTTTAATTACTGAGTGATAAGTGCGTATTTTTTGAACATCACGATAGATCAACATCGCTCCTACGTGCCTCCTGCCTCCCGTCTCCTGCCTCCAGTGGCTAGGGTTTCTCGTGCCTCCTGCCGATGCCGCCGCCGGTCTACCTCGTCTCCTGTGGTCTTAGGGCCATAGAGGTGCGGTGGATCCCGGCCCTTGCCGGCCGGAGGGCACCATTTTTTATGTTTTTTTGAGTTTTGTTAGGGTTTGTGTCCTGGTCAGAGAGACGAGGCGGCAGCGGCTCTCTGAAGATGAAGATGGAATAAGGTTCTCCCCGCCTAGCCCCCATCCCGGTGGTGCTTCTAGCGTCGTCGGAGGGTGTGTGGAGGTTTGTCTCCGACGGATCTCGCGGGATTCGGTCGGCGTTTGTCTTCGGTGGGTCCAGGTGGATCCGGTCTTCGTTCATCTGTGTTTGTGTGTCTACAACGATCTCGGTGGCGGTTGCTGTTCTGGCGCGCTGGTCCTATGGGGTCTTAGCACGATGACTTCCCGACTGTCTACTGCAAAAAGATTTGCCCGGCTCCGACTCTTAGTGCTTGTAGTCGTCGCTAGGTGGTCTATGGACCTAGATGTATTTTTTGCTTCTGGTGTTCTTTGTACTACCTTGACAGTTGATGAATAGATCGGAAGTTTTCTCCGCAAAAAAAAGATCAACAATTATCAAGATCCAGTAGCTTAATTAATTGCATGTCAACCCGTCGTCAATCCGCGCATTTAGCATCTTGTCTACAACTAGAAGGAGACAACCCGGCACCTTCATCAAGATGCATATAGGCAGCCATACCCATGTGTTAACAGTTGGTAATAATTCATAGTAATTCAGGTAGATACAAACATAGCCAATCGCATGTCTTACTGAAGTGCAGAAACGGGAGGGAAAGGAAGATGTTCTTAACCCATTCTTATCTTGTCACAATAATGATACAATGAGTGATCTACTATTGTGTGGTAAAACTCTTGGATTCTGTTGAGTCTTTTTTCCTCTACCATCGATCCATGTGATATCCACGCTAGCTTGATCAGCATTTATGATTTTTTATTGCATTCTGAAATGACTTTCCGAATATACTCTAATGACAAATAAATGGATAAGTACACTTATCTGTTAACTTTCTGAACATGCATGGAGTCTAGAGTTAGGGAAGCAAATGGACCGTAATACCCAGAAGTTTCAGTCTAACAGCACACTCAACTACCCATTGAGCTAGGAATCAGCAAGAAGATAATTGATGATCATGTGCATATACACATGCTAATCTAGATCTTGGATGCTAACCAATATACAAGGAAAAGTTGCTGGCTCGTGGACCGATAATGGATCGGTCGTGGCATGCATGCCGCGTGTCGTGACGAATCCAGAAAAACAGTACTCAGTAATTCCAAATCTACTAGTAGTAGGAGAGGAGATTAAACTCTCAGATTCCATAACACAATTATACATGTGGTCTGTCGACTAGTGATATAAACATGTACACCCAGTACGACTGCGTGCAGCATGCAGCTCCAGTACTTTGCACTCCAGTCTAAAACGTAAATCTCTTTATATTTATATTCTTATGGACTTTAGATGATACTTTGTTGAATAGCTCTTCGTTAATATTGGTCTTGTTGCCTCAGATAAGATAAACATACATCACTAAAGCACATTTTCAGGATATATCGAGAAATATGTCAGTTTGACCTTATATATGTATGCCATTTTTTTTCATTTATAGACACTGAATCTTAGAAATGTCTAACAGTTAAACATTCTGAAAGAAATATATTTGGATCAAATTAAGTTGTAGTGTACTATGTACATACTTGCAGTTACTCATTTATTGCTAAGAACATGATAGTGTTTAAGAATACATATATACCAACGCTAGCAGCGGTGCAGGGATGATGCTAATTGAGCTAAACATGCATACCTGGCACAAGATTCTTAAGATCTGAAATCGCGGACCAAATTAAGTCGCCACACACTACTTGCACACAATTCTTAATTTTAGGCAATTAAAGAAACAAACAAGGGGAAGTATACTGATTATTGGATTGGGAAACTGTACACTTACAAGAAATAGGAAATAACGCAAGTATAATATGATCATGATATACGTGAAATTGTAAAGAACTCATACATGAACAGGATGGACAGGACGACGTGTACATGCTATTTTTGATAAAATATTATGATCATTTTGGAACGTAAAGACATTTTTTTAAACAATTGTAACTTATGTTATCTCAGCCTGAAACCAATTCCTTTGTTATTTGGAAATTATCACATTTTCTTACAAATTCCATGTGTATATGTGTTTTCATACTCTCTCAATTGTTTCCACAAACATCTATGTAAATCATGATTACTTGCATGTTGTACAGCTTAAACCCAGGGTATAGATGGGTAGCCGACAAAAACCATGTGTAATCATGTTATGATATTTAATCGAGAAGTACTAAATCATCAGCTCATACCACGAGACTTTTAATTACTGAGTGATAAGTGCGTATTTTTTGAACATCACGATAGATCAACATTAATCGAGATCAAGTGCTTAATTAATTGCATGTCGATCCGTCGTCGATACGCGCATTAACCATCTTGTCTAAAACTACAAGGAGACAACCCGGCACCTTTATCAAGATGCATATAGGCAACCATACCCATGTGTTAACAGTTGGTAATATTCATAGTAATTCAGGTAGATACAAACTTAGCCAATCGCATGTCTTACTGAAGTGCAGAAACGGGAGGGAAAGGAAGATGTTCTTAACCCATTCTTATCTTGTCACAACAATGATACAATGAGTGATCTACTATTGTGTGGTAAAACTCTTGGATTCTGTTGAGTCTTTTTTCCTCTACCATCGATCCATGTGATATCCACGCTAGCTTGATCAGCATTTATGATTTTTTTCGGTTATAAAATACGTGCAGCATCTCCTGGATGTGAGGGATGCACAGGCAGTAAGCCCGTAGCTTAATTGCCATCTCGATCCATTATCGATCCATGTGTTAACAACTACTCGTACATGAAGCTAGATCCAAGCTTAGTCAATTGCACGTGGAACACAAAATTGGGACAGGAAGAAATAGTTTTTTATCCACCCTCATCTTATCACTATCTTATCGTTTTAGTTGATACAGTGATCTAGCTAAGGGTATTTCCGTATTTTAGCCTCTCTGCAATCGATCCATGTGCACGTAGTTCTGCATCTCTCCAGCCCGGTCAGATCAGGGTAAGTTATTTGAGTTATAAATAAGCACCCCCTGGGCGTGAGGAAGGCACACTCACTCCCTCATCACTCACAGAGTCACAGCTGGTAGTACCAGTCTCATAGAGATAGGATCCATGGCGTGGAGCAGGGAAGCAATGTCGTTGGTCCTCGTCGCAGTGCTGGTCTTTCCGGCAGCAGCCATTTCCTCACCAGTGCCGCCGCTGTTGATTGCTATGCCCACAGACGGTGGCGACCAAAACCCTCCCGTGTCCCTGGCCCAAGGCCTCAGGCCGGACTTCTACGACGAGTCCTGCCCGGACGTGCGGGACATGGTTCACACCGCCATTCTGGAAGTGCTCGAGGAGGACATCACCATTGCCGCTGGCCTCCTCCGCATCTTCTTCCATGACTGCTTCCCACAGGTAATCCTAATAACTAACTAATTATTGCCCTACGTTCCAAGTTATCTGGAGTTCTATGTATATTCTAAGTCGAACATTTTAAAGTTTGATCATTAAAACATATGCTATCTCAACAATATCAAATATATATACCACGTATAAATATTATATGGTGATGAAACTAATTTGATGTAGTAGATTTTGATATATTTATATAGACTTCATCAAACCTAGAAATGTTTGACTTAAGAGACTAATCATGAACGGATTGAGCAAGTGTTATGTACATATGATCGATTTGTATATTATGTGTACTTCCAAAATAGGGCTGCGACGCGTCAATCCTTCTGAATGGAGGTGAAATAGTATTTGGCGAGCAGCAGATGCCGCCCAACCGGGGCCTGCAGCCCAAGGCGCTGCAGCTCATCGAGGACATCCGTGCCAAAGTGCAAGCGGCATGCGGCCCGATCGTCTCGTGCGCCGACATCACCTCCCTCGCCACCCATGACGCTGTTGTCGCAGTACGTGATGCTCGATGCTATATCTATAAATACACCGTACGTAACTCGTCATATCTCTCATACACACGATTACTTGTTGCAGTCCGGGGGCAAACCCTACTATGTGCCGCTGGGCCGGCTAGACAGCCTCAGGCCCGCCGCATGGAGCTATGTCCACGACCTCCCACACTTTACTGCCGACATGTCCAGTGTCATCGGTGCATTCAACAGCCGCAAGTACTTCGACGTCACCGACGTTGTTGCGCTCTCTGGGGCGCACAGCGTTGGCAAGGCTCACTGCAGCACCTTCGCCCACCGGTTCGCCAAGGAGGACTCTGAGTTTGTCCAGAGGCTCGCCGCCAACTGCACGGCGGACGTGCATCGTCTGCAGGACCTCGACGTCAACACCCCCAACGTGCTAGATAACATGTACTACAAGAACGTGTTGGAGGGGAAAGGGGTGCTCGCCACCGACCAGCTGCTTAGCAGCGACGAGAGGACCAAGTGGCTGGTGGACAACTTGGCGCAGGACGAGTGGTGGTTCTGGAACCAGTTCGGCACATCCATGAGCAAGATGGGGAGGCTCGAGGGCTACTTCGGGAATGTCGGCGAGGTCCGTCGCGTCAGCTGCTCTGTCACCAACCCTATCGAGAATGCGGCCTGATCTGGATTGACATACCCTCGTCATCACATATTCACCTCTCTCCGCTCCTCGTCATCACGTTAACCGATTTCCATGTAATAAACGCTAGCTTAGCTAGTGTATCCCATACCATTTACTCTTTCTAGTTCTTAATTGATTCCATACCATTATTCCGTCCGTTTTAGGCATCAAATACCAAGAATGCGATAATACTGCATGCGAGAGCAGTCAGTTTAGTGGGAGAGATAGTGCGACGTGCGACTCCTTTGCATACTCCAACGAAATAAATTAATGACAGAAGGCCGCATAGTTCTACATCTCGGTACTGAAGTTTTGGCTAAGCAACATAACAATCCAATCTCTAAACAGGTCACGATTCATATTAAGGACCTGAAGCCGCTCGTAGAGGAGTAAGACTGTCCCCATTTACTCCTAACTATCTGCTTCAAAAGAACAATCATTATCAAGTCTTGTTGGGTCAACTCATTAATTTATCGATTTGTTATAAACCTTGATAGTGGAATGTAGATACCTTAGATACCATAAAGAACCTTACGAATGTATGCCCCCTTTCGCCACATGAGTTTAAGAATTTCAATAATTCTCCAATATCTGCGCCACATACATTTAATATGTCTAAAGGTTTCAAGTATGATCATTTATTTATTTCGTCAGTGGTATTTTATATGAATGAATGATAAGAATCAACACTCCACTACATGTTTTATATTCAATGTCAACAATGTAGTACATGTTTTATGTTTAGCAACAAATAGACATATATCATATTTTAAAAGCATATGAAATTAAATACCCAATTCTATGTTCTAATAAATTCTACAATAGCTCTATGGCTACACACAACACAACCATGGCTCGATGCCCATGACCCAACCCTTGTATCGAGAGTTGGAGAACAATGTGCGCACATAGAAGTTGTTGCCGCGATGACCTAATTATCGGTGTACCATGGTCGGCACGGATGGAATGAAGGGGTATTGGTTGGTCGTGCGGTCCATCCGCACAATAAAAACCTGGTCTGAGCTGGCAAAGCTAGTGTATTGGGCGTGTGACGCCAGTGGACACCCAAGTGAGCACCACCAGACTTTGCTAGCGGTCGCGTGCCAGGAGGTCAGCGAGAGGGCGGAGTAGGCCACGCACAACAAAGAGATGCTAGTGGTCTGTCCCAAAAAGATCGAGTGTGGGATATAACGTTGGGATTTGGAGAAGGCGATGGTGTCAGTGAAGTGGGAGGATGTCGCACACGACGATGAGATACCGGTGGTCCGCACTTAGAGGATCGACGAGCGAGCGACAACATCGAGGGAGAGGTATGTAAGTGAGATAGCACGTTCAGGATAGGGGAATGATCGGGATTATATATAAATACATCCAAGTAGGGCATAATCCACTAATGGCTAGCAAGGCGACCCACATCGGGCAACGAACGCTTCTGGCAATTGACACTCATGAAAACTACTAGACATTTGCAGCCCTCATCTGTTTAGATCATCCGATACCGGGGACCCCAGACCTCCGTCGGACAGATATTATGAATTGTCAGTGTGTTAGCCCTGCCTGAAGCTCCACTGGCGTGTTCCAGCGAAACTGCTTGTGAGTTAGAACACCATTGACGGGCAAGCAACCTCCTACCGGTAGAGGAACTACTGGGCAAAGCCCTATAGGTGAACTATAATTAGTGGCGGGCAGGGCAGGATACCCGCCACAACTACTTTTCCAAAATTGCAGTGGCAGGTAACAGGTCTTAATCGCCACAGCTAATGGCAGTCCAGTGGCGGGCGCTAGCTCACACCAGTCACAGCTAGGCTCTTCCAAATAAGCCCGCAGGATGAAAAGTGTAGTGGCGGGCAGGAAGTGAGTGCCCGCCACTGCTTTCTCATAAAGCAGTGGCGGGCGATGTCCTGCGCCCGCCACAACTACCTTTTGGCAAGCCGCGCCAAATTAATCCAAATTTTCAATTTTTTTACAGTGGCGGGCGTCCGTTGCGGCCCGCCACTACTCTCCTCGGACAGTTACCCTTCCGTCCCGGATCTATTTTCATTTCCACATATCATAATTTCTCAGTCAGTTCCTCTCCCCTCTTGCAGTCAGTTCCTCTCCCCTCTCCCCCTTCCGCGCCGTCGTCCGCCTCGACCGCCGCCGCCGTCCCTCCGACCCGCACCGCCGCCGGATCTACTAGCCGTCCCGTCCGCCGCCGGATCTGCTCGCCGTCTCGTCGTCCGCCTCGCCCGCCGCCACCGGATTTGCTCGCCGTCTCGTTGTCCGCCTCGAGCGCCGCCGCCGTCGTCCTCCTCGACCGCCGCTGCCTTCCCGCCGTCATGTCTGCGGCCGGAAAAGCCGCCAACGGTATACTATCTCCATGTTCTCCGGTGCTACCTTCTTCTTTGAAGGGATGGGGTTGCATTGGGGTGTATAATAACTTTTTTTTGGTATGCCCGGGAACATCTTCTAACTCAATTTAGGATCAAATGTTGGAACCTCATGGGTAAGCATAAGGTAATGGAATTGATAGAGAAATTCATAGACCTAGGTAGGATAGGCAAATTGATATAGGGAATAGAGATGATGATGGAGATCATACTGAGAAAGAGGATAATTCCGTATGGGTACAACTCTTATTTGAACGAAGTGTAAAAACTGATATCTTTTTTGTGTAATAGAACAAACACTAATACCTTAATTGAGTCGGTAAATATCAAATATGTTTATCAAAGTCCTTCTCTGATTGCTCAAGGATCTGCCTCTAGATAATTAGGCTTTAGGATCGGTTAGCCTCTACATATGACAAGTGGCGATGATGTTTGCATTTTCTTACGTATGAAAAGTGCATGGGCTTACCATGTTATTCACAGGGTTTGAAAATGAGTGACTATGTTTTGGTGAAACGTTGATTCATTTCCGTTTCGCCAAATTTCTGTCACTCTATATGTTAACTTTTAAAGCAAAGTTCATGCCGAATTTAATTTCTGTCACTCAATATGAGTGACATTGTAATATCTCAATATGTTCAATATTACTTTCGTAAGCTTTGCTATGACAATATTGTTTAATTTGCTTACATATGAGTGGAATTGCGTCAAATTTTCTTACATATGACAAGTGCATGGGCTTACCATGTTATTCACAGAGATTTAGAAATGAGTGCCAACATTTTGGTGAAACGTTGATTAACTTCTGTTTCGTCAAATTTCTGGTACTCAATATGTTCAATATTCACCAAAGGTCATGCCGAATTTTCTCGGACCCTTCTTAGCCGGTTCCTCTTCTCAATATTACTTTCATAATTTAGTATTCATGTCAACCATTTACAATTGATAAGTGCTTCATAATGATTATTAGGGATCATGAGGCGTAAGATCTGTCAGATCTGCAAATGTCTATGTACGGACAATATTAACACTGCAGTACAATTCGGGCTCTTCTTGAAGAACGGATTTCAAAAATCTGTGGTAACGGTCTTTAACTTCAAGTAGTATTCAATTCTAACCATTTGTATAATTGTTTTACTGACTTTATTGTTAATTATTAACTGCTGCATAGTGTATCCCATGCAACATAAGGGTTGACTTCAACAATTTATGCGGTAACGTTATGTACTTTAAGGATGATCAGGGGCACACATTCGAACTGGATGTGCGTAAACGAAAGGATAGAACCATCATGTATGGCGATGAATGGGAGAAGCACATTTCACAGAATAATTTCATCGGAGGGGAGTACATAGCCTTTTCCTTAAAAGGACGGGTCAACAGGTTAAGGACATTGTATTTCATCAACAATGACGATGACGAGGACCAAGATGACCAGGATGATGGAAACAGCCAAGATGACAAGGACAGCCATGAAGATGAGGACAGCCACGATGATGACGACAGCCATGATGATGAGGATGAGCAAGATGATGAGGATGAGACAGATGATGACAATGGTCCATTCCTTTCTGCAATATTCTCTCAAAGAATGAAGAAGCTTACTCGGGATGAGACCATGAATGTTACCGCGATGTTACCATCCAGTGTGGCCTTCTTGGGGAAGCCCTTTGTGCACCGTCTAACTAAAACCAACGTTGTCAAAAAAGTCATGGTGAGATGTTTTGTATTCTTTCATCTTTTTTTGTTCATAAACCAAGTATGGTGAGATGTCTAACATTGCGTGCTCTTTATTTGCTCTTAATGATGAGGAGTTCAGAAGTTACCTATGAAGATGTTTTCCGGAGTGGACATCCACGCCGTCGGCACCGCTGGAGTACGCCATGGACCAACAGGGCGTGTCACCAACGTTCAATACAAGACGGAATCAGACAGCCGCATATCCTTCTACGAGTCCGGCTCGCGGGAGTTCATGATGGAAAAGAGAGAACTAAGGGTGGACACCCTTGTGATAATCACCATAAGGAAGAGCAACCGCAACGACTTTCAGATGATGGTTCTCGTTGACCATGTTTAGAAATAATGTCTAAGTCATGAATATATCTGCCGATGAACTGTTAGTTAATTAGTATGTTAAGATGGATGTGATACATTGATGTTTGTTTCTTGAGTGGAACAAATTTGAACTGTTACTTAATTATTTGGTCGTTTGTTTCCAAAATGAATTCAGTCTGGTTCAGTTATATTGAGAATCATATGAGTATGCCTTTTGGAGTAATGTGTGTGAACGCGCAATGCCAACAATTGGCACGTACCCTCCAGTGGCGGGCGCTATGGCAGAACCGCCGGTGTTAAAATGGTATCTGTGGCGGGCAGCAATAGCTAGCTGTGGCGGGTAGGAATAAAAGCCCGCCACAAGAAGCTACGTACCAGTGGCGGGCGTGCGCTCGCCACTGATGCGGTTTTAGCAGTGGCGGGAGGTCGGTGGCGGGCGCCCCTTTGCTGGCCTTTTTGCGCCCACCACTGCTAGGCCTTCCTACAGTAGTGAGGGGGTTCATGAAAGGGTTAATTTGCAATAGTGGGAGCAGCAGAGAATGAATTTTGGTGGTGAAGATGGGGGTAAACACCCCTTTTGGCCTGGCACCAAAGAGATAACAAATAGATAAAAGTCGCTACGGTGGAAAACATCGCAATAGTTTAGAGTTCATGGGGTATTTATAGAGCAGGCCTCCCAATGGGGGCACCGGAGGCCACCAAGGGGCCCAAGCGGGTCACCCATGTGACCTATCTTGGAGGTCTTGCAGCAAGGTCACGTGGCCTTTCCAGGCCCCACCTCTTGCAGGTGCCCCTCCCCCCATGTTATGCACTCTCGAATTCCATAAGATCCTATGATTATAGACACAACTACATGCAACTATACATGGCCATGGGATACCCGGCCCGGCCGGCCCGACCCAGCCCGAAAAAGCCAGAGCCGACCCGGCCCGATCTTGCCCACGGGCCGGCCTGGGCCTGAGATCTAGGCCCGACGGCCGGGCCGGGCTGGGCTTGGGCCTGGCAAATTAGCGATTTAGGGAAGGGCCCGGCCCGACGGGCTTTTTAACTGATGGGCCGGACTTGGGCCTGATATCTAGGCCCGACGGCCGGGCCGGGCCGGGCCCGGGCCTAGGTTTTTTGCAGCGGGCTTTGTTAAGCCTGGCCCGAAGCCCGGCCCGGCCCGACATATGGCCAGGCACACATGCAACCCTGCCAATCCGAAAATTTCTCAATACATTAGTCCAAATAAATTTTAAGCATTGTAAGATTTGCTAAGAAAATAACATAAAACATCAAAAATTATGGACTTTTGTGGCATGTCACCCATAGCCAGGTTCATACTGGACACTATGCCTGCTTCAATGCTATAGTATGCTACAATCTGCAATTCTATATGTGAGCCCATGTGGACGCGCGGAGGAGGGGGGCTGGGTCGTAGCTCTGCCCATGCGCCACCCCCATGGTGCTTTCATTGAGGACCTCTTGCTCAGCCATGCCGTTCATGACGACGTGCCAACACGACTGAGTCTGGCGTGGGTTGATTAGGATTGTGGATCCATGATCCATCAACTTGGTATAGTATGCACATTTTAGAATGTACCAATAATTGTCCGTGTGTTTCAACAGTGTATAAATATTCTAGTAGGTGAGGCCATGATTTACCTGCACATATTAATTTGATTGTGTGAAAAAAGAATTTTAATTGGTAAACACTTGTTTTTTTCGAGGGAGGTAAACACTTGTTTCCTAGGCACTTATTGGCATACCAAAAAACATTGGATTTTAATTGGCTTTGCCAGTTGAAGCGGGTTTCAAGAAAACCAGTGAAAAAACCCAGAGATGAGAAAAAATCAAGAAGGGGGAGAGAAAGGAGAGGAGAAACTTGTATAGTTTTTTTCACATGGAAATTCTTTCTTCCATGAAACTTATATAAAGTTGGACGAATGACGAGTGAACGATGGAACCTTATGTTCTTTTAAAGCAGGATAGATGGCTAAACCACATATAGATGACAAGTTATGAGGCCACCCATGTAGTAATTTGTTTTATAATCATGTGAAGATAATGATGAGGAATGAAAAAAGTTTTATCCCAAAGGTTCATGCTCTTGCCTACCTTGTGTGAGGGTGTGACTGACATGCGCACGAATTATTATCACATGGACCGATAAGAGATGGATCGAGTCGAGCCACGTCTAGTGTGCACTGATGCTCGATAATGGATTGATCGTGCGGATGCTTGAGAACGCTAATCGTGCATGCACATGGTAGTGATAATGGAAAAGAAAAGCTTCCTGCCAGGTTTGAATTCCTGTCATCTGGCGTGCATGATTTGTGATGGAGAATTTTTAACACATTGATCACATCGAGGCAAGCTATGCGCGCGCGGCTTGCACGGATCATTCATGCTCGTTGCCCGATCACATGAGCCTGGTGATCAAGTAATTCTTGGATTCTACAAATCCACGTGGTTTGTCGACAATCGATACCAGGTATGGTCAAGGAAAAAAATAACGCGCTACAACAAAATAGCGCCGGCCTCAAAATACGCTATTAGCATGCTATATTGCGCTATAGCGTGCTATTAGCGAGGCGTTGCACACTGATTTATTTAGCGAGCCAATTCTCAGCAATGCTATATAGCGTGCTATTAGCGACGCTATAGCGCGCTATTTTTTTTAGTGGGTATGATACCCCAGATATTCGATCCAAACTGATATATTTGCACATGACTGCTCGTCATGATTACTCCATCATTTCTTGGTAATTGCAGGGATCATGCCAAACCTAGTGCCAAGGCTGATGCACGACTATCAGTGTTGACCTTAGAGAAACAAAACAAAAATCATCGGGTTCCATGACTCCACGTGGTTTGTCCACAATCGATCCAAACCCATCTAAGAACATCTACAGCCGGACTTACCAAATCTGAACCCTTAAACACCTGCGGACACACCCGGTCGGTGACCGGGCGTGTCCGTTTTGAGCCCTCATATGTCCGTCCATGCATCCACACTCCTCATTTTCTCCCTCATATGTCCGGTCACTTGCAAGTGATTGGTGAAGATTAAGAGAGAGAAAGAAAAGAATGAATAAAGAAAGAGAAAATGTGGTCCGGGGTGGGCCGCGTCCTACGTGGCGGACTGACCGGGCGCGTCCGGACGCATCCGCGAGCCTCGTATCCTCCCTACATTTGTCCTCAATATGAGGCTTCGCGGACAGCCCAGACGTATAGGGATGATATGAGGGGTCCGATTTGGTCACTTTTTTTCTTCTCTCTCCTGTCCGGTCACTGACCGGACGCGTCCGCGGGCGTTTGACGAGGAGTTGACGATGTCGGCTGTAGATGCTCTAAGATGCCTATCTATTCGATCTAAGCTGACGAAGCGCGTCCACTTGTAATAGCAAATGGTAGACCTACTACTATAAATTTATTTCCCAACAACGTTTCTGAAACTTCAAAATTTTATTTCTGATTTATTTATTTTCTTGCATACTGGGCACACTGACCAAGGGTCCAGTTTTTTTTTTAGGAATCCAAGGGTCTAGTTGGGTTTCGGTAAAAAGGTGCACGATGTGATTGGGTCTGTTCATCCTGTACAGGTGTACGCCCATTTCATGGGACACGAGCTTATAACTCCTAGTAAATCTTGTAATTATTCATTAAAGAACACTAAATTTTTAATTATGTACCCAAATAAAAAAACTTTCCTCCACTACTGTAATCCTGCTTTACAGTATGAGTTTGACGAGTCAACGTTGTCTTAAAAAAAGGGTCTACTAGGGAGGTATGCTACACTGGACGCCAACTACCTAAGCAAAATTAGGAACTTAGGACGCAATTAGCAATTAGGACGAACAGAATATTTCTGAGGGAGTTTTTAGAGAACGGAGTGCTTTGAGGGAGTGATTTCAAGGGACGGGATGTTTTAGGAGAGGAGGTGTGGTTGATTATCAAAGTGAAGGAATTTTAGGTCATTTTAATAAGTTTGAAAATATTCTGAGTTTCTAGATTTTCAATGCCTAAACCATCAAAACTTTTAGCTAAGTTTGCTAGTCTTGAAAAACAAATAAAAGAAAACTCAGGTCGCCTTATTAATGAAATTTTCAGCAAGAACATTCCAGGACTGTCTCCACTATCTCAAGTTAAGCCTCATTATTCATGCGGGTAGTTGCTAGTTTTCGTTTTTGAAGAGGGATGGAATACCTTTTAATTCGTACAAGATAACAAATTCGAGATCAAAGGCTTGAACAAGCGTATTAGAGGCTACATGTCACACCTATGCATCACCTATTATATTACTGGATAGCCATCCAAATGTCTAAACCACGGCCGTGCTGCCATCTCCAAGTGCCGATGCCAGAGATTAGAGAATCCCGCGCACTCACAGTATGCAGTGAGCACCAAGTATGGATCCATTGAGTAGCCCAATGAATAGTCAGCGAGAGATTGGCAACTCATTTTTAAGTCACTAACAAAATTCGCAATAGACTAACATAAAGCACACACTCCAACCCCGATCCGATCCTTAAGTTGTCTACGGATCCCTAATTCCTTAACATATTCGAGATACTCCACGAACACCATCATGCACAAGAGATGTGCATGGCATAAGAGAGAAACAAATGGTTGATCATTTCATCCGCATCTTTGGAACCTCTAGTTTGTAATATTTATTTTAAAAATCAATATTAATACGCAGCAGTCTTTTTGATTCTGTAAAAAAACATTTTTTGTTGTCGTTCCAATTGCAATTAGCCAAAATTAATCCTATAATCACAACATAAGAAGAGTTCATAACTCTACTAATCCAATAATTAATTAAATAGAACACTAATTTTTAAATTACGTACACCCAAACCAAAATTCCTGCCTCCGCCACTGCAAATTAACCCTCATTGTTGATACCGGTAGTAGCTAGTTTCCGTTTCTAAAAAAAAGATGGCATACCTTCATATTCATACAAGATAACAAAATCGAGATCAAAGGCTCGAACAAATGTAATAGAGGCTACATGTCACACCTATGCATCACCTATTATATTGCTTGATAGCCATCAAAATGACTAAACCACACCCGTGTTGCCATCTCCAAGTGTCGACACCAGAGACTAGGGATTCCGGCGCATCACAATATGCAGTGAGCACCACCTATGGATCCATTGAGTAGCCTTATGAATAACCAGAAAGAAATAGGCAACCCATATTCAAGTCAATAACATAGTTCACAATAGGCCGACATAAATCGCAGGCTCCACCCCCAAGGCTTTAAGTCGTCTACTGATCCCAAATTCCTGAACATATTGAAGATACTAGTTTGTAGTGGGAGATTAAAAGCCGCAAACACCATCCACCACAAGATATGGTTCATCTTTTCATCAGCGCAATAACAACATTTCTTGGTGTAGTTCCAATTGCGATTCGCTAGATTTTTTGTTGTTGTTAAAATTACACCTTCACATAGGTACCAACTGTTGAATCTGAAATTTGAAGTATGCGCAATTCTTAATTGGTTTTTTGATTCAGATTCTTGCAAGCAAAGAAAAATAGAAATAAATGTCATGATATAGTTGGAGACTGGGAACAATTCAGATTTGTGGTATACAAAATGAGAATATCTTTAATCATTTGAGAGTCATGATACGTTGCATCAAGAAACACTGCTTATGAAACAATAAGCTTGAGACCTGTGGAATATTTTCACCATCGATTTGCATATGCCAGCACAATGAGGATAACACTAGTTAAGATGAATTAACCACAAATAGTTCTGGGAGTTATTTTGACAATTGTTGCCAAGACATACTCATCTGAGTTGCAGCAATCAATCTACCCCCTTGCACACATTAGTTACTCACTTAGTGCTAATCATAATGAAAGTGGTTATTATATTGAAAATGTCAAGAAAGGTAAGAGACACATGCACGATGAAACACGGATAGAGGCAGAGGCGGAGGATAAGACTAGCTAGCTCCCTAGTCAGCTCACTACCGAGCAGCTAGCTCTTATTGAAAATACATATATAATAAAGTCGTGCTGGTGTTGGTGAAGCAAATGAGATCAGGCTTGATTAGGGGCAGAGTTGCGTCTGAAGCAGCCGAAGCGGCGGATCTCGCCGAACCTCCCAGGGATGGCTTGGTACATCAAAGATACCTTCTTCATGGAGGTGCCGAACTGGTTGAAGAACCACCACTGATCCGCCGCGAAGCCTTCGATCAGTTCTTTTGTGCGCGGGTCCTGCATGAGCGTCTGGTCGGAGTTTAGCACCCCCTTCCCGGCCACCAGGTTGCGGTAGTAGGCGTTGTCGAATGCTCTCGGGGTCTCTACGTCAAGGTCCTGCAGCCGGTCTCCGTCGCTGGAGCAGTTCGCGGCGAGCCTCCGGACGAACTCGCCGTCTTCTCGAGGACCGAAGCGGTCGGAGAAGGCGCTGCAGTGGGCCTTGCCGATGGTGTGCGCACCGGAGAGCGCCACAAGATCGAGCTCGGTGAGATCAAGCCTACTAGCGAAGTGGGCGACGAGCTGGTCAACGTTTCCGGTGGGACGCGGGAGCTGGCCGTAAACCTCTTGCCACCGATTGGGCAAGAAGCTGTCCAGGCGGCCGAGCAGCAGATCGTAGGACTCCCCGCCAGACTGCAAATGAGAATAGTACATATTACTCCCTCCGTTCCAGAATATTTGATGTTTTAGATATATCCTGAGACAAACATGTTTAACTTTGACCAAGTCCATAAGAAAATGTATTAACATCTACAACATCAAACTAGTCTCATCAGATTCGTAACATATATTTACATACTACATAGGATTGATATAGTAGATATTCATATATTTTATATAAACTTGGTCAAACTTAAAGATTTTTGACTTAGGAAAAACCGAGAATTTCAAATATTTTGAAACAGATGAAGTAGTTTAGTTGTGCATGCAATGTCACTCCTGTTATGTGTGCACTTGTACGTACCACGATGACGGCATCACGGGCGGCGAGAACGGTAATGTCGGCGCAGGAGACGGTAGGTCCGCAGGCGCTGTGTACAGCTACGCGGATGTCCTCGATGAGCTGCAGCGCCTTGGGCTGCAACCTGGCGTTCGGTTCCAGGATCTGCTCGCTGTGGTATACCCTCTCGCCCACTTGGTAAGTGCCGTTCAGAAGAAGCGACGCGTCGCAGCCCTACATACGTATGACACAAAAAGTAAGTCATATATACCTGCGGTTGCATTTCAAGTCTGAGATAATTTAGGACAACACTACTTAATTGATCATGATACTATCTAATGTTCACCGGAAAAATTAAGGAAGAAACGATCACTATGTATATAACGTACATAAACGAAGCAGTCACTCATAAAGATACGGAGGAGGCCGGCAGCGATGGCGACATCTTCCCGGAACGCTTCCTCCACCGCGGTGCGCACGATCTGCTGCACGTTTGGGCACGACTCCGCATGGTAGTCTGCAGTGAGGCGTCCCTGGGCGAGGGGCACACTTGTGCGCTCAAGCTCCTTGGTTGGCATGGAGATCACCGACGGCGTGGACGACGACATGGCTTCCGGGGACAGCAGCGCCGCAACGACGAACAGCATGGGCAACATAGCTGCGCTGCTCAACGCCGCCATCGGTCCTATCCCACTCCCACGTACCTAGCTGCTAGCTCTCTCTCTCTCTCTCACCAGTGGTAATATTGCATGGGGACTTCTTGTGACTCGATCTAAGAGTGAGGGAGTGTGCCTTCCTCACGATCAGGACATGTCGCTATTTATAACGGAACTCAAATAGCTTATCCTCATTAGGGCCGAGGGTACGTGAGAAACTAGACATGAACCGATAATGGAGAGATGCGAAGGGAACCAAGTACCCCAACAATTTTACTAGTGCCTAGCAATGTTCTGGTTAACGAATATCTTCTTTGTTACAGAGATGGCTGAGATTTGCAGTTACCGGATATTTACCAGACGAAAAATATACAAATGAATATTATGTTCAAATTGCTTTTCGGAGAGTACGAAGACAGCAAAGCATTAATGTCCACACCATGCAAGTTAGCTCACCGGTAGAGCTCTTCTAATTCACCTTCCTTAGCTAGTATTTATAAATTTCTACTAGAACTAATCTGGGGTTTTTATTGGGCAAACTCATTTACCGATCAAGGAGCCTAGAATAATGCGATTTCGGATGGTGACCGAATTTAACATAAACCCTGGTACCTAGCACACTGGATCGTGATCGAGTAGATGAGTATTCATTATTTCTCTACCGGTTTTGTGCTTTTGTAGTTGGTTAAGTTTGTATCCAGCCGTTTGGAAAAGAAACTAAACTACAATGAATTGGTAACACATGGATTGATAATAGATCAAGATGCCATCGATGGATCTCGATCTTGTTTTGGTCGCGCTAAACAGTCCGTACTTGGTAATCACAAGTCTAGTAGTATGACCTCAGTATTAAGTACTCCTCGATCAGAGCCCGTAACATAACTCCACATGTGGTGTGTCTGCTACCTGTCGATATACACGCTAGGCAGCTAGGATGATAACCATGTGTATCCATCGTAATCATACCAAATTAAGTACTCAAAATGTGTAACCACGCGCTTTTATCTGTGATTCTGTGAGTGGTAGTGTGCCTTCCTCACGTCTAGGAGTGGCGTTAATTACAGCTCAAGCAGCGTACTAATCAAGGCAAAAATATAGAGGAAAAATATGTCACCAAAGCACCCATTGTATTATAGATGATCGTGAGAAGATAATGATGATGAATAGAAAAATATTTCTCCTTGTTTTGTAGCAATATAGAGTGAGTGCGCGCGATAGGCATTTGTGAATTGTTTACACGTGGATCGGTAATAGATCGATCGAAGCGAGCATCAAGCACGCGGCGTGCATGCAGATGCTCGATCATGTGACCCTGATGGTTTATAACATCCTAGCTAGGACTCCATAACTTCACACGACTACGCTCACATGGCCTGTCGCGATCGATTGATCCAAACACAGCGATGGTGCCGCGTATGCATCGAATCTAAACTGAGATGCTTACACAGACCTAGTTACCTACTGGTCATTGCCCATTTACATCATGCCAAACTAAGTAATTGTGACTCTGTAAGAGAGTGTGCCTTCCTCACGTCTAGGAGTGGCGTTATATATATATCCATAGCCCACTACGTACCATCTCCTAATCAAGGCTAGCTGGAGAACACATGGATCAATCCATAATGCATACAGGTAGAAAGACTCACGTACCCTCTAGTTCCACATTACAATGGCGCCACTAATTGTATTGTGATCATGCACGTAGGAGATAATGATGATGAAAAAAAAAGCTTCTTGCCAGTTCTGTATTCTTCTCTGATTCAGCATGCATACAGAACTGTTAAGATCGATCCAAAATGGATCGTATCGAGGCAAGCTACACGTACGCGCGCGGCATGCACGGATTGATGCATGCTCCATCACGTGAGCCCAATGATTAAGTAATTCGAGGATTCCATAACTCATAGTAGTTTGTCAATAATCGAAGTTCTAAACTCAGGTAAGGTACACCATATATTCCATCTTATCTGAGATATTTGCACATGACTGCTCGTGATTACTCCATCATTTCTCAGTACCTGCCGGGATCATGCCAAGATAATCGACAGAACCGGAGCACGTTTTTTGAGCTTAGACATTTAAAAAAAAAATACAAGTATGCATGCTTATACACATACTGTTTGATGCATCATGTTGGTACATCCTAACCAAAAATGTTGCGATCTCTTGCACTTGGGGGATATCACCTGTATCAAGAAATTAGGAAAGATATCTTCAGACGATCGCACGTGATCAGATCTCGTATGGTTACAAGTAACATGTCTCCTTCCGCAAAAAAAGAAAAAAAGAAAGAAGGAACATATCTCCTGTAACAGTCCAATCCCGAAAGCTGCATGTCTATCATTCTCTCTTTGAGTGCCTTCTCTGGTGCATCATGGTGTAGGCCCGAGGGTCCATAGACTCTGAATCTCCATTTTGCCTGCTTGAAAGTTCATTTGATCCAAAGAGGCAATGTCCAAATGAGAATTCAGATCACTACATCTATTAAAAGAAAACAGATCCATTCAAAGAAAAGAAAAGAGTAAACTTTCGGTCATAGTGGCACATGATTATTATAGTTGAAACTGCTAATCACACTTGCCGTGCATCACACCATTATTGGTTCCTAAATTTTGAGATAAGAAACATGGTTACGGAAACTAGGGCGGCATGAGTGGAACAAAACACCAGGCAAAAGGCCAAGCCTTTCACACACAACAAAGTATATAGATGCATTAATTAAATAATCAAGATAGTGTGATATCCCATGATATCCATGTCCCAACATGGAACAACCTGCAACTGCACCTGCAACTAGCAATGCTATAAAAGGGGCTGAGCAAAGCGGTAACATAGCCAAACAACAGTTTGCTGTGATAGTGGAGGTTAGAGGTTGTATCATGGCAATTTGGGAGACTGACAAACAAGTGGTAGGTACTGAGACATAGCGATAGTATCGAGATAACTAGCAAGCAAAGATAATAGTGATATCCAAGGTAATGGTCATCTTGCCTGGAATCCCGCTTGGAAGAAGATCGAATCCATGAAATAGATGAACAAACGTAGACGAACGAATCCTCACACTCCGAACGTAACCGGAACTAGCGAGAAGAAGCACAACCGAAAAGAAGTAAACAACATGGTAAACAAACATAACATAACTAAGACATGATGCACAATCAAGTATGATGCATGTCCGGTTTAATGAGGCATGGCATGGCAAAGTGCAACAATCAAATACTACACATTAAGTGAAGCTCAATATGCAACGAGTTGCATATTGACGAAACTTCACGTTCGATTATTTAGTTCGCTCCCGTTTATGTACATGACAAGATTAAATGTTGTTAATCATCGCAAGAGGTGAAGCATAATAAAATTACCTATCTAGGCAATTTAAATGAGTCCGGAAATAACACATAACAATTCCGGAAATTCCCCATAAGCAAATTTCGAATTTGGTACTCTCCTGCCTAAAACATAATTTTAAAGTTGTTATACATACAAACTAAGTGCACCATGTTATTCTACATATTTTTCTAGCCAATTTACATATATAATTTATTTAATTCGGAGCTACAGTTTAATAGTTATGAAGTAAACCATTTTAGCATGCCATTTATGCAAATTAAAGCAAACAGCAATTTTAAACATTTTTAACATGTGTGAAATTTGGATATTATGAAACTACATGAAATTCTAATCATTTTACATATATAAATCATTTTAATCCGATGCATGGTTATTTAGTTATTAGCATTTTAAAATCAAGGCATTTTCTGTAATTATGCATATCTTGGATAATTGGCAAATTCGCACAGCGGAAAAAAACAGGGACTGGGCTGAATCTGGTGGGCGTAGCATAGCAGAATGGCGCATGGGCGTGGGATAGGAGGAGCGCTGCTCACCATGGGCCAAGCCCGGATCTGGAGGCGGATTGGGCTGCGGCCAAGCTGGATGCGGAGGCTGGGCTTGGGCGCGATGCGGGGGCTGGACCTTGGCGTGGCCTGGTGCTGGGCCATCCGGTCGCTGGCGCTCAAAACAAACAGGGGCGTCTCGGTCAACACGGTCGTGGGCAGCGGGTCGAGGCGAAGCAAGCTCGATGCAGGGGCGGCGGCGGCGGCGCGATGCAGATGACCAGCAGTGGGGCTTGCGAGGTGATGGAGGCAGGGGGCGCAGGTCGGAGAGCTTGAGATCCACCCGATCTGGGCGGAGGAGAAGTCATGGAGGCAGTTGGGGCACGCATCGAAGCTCCTGGGCGTCGGCCATGGCGTTCTCCTGCAGGCCAATGCCAGAGAGATAGCTGAGAGAGAGAAAAGAATGAGGAAAGAGAAGGAAGGAAGGGCACGGGGAGGAGAGGCAAAGGGGCGACGGCGCCTGGATCTTGCTGCTGCTGCTGCTGTTCGCCGGCGTCGCGCCGAACGCACGGGACGGGCGCTTGGAGGACATGTTGGCTTGGGGCGCGGGGCTCTGCCACAACGGGGAGGCCGGGGAAGACCTCGGGAGCGAGGGCACGGGAGGAGAAGCTCGGGCTCCTGGTTGCGGCTCAGGGACGAGCTCGCTCTCCTCGGGCGCGAGGCAGGGGCTCGGGGGCGCGGCTACGCAGGGAGGCCGCCGGTTGGCTCGATGAAGAAATCCAGGAGAGGGGCTGGGTGGATCGGGAGGAGGCTGAGGGGGTGGAGGCAGCCGGTTGGTTGGGAGAGAGATTGGGAGGGATCCCGAGGAAGAAGGTGGAGTGGCGGCGGCGACGGGACAGGCTCCCTAGGTTTTAGGTTTGTCTAGATTTGGTTAGGGTTCATCTGCTATATATAGCAAGTAGGCAGTAGGAGGGGACTAGGGGTTGCATTGGAGCCCTCCGATGAAGATCAGACGGCTCCGGACAGATGGGTTAGATGGGCTAGGTGGGCTGTGTAAGAGGCCTCTGGTTTGAGATGAAAGGGAGGAAGCAAACGGCCTGGCAACAAGTTTTGTTTTACGAAAAACGTCCGACAATTTAACCGGCTATAATGCCGCTATAGTTTAACGGTTCGCGTATTAAACGACCTCCGAATGCGACGAAATTTGACAGGCGGTCTACCTAAAATATAATAAGACCGCTCATCAACTTTCAACCCATTCCGAGAACGTTTTATTCTCACTTAGAAAAACAATTATTAGATGAAAACGCGGGCGCGTGCAAGTGTGGTTGGACTCGGAGCCATCGATCTTTCCTAGCTAGCTCTACTACCAGTACTGCACAGCTATCTAGGAGTGTGTCTTCCTTACCCAGGATGGTGTTATTTATAACTTAATAACAAATAGCTCAGGGTTGGAGATCGAGAGAGGGCAGGTGGACCGATAATGGAGGGAGAGGTGGAGAAGACTGAAATGCCCTGGGTTAGAGTTAATTTCAATCTGTGGTCAGTAGCTCACTCATTTCATTATTAAGATCATGATAAGATCATCTAAAAAATTCAAAGATCGTGACAAGATGAGGATAGATTCGAAAATGGAGCATCTTCCTTTCTTTGTTAGTATTTGTGTTCCACATGCAATTGCCTAACTTTGGATCTAACATTTACTATTAATCTATTATATACATGTAAGAGTTGTTCACACGATCCGATAATGGATCGAGGCAAGCTAGGTGTAGACCGCCACATATGTACTTGAGAAGCCATGTCTTAGCTATGTGAAGGAATCTGAGGCTTACTTGATCCTATCCTTTGGTGGAACCGTTTGTGATGGGTTTTATTCTCTTCTCTCGCTTCTTTCTTCGAAGGCGCCTTTTTTCCTAACCCCAATTATGGCTTCTCTCCTTTCCATTCCACGATGGTGCCCTTCCCTAACACTACAGGAAAATTTCATGCGTATATGTGTTTGCATACTCTCTCAATTGTTTCCACAAACATCTATGTAAATCATGATTACTTGCTTGTTGTACAGCTTAAACCCAGGGTTAGATTAGTAGCCGACAAAAACCACATTTAATCATGTTATGGTATCTGATTGGGAAGTACTAAATCATCGGCTCATACCGTGAGACTTTTAATTACTGAGTGATAAGTGCGTATTTTTTGAACATCACGATAGATCAACATCGCTCCTACGTGCCTCCTGCCTCCCGTCTCCTGCCTCCAGTGGCTAGGGTTTCTCGTGCCTCCTGCCGATGCCGCCGCCGGTCTACCTCGTCTCCTGTGGTCTTAGGGCCATAGAGGTGCGGTGGATCCCGGCCCTTGCCGGCCGGAGGGCACCATTTTTTATGTTTTTTTGAGTTTTGTTAGGGTTTGTGTCCTGGTCAGAGAGACGAGGCGGCAGCGGCTCTCTGAAGATGAAGATGGAATAAGGTTCTCCCCGCCTAGCCCCCATCCCGGTGGTGCTTCTAGCGTCGTCGGAGGGTGTGTGGAGGTTTGTCTCCGACGGATCTCGCGGGATTCGGTCGGCGTTTGTCTTCGGTGGGTCCAGGTGGATCCGGTCTTCGTTCATCTGTGTTTGTGTGTCTACAACGATCTCGGTGGCGGTTGCTGTTCTGGCGCGCTGGTCCTATGGGGTCTTAGCACGATGACTTCCCGACTGTCTACTGCAAAAAGATTTGCCCGGCTCCGACTCTTAGTGCTTGTAGTCGTCGCTAGGTGGTCTATGGACCTAGATGTATTTTTTGCTTCTGGTGTTCTTTGTACTACCTTGACAGTTGATGAATAGATCGGAAGTTTTCTCCGCAAAAAAAAGATCAACAATTATCAAGATCCAGTAGCTTAATTAATTGCATGTCAACCCGTCGTCAATCCGCGCATTTAGCATCTTGTCTACAACTAGAAGGAGACAACCCGGCACCTTCATCAAGATGCATATAGGCAGCCATACCCATGTGTTAACAGTTGGTAATAATTCATAGTAATTCAGGTAGATACAAACATAGCCAATCGCATGTCTTACTGAAGTGCAGAAACGGGAGGGAAAGGAAGATGTTCTTAACCCATTCTTATCTTGTCACAATAATGATACAATGAGTGATCTACTATTGTGTGGTAAAACTCTTGGATTCTGTTGAGTCTTTTTTCCTCTACCATCGATCCATGTGATATCCACGCTAGCTTGATCAGCATTTATGATTTTTTATTGCATTCTGAAATGACTTTCCGAATATACTCTAATGACAAATAAATGGATAAGTACACTTATCTGTTAACTTTCTGAACATGCATGGAGTCTAGAGTTAGGGAAGCAAATGGACCGTAATACCCAGAAGTTTCAGTCTAACAGCACACTCAACTACCCATTGAGCTAGGAATCAGCAAGAAGATAATTGATGATCATGTGCATATACACATGCTAATCTAGATCTTGGATGCTAACCAATATACAAGGAAAAGTTGCTGGCTCGTGGACCGATAATGGATCGGTCGTGGCATGCATGCCGCGTGTCGTGACGAATCCAGAAAAACAGTACTCAGTAATTCCAAATCTACTAGTAGTAGGAGAGGAGATTAAACTCTCAGATTCCATAACACAATTATACATGTGGTCTGTCGACTAGTGATATAAACATGTACACCCAGTACGACTGCGTGCAGCATGCAGCTCCAGTACTTTGCACTCCAGTCTAAAACGTAAATCTCTTTATATTTATATTCTTATGGACTTTAGATGATACTTTGTTGAATAGCTCTTCGTTAATATTGGTCTTGTTGCCTCAGATAAGATAAACATACATCACTAAAGCACATTTTCAGGATATATCGAGAAATATGTCAGTTTGACCTTATATATGTATGCCATTTTTTTTCATTTATAGACACTGAATCTTAGAAATGTCTAACAGTTAAACATTCTGAAAGAAATATATTTGGATCAAATTAAGTTGTAGTGTACTATGTACATACTTGCAGTTACTCATTTATTGCTAAGAACATGATAGTGTTTAAGAATACATATATACCAACGCTAGCAGCGGTGCAGGGATGATGCTAATTGAGCTAAACATGCATACCTGGCACAAGATTCTTAAGATCTGAAATCGCGGACCAAATTAAGTCGCCACACACTACTTGCACACAATTCTTAATTTTAGGCAATTAAAGAAACAAACAAGGGGAAGTATACTGATTATTGGATTGGGAAACTGTACACTTACAAGAAATAGGAAATAACGCAAGTATAATATGATCATGATATACGTGAAATTGTAAAGAACTCATACATGAACAGGATGGACAGGACGACGTGTACATGCTATTTTTGATAAAATATTATGATCATTTTGGAACGTAAAGACATTTTTTTAAACAATTGTAACTTATGTTATCTCAGCCTGAAACCAATTCCTTTGTTATTTGGAAATTATCACATTTTCTTACAAATTCCATGTGTATATGTGTTTTCATACTCTCTCAATTGTTTCCACAAACATCTATGTAAATCATGATTACTTGCATGTTGTACAGCTTAAACCCAGGGTATAGATGGGTAGCCGACAAAAACCATGTGTAATCATGTTATGATATTTAATCGAGAAGTACTAAATCATCAGCTCATACCACGAGACTTTTAATTACTGAGTGATAAGTGCGTATTTTTTGAACATCACGATAGATCAACATTAATCGAGATCAAGTGCTTAATTAATTGCATGTCGATCCGTCGTCGATACGCGCATTAACCATCTTGTCTAAAACTACAAGGAGACAACCCGGCACCTTTATCAAGATGCATATAGGCAACCATACCCATGTGTTAACAGTTGGTAATATTCATAGTAATTCAGGTAGATACAAACTTAGCCAATCGCATGTCTTACTGAAGTGCAGAAACGGGAGGGAAAGGAAGATGTTCTTAACCCATTCTTATCTTGTCACAACAATGATACAATGAGTGATCTACTATTGTGTGGTAAAACTCTTGGATTCTGTTGAGTCTTTTTTCCTCTACCATCGATCCATGTGATATCCACGCTAGCTTGATCAGCATTTATGATTTTTTTCGGTTATAAAATACGTGCAGCATCTCCTGGATGTGAGGGATGCACAGGCAGTAAGCCCGTAGCTTAATTGCCATCTCGATCCATTATCGATCCATGTGTTAACAACTACTCGTACATGAAGCTAGATCCAAGCTTAGTCAATTGCACGTGGAACACAAAATTGGGACAGGAAGAAATAGTTTTTTATCCACCCTCATCTTATCACTATCTTATCGTTTTAGTTGATACAGTGATCTAGCTAAGGGTATTTCCGTATTTTAGCCTCTCTGCAATCGATCCATGTGCACGTAGTTCTGCATCTCTCCAGCCCGGTCAGATCAGGGTAAGTTATTTGAGTTATAAATAAGCACCCCCTGGGCGTGAGGAAGGCACACTCACTCCCTCATCACTCACAGAGTCACAGCTGGTAGTACCAGTCTCATAGAGATAGGATCCATGGCGTGGAGCAGGGAAGCAATGTCGTTGGTCCTCGTCGCAGTGCTGGTCTTTCCGGCAGCAGCCATTTCCTCACCAGTGCCGCCGCTGTTGATTGCTATGCCCACAGACGGTGGCGACCAAAACCCTCCCGTGTCCCTGGCCCAAGGCCTCAGGCCGGACTTCTACGACGAGTCCTGCCCGGACGTGCGGGACATGGTTCACACCGCCATTCTGGAAGTGCTCGAGGAGGACATCACCATTGCCGCTGGCCTCCTCCGCATCTTCTTCCATGACTGCTTCCCACAGGTAATCCTAATAACTAACTAATTATTGCCCTACGTTCCAAGTTATCTGGAGTTCTATGTATATTCTAAGTCGAACATTTTAAAGTTTGATCATTAAAACATATGCTATCTCAACAATATCAAATATATATACCACGTATAAATATTATATGGTGATGAAACTAATTTGATGTAGTAGATTTTGATATATTTATATAGACTTCATCAAACCTAGAAATGTTTGACTTAAGAGACTAATCATGAACGGATTGAGCAAGTGTTATGTACATATGATCGATTTGTATATTATGTGTACTTCCAAAATAGGGCTGCGACGCGTCAATCCTTCTGAATGGAGGTGAAATAGTATTTGGCGAGCAGCAGATGCCGCCCAACCGGGGCCTGCAGCCCAAGGCGCTGCAGCTCATCGAGGACATCCGTGCCAAAGTGCAAGCGGCATGCGGCCCGATCGTCTCGTGCGCCGACATCACCTCCCTCGCCACCCATGACGCTGTTGTCGCAGTACGTGATGCTCGATGCTATATCTATAAATACACCGTACGTAACTCGTCATATCTCTCATACACACGATTACTTGTTGCAGTCCGGGGGCAAACCCTACTATGTGCCGCTGGGCCGGCTAGACAGCCTCAGGCCCGCCGCATGGAGCTATGTCCACGACCTCCCACACTTTACTGCCGACATGTCCAGTGTCATCGGTGCATTCAACAGCCGCAAGTACTTCGACGTCACCGACGTTGTTGCGCTCTCTGGGGCGCACAGCGTTGGCAAGGCTCACTGCAGCACCTTCGCCCACCGGTTCGCCAAGGAGGACTCTGAGTTTGTCCAGAGGCTCGCCGCCAACTGCACGGCGGACGTGCATCGTCTGCAGGACCTCGACGTCAACACCCCCAACGTGCTAGATAACATGTACTACAAGAACGTGTTGGAGGGGAAAGGGGTGCTCGCCACCGACCAGCTGCTTAGCAGCGACGAGAGGACCAAGTGGCTGGTGGACAACTTGGCGCAGGACGAGTGGTGGTTCTGGAACCAGTTCGGCACATCCATGAGCAAGATGGGGAGGCTCGAGGGCTACTTCGGGAATGTCGGCGAGGTCCGTCGCGTCAGCTGCTCTGTCACCAACCCTATCGAGAATGCGGCCTGATCTGGATTGACATACCCTCGTCATCACATATTCACCTCTCTCCGCTCCTCGTCATCACGTTAACCGATTTCCATGTAATAAACGCTAGCTTAGCTAGTGTATCCCATACCATTTACTCTTTCTAGTTCTTAATTGATTCCATACCATTATTCCGTCCGTTTTAGGCATCAAATACCAAGAATGCGATAATACTGCATGCGAGAGCAGTCAGTTTAGTGGGAGAGATAGTGCGACGTGCGACTCCTTTGCATACTCCAACGAAATAAATTAATGACAGAAGGCCGCATAGTTCTACATCTCGGTACTGAAGTTTTGGCTAAGCAACATAACAATCCAATCTCTAAACAGGTCACGATTCATATTAAGGACCTGAAGCCGCTCGTAGAGGAGTAAGACTGTCCCCATTTAGTCCTAACTATCTGCTTCAAAAGAACAATCATTATCAAGTCTTGTTGGGTCAACTCATTAATTTATCGATTTGTTATAAACCTTGATAGTGGAATGTAGATACCTTAGATACCATAAAGAACCTTACGAATGTATGCCCCCTTTCGCCACATGAGTTTAAGAATTTCAATAATTCTCCAATATCTGCGCCACATACATTTAATATGTCTAAAGGTTTCAAGTATGATCATTTATTTATTTCGTCAGTGGTATTTTATATGAATGAATGATAAGAATCAACACTCCACTACATGTTTTATATTCAATGTCAACAATGTAGTACATGTTTTATGTTTAGCAACAAATAGACATATATCATATTTTAAAAGCATATGAAATTAAATACCCAATTCTATGTTCTAATAAATTCTACAATAGCTCTATGGCTACACACAACACAACCATGGCTCGATGCCCATGACCCAACCCTTGTATCGAGAGTTGGAGAACAATGTGCGCACATAGAAGTTGTTGCCGCGATGACCTAATTATCGGTGTACCATGGTCGGCACGGATGGAATGAAGGGGTATTGGTTGGTCGTGCGGTCCATCCGCACAATAAAAACCTGGTCTGAGCTGGCAAAGCTAGTGTATTGGGCGTGTGACGCCAGTGGACACCCAAGTGAGCACCACCAGACTTTGCTAGCGGTCGCGTGCCAGGAGGTCAGCGAGAGGGCGGAGTAGGCCACGCACAACAAAGAGATGCTAGTGGTCTGTCCCAAAAAGATCGAGTGTGGGATATAACGTTGGGATTTGGAGAAGGCGATGGTGTCAGTGAAGTGGGAGGATGTCGCACACGACGATGAGATACCGGTGGTCCGCACATAGAGGATCGACGAGCGAGCGACAACATCGAGGGAGAGGTATGTAAGTGAGATAGCACGTTCAGGATAGGGGAATGATCGGGATTATATATAAATACATCCAAGTAGGGCATAATCCACTAATGGCTAGCAAGGCGACCCACATCGGGCAACGAACGCTTCTGGCAATTGACACTCATGAAAACTACTAGACATTTGCAGCCCTCATCTGTTTAGATCATCCGATACCGGGGACCCCAGACCTCCGTCGGACAGATATTATGAATTGTCAGTGTGTTAGCCCTGCCTGAAGCTCCACTGGCGTGTTCCAGCGAAACTGCTTGTGAGTTAGAACACCATTGACGGGCAAGCAACCTCCTACCGGTAGAGGAACTACTGGGCAAAGCCCTATAGGTGAACTATAATTAGTGGCGGGCAGGGCAGGATACCCGCCACAACTACTTTTCCAAAATTGCAGTGGCAGGTAACAGGTCTTAATCGCCACAGCTAATGGCAGTCCAGTGGCGGGCGCTAGCTCACACCAGTCACAGCTAGGCTCTTCCAAATAAGCCCGCAGGATGAAAAGTGTAGTGGCGGGCAGGAAGTGAGTGCCCGCCACTGCTTTCTCATAAAGCAGTGGCGGGCGATGTCCTGCGCCCGCCACAACTACCTTTTGGCAAGCCGCGCCAAATTAATCCAAATTTTCAATTTTTTTACAGTGGCGGGCGTCCGTTGCGGCCCGCCACTACTCTCCTCGGACAGTTACCCTTCCGTCCCGGATCTATTTTCATTTCCACATATCATAATTTCTCAGTCAGTTCCTCTCCCCTCTTGCAGTCAGTTCCTCTCCCCTCTCCCCCTTCCGCGCCGTCGTCCGCCTCGACCGCCGCCGCCGTCCCTCCGACCCGCACCGCCGCCGGATCTACTAGCCGTCCCGTCCGCCGCCGGATCTGCTCGCCGTCTCGTCGTCCGCCTCGCCCGCCGCCACCGGATTTGCTCGCCGTCTCGTTGTCCGCCTCGAGCGCCGCCGCCGTCGTCCTCCTCGACCGCCGCTGCCTTCCCGCCGTCATGTCTGCGGCCGGAAAAGCCGCCAACGGTATACTATCTCCATGTTCTCCGGTGCTACCTTCTTCTTTGAAGGGATGGGGTTGCATTGGGGTGTATAATAACTTTTTTTTGGTATGCCCGGGAACATCTTCTAACTCAATTTAGGATCAAATGTTGGAACCTCATGGGTAAGCATAAGGTAATGGAATTGATAGAGAAATTCATAGACCTAGGTAGGATAGGCAAATTGATATAGGGAATAGAGATGATGATGGAGATCATACTGAGAAAGAGGATAATTCCGTATGGGTACAACTCTTATTTGAACGAAGTGTAAAAACTGATATCTTTTTTGTGTAATAGAACAAACACTAATACCTTAATTGAGTCGGTAAATATCAAATATGTTTATCAAAGTCCTTCTCTGATTGCTCAAGGATCTGCCTCTAGATAATTAGGCTTTAGGATCGGTTAGCCTCTACATATGACAAGTGGCGATGATGTTTGCATTTTCTTACGTATGAAAAGTGCATGGGCTTACCATGTTATTCACAGGGTTTGAAAATGAGTGACTATGTTTTGGTGAAACGTTGATTCATTTCCGTTTCGCCAAATTTCTGTCACTCTATATGTTAACTTTTAAAGCAAAGTTCATGCCGAATTTAATTTCTGTCACTCAATATGAGTGACATTGTAATATCTCAATATGTTCAATATTACTTTCGTAAGCTTTGCTATGACAATATTGTTTAATTTGCTTACATATGAGTGGAATTGCGTCAAATTTTCTTACATATGACAAGTGCATGGGCTTACCATGTTATTCACAGAGATTTAGAAATGAGTGCCAACATTTTGGTGAAACGTTGATTAACTTCTGTTTCGTCAAATTTCTGGTACTCAATATGTTCAATATTCACCAAAGGTCATGCCGAATTTTCTCGGACCCTTCTTAGCCGGTTCCTCTTCTCAATATTACTTTCATAATTTAGTATTCATGTCAACCATTTACAATTGATAAGTGCTTCATAATGATTATTAGGGATCATGAGGCGTAAGATCTGTCAGATCTGCAAATGTCTATGTACGGACAATATTAACACTGCAGTACAATTCGGGCTCTTCTTGAAGAACGGATTTCAAAAATCTGTGGTAACGGTCTTTAACTTCAAGTAGTATTCAATTCTAACCATTTGTATAATTGTTTTACTGACTTTATTGTTAATTATTAACTGCTGCATAGTGTATCCCATGCAACATAAGGGTTGACTTCAACAATTTATGCGGTAACGTTATGTACTTTAAGGATGATCAGGGGCACACATTCGAACTGGATGTGCGTAAACGAAAGGATAGAACCATCATGTATGGCGATGAATGGGAGAAGCACATTTCACAGAATAATTTCATCGGAGGGGAGTACATAGCCTTTTCCTTAAAAGGACGGGTCAACAGGTTAAGGACATTGTATTTCATCAACAATGACGATGACGAGGACCAAGATGACCAGGATGATGGAAACAGCCAAGATGACAAGGACAGCCATGAAGATGAGGACAGCCACGATGATGACGACAGCCATGATGATGAGGATGAGCAAGATGATGAGGATGAGACAGATGATGACAATGGTCCATTCCTTTCTGCAATATTCTCTCAAAGAATGAAGAAGCTTACTCGGGATGAGACCATGAATGTTACCGCGATGTTACCATCCAGTGTGGCCTTCTTGGGGAAGCCCTTTGTGCACCGTCTAACTAAAACCAACGTTGTCAAAAAAGTCATGGTGAGATGTTTTGTATTCTTTCATCTTTTTTTGTTCATAAACCAAGTATGGTGAGATGTCTAACATTGCGTGCTCTTTATTTGCTCTTAATGATGAGGAGTTCAGAAGTTACCTATGAAGATGTTTTCCGGAGTGGACATCCACGCCGTCGGCACCGCTGGAGTACGCCATGGACCAACAGGGCGTGTCACCAACGTTCAATACAAGACGGAATCAGACAGCCGCATATCCTTCTACGAGTCCGGCTCGCGGGAGTTCATGATGGAAAAGAGAGAACTAAGGGTGGACACCCTTGTGATAATCACCATAAGGAAGAGCAACCGCAACGACTTTCAGATGATGGTTCTCGTTGACCATGTTTAGAAATAATGTCTAAGTCATGAATATATCTGCCGATGAACTGTTAGTTAATTAGTATGTTAAGATGGATGTGATACATTGATGTTTGTTTCTTGAGTGGAACAAATTTGAACTGTTACTTAATTATTTGGTCGTTTGTTTCCAAAATGAATTCAGTCTGGTTCAGTTATATTGAGAATCATATGAGTATGCCTTTTGGAGTAATGTGTGTGAACGCGCAATGCCAACAATTGGCACGTACCCTCCAGTGGCGGGCGCTATGGCAGAACCGCCGGTGTTAAAATGGTATCTGTGGCGGGCAGCAATAGCTAGCTGTGGCGGGTAGGAATAAAAGCCCGCCACAAGAAGCTACGTACCAGTGGCGGGCGTGCGCTCGCCACTGATGCGGTTTTAGCAGTGGCGGGAGGTCGGTGGCGGGCGCCCCTTTGCTGGCCTTTTTGCGCCCACCACTGCTAGGCCTTCCTACAGTAGTGAGGGGGTTCATGAAAGGGTTAATTTGCAATAGTGGGAGCAGCAGAGAATGAATTTTGGTGGTGAAGATGGGGGTAAACACCCCTTTTGGCCTGGCACCAAAGAGATAACAAATAGATAAAAGTCGCTACGGTGGAAAACATCGCAATAGTTTAGAGTTCATGGGGTATTTATAGAGCAGGCCTCCCAATGGGGGCACCGGAGGCCACCAAGGGGCCCAAGCGGGTCACCCATGTGACCTATCTTGGAGGTCTTGCAGCAAGGTCACGTGGCCTTTCCAGGCCCCAGCTCTTGCAGGTGCCCCTCCCCCCATGTTATGCACTCTCGAATTCCATAAGATCCTATGATTATAGACACAACTACATGCAACTATACATGGCCATGGGATACCCGGCCCGGCCGGCCCGACCCAGCCCGAAAAAGCCAGAGCCGACCCGGCCCGATCTTGCCCACGGGCCGGCCTGGGCCTGAGATCTAGGCCCGACGGCCGGGCCGGGCTGGGCTTGGGCCTGGCAAATTAGCGATTTAGGGAAGGGCCCGGCCCGACGGGCTTTTTAACTGATGGGCCGGACCTGGGCCTGATATCTAGGCCCGACGGCCGGGCCGGGCCGGGCCCGGGCCTAGGTTTTTTGCAGCGGGCTTTGTTAAGCCTGGCCCGAAGCCCGGCCCGGCCCGACATATGGCCAGGCACACATGCAACCCTGCCAATCCGAAAATTTCTCAATACATTAGTCCAAATAAATTTTAAGCATTGTAAGATTTGCTAAGAAAATAACATAAAACATCAAAAATTATGGACTTTTGTGGCATATCACCCATAGCCAGGTTCATACTGGACACTATGCCTGCTTCAATGCTATAGTATGCTACAATCTGCAATTCTATATGTGAGCCCATGTGGACGCGCGGAGGAGGGGGGCTGGGTCGTAGCTCTGCCCATGCGCCACCCCCATGGTGCTTTCATTGAGGACCTCTTGCTCAGCCATGCCGTTCATGACGACGTGCCAACACGACTGAGTCTGGCGTGGGTTGATTAGGATTGTGGATCCATGATCCATCAACTTGGTATAGTATGCACATTTTAGAATGTACCAATAATTGTCCGTGTGTTTCAACAGTGTATAAATATTCTAGTAGGTGAGGCCATGATTTACCTGCACATATTAATTTGATTGTGTGAAAAAAGAATTTTAATTGGTAAACACTTGTTTTTTTCGAGGGAGGTAAACACTTGTTTCCTAGGCACTTATTGGCATACCAAAAAACATTGGATTTTAATTGGCTTTGCCAGTTGAAGCGGGTTTCAAGAAAACCAGTGAAAAAACCCAGAGATGAGAAAAAATCAAGAAGGGGGAGAGAAAGGAGAGGAGAAACTTGTATAGTTTTTTTCACATGGAAATTCTTTCTTCCATGAAACTTATATAAAGTTGGACGAATGACGAGTGAACGATGGAACCTTATGTTCTTTTAAAGCAGGATAGATGGCTAAACCACATATAGATGACAAGTTATGAGGCCACCCATGTAGTAATTTGTTTTATAATCATGTGAAGATAATGATGAGGAATGAAAAAAGTTTTATCCCAAAGGTTCATGCTCTTGCCTACCTTGTGTGAGGGTGTGACTGACATGCGCACGAATTATTATCACATGGACCGATAAGAGATGGATCGAGTCGAGCCACGTCTAGTGTGCACTGATGCTCGATAATGGATTGATCGTGCGGATGCTTGAGAACGCTAATCGTGCATGCACATGGTAGTGATAATGGAAAAGAAAAGCTTCCTGCCAGGTTTGAATTCCTGTCATCTGGCGTGCATGATTTGTGATGGAGAATTTTTAACACATTGATCACATCGAGGCAAGCTATGCGCGCGCGGCTTGCACGGATCATTCATGCTCGTTGCCCGATCACATGAGCCTGGTGATCAAGTAATTCTTGGATTCTACAAATCCACGTGGTTTGTCGACAATCGATACCAGGTATGGTCAAGGAAAAAAATAACGCGCTACAACAAAATAGCGCCGGCCTCAAAATACGCTATTAGCATGCTATATTGCGCTATAGCGTGCTATTAGCGAGGCGTTGCACACTGATTTATTTAGCGAGCCAATTCTCAGCAATGCTATATAGCGTGCTATTAGCGACGCTATAGCGCGCTATTTTTTTTAGTGGGTATGATACCCCAGATATTCGATCCAAACTGATATATTTGCACATGACTGCTCGTCATGATTACTCCATCATTTCTTGGTAATTGCAGGGATCATGCCAAACCTAGTGCCAAGGCTGATGCACGACTATCAGTGTTGACCTTAGAGAAACAAAACAAAAATCATCGGGTTCCATGACTCCACGTGGTTTGTCCACAATCGATCCAAACCCATCTAAGAACATCTACAGCCGGACTTACCAAATCTGAACCCTTAAACACCTGCGGACACACCCGGTCGGTGACCGGGCGTGTCCGTTTTGAGCCCTCATATGTCCGTCCATGCATCCACACTCCTCATTTTCTCCCTCATATGTCCGGTCACTTGCAAGTGATTGGTGAAGATTAAGAGAGAGAAAGAAAAGAATGAATAAAGAAAGAGAAAATGTGGTCCGGGGTGGGCCGCGTCCTACGTGGCGGACTGACCGGGCGCGTCCGGACGCATCCGCGAGCCTCGTATCCTCCCTACATTTGTCCTCAATATGAGGCTTCGCGGACAGCCCAGACGTATAGGGATGATATGAGGGGTCCGATTTGGTCACTTTTTTTCTTCTCTCTCCTGTCCGGTCACTGACCGGACGCGTCCGCGGGCGTTTGACGAGGAGTTGACGATGTCGGCTGTAGATGCTCTAAGATGCCTATCTATTCGATCTAAGCTGACGAAGCGCGTCCACTTGTAATAGCAAATGGTAGACCTACTACTATAAATTTATTTCCCAACAACGTTTCTGAAACTTCAAAATTTTATTTCTGATTTATTTATTTTCTTGCATACTGGGCACACTGACCAAGGGTCCAGTTTTTTTTTTAGGAATCCAAGGGTCTAGTTGGGTTTCGGTAAAAAGGTGCACGATGTGATTGGGTCTGTTCATCCTGTACAGGTGTACGCCCATTTCATGGGACACGAGCTTATAACTCCTAGTAAATCTTGTAATTATTCATTAAAGAACACTAAATTTTTAATTATGTACCCAAATAAAAAAACTTTCCTCCACTACTGTAATCCTGCTTTACAGTATGAGTTTGACGAGTCAACGTTGTCTTAAAAAAAGGGTCTACTAGGGAGGTATGCTACACTGGACGCCAACTACCTAAGCAAAATTAGGAACTTAGGACGCAATTAGCAATTAGGACGAACAGAATATTTCTGAGGGAGTTTTTAGAGAACGGAGTGCTTTGAGGGAGTGATTTCAAGGGACGGGATGTTTTAGGAGAGGAGGTGTGGTTGATTATCAAAGTGAAGGAATTTTAGGTCATTTTAATAAGTTTGAAAATATTCTGAGTTTCTAGATTTTCAATGCCTAAACCATCAAAACTTTTAGCTAAGTTTGCTAGTCTTGAAAAACAAATAAAAGAAAACTCAGGTCGCCTTATTAATGAAATTTTCAGCAAGAACATTCCAGGACTGTCTCCACTATCTCAAGTTAAGCCTCATTATTCATGCGGGTAGTTGCTAGTTTTCGTTTTTGAAGAGGGATGGAATACCTTTTAATTCGTACAAGATAACAAATTCGAGATCAAAGGCTTGAACAAGCGTATTAGAGGCTACATGTCACACCTATGCATCACCTATTATATTACTGGATAGCCATCCAAATGTCTAAACCACGGCCGTGCTGCCATCTCCAAGTGCCGATGCCAGAGATTAGAGAATCCCGCGCACTCACAGTATGCAGTGAGCACCAAGTATGGATCCATTGAGTAGCCCAATGAATAGTCAGCGAGAGATTGGCAACTCATTTTTAAGTCACTAACAAAATTCGCAATAGACTAACATAAAGCACACACTCCAACCCCGATCCGATCCTTAAGTTGTCTACGGATCCCTAATTCCTTAACATATTCGAGATACTCCACGAACACCATCATGCACAAGAGATGTGCATGGCATAAGAGAGAAACAAATGGTTGATCATTTCATCCGCATCTTTGGAACCTCTAGTTTGTAATATTTATTTTAAAAATCAATATTAATACGCAGCAGTCTTTTTGATTCTGTAAAAAAACATTTTTTGTTGTCGTTCCAATTGCAATTAGCCAAAATTAATCCTATAATCACAACATAAGAAGAGTTCATAACTCTACTAATCCAATAATTAATTAAATAGAACACTAATTTTTAAATTACGTACACCCAAACCAAAATTCCTGCCTCCGCCACTGCAAATTAACCCTCATTGTTGATACCGGTAGTAGCTAGTTTCCGTTTCTAAAAAAAAGATGGCATACCTTCATATTCATACAAGATAACAAAATCGAGATCAAAGGCTCGAACAAATGTAATAGAGGCTACATGTCACACCTATGCATCACCTATTATATTGCTTGATAGCCATCAAAATGACTAAACCACACCCGTGTTGCCATCTCCAAGTGTCGACACCAGAGACTAGGGATTCCGGCGCATCACAATATGCAGTGAGCACCACCTATGGATCCATTGAGTAGCCTTATGAATAACCAGAAAGAAATAGGCAACCCATATTCAAGTCAATAACATAGTTCACAATAGGCCGACATAAATCGCAGGCTCCACCCCCAAGGCTTTAAGTCGTCTACTGATCCCAAATTCCTGAACATATTGAAGATACTAGTTTGTAGTGGGAGATTAAAAGCCGCAAACACCATCCACCACAAGATATGGTTCATCTTTTCATCAGCGCAATAACAACATTTCTTGGTGTAGTTCCAATTGCGATTCGCTAGATTTTTTGTTGTTGTTAAAATTACACCTTCACATAGGTACCAACTGTTGAATCTGAAATTTGAAGTATGCGCAATTCTTAATTGGTTTTTTGATTCAGATTCTTGCAAGCAAAGAAAAATAGAAATAAATGTCATGATATAGTTGGAGACTGGGAACAATTCAGATTTGTGGTATACAAAATGAGAATATCTTTAATCATTTGAGAGTCATGATACGTTGCATCAAGAAACACTGCTTATGAAACAATAAGCTTGAGACCTGTGGAATATTTTCACCATCGATTTGCATATGCCAGCACAATGAGGATAACACTAGTTAAGATGAATTAACCACAAATAGTTCTGGGAGTTATTTTGACAATTGTTGCCAAGACATACTCATCTGAGTTGCAGCAATCAATCTACCCCCTTGCACACATTAGTTACTCACTTAGTGCTAATCATAATGAAAGTGGTTATTATATTGAAAATGTCAAGAAAGGTAAGAGACACATGCACGATGAAACACGGATAGAGGCAGAGGCGGAGGATAAGACTAGCTAGCTCCCTAGTCAGCTCACTACCGAGCAGCTAGCTCTTATTGAAAATACATATATAATAAAGTCGTGCTGGTGTTGGTGAAGCAAATGAGATCAGGCTTGATTAGGGGCAGAGTTGCGTCTGAAGCAGCCGAAGCGGCGGATCTCGCCGAACCTCCCAGGGATGGCTTGGTACATCAAAGATACCTTCTTCATGGAGGTGCCGAACTGGTTGAAGAACCACCACTGATCCGCCGCGAAGCCTTCGATCAGTTCTTTTGTGCGCGGGTCCTGCATGAGCGTCTGGTCGGAGTTTAGCACCCCCTTCCCGGCCACCAGGTTGCGGTAGTAGGCGTTGTCGAATGCTCTCGGGGTCTCTACGTCAAGGTCCTGCAGCCGGTCTCCGTCGCTGGAGCAGTTCGCGGCGAGCCTCCGGACGAACTCGCCGTCTTCTCGAGGACCGAAGCGGTCGGAGAAGGCGCTGCAGTGGGCCTTGCCGATGGTGTGCGCACCGGAGAGCGCCACAAGATCGAGCTCGGTGAGATCAAGCCTACTAGCGAAGTGGGCGACGAGCTGGTCAACGTTTCCGGTGGGACGCGGGAGCTGGCCGTAAACCTCTTGCCACCGATTGGGCAAGAAGCTGTCCAGGCGGCCGAGCAGCAGATCGTAGGACTCCCCGCCAGACTGCAAATGAGAATAGTACATATTACTCCCTCCGTTCCAGAATATTTGATGTTTTAGATATATCCTGAGACAAACATGTTTAACTTTGACCAAGTCCATAAGAAAATGTATTAACATCTACAACATCAAACTAGTCTCATCAGATTCGTAACATATATTTACATACTACATAGGATTGATATAGTAGATATTCATATATTTTATATAAACTTGGTCAAACTTAAAGATTTTTGACTTAGGAAAAACCGAGAATTTCAAATATTTTGAAACAGATGAAGTAGTTTAGTTGTGCATGCAATGTCACTCCTGTTATGTGTGCACTTGTACGTACCACGATGACGGCATCACGGGCGGCGAGAACGGTAATGTCGGCGCAGGAGACGGTAGGTCCGCAGGCGCTGTGTACAGCTACGCGGATGTCCTCGATGAGCTGCAGCGCCTTGGGCTGCAACCTGGCGTTCGGTTCCAGGATCTGCTCGCTGTGGTATACCCTCTCGCCCACTTGGTAAGTGCCGTTCAGAAGAAGCGACGCGTCGCAGCCCTACATACGTATGACACAAAAAGTAAGTCATATATACCTGCGGTTGCATTTCAAGTCTGAGATAATTTAGGACAACACTACTTAATTGATCATGATACTATCTAATGTTCACCGGAAAAATTAAGGAAGAAACGATCACTATGTATATAACGTACATAAACGAAGCAGTCACTCATAAAGATACGGAGGAGGCCGGCAGCGATGGCGACATCTTCCCGGAACGCTTCCTCCACCGCGGTGCGCACGATCTGCTGCACGTTTGGGCACGACTCCGCATGGTAGTCTGCAGTGAGGCGTCCCTGGGCGAGGGGCACACTTGTGCGCTCAAGCTCCTTGGTTGGCATGGAGATCACCGACGGCGTGGACGACGACATGGCTTCCGGGGACAGCAGCGCCGCAACGACGAACAGCATGGGCAACATAGCTGCGCTGCTCAACGCCGCCATCGGTCCTATCCCACTCCCACGTACCTAGCTGCTAGCTCTCTCTCTCTCTCTCACCAGTGGTAATATTGCATGGGGACTTCTTGTGACTCGATCTAAGAGTGAGGGAGTGTGCCTTCCTCACGATCAGGACATGTCGCTATTTATAACGGAACTCAAATAGCTTATCCTCATTAGGGCCGAGGGTACGTGAGAAACTAGACATGAACCGATAATGGAGAGATGCGAAGGGAACCAAGTACCCCAACAATTTTACTAGTGCCTAGCAATGTTCTGGTTAACGAATATCTTCTTTGTTACAGAGATGGCTGAGATTTGCAGTTACCGGATATTTACCAGACGAAAAATATACAAATGAATATTATGTTCAAATTGCTTTTCGGAGAGTACGAAGACAGCAAAGCATTAATGTCCACACCATGCAAGTTAGCTCACCGGTAGAGCTCTTCTAATTCACCTTCCTTAGCTAGTATTTATAAATTTCTACTAGAACTAATCTGGGGTTTTTATTGGGCAAACTCATTTACCGATCAAGGAGCCTAGAATAATGCGATTTCGGATGGTGACCGAATTTAACATAAACCCTGGTACCTAGCACACTGGATCGTGATCGAGTAGATGAGTATTCATTATTTCTCTACCGGTTTTGTGCTTTTGTAGTTGGTTAAGTTTGTATCCAGCCGTTTGGAAAAGAAACTAAACTACAATGAATTGGTAACACATGGATTGATAATAGATCAAGATGCCATCGATGGATCTCGATCTTGTTTTGGTCGCGCTAAACAGTCCGTACTTGGTAATCACAAGTCTAGTAGTATGACCTCAGTATTAAGTACTCCTCGATCAGAGCCCGTAACATAACTCCACATGTGGTGTGTCTGCTACCTGTCGATATACACGCTAGGCAGCTAGGATGATAACCATGTGTATCCATCGTAATCATACCAAATTAAGTACTCAAAATGTGTAACCACGCGCTTTTATCTGTGATTCTGTGAGTGGTAGTGTGCCTTCCTCACGTCTAGGAGTGGCGTTAATTACAGCTCAAGCAGCGTACTAATCAAGGCAAAAATATAGAGGAAAAATATGTCACCAAAGCACCCATTGTATTATAGATGATCGTGAGAAGATAATGATGATGAATAGAAAAATATTTCTCCTTGTTTTGTAGCAATATAGAGTGAGTGCGCGCGATAGGCATTTGTGAATTGTTTACACGTGGATCGGTAATAGATCGATCGAAGCGAGCATCAAGCACGCGGCGTGCATGCAGATGCTCGATCATGTGACCCTGATGGTTTATAACATCCTAGCTAGGACTCCATAACTTCACACGACTACGCTCACATGGCCTGTCGCGATCGATTGATCCAAACACAGCGATGGTGCCGCGTATGCATCGAATCTAAACTGAGATGCTTACACAGACCTAGTTACCTACTGGTCATTGCCCATTTACATCATGCCAAACTAAGTAATTGTGACTCTGTAAGAGAGTGTGCCTTCCTCACGTCTAGGAGTGGCGTTATATATATATCCATAGCCCACTACGTACCATCTCCTAATCAAGGCTAGCTGGAGAACACATGGATCAATCCATAATGCATACAGGTAGAAAGACTCACGTACCCTCTAGTTCCACATTACAATGGCGCCACTAATTGTATTGTGATCATGCACGTAGGAGATAATGATGATGAAAAAAAAAGCTTCTTGCCAGTTCTGTATTCTTCTCTGATTCAGCATGCATACAGAACTGTTAAGATCGATCCAAAATGGATCGTATCGAGGCAAGCTACACGTACGCGCGCGGCATGCACGGATTGATGCATGCTCCATCACGTGAGCCCAATGATTAAGTAATTCGAGGATTCCATAACTCATAGTAGTTTGTCAATAATCGAAGTTCTAAACTCAGGTAAGGTACACCATATATTCCATCTTATCTGAGATATTTGCACATGACTGCTCGTGATTACTCCATCATTTCTCAGTACCTGCCGGGATCATGCCAAGATAATCGACAGAACCGGAGCACGTTTTTTGAGCTTAGACATTTAAAAAAAAAATACAAGTATGCATGCTTATACACATACTGTTTGATGCATCATGTTGGTACATCCTAACCAAAAATGTTGCGATCTCTTGCACTTGGGGGATATCACCTGTATCAAGAAATTAGGAAAGATATCTTCAGACGATCGCACGTGATCAGATCTCGTATGGTTACAAGTAACATGTCTCCTTCCGCAAAAAAAGAAAAAAAGAAAGAAGGAACATATCTCCTGTAACAGTCCAATCCCGAAAGCTGCATGTCTATCATTCTCTCTTTGAGTGCCTTCTCTGGTGCATCATGGTGTAGGCCCGAGGGTCCATAGACTCTGAATCTCCATTTTGCCTGCTTGAAAGTTCATTTGATCCAAAGAGGCAATGTCCAAATGAGAATTCAGATCACTACATCTATTAAAAGAAAACAGATCCATTCAAAGAAAAGAAAAGAGTAAACTTTCGGTCATAGTGGCACATGATTATTATAGTTGAAACTGCTAATCACACTTGCCGTGCATCACACCATTATTGGTTCCTAAATTTTGAGATAACAAACATGGTTACGGAAACTAGGGCGGCATGAGTGGAACAAAACACCAGGCAAAAGGCCAAGCCTTTCACACACAACAAAGTATATAGATGCATTAATTAAATAATCAAGATAGTGTGATATCCCATGATATCCATGTCCCAACATGGAACAACCTGCAACTGCACCTGCAACTAGCAATGCTATAAAAGGGGCTGAGCAAAGCGGTAACATAGCCAAACAACAGTTTGCTGTGATAGTGGAGGTTAGAGGTTGTATCATGGCAATTTGGGAGACTGACAAACAAGTGGTAGGTACTGAGACATAGCGATAGTATCGAGATAACTAGCAAGCAAAGATAATAGTGATATCCAAGGTAATGGTCATCTTGCCTGGAATCCCGCTTGGAAGAAGATCGAATCCATGAAATAGATGAACAAACGTAGACGAACGAATCCTCACACTCCGAACGTAACCGGAACTAGCGAGAAGAAGCACAACCGAAAAGAAGTAAACAACATGGTAAACAAACATAACATAACTAAGACATGATGCACAATCAAGTATGATGCATGTCCGGTTTAATGAGGCATGGCATGGCAAAGTGCAACAATCAAATACTACACATTAAGTGAAGCTCAATATGCAACGAGTTGCATATTGACGAAACTTCACGTTCGATTATTTAGTTCGCTCCCGTTTATGTACATGACAAGATTAAATGTTGTTAATCATCGCAAGAGGTGAAGCATAATAAAATTACCTATCTAGGCAATTTAAATGAGTCCGGAAATAACACATAACAATTCCGGAAATTCCCCATAAGCAAATTTCGAATTTGGTACTCTCCTGCCTAAAACATAATTTTAAAGTTGTTATACATACAAACTAAGTGCACCATGTTATTCTACATATTTTTCTAGCCAATTTACATATATAATTTATTTAATTCGGAGCTACAGTTTAATAGTTATGAAGTAAACCATTTTAGCATGCCATTTATGCAAATTAAAGCAAACAGCAATTTTAAACATTTTTAACATGTGTGAAATTTGGATATTATGAAACTACATGAAATTCTAATCATTTTACATATATAAATCATTTTAATCCGATGCATGGTTATTTAGTTATTAGCATTTTAAAATCAAGGCATTTTCTGTAATTATGCATATCTTGGATAATTGGCAAATTCGCACAGCGGAAAAAAACAGGGACTGGGCTGAATCTGGTGGGCGTAGCATAGCAGAATGGCGCATGGGCGTGGGATAGGAGGAGCGCTGCTCACCATGGGCCAAGCCCGGATCTGGAGGCGGATTGGGCTGCGGCCAAGCTGGATGCGGAGGCTGGGCTTGGGCGCGATGCGGGGGCTGGACCTTGGCGTGGCCTGGTGCTGGGCCATCCGGTCGCTGGCGCTCAAAACAAACAGGGGCGTCTCGGTCAACACGGTCGTGGGCAGCGGGTCGAGGCGAAGCAAGCTCGATGCAGGGGCGGCGGCGGCGGCGCGATGCAGATGACCAGCAGTGGGGCTTGCGAGGTGATGGAGGCAGGGGGCGCAGGTCGGAGAGCTTGAGATCCACCCGATCTGGGCGGAGGAGAAGTCATGGAGGCAGTTGGGGCACGCATCGAAGCTCCTGGGCGTCGGCCATGGCGTTCTCCTGCAGGCCAATGCCAGAGAGATAGCTGAGAGAGAGAAAAGAATGAGGAAAGAGAAGGAAGGAAGGGCACGGGGAGGAGAGGCAAAGGGGCGACGGCGCCTGGATCTTGCTGCTGCTGCTGCTGTTCGCCGGCGTCGCGCCGAACGCACGGGACGGGCGCTTGGAGGACATGTTGGCTTGGGGCGCGGGGCTCTGCCACAACGGGGAGGCCGGGGAAGACCTCGGGAGCGAGGGCACGGGAGGAGAAGCTCGGGCTCCTGGTTGCGGCTCAGGGACGAGCTCGCTCTCCTCGGGCGCGAGGCAGGGGCTCGGGGGCGCGGCTACGCAGGGAGGCCGCCGGTTGGCTCGATGAAGAAATCCAGGAGAGGGGCTGGGTGGATCGGGAGGAGGCTGAGGGGGTGGAGGCAGCCGGTTGGTTGGGAGAGAGATTGGGAGGGATCCCGAGGAAGAAGGTGGAGTGGCGGCGGCGACGGGACAGGCTCCCTAGGTTTTAGGTTTGTCTAGATTTGGTTAGGGTTCATCTGCTATATATAGCAAGTAGGCAGTAGGAGGGGACTAGGGGTTGCATTGGAGCCCTCCGATGAAGATCAGACGGCTCCGGACAGATGGGTTAGATGGGCTAGGTGGGCTGTGTAAGAGGCCTCTGGTTTGAGATGAAAGGGAGGAAGCAAACGGCCTGGCAACAAGTTTTGTTTTACGAAAAACGTCCGACAATTTAACCGGCTATAATGCCGCTATAGTTTAACGGTTCGCGTATTAAACGACCTCCGAATGCGACGAAATTTGACAGGCGGTCTACCTAAAATATAATAAGACCGCTCATCAACTTTCAACCCATTCCGAGAACGTTTTATTCTCACTTAGAAAAACAATTATTAGATGAAAACGCGGGCGCGTGCAAGTGTGGTTGGACTCGGAGCCATCGATCTTTCCTAGCTAGCTCTACTACCAGTACTGCACAGCTATCTAGGAGTGTGTCTTCCTTACCCAGGATGGTGTTATTTATAACTTAATAACAAATAGCTCAGGGTTGGAGATCGAGAGAGGGCAGGTGGACCGATAATGGAGGGAGAGGTGGAGAAGACTGAAATGCCCTGGGTTAGAGTTAATTTCAATCTGTGGTCAGTAGCTCACTCATTTCATTATTAAGATCATGATAAGATCATCTAAAAAATTCAAAGATCGTGACAAGATGAGGATAGATTCGAAAATGGAGCATCTTCCTTTCTTTGTTAGTATTTGTGTTCCACATGCAATTGCCTAACTTTGGATCTAACATTTACTATTAATCTATTATATACATGTAAGAGTTGTTCACACGATCCGATAATGGATCGAGGCAAGCTAGGTGTAGACCGCCACATATGTACTTGAGAAGCCATGTCTTAGCTATGTGAAGGAATCTGAGGCTTACTTGATCCTATCCTTTGGTGGAACCGTTTGTGATGGGTTTTATTCTCTTCTCTCGCTTCTTTCTTCGAAGGCGCCTTTTTTCCTAACCCCAATTATGGCTTCTCTCCTTTCCATTCCACGATGGTGCCCTTCCCTAACACTACAGGAAAATTTCATGCGTATATGTGTTTGCATACTCTCTCAATTGTTTCCACAAACATCTATGTAAATCATGATTACTTGCTTGTTGTACAGCTTAAACCCAGGGTTAGATTAGTAGCCGACAAAAACCACATTTAATCATGTTATGGTATCTGATTGGGAAGTACTAAATCATCGGCTCATACCGTGAGACTTTTAATTACTGAGTGATAAGTGCGTATTTTTTGAACATCACGATAGATCAACATCGCTCCTACGTGCCTCCTGCCTCCCGTCTCCTGCCTCCAGTGGCTAGGGTTTCTCGTGCCTCCTGCCGATGCCGCCGCCGGTCTACCTCGTCTCCTGTGGTCTTAGGGCCATAGAGGTGCGGTGGATCCCGGCCCTTGCCGGCCGGAGGGCACCATTTTTTATGTTTTTTTGAGTTTTGTTAGGGTTTGTGTCCTGGTCAGAGAGACGAGGCGGCAGCGGCTCTCTGAAGATGAAGATGGAATAAGGTTCTCCCCGCCTAGCCCCCATCCCGGTGGTGCTTCTAGCGTCGTCGGAGGGTGTGTGGAGGTTTGTCTCCGACGGATCTCGCGGGATTCGGTCGGCGTTTGTCTTCGGTGGGTCCAGGTGGATCCGGTCTTCGTTCATCTGTGTTTGTGTGTCTACAACGATCTCGGTGGCGGTTGCTGTTCTGGCGCGCTGGTCCTATGGGGTCTTAGCACGATGACTTCCCGACTGTCTACTGCAAAAAGATTTGCCCGGCTCCGACTCTTAGTGCTTGTAGTCGTCGCTAGGTGGTCTATGGACCTAGATGTATTTTTTGCTTCTGGTGTTCTTTGTACTACCTTGACAGTTGATGAATAGATCGGAAGTTTTCTCCGCAAAAAAAAGATCAACAATTATCAAGATCCAGTAGCTTAATTAATTGCATGTCAACCCGTCGTCAATCCGCGCATTTAGCATCTTGTCTACAACTAGAAGGAGACAACCCGGCACCTTCATCAAGATGCATATAGGCAGCCATACCCATGTGTTAACAGTTGGTAATAATTCATAGTAATTCAGGTAGATACAAACATAGCCAATCGCATGTCTTACTGAAGTGCAGAAACGGGAGGGAAAGGAAGATGTTCTTAACCCATTCTTATCTTGTCACAATAATGATACAATGAGTGATCTACTATTGTGTGGTAAAACTCTTGGATTCTGTTGAGTCTTTTTTCCTCTACCATCGATCCATGTGATATCCACGCTAGCTTGATCAGCATTTATGATTTTTTATTGCATTCTGAAATGACTTTCCGAATATACTCTAATGACAAATAAATGGATAAGTACACTTATCTGTTAACTTTCTGAACATGCATGGAGTCTAGAGTTAGGGAAGCAAATGGACCGTAATACCCAGAAGTTTCAGTCTAACAGCACACTCAACTACCCATTGAGCTAGGAATCAGCAAGAAGATAATTGATGATCATGTGCATATACACATGCTAATCTAGATCTTGGATGCTAACCAATATACAAGGAAAAGTTGCTGGCTCGTGGACCGATAATGGATCGGTCGTGGCATGCATGCCGCGTGTCGTGACGAATCCAGAAAAACAGTACTCAGTAATTCCAAATCTACTAGTAGTAGGAGAGGAGATTAAACTCTCAGATTCCATAACACAATTATACATGTGGTCTGTCGACTAGTGATATAAACATGTACACCCAGTACGACTGCGTGCAGCATGCAGCTCCAGTACTTTGCACTCCAGTCTAAAACGTAAATCTCTTTATATTTATATTCTTATGGACTTTAGATGATACTTTGTTGAATAGCTCTTCGTTAATATTGGTCTTGTTGCCTCAGATAAGATAAACATACATCACTAAAGCACATTTTCAGGATATATCGAGAAATATGTCAGTTTGACCTTATATATGTATGCCATTTTTTTTCATTTATAGACACTGAATCTTAGAAATGTCTAACAGTTAAACATTCTGAAAGAAATATATTTGGATCAAATTAAGTTGTAGTGTACTATGTACATACTTGCAGTTACTCATTTATTGCTAAGAACATGATAGTGTTTAAGAATACATATATACCAACGCTAGCAGCGGTGCAGGGATGATGCTAATTGAGCTAAACATGCATACCTGGCACAAGATTCTTAAGATCTGAAATCGCGGACCAAATTAAGTCGCCACACACTACTTGCACACAATTCTTAATTTTAGGCAATTAAAGAAACAAACAAGGGGAAGTATACTGATTATTGGATTGGGAAACTGTACACTTACAAGAAATAGGAAATAACGCAAGTATAATATGATCATGATATACGTGAAATTGTAAAGAACTCATACATGAACAGGATGGACAGGACGACGTGTACATGCTATTTTTGATAAAATATTATGATCATTTTGGAACGTAAAGACATTTTTTTAAACAATTGTAACTTATGTTATCTCAGCCTGAAACCAATTCCTTTGTTATTTGGAAATTATCACATTTTCTTACAAATTCCATGTGTATATGTGTTTTCATACTCTCTCAATTGTTTCCACAAACATCTATGTAAATCATGATTACTTGCATGTTGTACAGCTTAAACCCAGGGTATAGATGGGTAGCCGACAAAAACCATGTGTAATCATGTTATGATATTTAATCGAGAAGTACTAAATCATCAGCTCATACCACGAGACTTTTAATTACTGAGTGATAAGTGCGTATTTTTTGAACATCACGATAGATCAACATTAATCGAGATCAAGTGCTTAATTAATTGCATGTCGATCCGTCGTCGATACGCGCATTAACCATCTTGTCTAAAACTACAAGGAGACAACCCGGCACCTTTATCAAGATGCATATAGGCAACCATACCCATGTGTTAACAGTTGGTAATATTCATAGTAATTCAGGTAGATACAAACTTAGCCAATCGCATGTCTTACTGAAGTGCAGAAACGGGAGGGAAAGGAAGATGTTCTTAACCCATTCTTATCTTGTCACAACAATGATACAATGAGTGATCTACTATTGTGTGGTAAAACTCTTGGATTCTGTTGAGTCTTTTTTCCTCTACCATCGATCCATGTGATATCCACGCTAGCTTGATCAGCATTTATGATTTTTTTCGGTTATAAAATACGTGCAGCATCTCCTGGATGTGAGGGATGCACAGGCAGTAAGCCCGTAGCTTAATTGCCATCTCGATCCATTATCGATCCATGTGTTAACAACTACTCGTACATGAAGCTAGATCCAAGCTTAGTCAATTGCACGTGGAACACAAAATTGGGACAGGAAGAAATAGTTTTTTATCCACCCTCATCTTATCACTATCTTATCGTTTTAGTTGATACAGTGATCTAGCTAAGGGTATTTCCGTATTTTAGCCTCTCTGCAATCGATCCATGTGCACGTAGTTCTGCATCTCTCCAGCCCGGTCAGATCAGGGTAAGTTATTTGAGTTATAAATAAGCACCCCCTGGGCGTGAGGAAGGCACACTCACTCCCTCATCACTCACAGAGTCACAGCTGGTAGTACCAGTCTCATAGAGATAGGATCCATGGCGTGGAGCAGGGAAGCAATGTCGTTGGTCCTCGTCGCAGTGCTGGTCTTTCCGGCAGCAGCCATTTCCTCACCAGTGCCGCCGCTGTTGATTGCTATGCCCACAGACGGTGGCGACCAAAACCCTCCCGTGTCCCTGGCCCAAGGCCTCAGGCCGGACTTCTACGACGAGTCCTGCCCGGACGTGCGGGACATGGTTCACACCGCCATTCTGGAAGCGCTCGAGGAGGACATCACCATTGCCGCTGGCCTCCTCCGCATCTTCTTCCATGACTGCTTCCCACAGGTAATCCTAATAACTAACTAATTATTGCCCTACGTTCCAAGTTATCTGGAGTTCTATGTATATTCTAAGTCGAACATTTTAAAGTTTGATCATTAAAACATATGCTATCTCAACAATATCAAATATATATACCACGTATAAATATTATATGGTGATGAAACTAATTTGATGTAGTAGATTTTGATATATTTATATAGACTTCATCAAACCTAGAAATGTTTGACTTAAGAGACTAATCATGAACGGATTGAGCAAGTGTTATGTACATATGATCGATTTGTATATTATGTGTACTTCCAAAATAGGGCTGCGACGCGTCAATCCTTCTGAATGGAGGTGAAATAGTATTTGGCGAGCAGCAGATGCCGCCCAACCGGGGCCTGCAGCCCAAGGCGCTGCAGCTCATCGAGGACATCCGTGCCAAAGTGCAAGCGGCATGCGGCCCGATCGTCTCGTGCGCCGACATCACCTCCCTCGCCACCCATGACGCTGTTGTCGCAGTACGTGATGCTCGATGCTATATCTATAAATACACCGTACGTAACTCGTCATATCTCTCATACACACGATTACTTGTTGCAGTCCGGGGGCAAACCCTACTATGTGCCGCTGGGCCGGCTAGACAGCCTCAGGCCCCTCCGCATGGAGCTATGTCCACGACCTCCCACACTTTACTGCCGACATGTCCAGTGTCATCGGTGCATTCAACAGCCGCAAGTACTTCGACGTCACCGACGTTGTTGCGCTCTCTGGGGCGCACAGCGTTGGCAAGGCTCACTGCAGCACCTTCGCCCACCGGTTCGCCAAGGAGGACTCTGAGTTTGTCCAGAGGCTCGCCGCCAACTGCACGGCGGACGTGCATCGTCTGCAGGACCTCGACGTCAACACCCCCAACGTGCTAGATAACATGTACTACAAGAACGTGTTGGAGGGGAAAGGGGTGCTCGCCACCGACCAGCTGCTTAGCAGCGACGAGAGGACCAAGTGGCTGGTGGACAACTTGGCGCAGGACGAGTGGTGGTTCTGGAACCAGTTCGGCACATCCATGAGCAAGATGGGGAGGCTCGAGGGCTACTTCGGGAATGTCGGCGAGGTCCGTCGCGTCAGCTGCTCTGTCACCAACCCTATCGAGTATGCGGCCTGATCTGGATTGACATACCCTCGTCATCACATATTCACCTCTCTCCGCTCCTCGTCATCACGTTAACCGATTTCCATGTAATAAACGCTAGCTTAGCTAGTGTATCCCATACCATTTACTCTTTCTAGTTCTTAATTGATTCCATACCATTATTCCGTCCGTTTTAGGCATCAAATACCAAGAATGCGATAATACTGCATGCGAGAGCAGTCAGTTTACTGGGAGAGATAGTGCGACGTGCGACTTCTTTGCATACTCCAACGAAATAAATTAATGACAGAAGGCCGCATAGTTCTACATCTCGGTACTGAAGTTTTGGCTAAACAACATAACAATCCAATCTCTAAACAGGTCACGATTCATATTAAGGACCTGAAGCCGCTCGTAGAGGAGTAAGACTGTCCCCATTTACTCCTAACTATCTGCTTCAAAAGAACAATCATTATCAAGTCTTGTTGGGTCAACTCATTAATTTATCGATTTGTTATAAATCTTGATAGTGGAATGTAGATACCTTAGATACCATAAAGAACCTTACGAATGTATGCCCCCTTTCGCCACATGAGTTTAAGAATTTCAATAATTCTCCAATATCTGCGCCACATACATTTAATATGTCTAAAGGTTTCAAGTATGATCATTTATTTATTTCGTCAGTGGTATTTTATATGAATGAATGATAAGAATCAACACTCCACTACATGTTTTATATTCAATGTCAACAATGTAGTACATGTTTTATGTTTAGCAACAAATAGACATATATCATATTTTAAAAGCATATGAAATTAAATACCCAATTCTATGTTCTAATAAATTCTACAATAGCTCTATGGCTACACACAACACAACCATGGCTCGATGCCCATGACCCAACCCTTGTATCGAGAGTTGGAGAACAATGTGCGCACATAGAAGTCGTTGCCGCGATGACCTAATTATCGGTGTACCATGGTCGGCACGGATGGAATGAAGGGGTATTGGTTGGTCGTGCGGTCCATCCGCACAATAAAAACCTGGTCTGAGCTGGCAAAGCTAGTGTATTGGGCGTGTGACGCCAGTGGACACCCAAGTGAGCACCACCAGACTTTGCTAGCGGTCGCGTGCCAGGAGGTCAGCGAGAGGGCGGAGTAGGCCACGCACAACAAAGAGATGCTAGTGGTCTGTCCCAAAAAGATCGAGTGTGGGATATAACGTTGGGATTTGGAGAAGGCGATGGTGTCAGTGAAGTGGGAGGATGTCGCACACGACGATGAGATACCGGTGGTCCGCACATAGAGGATCGACGAGCGAGCGACAACATCGAGGGAGAGGTATGTAAGTGAGATAGCACGTTCAGGATAGGGGAATGATCGGGATTATATATAAATACATCCAAGTAGGGCATAATCCACTAATGGCTAGCAAGGCGACCCACATCGGGCAACGAACGCTTCTGGCAATTGACACTCATGAAAACTACCAGACATTTGCAGCCCTCATCTGTTTAGATCATCCGATACCGGGGACCCCAGACCTCCGTCGGACAGATATTATGAATTGTCAGTGTGTTAGCCCTGCCTGAAGCTCCACTGACGTGTTCCAGCGAAACTGCTTGTGAGTTAGAACACCATTGACGGGCAAGCAACCTCCTACCGGTAGAGGAACTACTGGGCAAAGCCCTATAGGTGAACTATAATTAGTGGCGGGCAGGGCAGGATACCCGCCACAACTACTTTTCCAAAATTGCAGTGGCGGGTAACAGGTCTTAACCGCCACAGCTAATGGCAGTTCAGTGGCGGGCGCAAGCTCACACCAGTCACAGCTAGGCTCTTCCAAATAAGCCCGCGGGATGAAAAGTGTAGTGGCGGGCAGGAAGTGAGTGCCTGCCACTGCTTTCTCATAAAGCAGTGGCGGGCGATGTCCTGCGCCCGCCACAACTACATTTTGGCAAGCCGCGCCAAATTAATCCAAATTTTGAATTTTTTTACAGTGGCGGGCGTCCGTTGCGGCCCGCCACTGCTCTCCTCGGACAGTTACCCTTCCGTCCCGGATTTATTTTCATTTCCACCTATCATAATTTCCCAGTCAGTTCCTCTCCCCTCTTGAAGTCAGTTCCTCTCCCCTCTCCCCCTTCCGCGCCGTCGTCCGCCTCGACCGCCGCCGCCGTCCCTCCGACCCGCACCGCCGCCGGATCTACTAGCCGTCCCGTCCGCCTCCGCGACCGCCGCCGGATCTGCTCGCCGTCTCGTCGTCCGCCTCGCCCGCCGCCACCGGATTTGCTCGCCGTCTCGTTGTCCGCCTCGAGCGCCGCCGCCGTCGTCCTCCTCGACCGCCGCTGCCTTCCCGCCGTCATGTCTACGGCCGGAAAAGCCGCCAACGGTATACTATCTCCATGTTCTTCGGTGCTACCTTCTTCTTTGAAGGGATGGGGTTGCATTGGGGTGTATAATAACTTTTTTTGGTATGCCCGGGAACATCTTCTAACTCAATTTAGGATCAAATGTTGGAACCTCATGGGTAAGCATAAGGTAATGGAATTGATAGAGAAATTCATAGACCTAGGTAGGATAGGCAAATTGATATAGGGAATAGAGATGATGATGGAGATCATACTGAGAAAGAGGATAATTCCGTATGGGTACAACTCTTATTTGAACGAAGTGTAAAAACTGATATCTTTTTTGTGTAATAGAACAAACACTAATACCTTAATTGAGTCGGTAAATATCAAATATGTTTATCAAAGTGCTTCTCTGATTGCTCAAGGATCTTCCTCTAGATAATTAGGCTTTAGGATCAGTTAGCCTCTACATATGACAAGTGGCGATGATGTTTGCATTTTCTTACGTATGACAAGTGCATGGGCTTACCATGTTATTCACAGGGTTTGAAAATGAGTGACAACGTTTTGGTGAAAGTTGATTCATTTCCGTTTCGCCAAATTTCTGTCACTCTATATGTTAACTTTTAAAGCAAAGTTCATGCCGAGTTTAATTTCTGTCACTCAATATGAGTGACATTGTAATATCTCAATATGTTCAATATTACTTTCGTAAGCTTTGCTATGACAATATTGTTTAATTTGCTTACATATGAGTGGAATTGCGTCGAATTTTCTTACATATGACAAGTGCATGGGCTTACCATGTTATTCACATAGATTTAGAAATGAGTGCCAACGTTTTGGTGAAACGTTGATTAACTTCTGTTTCGTCAAATTTCTGGTACTCAATATGTTCAATATTCACCAAAGGTCATGCCGAATTTTCTCGGACCCTTCTTAGCCGGTTCCTCTTCTCAATATTACTTTCATAATTTAGTATTCATGTCAACCATTTACAATTGATAAGTGCTTCATAATGATTATTAGGGATCATGAGGCGTAAGATCTGTCAGATCTGCAAATGTCTATGTACGGACAGTATTAACACTGCAGTACAATTCGGGATCTTCTTGAAGAACGGATTTCAAAAATCAGTGGTAACGGTCTTTAACTTCAAGTAGTATTCAATTCTAACGATTTGTATAATTGTTTTACTGACTTTATTGTTAATTATTAACTGCTGCATAGTGTATCCCATGCAACATAAGGGTTGACTTCAACAATTTATGCGGTAACGTTATGTACTTTAAGGATGATCAGGGGCACACATTCGAACTGGATGTGCGTAAACGAAAGGATAGAACCATCATGTATGGCGATGAATGGGAGAAGTACATTTCACAGAATAATTTCATCGGAGGGGAGTACATAGCCTTTTCCTTAAAAGGACGGGTCAACAGGTTAAGGACATTGTATTTCATCAACAATGACGATGACGAGGACCAAGATGACCAGGATGATGGAAACAGCCAAGATGACAAGGACAACCAGGATGATGACGACAGCCATGATGATGAGGATGAGCAAGATGATGAGGATGAGACAGATGATGACAATGGTCCATTCCTTTCTGCAATATTCTCTCAAAGAATGAAGAAGCTTACTCGGGATGAGACCATGAATGTTACCGCGATGTTACCATCCAGTGTCGCCTTCTTGGGGAAGCCCTTTGTGCACCGTCTAACTAAAACCAACGTTGTCAAAAAAGTCATGGTGAGATGTTTTGTATTCTTTCATCTTTTTTTGTTCATAAACCAAGTATGGTGAGATGTCTAACATTGCGTGCTCTTTATTAGCTCTTAATGATGAGGAGTTCAGAAGTTACCTATGAAGATGTTTTCCGGAGTGGACATCCACGCCGTCGGCACCGCTGGAGTACGCCATGGACCAACAGGGCGTGTCACCAACGTTCAATACAAGACGGAATCAGCCAGGCGCATATCCTTCTACGAGTCCAGCTCGCGGGAGTTCATGATGGAAAAGAGAGAACTAAGGGTGGACACCCTTGTGATAATCACCATAAGGAAGAGCAACCGCAACGACTTTCAGATGATGGTTCTCGTTGACCATATTTAGAAATAATGTCTAAGTCATGAATATATCTGCCGATGAACTGTTAGTTAATTAGTATGTTAAGATGGATGTGATACATTGATGTTTGTTTCTTGAGTGGAACATATTTGAACTGTTACTTAATTATTTGGTCGTTTGTTTCCAGAATGAATTCAGTCTGGTTCAGTTATATTGAGAATCATATGAGTATGCCTTTTGGAGTAATGTGTGTGAACGCGCAATGCCAACAATTGGCACGTACCCTCCAGTGGCGGGCGCTATGGCAGAACCGCCGGTGTTAAAATGGTATCTGTGGCGGGCAGCAATAGCTAGCTGTGGCGGGTAGGAATAAAAGCCCGCCACAAGAAGCTACGTACCAGTGGCGGGCGTGCGCTCGGCACTGATGCGGTTTTAGCAGTGGCGGGAGGTCGGTGGCGGGCGCCCCTGGGAGCCTGGCCCGCCTTTGCTGGCCTTTTTGCGCCCACCACTGCTAGGCCTTCCTGCAGTAGTGAGGGGGTTCATGAAAGGGTTAATTTGCAATAGTGGGAGCAGCAGAGAATGAATTTTGGTGGTGAAGATGGGGGTAAACACCCTTTTGGCCTGGCACCAAAGAGATAACAAATAGATAAAAGTCGCTACGGTGGAAAACATCGCAATAGTTTAGAGTTCATGGGGTATTTATAGAGCTGGCCTCCCAATGGGGGCACCGGAGGCCACCAAGGGGCCCAAGCGGGTCACCCATGTGACCTATCTTGGAGGTCTTGCAGCAAGGTCACGTGGCCTTTCCAGGCCCCACCTCTTGCAGGTGCCCCTCCCCCCATGTTATGCACTCTCGAATTCCATAAGATCCTATGATTATAGACACAACTACATGCAACTATACATGGCCATGGGATACCCGGCCCGGCCGCCCCGACCCAGCCCGAAAAAGCCAGAGCCGACCCGGCCCGATCTTGCCCACAGGCCGGCCTGGGCCTGAGATCTAGGCCCGACGGCCGGGCCGGGCTGGGCTTGGGCCTGGCATATTAGCGATTTAGGGAAGGGCCCGGCCCGACGGGCTTTTTCACTGATGGGCCGGACCTGGGCCTGATATCTAGGCCCGACGGCCGGGCCGGGCCGGGCCCGGGCCTAGGTTTTTTGCAGCGGGCTTTGTTAGGCCCGGCCCGAAGCCCGGCCCGGCCCGACATATGGCCAGGCACACATGCAACCCTGCCAATCCGAAAATTTCTCAATACATTAGTCCAAATAAATTTGAAGCATTGTAAGATTTGCTAAGAAAATAACATAAAACATCAAAAATTATGGACCTTTGTGGCATATCACCCATAGCCAGGTTCATACTGGACACTATGCCTGCTTCAATGCTATAGTATGCTACAATCTGCAATTCTATATGTGAGCCCATGTGGACGCGCGGAGGAGGGGGGCTGGGTCGTAGCTCCGCCCATGCGCCACCCCCATGGTGCTTTCATTGAGCACCTCTTGCTCAGCCATGCCGTTCATGACGACGTGCCAACACGATTGAGTCTGGCGTGGGTTGATTAGGATTGTGGGTCCATGATCCATCAACTTGGTATAGTATGCACATTTTAGAATGTACCAATAATTGTCCGTGTGTTTCAACAGTGTATAAATATTCTAGTAGGTGAGGCCATGATTTACCTGCACATATTAATTTGATTGTGTGAAAAAAGAATTTTAATTGGTAAACACTTGTTTTTTTCGAGGGAGGTAAACACTTGTTTCCTAGGCACTTATTGGCATACCAAAAAACATTGGATTTTAATTGGCTTTGCCAGTTGAAGCGGGTTTCAAGAAAACCAGTGAAAAAACCCAGAGATGAGAAAAAATCAAGAAGGGGGAGAGAAAGGAGAGGAGAAACTTGTATAGTTTTTTTCACATGGAAATTCTTTCTTCCATGAAACTTATATAAAGTTGGACGAATGACGAGTGAACGATGGAACCTTATGTTCTTTTAAAGCAGGATAGATGGCTAAACCACATATAGATGACAAGTTATGAGGCCACCCATGTAGTAATTTGTTTTATAATCATGTGAAGATAATGATGAGGAATGAAAATAGTTTTATCCCAAAGGTTCATGCTCTTGCCTACCTTGTGTGAGGGTGTGACTGACATGCGCACGAATTATTATCACATGGACCGATAAGAGATGGATCGAGTCGAGCCACGTCTAGTGTGCACTGATGCTCGATAATGGATTGATCGTGCGGATGCTTGAGAACGCTAATCGTGCATGCACATGGTAGTGATAATGGAAAAGAAAAGCTTCCTGCCAGGTTTGAATTCCTGTCATCTGGCGTGCATGATTTGTGATGGAGAATTTTTAACACATTGATCACATCGAGGCAAGCTATGCGCGCGCGGCTTGCACGGATCATTCATGCTCGTTGCCCGATCACATGAGCCTGGTGATCAAGTAATTCTTGGATTCTACAAATCCACGTGGTTGGTCGACAATCGATACCAGGTATGGTCAAGGAAAAAAATAGCGCGCTACAACAAAATAGCGCTGGCCTCAAAATACGCTATTAGCGTGCTATATCGCGCTATAGCGTGCTATTAGCGAGGCGTTGCACACTGATTTATTTAGCGAGCCAATTCTCAGCAATGCTATATAGCGTGCTATTAGCGACGCTATAGCGCGCTATTTTTTTTAGTGGGTATGATACCCCAGATATTCGATCCAAACTGATATATTTGCACATGACTGCTCGTCATGATTACTCCATCATTTCTTGGTAATTGCAGGGATCATGCCAAACCTAGTGCCAAGGCTGATGCACGACTATCAGTGTTGACCTTAGAGAAACAAAACAAAAATCATCGGGTTCCATGACTCCACGTGGTTTGTCCACAATTGATCCAAACCCATCTAAGAACATCTACAGCCGGACTTACCAAATCTGACCCCTTAAACGCCCGCGGACACACCCGGTCGGTGACCGGGCGTGTCCGTTTTGAGCCCTCATATGTCCGTCCATGCATCCACACTCCTCATTTTCTCCCTCATATGTCCGGTCACTTGCAAGTGATTGGTGAAGATTAAAAGAGAGAAAGAAAAGAATGAATAAAGAAAGAGAAAATGTGGTCCGGGGTGGGCCGCGTCCTACGTGGCGGACTGACCGGGCGCGTCCGGACGCATTCGCGAGCCTCGTATCCTCCCTACATTTGTCCTCAATATGAGGCTTCGCGGACAGGCCAGACGTATAGGGATGATATGAGGGGTCCGATTGGGTCACTTTTTTTCTTCTCTCTCCTGTCCGGTCACTGACCGGACGCGTCTGCGGGCGTTTGACGAGGAGTTGACGATGTCGGCTGTAGATGCTCTAAGATGCCTATCTATTCGATCTAAGCTGACGAAGCGCGTCCACTTGTAATAGCAAATGGTAGATCTACTACTATAAATTTATTTCCCAACAACGTTTCTGAAACTTCAAAATTTTATTTCTGATTTATTTATTTTCTTGCATACTGGGCACACTGACCAAGGGTCCAGTTTTTTTTTTAGGAATCCAAGGGTCTAGTTGGGTTTCGGTAAAAAGGTGCACGATGTGATTGGGTCTGTTCATCCTGTACAGGTGTACGCCCATTTCATGGGACACGAGCTTATAACTCCTAGTAAATCTTGTAATTATTCATTAAAGAACACTAAATTTTTAATTATGTACCCAAATAAAAAAACTTTCCTCCACTACTGTAATCCTGCTTTACAGTATGAGTTTGACGAGTCAACGTTGTCTTAAAAAAAGGGTCTACTAGGGAGGTATGCTACACTGGACGCCAACTACCTAAGCAAAATTAGGAACTTAGGACGCAATTAGCAATTAGGACGAACAGAATATTTCTGAGGGAGTTTTTAGAGAACGGAGTGCTTTGAGGGAGTGATTTCAAGGGACGGGATGTTTTAGGAGAGGAGGTGTGGTTGATTATCAAAGTGAAGGAATTTTAGGTCATTTTAATAAGTTTGAAAATATTCTGAGTTTCTAGATTTTCAATGCCTAAACCATCAAAACTTTTAGCTAAGTTTGCTAGTCTTGAAAAACAAATAAAAGAAAACTCAGGTCGCCTTATTAATGAAATTTTCAGCAAGAACATTCCAGGACAGTCTCCACTATCTCAAGTTAAGCCTCATTATTCATGCGGGTAGTTGCTAGTTTTCGTTTTTGAAGAGGGATGGAATACCTTTTAATTCGTACAAGATAACAAATTCGAGATCAAAGGCTTGAACAAGCGTATTAGAGGCTACATGTCACCCCTATGCATCACCTATTATATTACTGGATAGCCATCCAAATGTCTAAACCACGGCCGTGCTGCCATCTCCAAGTGCCGATGCCAGAGATTAGAGAATCCCGCGCACTCACAGTATGCAGTGAGCACCAAGTATGGATCCATTGAGTAGCCCAATGAATAGTCAGCGAGAGATTGGCAACTCATTTTTAAGTCACTAACAAAATTCGCAATAGACTAACATAAAGCACACACTCCAACCCCGATCCGATCCTTAAGTTGTCTACGGATCCCTAATTCCTTAACATATTCGAGATACTCCACGAACACCATCATGCACAAGAGATGTGCATGGCATAAGAGAGAAACAAATGGTTGATCATTTCATCCGCATCTTTGGAACCTCTAGTTTGTAATATTTATTTTAAAAATCAATATTAATACGCAGCAGTCTTTTTGATTCTGTAAAAAAACATTTTTTGTTGTCGTTCCAATTGCAATTAGCCAAAATTAATCCTATAATCACAACATAAGAAGAGTTCATAACTCTACTAATCAAATAATTAATTAAATAGAACACTAATTTTTAAATTACGTACACCCAAACCAAAATTCCTGCCTCCGCCACTGCAAATTAACCCTCATTGTTGATACCGGTAGTAGCTAGTTTCCGTTTCTAAAAAAAAGATGGCATACCTTCATATTCATACAAGATAACAAAATCGAGATCAAAGGCTCGAACCAATGTAATAGAGGCTACATGTCACACCTATGCATCACCTATTATATTGCTTGATAGCCATCAAAATGACTAAACCACACCCGTGTTGCCATCTCCAAGTGTCGACACCAGAGACTAGGGATTCCGGCGCATCACAATATGCAGTGAGCACCACCTATGGATCCATTGAGTAGCCTTATGAATAACCAGAAAGAAATAGGCAACCCATATTCAAGTCAATAACATAGTTCACAATAGGCCGACATAAATCGCAGGCTCCACCCCCAAGGCTTTAAGTCGTCTACTGATCCCAAATTCCTGAACATATTGAAGATACTAGATTGTAGTGGGAGATTAAAAGCCGCAAACACCATCCACCACAAGATATGGTTCATCTTTTCATCAGCGCAATAACAACATTTCTTGGTGTAGTTCCACTTGCGATTAGCTAGTTTTTTTGTTGTTGTTAAAATTACACCTTCACATAGGTACCAACTGTTGAATCTGAAATTTGAAGTATGCGCAATTCTTAATTGGTTTTTTGATTCAGATTCTTGCAAGCAAAGAAAAATAGAAATAAATGTCATGATATAGTTGGACACTGGGAACAATTCAGATTTGTGGTATACAAAATGAGAATATCTTTAATCATTTGAGAGTCATGATACGTTGCATCAAGAAACACTGCTTATGAAACAATAAGCTTGAGACCTGTGGAATATTTTCACCATCGATTTGCATATGCCAGCACAATGAGGATAACACTAGTTAAGATGAATTAACCACAAATAGTTCTGGGAGTTATTTTGACAATTGTTGCCAAGACATACTCATCTGAGTTGCAGCAATCAATCTACCCCCTTGCACACATTAGTTACTCACTTAGTGCTAATCATAATGAAAGTGGTTATTATATTGAAAATGTCAAGAAAGGTAAGAGACACATGCACGATGAAACACGGATAGAGGCAGAGGCGGAGGATAAGACTAGCTAGCTCCCTAGTCAGCTCACTACCGAGCAGCTAGCTCTTATTGAAAATACATATATAATAAAGTCGTGCTGGTGTTGGTGAAGCAAATGAGATCAGGCTTGATTAGGGGCAGAGTTGCGTCTGAAGCAGCCGAAGCGGCGGATCTCGCCGAACCTCCCAGGGATGGCTTGGTACATCAAAGATACCTTCTTCATGGAGGTGCCGAACTGGTTGAAGAACCACCACTGATCCGCCGCGAAGCCTTCGACCAGTTCTTTTGTGCGCGGGTCCTGCATGAGCGTCTGGTCGGAGTTTAGCACCCCCTTCCCGGCCACCAGGTTGCGGTAGTAGGCGTTGTCGAATGCTCTCGGGGTCTCTACGTCAAGGTCCTGCAGCCGGTCTCCGTCGCTGGAGCAGTTCGCGGCGAGCCTCCGGACGAACTCGCCGTCTTCTCGAGGACCGAAGCGGTCGGAGAAGGCGCTGCAGTGGGCCTTGCCGATGGTGTGCGCACCGGAGAGCGCCACAAGATCGAGCTCGGTGAGATCAAGCCTACTAGCGAAGTGGGCGACGAGCTGGTCAACGTTTCCGGTGGGACGCGGGAGCTGGCCGTAAACCTCTTGCCACCGATTGGGCAAGAAGCTGTCCAGGCGGCCGAGCAGCAGATCGTAGGACTCCCCGCCAGACTGCAAATGAGAATAGTACATATTACTCCCTCCGTTCCAGAATATTTGATGTTTTAGATATATCCTGAGACAAACATGTTTAACTTTGACCAAGTCCATAAGAAAATGTATTAACATCTACAACATCAAACTAGTCTCATCAGATTCGTAACATATATTTACATACTACATAGGATTGATATAGTAGATATTCATATATTTTATATAAACTTGGTCAAACTTAAAGATTTTTGACTTAGGAAAAACCGAGAATTTCAAATATTTTGAAACAGATGAAGTAGTTTAGTTGTGCATGCAATGTCACTCCTGTTATGTGTGCACTTGTACGTACCACGATGACGGCATCACGGGCGGCGAGAACGGTAATGTCGGTGCAGGAGACGGTAGGTCCGCAGGCGCTGTGTACAGCTACGCGAATGTCCTCGATGAGCTGCAGCGCCTTGGGCTGCAACCTGGCGTTCGGTTCCAGGATCTGCTCGCTGTGGTATACCCTCTCGCCCACTTGGTAAGTGCCGTTCAGAAGAAGCGACGCGTCGCAGCCCTACATACGTATGACACAAAAAGTAAGTCATATATACCTGCGGTTGCATTTCAAGTCTGAGATAATTTAGGACAACACTACTTAATTGATCATGATACTATCTAATGTTCACCGGAAAAATTAAGGAAGAAACGATCACTATGTATATAACGTACATAAACGAAGCAGTCACTCATAAAGATACGGAGGAGGCCGGCAGCGATGGCGACATCTTCCCGGAACGCTTCCTCCACCGCGGTGCGCACGATCTGCTGCACGTTTGGGCACGACTCCGCATGGTAGTCTGCAGTGAGGCGTCCCTGGGCGAGGGGCACACTTGTGCGCTCAAGCTCCTTGGTTGGCATGGAGATCACCGACGGCGTGGACGACGACATGGCTTCCGGGGACAGCAGCGCCGCAACGACGAACAGCATGGGCAACATAGCTGCGCTGCTCAACGCCGCCATCGGTCCTATCCCACTCCCACGTACCTAGCTGCTAGCTCTCTCTCTCTCTCTCACCAGTGGTAATATTGCATGGGGACTTCTTGTGACTCGATCTAAGAGTGAGGGAGTGTGCCTTCCTCACGATCAGGACATGTCGCTATTTATAACGGAACTCAAATAGCTTATCCTCATTAGGGCCGAGGGTACGTGAGAAACTAGACATGAACCGATAATGGAGAGATGCGAAGGGAACCAAGTACCCCAACAATTTTACTAGTGCCTAGCAATGTTCTGGTTAACGAATATCTTCTTTGTTACAGAGATGGCTGAGATTTGCAGTTACCGGATATTTACCAGACGAAAAATTTACAAATGAATATTATGTTCAAATTGCTTTTCGGAGAGTACGAAGACAGCAAAGCATTAATGTCCACACCATGCAAGTTAGCTCACCGGTAGAGCTCTTCTAATTCACCTTCCTTAGCTAGTATTTATAAATTTCTACTAGAACTAATCTGGGGTTTTTATTGGGCAAACTCATTTACCGATCAAGGAGCCTAGAATAATGCGATTTCGGATGGTGACCGAATTTAACATAAACCCTGGTACCTAGCACACTGGATCGTGATCGAGTAGATGAGTATTCATTATTTCTCTACCGGTTTTGTGCTTTTGTAGTTGGTTAAGTTTGTATCCAGCCGTTTGGAAAAGAAACTAAACTACAATGAATTGGTAACACATGGATCGATAATAGATCAAGATGCCATCGATGGATCTCGATCTTGTTTTGGTCGCGCTAAACAGTTCGTACTTGGTAATCACAAGTCTAGTAGTATGACCTCAGTATTAAGTACTCCTCGATCAGAGCCCGTAACATAACTCCACATGTGGTGTGTCTGCTACCTGTCGATATACACGCTAGGCAGCTAGGATGATAACCATGTGTATCCATCGTAATCATACCAAATTAAGTACTCAAAATGTGTAACCACGCGCTTTTATCTGTGATTCTGTGAGTGGTAGTGTGCCTTCCTCACGTCTAGGAGTGGCGTTAATTACAGCTCAAGCAGCGTACTAATCAAGGCAAAAATATAGAGGAAAAATATGTCACCAAAGCACCCATTGTATTATAGATGATCGTGAGAAGATAATGATGATGAATAGAAAAATATTTCTCCTTGTTTTGTAGCAATATAGAGTGAGTGCGCGCGATAGGCATTTGTGAATTGTTTACACGTGGATCGGTAATAGATCGATCGAAGCGAGCATCAAGCACGCGGCGTGCATGCAGATGCTCGATCATGTGACCCTGATGGTTTATAACATCCTAGCTAGGACTCCATAACTTCACACGACTACGCTCACATGGCCTGTCGCGATCGATTGATCCAAACACAGCGATGGTGCCGCGTATGCATCGAATCTAAACTGAGATGCTTACACAGACCTAGTTACCTACTGGTCATTGCCCATTTACATCATGCCAAACTAAGTAATTGTGACTCTGTAAGAGAGTGTGCCTTCCTCACGTCTAGGAGTGGCGTTATATATATATCCATAGCCCACTACGTACCATCTCCTAATCAAGGCTAGCTGGAGAACACATGGATCAATCCATAATGCATACAGGTAGAAAGACTCACGTACCCTCTAGTTCCACATTACAATGGCGCCACTAATTGTATTGTGATCATGCACGTAGGAGATAATGATGATGAAAAAAAAAGCTTCTTGCCAGTTCTGTATTCTTCTCTGATTCAGCATGCATACAGAACTGTTAAGATCGATCCAAAATGGATCGCATCGAGGCAAGCTACACGTACGCGCGCGGCATGCACGGATTGATGCATGCTCCATCACGTGAGCCCAATGATTAAGTAATTCGAGGATTCCATAACTCATAGTAGTTTGTCAATAATCGAAGTTCTAAACCCAGGTAAGGTACACCATATATTCCATCTTATCTGAGATATTTGCACATGACTGCTCGTGATTACTCCATCATTTCTCAGTACCTGCCGGGATCGCAACGTTTTTTGAGCTTAGACATTTAAAAAAAAAATACAAGTATGCATGCTTATACACATACTGTTTGATGCATCATGTTGGTACATCCTAACCAAAAATGTTGCGATCTCTTGCACTTGGGGGATATCACCTGTATCAAGAAATTAGGAAAGATATCTTCAGACGATCGCACGTGATCAGATCTCGTATGGTTACAAGTAACATGTCTCCTTCCGCAAAAAAAGAAAAAAAGAAAGAAGGAACATATCTCCTGTAACAGTCCAATCCCGAAAGCTGCATGTCTATCATTCTCTCTTTGAGTGCCTTCTCTGGTGCATCATGGTGTAGGCCCGAGGGTCCATAGACTCTGAATCTCCATTTTGCCTGCTTGAAAGTTCATTTGATCCAAAGAGGCAATGTCCAAATGAGAATTCAGATCACTACATCTATTAAAAGAAAACAGATCCATTCAAAGAAAAGAAAAGAGTAAACTTTCGGTCATAGTGGCACATGATTATTATAGTTGAAACTGCTAATCACACTTGCCGCGCATCACACCATTATTGGTTCCTAAATTTTGAGATAACAAACATGGGTACCCCAAGATTTTCGGTGAGCTGGCGCACTGAACTCTTACTTAGAATACCCCATGGGTATTGACATCTCAAGAAGATTCCCGGCAAATAAATATCTCGAGAAGATAAGGATGAATTAAAATACCGAAATGATAAGTGCCACAAATGTGGTACGAAACACTCCGGCCCATATGTTTTTTACAACTAAAGTTGCAATCCGAAAAGAAAAAACAAACCAAAAAAAAAAACTGACACTTGCCATCCGAAAAGGAAGTTGCCATGCTTGATGACTAAAGTTGCCATCCTCGCATCATTAAACTTGACATAAAAAACGTTCGGAGTTGCCATGTGTTCTATCAGGGTCCTTAAAATAAAACAACTCTTACTTTCTGTGCCGCCCAGTTTAGCTTTCCACAAGCAATTGTCTAATCTTGGATCTTGTATGTACAGAACTGTTTAGGTTTAGAAGATATCTGCACACTTGCACTTACTATGAACCCGTGGACGAAGTAATTTAAAGTTATCAATAATGTGTAGCACTGGTACCGATGCTATCAGCTTTGGCCGGTGCAGAGATCATGCTTAATCAATGGGTATGCCTGGCATACGATTCTTAAGAGATTGCCTTTCAGAAAAAAGAGATACTTAAGATTAGTAATCATGCGCTGGACATGCTTGTAGTGCCTAGAACAATCCTCAGTTTCGGTGAATTGCAAAAAGGAATATTGCAGTACTATATACCTGAGTTGTATTTGATTGATAAATTTTGTAGTGACAACATGCAGTCTCACACTCTCACTCCCCAAGACTAATAGAAATAAACTTGTCTTGCGTTCTCTACAATAATATGATAATAAAGGTGGATGATATACAAATTAGCTTAGTGCCAAAAATTTCAAACTGTGCTTCTCACCCTTCCATTACAGTTGGAACAAACATATCAAGTTTTTACCAGAACAGAAAAGGGATGGGCTAAGGGGAAAGCAAGTCCAATGCTTTCCACCGGGCCAGATTGACACTAGGGCGATGTTACTGAAATACCAGAATCGAAAAAACCTTGAGGCTGGACTGATTCTGTTCAAGAAGATGGTCGACGAGGCGTACGTTCCAAGTCATGGATGGGCACCGGCGACAAGAAGGATCATGGGATTAAGTTACGATATCTGTAGTTTGCACACCATTATCTCGCTTCCACTCTATGTTTTGTATAACATGAACTCCTAGATTTATTTATTTTTGCTACGTTTTGAAAGACTTCCTTACTTCATGACAGTTTCCATAATGGAAATCAATGAGGAGCCATTGTTTCAAAAAAAAATGCATCTCTTGGAGCATCTACAGCCGGGCGCCCCAAACCCGCCTTAAACGCCCGGACGGACGGACCGGTCACTGACCAGTCACGAAAATGCGACCCAGACGGGCGCCTCAAACGTGCCTCAAACACCTGGGCTGACCGGCACCCCTCATATCCAGCCCAAATATGTGGCGGATATGGGGGCGCCCGGGTGTGCCCGGGCGCGTCCGCTCCGTCGGACCCGGCCCACGCTGGCCCACCCGACCCCACATATATTCCTCCCCATCCGCTCGCCGGACCAAACCCTAGCCACTTCACTCCACTCCCCTCCACTCCCCTCCGCCACCCAAGTTCATCTCCGGCGATCTTCGGCCTTCTCCGGCATGGCGGGCAGCGGATCTGACTCCGACCAGTCCGGATCCGTCGATTGGGGTGTCATCCCGTGCGGGTTGGAGGAGGCAATGGCCGTTCGCATTGCACTCCGCCGCTTCCGAGAGGACAGCGGCTGGCCGACGGCAGGATCTGTCCGACGCGACTCCATAGCGTCGGCTCAACGGGCGCTCGGATCCTCCGGGGTTGGATCATCGCGGTCCCGGCAGCCTTCAAATCTCTCCTTCCCCATCACCGGTCGGGCGGAGTATGAGTCCCACCGGGACCGGCGTGCCCGCCGTGGGAAGGAGAGGATAAGGGCCGCCGAGGCCCGACTCACTGCCGACATGGCGGCGGTGGAGGCGGCTGATGCGGCGGCGCGGGCTGCCGTAGAGGAGGAAGCCATCCGCGCCCGCATTGTGAAGAAGCGGCAGTGGAGGAACACGCGCGCCCTCGCCTGAGAGCAGAATAGGGCGGTCCGTGCCATGGCCGGACTGCCACTAAAGGAGGAGAAGGAGGACAGCGACGGTGAGGACAGCTCCGGCGATGAGCAAATCCGGCTCGATCCCAACCGCGTCTTCGACCGGTACTTCCGCGTGAAGGACGGCAATGGCGCCGGGAAGGGCAAGGGCAGCCGGGGATGATCTTCTCCATCATAGCCAAACATGCCAAATTTTGGTAGTCCGATTGCATGTTGTGATGTAGTAGCCGGACAATGTGTAATACATCGTTTACGGAGTTGCATGAGTTTGTATGGATTTGAGGTATGCTAATTGAGGTGTCCGGTTGTGAGAAGGGAAATTTGAGGCTTACCGGTCAGTGTCCGCGGACGCGCCCGGGCACGTCCGCGGGCGTTTGAGGGGGCGGATTTGCCAAGTCCGGCTGTAGATGCTCTTATATGTGGCACTAATAGTGTGTTGTTTAATTCTTTTCATATAGATCTGGCAATAGGCTATTTGAGAGATGACCAAGATACTTTTCGCGGATAAGTTGACCTGTGATCGGAATATGATGGCGTTCATGGATGGTTCATGAAGTTAAGACCACAAAATAAGAGTGCAATAGAATTTATTCACGAGATCATTGACCGCGAATTGAAAAAAGAAATGAGGGAATACAATTGCAAATGGAATTATGTGACATCAGTAAGTAGCAGATCATCAGCTCATGGTTAAATATCCATTCCAAGGTAAATGGAGGTTTTGTGCATGGAATTGTTCAAGATGGTGGAGATTGCTCACTAATGTGGAGTTTATTGAGTTTGTTTCGCATAATCGTACACGCTACACTAGATCACATAGACTTGGTAACATGGACTCGGTGACGTATTCATCGTGGATAAGGTGCAAAGTAGGGATGGAATAAACACTTATTCCACTTGGCGAACAATGTTGTGGATTCATAAAAAAAAAAGAGGAGTGACTAGTCACGCCCCAGACATGCAAACCTTTTGCTCAACCTTTCTCAGCTGAGCAGAAACCAAGAGAGAGACGCATCACAAAAGAAGGTTTTATTACATATTGCATCAACCAAAGTGCTGAAGGAAACACACGCTGTCTAGAAATAGACGCACAAGGCCAGCATACGCTAGCTAATTTGACTAAAAACATAAAAGAACAGCAAGCTATGCACTAGCTAGCTTAGATCTTATTTCATGGCAATGTTGTTGACATTCTCAAGCAACAATGGATCCGATCTCAATCAATTAGGCAGAGGCCGCGAGCTCCTTGTCGACGTTATTTTGGAAGCTGCAGTGATTACGGATCTCACCATTCATTTCTTGGTCTACCGGCAGCAAATGTGCCACCTTACTCACGGAGGTGCCGAACTGCGCAAAGAACCAGCCATGGTCCAGCGTGAAGCCATCGACCCACTCGGTGGTGTTGGGGTGGCGTGTGAGCGCCATGTCGGAGTTGAACACCCCCTTGCCCTCCTTGAGGTTGGTGAAGTACTTGTTGTCGAACACATGAGGGGTGGTCACGTCGAGATCCTGTGGCCACGTGGAAGGCTTTCTGTCACAGTTGTCTTTGAGTTGCTGGACGAACTCGGCGCTCTCCCCATGTCGGTTCCTGAGGCTGATGCAGCGCGGCCTACCGATGGTGTGCGCTCCGGAGAGTGCGACGAGGTCAATGGCGTCTAGGCTGCGGCTTTGGAAAGATTCCAAGAGCTAGGCGGCGTCGAAGTGGGCCCCCGGCAGCTCGTCGACTTTGGATCTTGGGGCAGGCTGGAGGCTGTCCAGCCGGCCGAGTGGCACCTGGTAGCCTGGAACGTCGAAGTGCATCACGGTGGCACGGGTGGTGAGAGCCAGGATGTCCGCGCAGGAGACGGTCGGCCCACAGGCGGCGTGCACCGTCCTATGGATGTTGTTGATGAGCTGCCCCACACTCTCCCGAAGCCCACGGTTGGGAGGCATGTCGGTCTCCACCATCGAGTCTCCCCTGGCTAGTAGAATCGACGAGTCGCAACCCTGTACATAGATAGGAGTACATGCAGACATTCACAATTAATGGGATGATTTTGGGTGTAAGGGTGAGACGATTTCATTTGATTACATAATAACCTAATTCTCTAAAATATACCATTAGAAACTTATATTTTCTAAGGGTATAATTTTTATGACATATAATTTGTTTTGCATTTGTCAAATTGTTGATCCAGGGGATCCAGGGATACGCGTGAACCTTTTAAACCAGAAGGGAGGGAGCAGTTAGTTAGGGATACATGCAGGATCTGAGAACATGGGGACAATGTAGTGATGTACCATTTGATGTGTAATACCTGAGGGAAGCAGTTGTTGAAGAAGAAGCGGAGGAGGCCAGCGGCGTTGCCGATATCCTTGTCAAGCGCTTTCTCAACGGCGTCGTGCACCATGTGCAGCAGGTTCGGGCACGACACATCGTGAAAGTCATAGGATAGGCCGCCGGGGAGGGGCACGGACAATGCCGCAGGGCAGACAAGTGCGGCAGCGAGGCACATCATGCCCACCATTGATGCCCTGATCCACGCCATCATCGACCTTCAATCCTATAAGAATTGATCCTACCTTAGATAGCTAGCCGGTGAATACTACCTGCGCTGTTACTACCTGTGAACTGAGTGTGTGCCTTCCCCACGTCCAGGATATGGTGTTATTTATAGCCCAAGTATATGCTGGTCTGGGCTGAAGAATACATGAATGTGCATCAATAACGGATAGGAACAAAATGGACTGAAATGCCCCCAAGTTTCAGCCTATGATAGACAAGATATAGTTAAGGATTAATGATGTGTGAATTGTTAACACATGGACAGATAATGCAGAATGGATCGAAATCAAGGCGAGCTAGACACACGCACCGTGCATGGATGCTCCATCACATGACAATGTTGACTTAAATAGTTTTAGGATTCAACAACACTAGGACACTCGATTGAAACCGAGTAAGATACCTTCTCATTAATACGAAAAACAATCATCATATAGTCGGCCTGTAGAGTCTGTTTTCATCGAACCTATAGCGAGCGACAACAATTATCACCATATGCGGTGGTATTAGAGAAGAAAAAGATTGCAAAAAATAACAGGCTGAAGTAGTAAATTACTTAACTTTAGTCTGTTTAAAAGATAAACTGACTACAAGAAACCCCACGGGCGCCGTCTCTCGCGCCGCCACCCGCGAGGCGGCCGGGGAGGGCTTCCCGATCTATGCCGCCAGCCTCCCTCCTGCCCCCTCCTCCTCCCTCGCCGCCGCCAGAGGGCGCGGCCGGGCGAAGCCCGACCGGCGCCGGCGGCGGCAGGGCTAGGTCTTCCCCTCGCGCGACAGGGTGGAGCGGGCCGCTCTCGTCGGGTCAGGGCGCGGCACGGGCACGGGGCGCCGCGGCGCTGCGGCGCACCGGAGCAGCTGCTGCACGGGGGCGTTGCGGCATGAAGGGATGCATGGTGGGAGGGGCGTGCCTCGAGGCGGCGGCCGGATCTGGCCGGCAGGCGGCGCGGGCCGGAGGTTACTGCTCCCCTTCCGGTGGCAGTGGCTGAGGGCGGTGGTGGAGCTCTGCCTCGTTCGCGTGTCTCACGTGGCGCGGTGGCGGCTAGCAGATCGGATCTCCGGGCGGCAGGTCGCGGCGGCGGCCATGCTGCAGCCGCTCAACCTCAGGTTCGGCTTCGGATCGTGGTGGTGGTGGTCATCTCCTCTGTCGGACGTGGTCGGCCTGAGGCTGGGTGGTCGCATCTCGAGATCCGTCATATACGGCGAAAGTGTTTCATAGGCAAGATATCCGAGACGATCAATCGGGTCGATCTGTGGCGGAGATTCCATGATTTGAAACTCCGCGCGCGAGCGGCGGTGGTTACGTCGCAACTAGTGGGGAAAGTGGAGGCGCGGCGCCTCGATTCTCACCCCAAAAATCTGCCACTTGTCCCACTTTCCTTGCGCTGCGATTACTACGGGCACCGTAGGATCTTGAGATTGACAGACGGCGTTGCGCGGAGCAGTTTACCTCGTGTTATAAAACGGCGGGAGGCTAGGGTAAAATCACCAGATCCCCTTTTTCCCCCACTGTCTTTCCGACGAAATCGCCCCCCACCTTTCCACTCGTCGCCGGAGCGGACAGAGCAGATGGGGAAGGAGGCCACCGCCAAGTTGGAGCACCAGAAGAAGGTGAAGAAGGGCTCGACCTCGAGCTCTGGCCCTCCGGCTGGATCGGTTCAGGGGGATTGGCTCCCGTCGAGTGTTTGCAAGGAGCAGATGCTCGATCTCGTCGCCGAGGGTCTGGTTGCGGAGGGGTCATGGTGCCTGCCGGAGCCAGGTGACACCGAGCCAGCTCCGCACCAGGATGAGCGAGTTCTCCTCGTCACGCATGTATGGCGAGGTTTCTCAATGCCCCCACACCCTTTTTTTTGTGGTTTTCTGAATTACTTCGGGGCGCAATTGCACCACCTCCCACCGAACGCAGTAGTGTATCTGTCTGCTTTTATATCCCTTTGTGAGAATTTCATTGGTTGCCACCCCCATTGGGCTTTGTTCAAACACATCTTCACCTGTCGGTCCATGACCGTGAAGAAAGCCGACCCCGATGGGGCGAAAACCCATGTAGTTCAGCTTTGCGGTCGATTAGGCATCCAGCTCAGGGGTAAGAGCGCTTTCCCCGCCATGAGCTTCCCCGACACTGTCAAAAACTGGCAAAATTCCTGGTTTTACTGCAAAGACATGCCGAGTGCCGGTTCATCAGTCGGCCTCCCGCTGTACTTGAGAGAAAGAGTTGCAGTACCACCGTCGCTCAAGGTGACGAAGGAGGAGAAGGTTGATGTAGGAATCTTAGTTAACGTCTTGGTGGGCGTCATGAGAGCCGGATTGGACGGGATGGATCTGCTGGAGACCTTCCTCCGTCGATGAATCTAGCCGCTGCAGGAGAGGGCGCATCCCATGTGGATGTATAAAGGTCCAAGTGACCCCACTCGGGTGCACCCTGAGGAGCTGACCGAGTCGGGTGTGGAGAACAAGGTGAAACTCATCACCTCCACGCGTGACAACCCGCAGGGGGCCAGGAGGGTAGCTCCCTACAAAGATGGCAAGTCACCTGTTGAGGTAAACTCATATTTGCTCGTCTAGAACACTTTGATGACGAATTCATGTATTCAAATCTGATTTTGCCGATTGTTTCTTCAACAGAGCCTCCAGAAACTGACTTCTCCGGTGCCGAGTGTCGACCGCGCCCCTGGAGACATGGTGAGCGACACTGAGTAGCACTGCCCCGAAGACAGCTACGGAGAGGATGACGATGAAGAGGAAGACAACGAGGGGGCGAGGAGGCAGAATCTTCTTCGTCTGAAGACGCCCTCAGGGAGATCCGATCCAAGAGGACACAGCACCCGAATGTTCGCGCGACCAGAGCTCAGACGCCGAGTGCTCCGATTCCGACTGCTCTGGTTCCGAATGTGCGGAACCCGAAGCGCGGTCGAGCCGAGTCTGCAGAGCCGGTGGAGAGGACACTCAAGCAGGCCAAGCAAGCATCCAGCAAACCTCAGAAGGCTATGGCTTTGCCCAAAATCAAGATGGACATGCCCGTTGCATCCACGTAAGTAATAGGGCCGAATCCTTTAATTATGCGAATCCAGATGGTTTTTGTGACCGGGTGATCTTGTAATTGCAGTGCTGCAACGTCAACAACCTCGCCTGATCCGAATGCCGCCAAGAAGAGCCAGACCGAGGCCGACACCGCAGACGCAGCGACTTCTAAAGGTACTGGCCAACTTGTTTTTGAATCACCTCCGAGTGATCCAAAAATTGGTACTTATCACTGAAGTGTGTTTGCAGCGCCGTTGGAAGTGATCCACGTTGACGATGATGACAAGGTCATGGAGGAGGGTGAAATAGGCGATGCGCAAAGCCCGAAAGGTGGTAAGAAGGCGCAGGCCATTGCCGAAAGCGTTGAGAAAGAAGTCCCCCTGAGCCGACTGAGTCAAGTTCCTTCGGCTGACGCTGGCACGGGGCCCACCGGTCCGAGTGACTGAACTCAGACCTGTGTTGGGCCAATAGTTGCTGCTCCAACTCCCTCACCAGCACCGGCGACGTCGACGGCACCTGGCACCCTGTTCACTCTGATGAGGGTCCTAGAAGACTAAGTAGGAGTAAGCAAGGAGGCCATGATCCAGGTCGAACTAATGAGCAATCGTTTGAAGGAGGCGTATGACGCCAGTGAAGCTTTGAAGACCAACGTCCGAGTAAGTACCATTGTAAGTAAGTTTTGCCATTTGGATGTCTTTCTTCCTGTGGGGGCACGCTAAGTGCACCCACTGGGTGTAGTCCCCGAGACTGCAACCGACTACTTGTAGTTGGTTGGAGTCTTCGAGTTTTCTTTTTGCGCTTTTGAACTTGCAACTCTGCTCATTGCATGTCCGAGTGGACGACTGTGGTTTTTCCAATAGGTTTACACGGGGTACACCCACTGGGTGTGTTTCCCTTCCAGTGGGGGCACGCTGAGTGCACCCAGTGGGTGTAGTCCCTGAGACTGCCGTCGACTATTTGCAGTCGGCGAGAGTCTTAGAACGTAGCATTTTTTGAGTATGATCGTCATTCAGTTTTTTTTGCGGACCGTCCGAGTGGAAGTCCTCCAGTGGGGGCACGCTGAGTGCACCCACTGGGTGTAGTCCCCGAGACTGCCACCGATTGCAGGCAATCGGCGGGAGTCTTTAGAACTTGATTTTGGTGAATCTTGCACTCGGGGTGCAAATTTTCACTCGGTTGACTGAGAGAATGATGCGGTTTCTGGAACCTTAGTAGATGTTTGAATTTTCTAAGAATCTCGAACTGATCGAGCTTGTTCCTCCCTTAGCAGGGTTATTTCAGTACCTCGTACCGATCCACTTTTCTTCCCCCTTCGGAGGATTCTTGACTTATTGCCGACTGATCAGCTTTTCGTATGTCTTTTCAACAGAGGACTTGCGAGCTCAGCACCCATTACGTTTCCATGGAGAAGGAATTGGCAGAGCTTCGCGTTGCTCTAGAAGCGGAGAAGCACAAAAGCACTCATCTTGAGCAAGAAAAGCATGTGTTGGGAGGTAAGCTTCACATCCTGAGTGTTTTCCATAATCTATTTTTCTTTTGATCCGTGTGATCTCGCTTTAATAGATGTTCATAGCGAGAATACACGTCTTCAAACGAGGCTCAGGATCTGTATTTCTTTAGAAACTATGCAACAAGCTCTCAAGGATAAAGATACCAAGCTGGTCGATGCCTGGAAGGACACCAAGGCAAAAGCTAAGGTGGCGGAGGACTCCCTAAAGGGCATCGAGGAGCTCAAAGAGTCCAACAAAACTCTGAAGACAGCTGTTGCTTCCATGCAGAATGACATAGCGGAGTTGAAGAAGAACTATGCTGACTGGGACGCAAAGTTCAAGGCCCAGTCGGACACTTTCGAAAAAGAGAAGAAAGAGCTTGACGACAAGGTCGCCAAGCTGCTCCAAAAGAAAACGGATGTTGAGCAGTTCGTCGAGGAGGTGACTAAAGAGATGAACAAGAAACTCGAAGGTATGAAATTCGAATCCGAGTGATTTTCACTTACTTCAGTATGTTCCTGATGGTGCTGATTTTTCTTCCCCCATATGTTCAGTGTTCTGTTCAGACGTTGAGGAAGAGACGGAGCGGATCCAGACGGAGCTGGAACCCAAGAGAGAGCTGCTATGTGACAGCACTGCTCTGTCGCTTCTTTGCCTGGATGAGCGCACCGAGGGTGTGCTAAAGTATCTTCACCGACTGAAAGATGTTGTGCGCCAGATCGACGACAAGTTGTTCCCAGGAGAAAAACTCTCTGGCCATCTGGAGCCGCTGCTCAGCCGACTAAAAGAATACCCCGACCGAATCGAAGCTTGGAAGAAATCCGCTGCTCGGTGTGGGGCAGATGTAGCCCTGTCGCTCGTCCGAGTGCACTTCAAGGACGTCGACGAGGAGAAGCTGCAGGCTCTGAAGGTTGTTAACAAGAAGAAAGTCAAGTTCCAAGACTTCCTTGAGATATTTGTCGAGGCGGCCACTCGGATCGCCGAGGCCATCGATCTGAGCGTCTTCATCGACCCTGCCAGTCCTGCGGAGGAGCCCAAAGACGGTGCTGACAAGGCATGAAAACTTGAAGTTCGAATAAATTTGCTCGGTATGCCTAGTGGAGTTGTAATCGTTTAACTTAGTTGAGCTCAGATCTCAAGAACTTAAGTGGATTTGTTTGTTTTGTTTTGATGAATCAAACTGATCGAACGCATTCGAGTATTTAATCCCTGTTTTGTTTGCTGAAGTTTTGAACTAGGCAAATCTGGTTTGCAGCTAAGTCCCCGAATGAAAGGCATGCTTTCACTCAGATGAGTTTTAGACTTGGGTGAATTCTGGTTCACAGCTAAGCCCCCGAGTGAGAGGGATGCTCCCACTTGGAGAAGGTTTTTAACTTAGGTAAAAACTGGTTTGCTGCTAAGCCCCCGAGTGAGAGGGATGCTCTCACTCGGAGAAGGTTTTTAACTTAGGCAAAAACTGGTTTGCTGCTAAGCCCCCGAGTGAGAGGGATGCTCTCACTCGGAGAAGGTTTTTAACTTAGGCAAGAACTGGTTTGCTGCTAAGCCCCCGAGTGAGAGGGGTGCTCTCACTCGGCGAAGTTTTGAGGTTTCATGCCCACCGGGGGCGTTTTATCCTCCGAGTGTTTTACGTCACCTGAGTGAGTCAAAGCGCCAGGCGAAATTCGACGACATGCGGGAAAAGTAAGACTTTTATTCATTGAATGTCACTCGGCAAAATATTACAACCTCAAAAGATTGTTCTATGTGAAGAATTTGCGAAGCAGGTCGGCGTTCCAAGGACGAGGTTCTTCTTAGCTCTTCTTGAAATTGTAGAGCCGATAGGCTCTGTTATTCAACACCTTTGAAATTGCAAAGGGTCCTTCCCACGAAGGGGCAAGCTTGTGGGGCTTTTGCTGGTCCAGTCGGAGGACCAAGTCGCCTTCTTGAAAGGCATGCCCTCTAACTTGTCTGTCGTGGTATCACCGCAAATCCTGCTGATAGACAGCAGACCTGGTGAGCACCATCTCGCGCTCTTCCTCAAGAAGGTCGAGGCCATCTTGACACGCCACTTCAGCTTCTGCCTCCGAGTACAATTCCACCCGGGGGGAATTGTGAAGTAAATCACTCGGGAGGACAGCTTTAGCGCCGTACACCATAAAGAACAGAGTGCGATCTATGGATTGGTTTGGAGTCGTCTGTAAGCCCAGAGGACTGATGGTAACTCAGCGACCCACGCTCCTGCAGCATGTTCCAGATCGCGCATGAGGCGCGGCTTCAATCCTTGGAGAATCAACCCATTCGCCCGTTCCGCTTGACCACTCGACTGCGAGTGAGCCACGGAGGCGTAATCGACCCGAGTGCCCTGGGTGTAGCAGAATGCTCGGAATTCGTCCGAGTCAAAGTTCGACCCGTTATCAGTGATGATACTATGAGGGACTCCAAATCTGAAGATTATCTCTTTCATGAACTTGACTGTTGTCTTCGAATCTAACTTCTTTATGGGCTTAGCCTCTATCCACTTGGTGAATTTGTCGACTAGCACTAGCAAATGAGTGAATCCACTGGCCCCGGTTTTGAGTGGTCCGACCATGTCGAGGCCCCAGACAGCAAAGGGCCAAGTGAGTAGAATTGTTTTCTGCGCGGACGCTGGCTTTTGTGATTGGTTGGCGTAGAATTGGCATCCGACGCAATGCTCCACTATTTTTTTGGCGGCTTCCTTGGCTCGAGGCCATAAAAACCCGCGCGGAATGCTTTGGCAACCAACGTCCGAGAGGATGCATGGTGTCGACAAGTTCCTGAGTGGATCTCATGTAGGATCTGTTGCCCTTCCTCTGGTGAAATGTAGCGCTGAACTACTCCAGAGACTCTCTTCTTGTAAAGCTGATCTCCCATGACAGTGTAGGCCTTCGATCGATAGACGATCTGTTGGGCTTCGATTTCATCTTCAGGGAGTTCTTGCCTGAGCAGATATGCAATGTAAGGAGCTGTCCACTCGGGAGTGATTGCCAATACTTCATAAACCAGGTCAATTACTGCTGGTATTTTGACATTAGTCGGATTTGATGGTCCGACTGGTTGCAGGGGCGCCTCCACGAAGGGGTCTTCTGTGACCGTTGAAGAGTGTAAGTGCTCAAGGAACACATTCTTCGGCACCTCTTTCCGGGTGGAACCAATCTTGGCTAAGTCATCAGCTGCTTGATTCTTGATTCGGGGAACGTGATGTAGCTCCAACCGTTCAAAGTTCTTCTCCAGCTTTCTGACTGCATTGCAGTAACCTATCATCGCTGGGCTCCAGATGTCCCACTCTTTCATCACTTGATTGACGACTAGGTCCGAGTCACCGTATACCATCAGTCTGCAGATTCCGAGTGAGATGGCCATACGCAACCCGTACAAAAGAGCTTCATACTCCACTTCGTTGCTGAAGGAATCGAAGTGGATTTGTAGCACATAGCTGAGCCGGTCTCCCCTGGGGGAAACTAAGACCACTCCAGCCCCCGAGCCATTGAGCATCTTAGAGCCATCGAAGAACATGGTCCAACGCTCGGGGAGGCTAAGAGCCGGCTGCTGGTGTTTAGTCCACTCGGCTAGGAAATCCACTAAGGCTTGCGACTTGATCGCTTTCTTGGGTTCAAACTTGATATCCAAAGGGAGGAGTTCAATGGCCCACTTGGCTACACGACCCGTGGCATCGCTGTTGTTCAATATTTCTGACAAAGGTGCATCACTGACTACCATGACCGAGTGCTCTTGGAAGTAATGAGCCACCTTCTTCGCAGTCAGATAGATACCGTACACCAGCTTCTGGTAGTGTGGGTACCTCTGCTTGGAAGGGGTCAAGACCTCAGAAATGTAGTACACTAGCCTCTAGACCTTTAAGGCTTTGCCTTGCTCTTCACGCTCAACCGTGAGCACAGTGCTGACCACTTGATTTGTAGCTGCAATATATAGGAGCAATGGCTCTCGGCTGCCGAGAGCAGCAAGCACCGGCTGGGTGGAAAGCAAGGCTTTGAGTTCATCGAACGCAGCTTGTGCCTCATTCGTCCATTCAAACTTGTCTGACTTCTTCATGAGTCGGTAAAGCGACATGGCTTTCTCACCGAGTCGTGAATTGAATCTGCTCAGGGCTGCCAGACAGCCCATGAGTCTTTGGACATCGTGGAGACACTCTGGTTGTTTCATTCGGATTAAAGCACCAATCTTCTCGGGGTTGGCATCGATTCCACGTTCGGAAACAAGGAAACCGAGTAACTTGCCAGCTGGAACCCCGAAAGTGCACTTGGCTGGATTGAGATTGACTTCGTATCTGTGCAGGTTCGCGAAGGTTTCTGTGAGGTCAGCTAGGAGGTTGGAACCTTTCCTAGACTTGACCACGATGTCATCCATGTATGCCTCCACGTTCCGACTGATTTGCTTTTGCAAACATTTCTGAATCATACGCATGAAAGTTGCCCCAGCATTCTTAAGACCGAATGGCATCGTGATATAGCAAAACCACCCCAAAGGGGTTATGAAGGCCATTTTTATTTCATCGGGACGATACATTCGGATCTGGTGGTACCCGGAGTACGCATCCAGAAAACACAAATGCTCACAACCCGCAGTGGAGTCCACTATCTGATCTATGCGGGGGAGAGGAAAATGATCCTTGGGACAGGCCCGATTGATGTGCTTGAAATCTATACACATCCTAAGAGAGTTATTCTTTTTCAGCACCATGATGACGTTGGTGAGCCACTCGGAGTGGTACACTTCATGGATGAATTCAGCTGCCAGCAGCCGTGCAATTTCCTCGCCAATCGCCTTGTGCTTCTCTGTGGAAGAGCGTCGGAGGTGCTCCTTCACTGGTCTCGCCTTTGGGTCGACACAGAGTCGATGCTCAGCCAGCTCCCTGGGAACACCCGGCATGTCAGATGGCTTCCATGCAAAGATGTCCTAGTTCTCACGGAGGAACTAGATGAGCTCGCCTTCCTATTTGCTGTCCAGCACCGTGGAGATGTTGGTAGGCTGGGCATTCAGATCCTCCAGATGGATGTGAACTTGCTTGGTCTCACCAGCCGACTGGAATGCAGAATCAACTGCCGGCTTCTTTGACTTCAGCAGCTCACTCGGATCAACAACTTTCTTGTACTCTTCCAATTCTGCTATCGCCATTTGTGCGTCAGCAATGATGGAACATTGCTGCAGGCACTCTTCTGCTCTCTGCCTATCTCCCGAGACAGTGATCACGGCATTCGGACCGGGCATCTTGAGCTTGAGGTACACGTAACATGGTCGGGCCATGAAACGTGCGTAGGCGGGCCTACCCAAGATGGCGTGATAAGCACTCCGGAAGTCAACTACCTCAAAGGTGAGGCTCTCTTTTCTGAAAATTTTCTTGTCACCGAACACAACATCCAGAGATATCTGTCCGAGTGACCTTGCCTTCTTCTCAGGGATGACCCCGTGGAACTACATGTTGCTCTTGCTCAACTTGGACATCGAAATGCCCATTGCCTTCAGCGTGTCAGTGTATATTATGTTCAATCCACTGCAGCCATCCATCAGAACCTTGCGCAGTCAGACGCCATTGACCGTAGGATCTACCACCAGAGCCTGCCGCCCGGGGGTTGGTATGTAGGCGGGGTGATCTGACTTGTCAAAAGTAATGGGCGTGTTAGTCCAGTCAATGTACTGAGTGACGAATGGCATGGCCATGCTCACTTCCCGATTGATGACCTTCAGATTTCTTTTGCACTCGACGTCTGCAAAAATCATCAGAACTTTTTCCATAGTGGGGTAACCCCCAGCAGGCTTCTTCCCCCCATCACTGTCGTCCTAACCCTTGTCATCTGACGGGTCTTCCATCTTAGCTCTCTTCAACAATTTGCACTCCCGAGTGATGTGCTTTGGCAAAATTAGATTGCCATCTTCATCTCTTTTCGTGTGAACTTGACAGGGCTGGCCAAGTATATCACCCTTCGAGTGTTTCTTCTTCTTGGGGACCCACTCTTTCTTCTGTTTCTATGGACCCTTGCCTTTCCCCTGTCCGGCCAGGGCCGCTGCTTCGGCGTTGTCGGCTGCATCAGCCTTGCGCTTCTGCTTCCGGCCGGAGTTGTTGCCAGACTGATTGGCCTCTTCGGCTCATCCTTTGCCGCTTAGCAGACGGTTTTCCTCTTCACCGTTTGCATACTGGCCAGCTATCTCCATCACTCGGCTCAAAGTCGAAGTGTCTGTTCGGCCGAATTTTAGGATGAGCTCTCGGTATCTGATACCCACATTGAAGGAGCAAATAGCTTGGTGTTCACTGACGTTTTCCACCGTGTTGTGCAAAGTGGTCCACCACTAGATGTACTCTCGGAGAGTCTCATTGTTCTTCTGCACACAATGCTGCAGTTCCACCAAACCACCTGGCCACTTGTATGTGCCCTCGAATGTCTTCACGAACACTCGGGCCAGGTCGTCCCAATAGTAAATGCTGCTGGGAGGCAGCTGGTTGAGCCAGGCTCTCGCGGACCCTTCGAGCATCAGAGGCAGATGCTTCATTGCCACGTTGTCATTGCCGCCGCCAATCCGGACGGCCACTCGGTAATCCTCCAACCATGTTTCTGGCTTTGATTTGCCAGTGAATTTGCCAATTCCGGTGGCCAATCTAAAGTTGGCCGGAATGTAAGAGGCACGAATGTACCTGCTGAAACACACAGGTCCCGAGGAAGAGGATCCACTCGGGTAGTCTCTATCATATGCATCCCTGTGGGCTCGGCCCCTGTCGACCAGGTTCTGGGCAAGGACGGACCATGCATTGAATTGCGGATCCCGGTAATCCATCCCCTCACGGTCCCACTGACGGTAACCATCCGACTACCGCAGAGGACTGAGCCTCCGATCATCATCATTTGGTCACCTGTTATCATATGGCCGGGGTGCGTATGTGACGTCCCTCGGAGGGGAGACCTGATCATGGTTCCGGTCTTCATTCTGATCTCTGCGTCAGGGGCGTGCCACATCTCTCGGAGGGGGTGACGGTCTGCATCTCCCTTGTGCAATCGGACTATGAGCCGACCGAACTGTATCGGCGCGGACTGATGCACTATGTATGTGATCCCGCGACTGCGATACAGTCGCGTTCTGCGCCATGGCTGTCTTCAGTAAGGATTGGATCTGTTGAATCCCTTCACCTGCCGATGAGCCAGACGGCTGGATGGAGTCAGCGATTCGGGTTGCTGCTGCCAAGTTTTGCAGCGGAGTGTTGAGCACTCGGTAATTCCGAAGCTGGTTGTTCGGAAACAATTGCTGCCGGCTCCGACTGGAGCTTGGTTGTTGATGTAGACGTTCTTCGAGTGCCTTCTCGCACTGCTCAAGGCGCGTGCACTCGGCCAAGGTGGCCAAACGTGCAGACTCCAAAGCGCGGGCTTCGGGTGTCGTTGCGGTAATAGGCGTGTGCAAGGCCCGCTCGGTCCTGCGGTTGAGCTCATCTCTCTGCTCCCGAGTGAGGGGAGGAGGAGGAGGAGCAGTTGCCAGGGGATCATCCCGATGGCCATCATCGGCGTGCTCGTTGCCATTCTGGTCCCGTTGGAACCCAGGAGCACTGTGCTCGGAGTCGGCCATCAGGACTTCTGCGGTGGACTCGACACTCTCGGCCTCGGATTCGGACTCCTCATGGAGAGAGGCGAAGAGATCGAGGACGGGCTAATTAGGCTCGAGTGTCGCCACCTGCTCGACCGCGGCTTGAAGAGCCATAGCATGCTTGACCCAGCGCTGGAGCCGCGAACAGCCGGAGCGCTTGCGACGGCGTCCAGCGAGGAGTGAGGGTGCCGCCCGGTTCGGAACCGAGGGCTGTCAGAGAAGAACTCCGTAAGTGCTCGCGCAGAAGTGCTCCGCGCCATGGATGGGCAGCGACTCCGCGTCCAGCAAGGCTTCCTGAAGCCACGCTTAGTCATCGGCGACAAAGCTGAGGGCACCGAAGAGGATCTCGTGACCGGACACCATCTCGCCGCCGAGAACCATGGTGATGATGAAAATTCCACCTGCGCCGGGAATCACTAGACACGCAGCCCCACGGTGGGCGCCAACTATCGAGGCAACGAACCTGACAATGAATACTAGAGGTACGAAAGAGGGCGGAACCTAGCTACGGCGCAGGTGTGACACTCGGATTTTATGAGTTCAGGCCCCTCGCAGAGAGGTAAAAGCCCTACGTCTCGAGCCTAGAGGCTATGATTTTCTTTTGTCTGGATTACAGGAGGGTTGCGAACCCTTGTCTCAGTGCTAGAGGGCGGATTATATAGAGTGCACCGCCCCTCATTATGGCTACGTTACAAGGGAGATGAAGGAGGGAGTTGATTATAGGCGTTACTGGTAATGGATGTCATAACTACACTTGAAGCCTGGCGTCGTGCTCCTCGGATGCTCCAGATCCCTCGTGGCCTTTTCGCCTCCCGTGGCCGAGTGGCAGTGAGGCGCCCGAGTGATCTGCCTCCATCCGAGTGGATGGGTAGAATCCGAGTGAGTGTTAAGAGGTGGGCATCTGAATGCACCTATGGTTCAGGAACCTTTTGTTGATGGTATGGGGCCCTAGGTGGGTCCAGGATGTCAGGTCCATGACCCTACCCTAAGTGGGTGACACCATCAGGTCCTGTGCAAAGCCGTCGACCAACCAACTGGTGCTGGCATCGCGTGTGAGGGCCATGTCGGAGTTGAGAACCCTGTTCTCCTCCTTCAGGTTGTTGTAGTACATGTTGTCGAACTTCTCAGGGGTGGTCACATCCAGGTCCTGTAGGTGGTTAGGGTTTCTGGCGCAGGTGCCTTGAAGCCAACGTACAAAGTCGGTGTTCTCTCCAAGGCGGTTCTTGAAGCTGCTGCAGCTTGACCTCCCTATCGTGTACGCACCGGAGAGAGCCACGACGTGTGATGTCGAAACTGCGAGTTCCGAAGGACTTGATGAGCTGGGTAGCATTGAAATTGGTCCCCGGCAGCTGCTCAACCTTCTCTCTTGGAGCGGGCATGCGGCTATCTAGTAGACCAAGCGGCACCTCATAGCCTGGCACCTGGAAGTGCATCACGGCTGCGCGGGTGGCAAGGTTCATGATGTCTGTGCAGGAAAGGGTAGGACCGCATGTCTCTTGAACCTTTGACGCAGATGCTCTTGATAAGATACACTGAGTTCCTTCTGATTCCATTGTTCTAAGGCATGTTTAGCTCGCTCCTGAACTTGTCAAACAGTAGAAGCGACGCATCGCAGCCCTGTGATACATAGTATTTGTGGTTACATATCCATGGATCCGTCCATCTAAGTTGATTGAGATTTTATTATGTCTAAATAACTCCGAAAAGTGAAAGTTGTACTTTTCACCAGACTCAACTAAGTTGCATCTAATATAAATCAACTTGGAGATAATGGAATTCTAGTTAACTTAGGATTAGCACAACCGTATATCTCAGGCAGGATCAAGATCCTCATGAAGTTAAATCTTTTTTACCCTAGGGACCATAATACCCCGATTTCAATTGCTTGAAAGTGATAATACAATCAGCATCCCATCCAACCAACCATCATCTAGTTCTGCTCCTACAATTGACATTCATATGACTCAAGTTCAGCAGCGGGAACTCATGAGTGTTGTCTCTCGTGGTGCACCGGGAGGTAGTTCTATGCTTTTGGCGGTGACCCTGTTTAACTCTGCGCCGCAAACACCGAGAGGCATGGAGCTCATCGCTGAACTTTGAGCCAACTACATGTTACGTGGATGTCTTGAAAGGTCTCCACAGGTGCAATGGCAGGAGTCCTCGTCGCCTACCACTCCACGGACAGTGACTATGTCGCAGCCGTCGTCGCCAACACGGACGGCGGCGTCGCAGCCCACTGTCCTCACGTCGGTGCAGGCCACTGGCGGCATGGAGGGTGATACGTCTCCAATGTATCTATAATTTTTGATTGTTTCATGCTATTATATTATCAATCTTATATGCTTTATAATCCATCTTATATCATTTTTGTGGACTAACCTATTAATTTAGTGCCAAGTGCCAGTTCCTGTTTTTTTGCCCATTTCTTTATTTCGCAAAAAACCATGATATGACTTGGTGCAAACTTCGCCGGTGCATCCAAATCCCGTGATATGACACACTCCATCACACATAAGCCTTATTATATCCTTCCTCAAAACATCCACCATACCTACCTATCATGGCATTTTCATAGCCATTCCGAGATATATTGCCATGCAACTTCCACTGTTACTATTCACATGACTTGAGCATTCATTGTCATTTTGCTTTGCATAATCATATAGAGCTAACATGATATTTGTGGCAAAGCCATAGTTCATCATTGTTATACATGTTACGCTAGATCATTGCACATCCTGGTACACTGCCAGAGGCATTCATATGTAGTCATATCATTCAGTTTATCGAGTTGTAAGTAAATAAAAGTGTGATGATCATCATTATTAGAGCATTGTCCCAGTGAGGAAAAGAATGATGGAGACTGATGTAACACCCCAAAAATCGGGTTATCGATTTTTGTGTTGTTATTCCTTCCTAGCTTTCTCTCCCAAATTTCCTCCGGAGTCTGGTGAATGACCAAGCAAACCCAGGCAAACCTCAACCTTTCAAAACCTTGCTTATGCCCTTGGTGCTGGTCAGAACTCTGTCTGCACAACCAAAACCCCATCGAAACCCCTGTTCCAAAATATGGAATCTGGAATCCTGCCTTTGTGATTACAAAGGAACCCTCATTTTCCTTTCCATGTTGATCCTCCCAAAATTCCCAGAGATCCCCCTTCATTCATAAATCCTAGATGTGCAAAAATATTGCTAAGCCATATGCAATATTTTTCATCTAGAATTAATTCTGTTTTCTACTTTCCTGAGGTATTAAATCCAGAAGGATAGCTAGACATCTCTAAATTTCATGAAAATTTGTAGAGATGATCTTTGTGCCTATCTCAAGCTCTGGTAAGAATATTGGCCACAATTAAATAAGGAAAATTTCATTTTCCTTATCAAGGCCAATATTGCATTTCTGGCCCTTTCCAAAGGAACTACCATTTTGCTAGCCAGGAAAATTCCCAAATAAATTGGGGAGCTTCTCCTAGCTAAACCTTCACAATTTCCATCCAAACCCCATGCTCCATAGTTCAAAATTTGAGCACATGATCGAATACAAGTTTCTGTCTTGTCTAAAGCTTTGTGAAGGAAGTGCTTGATTCCTTGATCTTCTTGAGCTGAAATTTTTCAGAGTAACTCATCATGGCATATTACCTCTGCAAACGAAAAACCAGCTCAATTCATTCATTCAATCTTCCTCAGCAAATTATTTAAATTTCTGTTCAGATTTGGCTCTGTGAAGGAAGTACCTTCATAGTTGATCAAATTGAGCTGAAATTTTTCTAGTTATCCCTTATGCCCATGTCATTACTGCCCACAAGAATTCAGCTCATGCAAGCTAGCGAATCTCTCAGAATCATCCTGTTTGTATTTCTGTCCAGTTGGCAAGATTTCAAAGGAAGTGCTAGCTAGCCTTGCCCATTTGAGCTGAATTTTGTCCAAGATGATCACCTTAGTGAGTGATCAACCTCTGCCAAATATCATGCCAAGAGGAGCACTGCAATGGCCACACCATAGCCCAAACACCTTGCTGCCACTTCACATTTGAGGACAAAACTATCCCACCAGAGCCTCTTGTGCTTATCCAGTGGTTCAGGCCAGCTCCTTGAGGGTAGATACATCTCCCAGACATGGTTTGACATCGAATGGGACATGGCAGCACTGTGGCCACGCGGTGACCACATACAACGCATGCCAAACCAGTGCTCTGTGCATTGGACCCTACGGGAGGTCACTTCCAGCCAGCTCCAGTCCGTCCGGGAGCGCCGACGAGCTCCCCACCGCTCATTTATGTCGTATGGTCATCTGTCCCCCTCGTCCCCTAGACTTTGGACGACTGTGCCAACATGGGTGCTCAGCCGGATCGCCGCCACGGCACCGGGCGTCTAGCAGCTTCGGCCGGCGTCCAGCTCGATCCAGAGCTCTCCACCGCACACGTACACCGTCTGGTGACTTCCTGCCCTCGTCCCCTAGCATGTTGGCCGGCTGTGCCAACGTCGATTCTCCGTTCGAACGCCGCCACATCGCTCCGAGTCCAGGAGCTTCCGCCAGAGGCTAGCGTCGACATGAGGCCCTCCCGCGGCTATAAAAGGGGCAGCCCAAGCCTCCCCCGCAACCCACAGCCTCCCTCTCGAGCTCAAGGAGCTCCCCTCCCCTTCCCTGGCCGTTGTGCCGCTGCCCAATCCCCTCGGCCAACTATAGCCCCGCAGCTATTTCCTCTTGATTCCTCGTGGCCAGAGCACCCCTAGGGACTCCCATAGCCACCGCCGCCTCCAGTTGGTCCGAGGAAGCTCCACCAGCGCGGCTCTACAGAAGCTCCCTGGCCGGTGTGCCAGGAGCAATAGAGGCGACGCTACAGGCCACCTGAAGCACTCCCGCGACCACCCTCGGGCGCGGTGTGATGCACTGGTTCCAGGGGAAATGCCGGTGGACTCCCTGGCGCCGCCAATCGCCGGCTGGGTCAACGGCCGCACCCCTCCTCTATTTCAGTTGGGGGTTGAAGACGACTCAAGGGAAGAGAGAGAGAGAGGATAAGGCGGGCCCCACCTGTAAGCGACCGTTAACCGGGCCCAACCGTTTTAAGTGGAAGCGTAGTTTGGAAAATGCGCTTTCCACTTGACAAAGTGTATTCAGGCGCGGTTTCAGAAGGAAATACGCTTTCTCTACAGTAGAAGCGTAAATCGCTGAAATGCGCTTTCGGCCTCAGCCCCGCGGCCAAAACATTTAGTCTGCGGACGTTCACCCGTTAAGAGCTAAAATGGACACTATTTTGTCTGTTTTTCTGCTTAACGAACGAACATCCATATCTCCGCGACCGTCACGCCGATTGAGGTAATTCCAAAGCTCAACTTCTCAGTTCATCGAGCCCTTTCCGATGGTGCCATTTTCATAATGTTGTCACATGTTGAAAATGCCACCTTTGCCCTTTCCCTATTAGGCCTCTCCCGAGAACGCCGGTTCCGACGAATCATATCCGGAGGATCGCCGCATTTCTTCCAGGTGCATTCCTCCACCCCCAAGGCAAGCCAACCTCTTATCATGAGCCCCGGACTTGCATGTTGACTTTGCTTGCACCCTATGTGTGTATTGCAGTATGTTCGGATCATCTGTTAGACTGCACTCGCATAGACCTGTTTTACCATCTGTACTAGATGCTAGTATTATTTGCCATGTTACATCATGACTTGCTTTCACACCATGTTCCGCCATGTTGGTAAAAATACTTTTGTTATAATTATCGTGTGATACTATGATATAATCTCGCACCATGATTCCCAATACTGTTATGATGCTGTTATGCTGTTGTCATGTTTGTAACATGCTATTGCCATACCCCAGATGCCATACCTAATTGCTCATTTAAGAAGTTTGGTAAAACTTGTTCTTCGATGCATTCATGATTATACCTACTCATAATGATTGATGTTATGGCAAGATGATGGAGATGTTGAGTTAAACTTAAATAATAAACCTCCTCCGTCATCGATGGGATCGAGTCATAGTGCCACCAAACCGAGCTTCCCAGTGCAGCCACATTTGCCTTTGTGGGAAGGCCCTGACTTGGGCTACCGTATGCACTCTTATCGGTATCACCAAAGAGGGAAGGTTATGCGTGCGTGCTACCCTGATCAGGTAGGCGGCGATAATCTTGTGAGCCCGAGTTATATGGATCCAAGGGTCCCGACGGGGACAGTTTTTAGCCACGAGATGGCGCGTGTCGTTGAAGTGACACAAGGGGCCACCCAGGACGTGCCTGAGAGGATGTCGGTGATATGGTACTAGTGTCATGCGGTAGACAAGTTTTGTTGGATGAATGTCCATGGTGTGGGAAAAGTGCGCGACCTCTGTAGAGTGTAATAATCTATTCGAATAGCCGCGTCCACGGTATTGGACACAGTTCGTACTAGGTCACACTATTTAGTTCTTGTCGACATGGAGGATAAGCCGGATATAACAAACTTGATAAAAGAGTTCACAGTGTTATTCTGACATGATCACAGGATGAGATCTCGGTGATTCATGTGGTAGCCCAGAGAGGCCACGAAACTGACTAGTGGAACAATATATATATTACTTTAACTCTTCACGGGAGGTAATTGTAGTTTACTTTCCAGCTTAGTTGCATATATCCACGTCTTGCAAGTATAACTATGCTATGCCATGATATGCTAGGAATATGCTTGAACCATGTTTCATGTTAGTATCATGCCATGCTTAGTGATTTCATGTAGGAGCATAGGTCTTGCTTGGTCATCTACTTGTTTGGATGCTATGTATTTGGTTGTCTTGCGAGTACATTCAAAGTACTCACCTGGCCTTGCACGTGGCCAGATGCTGGAGAAGACTCGTCATGCTAGACCATAACCAGGCTAGTCCAGTGCGTTGTGGAGCCCAGCCGAAGCCATCGGAGCCATAAACCAAGATCCGCTGCCATTTAGTTAGCCTTGGAGCCATACAATTTCATTGTATGTAACAATATTGTAAAACCCTATCCCAATTAATAAAGCCATTTTTGTGCCTGGAATGCTGTATCATGTGTCAGACGTGCGTCAGGTCTTATCCTGGGACTGGCATGCGTCGTCCCTCTATCGGGGTGCCACAACTGATGAGTCATCAAAAAAGTGGGGATGAGGTTCATGATATTGTTCCAGAAAAAGAGAGAAAAAAGGAAAAAAGAGAGAAAAGGAGAGAAGGGGCAATGTTACTATCCTTTTACCACACTTGTGCTTCAAAGTAGCACCATGTTCTTCATACAGAGAGTCTCCATGATTTGTCACTTTCATATACTAGTGGGAATTTTTATATTATAGAACTTGTCTTGCATATTTCGATGACGAGCTTCCTCAAATGCTCGAGGTCTTCTGAGCAAGCAAGTTGGATGCACACCCACTTAGTTTCATATAGAGAGCTTTCATATACTTATAGCGCTAGTGCATCCATTGCATGGCTACTCCTCGCATTGATATTGATTGTAAGGCCTCTCCATTGCCTAACGATCCACTGAGTTGATGCGAGACCTTCTATACTTTTTGTCTTCCCTTATCAACCCCTACCGTCATTCTCCTTGCCATCCAAAGTCCTAAGTCCATGGCTCACGCTCATGTATTGAGTGGAGTTGACAAAGCTGAAGCGAGAAAAAGTATGATACAATTGCTTGGTTTGGCACCGGGGTGACTCATTATTTATACTTTATGCTAGGAAGACCGAGCTATGCCATGCTTACATGATTAAATGAGTAGGAATAACGTTCTTTAGCACTCTTTATTTTGAAGGGTGATGATTATTTTCTAGCATTCTTTTACATTATTGTTTTGATATCTATTAAGTCGTCGCTTCTCAACATTCATACCGCAAATGAATTACATGATTAAAACATGTTAGGTAGCATTTCACAGCAAAAATTCTGTTTTTATCATTTACCTACTCGAGGACGAGTAGGAATTAAGCTTGGGGATGCTGATATGTCTCCACCGTATCTATAATTTTTGATTGTTTCATGCTATTATATTATCAATCTTATATGCTTTATATGCCATTTTATATCAGTTTTGTGGACAAGCCTATTAATTTAGTGCCCAGTGCCAGTTTCTGTTTTTCGCCTATTTCTTTGTTTCGCAGAAAAACTATACCAAACGAAGTCCAAACAGGATGAAACTTTACGGTGATTTATTCTGGACCGGAAGAGACCCTAGAAGCTTCGGGGGGAGGCCAGAAGACCTGTTGGTGGGCCACAAGCTCAAGGGGCGCACTCCTGGGGGGCGCGCCACCTGAGCTTGTGGGTCCCATAGGCCTCCGTTTGACCTAATTCCAGCGCTACAAATTCCCTAAAATCCATAAACCCCCAGAGCAAGACCCGAAACAATTTTATCACTGCCGCCATCCTTTGTTCTTCCGCGATCCCATCGTTGGTACTCTGCCGGAGGGGGAAACCATTGGGGAGGCAATCTTCATCAACCTTGCTGCCTCCGTGATGATGTGTGAGTAGTTCCCATAGGACCTATGGGTCCATAGCAGGAGCTAGATGACTTTCTCTCTCTCTTTTTGATCTTCAATACAATGATCTCTTTGGAGATCTATTCGATGTAATTCTCACGGTGCGTTTGTTGGGATCCAATGAATTGTGGGTTTACGATTAGATTATGCATTGAAAGTATTTGAGTCTTTTCTGAGATTTATTTATGTGCGATTTTATAGCCTTGTAATTCTCTCTGATCTATCCATCTTCTTTGGCCAATTAGATTGATTTATCTTCAATGGGAGAGGTGCTTGGTAGTAGGTTCAATCTTGCGGTGTCCTTACTCTGTGAAAGGAGGAGTAGCAAGGCACGTATTTGTATTGTTGCTACTAAGGGTAAAACGATGGGGCTCGAACATATTATTTGGTCTTGCTTTGTCTACATTATGTCATCATGCTTTGAGCATTACTCTGTTTGTTATGAACTTAATACCTTAAGATGCATGCTGGATAGCGGTCGAGGGGTGGAGTAATAGAAGTAGATGCAGATGGATTTCAGTCTACTTGTCTCAGACATAATGCCTATATATTGATCATGCCATGAAGAATCATCATAACTATGCGCTATTGTATTAATTGCCCGACAGTAATTTGTGTACCTACCGTTGTTATGCTCATGAGAGAGATGCCTCTAGTGAACCTATGGCCCCCGGGTCCATTCACCTTATATTTACTAAAACCCTAAAAATACTTGCTGCAATTTATTTACTTTTATTTTCCTTTTTATTTTATCTATCTACCACTATCAGATTTAAACCTGGCAATTAGCGAGTACAAGGGGATTGACAACCCTCCTGCCTGCGTTGGGTAAAAGTATTTGCTTTGTGTGTGTGCAGGTACTGCTTATCTTGTTTGTGTGGTGTCTCCTACTGGTTCGATAAACCTTAGTTCTTAACTGAGAGAAATACTATCTGCTACTATACTACATCACCCTTTCTTTTCGGGGATATCCCAACGCCTATCACAAGTAGTAGCGGGGCGCCCGGACACACCTCCGGAGCACTGGCAGCTGGCAGCTCAGGTGGAGGCTACCTGACTTGCTGCTCATGAGGCCGACCATGTTGGCTGCTCAGCTTGCTACTCACGAGTAGTCGGCCATGCTGGCTACCGACGGGCTGGGACCTGATGGTCCGCTTGTGGGTGCGTTGCCATACACTGCTGCACCAGCGGCTCTTCATAAGCCACGACTGGAGCCGGCCTATTCCGCCCCAACCATGCACGCTGCTCCTTCTGTCCCGGGTCCCGGCATGCTAGCTATGGAGGCCTCGTCGCTTGCGCCGGCGTGTGAGACTGTCGGGGAGGGGGTTGCTACTCCACCCTCATCCCCTCCTCCGGCAGCGAATCTTGTACGACTACCATCATCGGGAGTAACACCCACATGTCGTAGTAACCGGCATACGGTTGCCGACGACAGAAGGATGGACACTGATGAGGACTCCTTGGCCAAGGTTATGCGGCATAAAGCAGCGCAGAACCTAGACAACCAAGGTATTATGTCGTCACCCAAATCCTTTTTATGTTTTTCTGTTACAACCATCATTTCTAAGTTGAATAATGTGGGTGTTAGTCTAGGAAATAATGAGAAGGATATTTCTGTTTCGACAAACGCTCTGAGACATTTGGAATATTACCGTAGAAAGGTTACTCCACAAGTTTCTAGCAAATCTTTTGTCTCACATCTAAATGAGGAGGAGCTGCATGCCACATTAGATGGTCAGCTACTCTCTCATTTAGTAGGATAGATTTCGGATGTGGGCCTAGATGAACCCGGACTTAGTTCATAGATTGTGCTTATAGCTTCCGGACGTAAAACAAAGGCCTCCCATTCGAAAAAGGCCGTAAGCCCTCTAAGAGGGTGAAATTTTCTAAATCTCCTATTGTTTCCTCATGAATGGAATGTTCTTTAATAGCAGAGGTCTTGGTGACTTGGCTAAACATATATTCATTGTGAAATGTAATAGGGAATACAATTTAGACATTTTGGCTATCTCTGAAACGGGGAGACATGATTTCTCAGTAAGTCTGCTTAACCGTTTTTCTGGCGGGATAGACTTCACTTGAATTTCATGACCGGCTAGAGGTCGTTCTAGGGGCATTTTACTTGGCGTAAACACGGGGACTATGGATGTTTTGGCTAGTTCAGATGGTGAGTTTCACATTAAACTCCATATTCGCAACAAAGCTGACAACTTCTCATGGACTCTCGTCGTTGTATATGGTGCAGCCCAGGATGAGTTCAAGGCCGATTCCCTTTGTGAATTTGTTAATCTGGCGAAAGATAATCCCTACCCCATTATTATTGGTGGTGATTTCAATTTGCTATGATTTCCAAATGAGAAAAGATATGGTAGGTTTGATGATCACTAGCCTTTCCTTTTCAATGCTGTCATCGACAGTCTAGATTTGGAGAGGTTTCGATGATTGGAAGATAGTTCACTTGGGCAAACATTCTTCCGGAGCCGACATATGAGAAACTATATTGCATTTTAATGGGTACTGACTAGGAATTCAAATTCCCTATGGTTTCTGTTCATGCTCTACCTCGCATCGAGGCTATATCAGACCACGCACCCATCCACCAAACTACTGGTTTGCATCGAGATGGCTTCCATGACATGGTCAAGGAGGTGTGGGAGAAACCGGTTGCCGGGCATACCCCAATACACAAATGGAATAACAGAATGCGTGCAATACGTAAATTCCTAGGTTGTTGGGCTAGGCATACGGTGGGTATCCTCAGAAAAGGGAAGCTTCATCTTTCATCTATTATTGATGAATTAGAAGCTCTGGCAGAGGTTAGACCTCTATCTGAGCATGAAATCGAGATCAAAATCATAAGGGACCTATATCTAAATATTCTATTCTAACATTCCTATTTTGGTTGGAAGTTACTCAAGAGTCAATCGAATGCATGGATAGCTCGCATGCTGCGTGAAGAGGAGCTCAAATGGTACCAACATTCAAACTCTCAATTTATCCTGAAAGGTGATTCGAATACTAGATATTTCCATGGTGTCGCCAATGGTAGACACCAGAAGAAACTTACTCATTCCCTACAACAGGAGGAGGGCACGATTGAGGGGCATGAGCAACTTAAATCTTATATCACTAATTATTATAAAAACCTGTTCGGTGCCCCACAGGAAGGAAACTTCTTGATGGATGAGTCCCGAACAGATGACATCCCCCAGGTCTCTGATGAGGAAAATAGCCTTTTAACAGCTCCATATTCTGAGGAGGAAGTTAGAAAGGCGGTTTTCCTAATGGAGCACAACAAAGCCCCGAGTCCGGATGGTTTTCCTGCCAAGTTTTATCAGAACTTCTGGGAAGTCATCAAATCGGATGTCCTACTTTTGTTTGGCTAAGTACATGTTGGCCAACTAGAATTGTTTTGTTTAAACTTCGGTGAGATTATTTTATTACCTAAGGTTAATGAGGCTAAAAGGATACAACAATATAGACCTATCTGCCTCCTTAATGTTAGTTTTAAAATCTTCACGAAGGTTGCGACGATTAGGTTAAATTCGGTTGCTGAACATGTGGTTCATCCTTCACAGACCTCTTTTATGCAAGGCAGAAACATCCTAGATGGAGTTGTTATCCTTCATGAAACAGTCCACGAACTACATCAAAAAAAGTTGAATGGGGTGGTACTTAAAATCAACTTTGAAAAGGCTTATGATAAAGTCAAGTGGTCTTTTCTTCAACAAACTATTAGAATGAAAGATTTTTCTGTAGAATGGCACGCTATGATCCATAGTTTCATTTCTGGGGGGCAGCGTGGCCATTAAAGTCAATGATGACGTGGGTCACTATTTCCAAATGAAGAAAGGATTGAGAGAGGGTAACTCATTATCGCCCATGCTATTCAATATAGTGGCGGATATGTTAGCTCTCATGATTGAGCGTGCCAAGGTTGATGGCCAAATTGATTGGGTAGTGAATCATCTTGTAGATGGTGGTCTCTCTATCCTTCAATATGCCGATGATACGATTCTCTTCATGGATGATGACCTAGAGAAAGCGAGAAATCTGAAATTAATTTTATCAACATTCGAGCAACTCTCAGGTCTTAAGATCAACTTCCATAAATGTGAATTGTTTTATTTTAGCAAGGCTCAAGACGAGGCCCATCTGTACGCTGACCTGTTCGGTTGCGGGTTGGGCCAGTTTCCGATCACATATTTGAGGATACCGATACATTATCAGAGACTCACAAATGCTGAATGGAAACATGTCAAGGAGAGACTACAAAAAAGACTAAGCAGTTGGAAAGGTAAACTGCTATCTCTGGGTGGAAGATTGGACCTCATAAATTCAGTACTAAGCAATATAGTACTATATATGATTTCCTTCTTCTAGCTGCCGAAAGGTGTATTACATAGATTGGATTACTTCCGATCAATATTCTTTTGGCAAGGAGATAGCGAGAGAAAGAAATATCGGCTGGCTAAATGGAGTGTGGTTTGCCATCCCAAAGATCAAGGCGGGTTGGGCATTCATGATCTTGAGGTTAAGAATAGGGCCCTCCTAGGCAAACCGTTGTTTAAGTTACCGACGGAAGATGGTGTATGGAAAACCCTCCTAAAGAGAAAATATGTGGGTTCAAACGCGATATCCCAGGTATACTGGAAGCCTGGGGACTCTCGCTTTCGGGTAGGCTTAATGGTTATGAAGAAATATTTCTTCCGCTATGGATCCTTCTCGATTAAGGACGGTTCAAAAATTAGATTCTAGGAGGGTAAGTGGATAGGTAATGCTTCACCCCGGGAACAATATCCAGCTCTATACAATATTGTGCGTCACAAGGGTTATACTATCGCCATGGTTTTGGAATCATTTCTGCCAAATGTGATGTTCGGAAGAGATTTAATTGGACCCAGAGTCCAATCGTGGAACACCCTGCTCCAGCGGTTGTCCACGGTGCAATTGTCACAAGGGTCTGATGTATTTTGTTGCAACCTACATGGGAATGGACAATTCTCAGTGGAGTCCATGTACAGAGCTTTGCTCCAGTCTGATGTGCTAGTTGATAATAACAAGAAGATCTGGAAGATGAAGATACCTCTTAAGAATAAAATCTTTGCGTGGTATCTTCGTTGCAAAGTCATTCTTACTAAAGATAACCTTATTAAGAGGAATTGGCATGGAAGTACGCAATGTGTTTTTTGTCAGCATGATACGAGAGTAAAACATTTGTTCTTCCAATGAAAATTGGCTCGTTCTATATGGTCAGTCATCCAAATAGCTTCTGGCTTGTATCCTCCTTGTAGTGTTGCTAATATATTTGACAACTGGTTACATGGGATTGAACACGGGTTTAGAACTCTTCTCAGGGTGGGGCGCTTGCCGTTATTTGGTCGCTTTGGCTATGTAGAAATGATAAGGTTTTTAACGGTAAATGTACTTCTCTTATGCAGATTATCTATAGATGTATCAGGACGTGTCGTTTATGGTCGTCTCTAGAATGTGTGGAGAATCGAGACCTGTTTACGGAGGTGTGTACACGATTGGAGGCTACGGTGAGAAATACTTTTACCCGACATGGGATTGGCCCCCCTCCGGTTTAGGAGTTATACATACTCTACATGTTTCTTTGTATTTCGCCTCTTTTTATTTTTGTTTTTGTGAGTGGACTTCGTTTGGCTGTGTGCATCTCAGTAATGCTTAAACCTTTTAAATAATAACACACCCCTTAACGGAAAAAAACACAACCAGCATCCTTTCCAGCATATCACAAGTGCAGAAAAGCCTATGGTGTGGTAAAAACAACCTTGCTGGCGTGGACACCCAACACCACCAATATGGCGCCATTGTTAAAAAATAGTGGTGGCATTGGACTCCACGTCAGCAGTATTCTACGTGTTGATGGCGTGCCACGTGGACAATGCCACCACTATTATCACTCACCTAGCGACGTGTGCTATGCTTTGCACGCCACGAACGTTTCATGCAGCCAAAAAATATATTTTTCCCCACCATATAACATTTAGCATTTCACAATAAAACTAACCACATATAAAAGCTAACACAGTAGAACAATACCAGTTAATAGAACAATATACCAGTTAATAAGTGGCAATCTCACAAACAGTACTAGCTAGCTAGCTAATTGATAAATGAGAATCTCCACAAACACGAGCTAACTAATAGTTAATAAGCAGTTTATCGTTGGCCCAGCCACACACATACTTTCAAATGAGGTCGATGATAATCATCATCCTCAAGTCAAGACGCAGAGTGTTCCTGATAGTGACTAAGACGGCCTGCACAACCCGGAGATTCTTGCCAGCAAGGAAGTTGTTCCACCCCGCCGCGCTTAAGGCAGTGTGACCGTCTCTGTCCACTACGTATGAACATGTGGTGATGGAGCCCCTAGTGGTAAGGCATAGTCCAGCAATGACTGCTTCATCCGGCTCGATGCCACAGCTCACAGACAGCCTCTTAGGTAATTTCGAAAAAAAATACATATATGATAAATATCATCGGATTCACTGTGACGACTCGGTCCCGGTAGGGGCCCGAATCTCTGTGCTTCATGTGCCAGTCCCTGGATCGATTGCTGGCACGCACAGTTCACGATGAAATACCAGAAAATAACACATGTCATAGTATTACATCGCAGATCTAGAATTTGATACATTACATACCTGCTAGCTTGATACATTATGCAGCGGAAATACCATAATATCTTGTGGCGTCCATCAACTCATAGGCAGCAGTTGAGTATAGCATCGTAACCCTACTTCGTATCTCTTCTTCGATAAGGAAATCCTGCAACATGATACGTTGCAACCACGAGGTTGAATACAGTGAATGTATTGGCAAGCTACACCTAATAACAACATATCCTCCAATGTAACGAATGAGTAAAGGAGTCTCCAACTTATTTGGTATCAAACCCTTTTCCAAAATCAAGGCCAACCATTTTGTGGAGTCAGGGCAAGGAAGACATGTCTACCATTTGTAACTATTGATGAGAACCATCCCGATTCCCAGAGATGACAAGGGTTTTGTTTTTCAAGCGCGCTCAGTCAACGGTGTAGCAATGGGGACTCCAGAGTGCATCAACCATCGACGCATATCACTCGAAAAGGGAAAGTACCGAAATGCAAGTGCGCACTCAATCATCGGAGCATTCAATGGGGACATCCAAAGCGCATCATCCCAACGAAGCATTCATCTATTGTCAAGTCCTAACCTATTCCAGGTTCAGCATGGTATGACAGCAAGGTGAAACGTGGGAAAGTATTATCAGAAATGCAACTTGCCTGGTAATCGTGGATGTTCTTCAGATAAACAATCTTGGTAATTGATGGAGTTCTTCACACACAGAATCTTGATAAAGCTACTCTTCGTTCTTCGAACAATCTATCGTAAGTAAAGTGCAATCATAAACAACCATACAATACAATGAAAACATACGACAAGTGTTGTGCATGGTGTCAGTTTCATTGTGCTATGAGATCATGTGTCAGTGTTTACTCATAAGAGCTTGGAAAACAACATAGTGGCTGTCAATTGGAATACATGTGACATAAGGGTTCACATGCAAGTTTCAATAAAGGGTTCATCATATAAGGAATATGTGATGCAAGGTTGTGGTTGCCAGACTCTGGAAAGGAATCTTGCAACAAGAGTCCTGGTCTATGAATTTTGGATAGCCAAGTTCATGTTCAAGTTTGAAATGACAATTCAAACTTATTGACCTTTCAAGGACTTGATTACACACTGGCTTGGCTAGGTTTCATTTAAGTTTCACTAGTTGATCTTGATTGTAGTTGGGTTCATATTTAAGTTTGATTTAGTTTAAACTCTTCAACTTCATATTTGAATTGGCTTCAAGTAATTTGAATTAGGATTAACTATGTTGAGTAAGTTCATCTAGGTTCACTAAATTGGTTTGACTTATAATTTAATTTGAATTTGAATTAGGGTTCACCTTATTTGAATTCAAATTGAATTGAGTTCACTATTTATTTGGTTCTACTAAGTTAAATTGAATTATGAGCTATTTCATAATTGACTTGGTTGGTTCAATTCAACTCAAATGTAATTAATGCTTTCCTAAAGTGAAGTACAATCCAATATGTTTACTAAAGTGTATTTGTTTGGTTCAAGTTCAACTAAAGTCAATATACAAATCCAATTTGATTACCATAGCTCATTTATTTGATTCTAGTTTAGACTAAATTCAAATATAAATCCAACAATATGACCAAGTTCATTTCTTTGTATTGAGCTAAAGTCAAATACGAATCCCAAAATGATTTACTGTGTGCAATAGTTTTCAACTCTATTTGAACTTAATTTGAGTTCTTCTTTCCCTGAAGTCAATTAATAATCCAAGAATAATTAATAAGTCTAATTCAATTCATTTAATTACATTGCATTAGTTTTATCCCAATTGAACCTATGATTTCAATGTTATATCCAAACTATGTTTGAATTAAAATATTCTTTGAATTTCCTAAAGTCAAATAATAATCAAAAATTATTTACTAAAGTTTATTTATAGTTTCTGAACTAGTTGCAACATAATTATCTTATTAAACATTTGTAATTCAAAGTTAAACCAATTTAGGTTTAATTACTGTTTGAATTACTGCTACTGTTTAAACTATATTCAAATTCTAATTCTAAATTATTTTAAAATTAGATTACAGTAGCTAGCATGAAAATATATTTCACTTGGTTCAGTTTGCAAAAAGAATCAATTAATTTGGATTCATAAATTGCAAGTTATGCCCTATTTGAATTTGAACTCATTCTGTTTGAATTTGAATTTTAAATTATTCAAATTCCAAACTTCACATTTCAAGGTGAAATTATATTTCATAGGGACCATTTTGCAAAAAGAATCACTCAATTTGGATCTATAGATAAAAAGTTATGATGGTTTTAGTGTCCAGGGGCTTTTCTACAAATTTTCATTTAATTCAATTAAACAGAATTTGCTACGGATAGGGTTGTGGATAAGGTTGCTGATGTGGCGTGTTCCTATTGGTCCATACCATTTCACGTTAAGTTAAAACAGGGGCTGTCTGATCTGGATCTAATGGCCAAGATCGCGTACCGTTACAAGATTTAAGTGAGTGTGTGTGAGTCATCAGATCGAGATCGAATGACGGAGGAGGCTCACCGAGATTTGGCCGACGGAGACACGCTAGAGATGGAGAAGATGGTGGCGCGGGCGCAAGGGTCCGACGCGGGCGTCCTCTCCGGTGATCCCCGGAGCACGTGGATGGCACGACGAGGTCCGGCGAGGTGCGGGGAGTCCGTTGGTGGCCTTGGCGTCATCACGGGCATCCTCTGGCGATGCCGGTGGCCGAACGGAGCGGAAGTGGCGCTCGGGTTGCTTCGGGCGTCGTCCGTGTGCTCGTTCCGGTGCGTCCTAGCAAGGGGCAAGGGGTGAGGGAGAGAGAGCGCATCAAGGCGAGTCAGTCAGAGGCAAAAGGGAGTGGCGGAGCTCACCGGCGGTGGTGTAATTGCTCGACGGAATCCATGCGGGTAGTGGCGTTTCTGAGCTCGGCTCGGGCAGCCTGGGGGCAGAGAGCTCGCGAGGACTAGGGAAATGGGGATAGGGGCTCCCGGGGTTTAAATAGGAGGGGTCGGGAGGCGCGGGGGTGGCCGGAGCGGGGAGATCGTGGGGTGTGCGCCGGCGGTTGCGGGAGACGTGGGGGTCGTGCGGGAGGAAGGGGATGACGGGTGGGTCCCGGCTGTCGGCGAGAGAGGAGAGAGAGGCCGTGCGGGTTGGGATATGCTCGCGTGTGCGTTGCAGGGCCGCTAGCTGGGCCGACTGGCCTGGCTGGCTGGCTTCTCTTTTTTTCTCTTCATTTCTTTTCTGTTTTCTGTTTTTCCTTTTTCTTTTTTGTTTTGATTCTGTAAATTCAATTAGACTTTGAATTTAAATTTTCTTTCAACATAGAACATTTTCTAAATTCCAAATGGAATATTTCTGAACACATGAGCATTTTATTTGCCCCTTTGCAACATATAATTTCTGCCACTTTATTTTCTCTTTTGAATTTCAATTTGGTTTCAAAACCAAATATATTTTAAATCCAAATTGGCATATTGATAGAAAGTCACACATTTTAATTTGGACTTATGGTAATACATTCTCCTGCCAAAATAAATGCAAAGCCATTTTTAAATAACTTTCCCTGTTGATTTGGAATTGATTCCAGAACCAATCCACTTCAATCATTTAGGGAAAATTATTTAGGGTTTGAATATCATTTGGATCTTATTAGGGATAGCCCTTTGCCAAATAAATATTTCAAAAGGTCACCCTATCTGGGATTTAAAGATTTTTCCCAAAACTATTAGGGTTCATTTTATTGTCCCAAGTTTCAAACAAGGGTTTCAGTGTTGGCATAAGGTCTTTGACCCTCCAGGTGATCAATCAAGTCAATCAACAAGCAAACAATCAAGCGAGTCCTAGGAAAAATTTAGCTAAGGCAACAAGCAAAGGTTTTTCCTAGAATTTTTTTTAATTCCCTGTTAATTTTTTAATATACCAGATTTGGGAAAAATCTGGGATGTGACTAACTACCACCCGATCTCGTCCCGAGATCTGGAGAGACTAGAAAGAAAGGTTAGGGTTTGGGGTTCCACTTAAATACCATCTCCATTTTTGAGTGTGCTGTCTGGGCAATGACAATTCACTTGTATCCTTGGGTCCTTAGATCCTGTACTCCTTCGTTGGTCTCTGCAATGTGCAAGATAATTCTGTGGCTGGTAGCCCTATTTCTCCAGGCTTCCTTGTTACTGGGTCTGGTTGGGGTTTGTAATGCCTCACGGAACTATCCTTACTCCCTCGATCTCTTATGTTCCAGGTTGCTACCACCCTTAAAAGATTTTAAGGTTGGGGTCTCCTGTAACTTCCACTCCTCAGATGCTGATACTAGTGGCTTCTTCAGATTCTATAATTAGGATATCATCTACCAGCTTAATAGGTTCTCTTGTTCATCTGTCTCGGTGGTTTAAACGGTCCTGGTAATCCATCTGTGCTTATACCACTTGTAACTCCCTTATGTGGTCTTACCATTTCACTTACGGATGTCCAAGGCAATTTCTATCTGTACCAACTATCTTACTTTCGCCTATGGAAATTTTCCCATCTGTACCATCCTATCATTTCACTCAAGAAATTCAGGTATGTATTCTCTGCAATGATACCACTTGCAATCTTTCCATCTCTGGTGATCATGTGTCTGTACTACCTACCGTATACTGCCATTGTTGGCTATTCGTCTGATTTGTGGGTAAATTCCAACAATTAATTCCAATATTTTCCGCGGTCCTGGGTGGCCCTTACTATCCTTACTTCCACTCCTGAGTCTCAAAATTCCTTATCATGGAGTGGTCTTCCGATATATGGATCATTCCCGGTCTTTCGGTCGAGCTCTTACTCACCGTTAGACCTACGTTTGGCACCGGTTGCCTTTATGGGGTCACATACTATTCCAACTAGGTTCTGGGCTTACGTTGTTTCCCAACTATAGGTGTCTCGCTCAAGACTGTCTACTCCTTATAGTAAGGCGAATAATAAGAGTAGACGTCATGGCGATCAACTCATGGCGTACCCAAATCATTACCAACCATGGGGTTTGGGAATCTTCGTAATCCTAACACTCGGTCTTCCTCACAAGCGTTCTTGAAGTTCTTCCTACTCCATGCTTTGAGTCTGGATCTCTCGAGGCTCCTTCGGTCTTGCGACGACGTCGTCTAACATTATCTCACAACTCTCAGATGGCAAAAATCCTATAGCATTAGCTATCAACTACCGTTTTCCTCAGCGATTATGTTCCTTGATGCGACAAACTTGTTCTGTCATCCTTAAGGTCACATTACTCCAATTCAGTCAATGATCATACCATCCTTCCTGGGTTTCCTGGGGTTACTGTTCTTATCCATACTGGTGTTCTTCCTTCCTGACAAAACTATCGTATCCATCTGTGTTCTGGTGCCTGTTGCACGGCGATCTAGTCGCTACAACCAACATCTGCTCCATTCAGTCATGCTATAGGGCAATTGGGTCCTGTACTCCTGACATGCCTGGTTTCTCAAGGTTAAACAGTATCCTAACTCAGGCTATCCCCTTAAACAATCCTTAATATCCATAACGGGGTTTTCTGTCAGTTCAATCTTCTAGCTCCTTACTGACTATGTTCTTCCTTCTGGTAAGAACGATACTTCTCTGGTCAAGGTTCCAATTGGTTTTGCCCTTAGGTTTACCTCACTTTAGGGTAGTGGTTTCGATGTGTCTGACATGTCTGACATCTCATGATTTCCTAGTTGGTTCTTTTTGCTTTTCTGTTAACCAAGGTGACCGATTCAGTCTTTCTTTTCCCTTTTTGTTATCCGAGGTGTCCAATTCAGTCTCTCTTTCTCGGTTTTGGTACATGGCAATTCATGGGAAAATGAGTCAACATGATTTTCATTCCTTGATAATTGTGCTGATACATAGCCGATCATACTACCATTACATCATGACTACTGCTTCTACTATTTACAACTCTAAGGATGTATCTACAACTACACATCCTCCTAGCTAAATGGTTTCCAATGGTGCTGGGGTTGATGCTGACATTTCAGGTCCTTCCTCCTCTGGAGTTCCCATTGCTCCTTCTCTTATTCTTCAGTGTAGGGCACTTGTTTGAGTAATGTCCTGGGTTCCTGCACCTGTAACAAAGCAACTGACTCAAGTCCTTCTCCATGGGTGTCGAAAGGTTAGCTGAGTGACCGTTTGTCTCTTCCCTATGGTTGCCATTCCTGTGGTTGCCATGGTTATATCCATTGTTGGTAGGTCGACAGTGTCCATGGTAAGTGTGGTAGTTATATCCTTCATGCACTTCTTATGCAGGCTCATACTTTTCAGGAGACGTTGGTGGAATTTCGTGCTCCTGCTGGTCATCAAGATTGGTCTTGGCATGATCATGCTCCCTTTTCCGATTCTCTATCTGCTGGAGTTTGTCCTCAAGTATGATTGCCATGTCAATCAATTCTTGGAAATTGTTGCAGGCTGCGGTAGTCAACTGAAGTCCAAGTTCATCCTTCAAGCCTTCTCGAAATCTCTCCTGTCTTGCGGCATCAGTGGACACATCATCTGGGGCATAGCATGATAGCTTGCTGAATTCTTCTGCATACTCATGCACGATGCGGTCTTCTTGACACAAATTACGGAATTCCCTCTTCTTTATACTGATTGCTCCGGGAGAGACATGAGCTGTGCGGAAAGTTTCCTGGAACCCATTCCATGTCACTTCTCCAATGGGGTGGGTGACCTGATAATTGTCCCACCATGAAGCTGCTGGTCCATCTAGCCAGTAAGCAGAGAACCTCACACTCTTGGCATCTAAGCAACCAAGAGTCACCAGGCTCTTGTTCACAGAATGTAGCTAGTCGTCAGCCACTATGGGCTCTGAGGTACTCGAGAACCTTGGTGGTTTCAACTTCAAAAATCTTGTGAGCATTTCCCCCTGAGGTGGTGGGGGTGGTGCATGTCCCTGATTCTGGTTTATGTTCTGAACCAAAACCTGTATGGACTGCATGAGCTGATTCTGGGTCTGCATCATTCTCTCTTGGGTTTGTACAATTCTCTGCTAGCTTTGCATCATCTGCTCTAACACTGATGGGATGTCAAAGTTCTCATTGCTGCTGTTGTTGTTGTTGTTGTTGTTGTTGTTGTTGTTGTTGTTGTTGTTGTTGTTGTTGTTGTTGTTGTTGTTGTTGTTGTTGTTGTTGTTGTTGTTGTTGTTGTTGTTGTGAGCACCCTTGTTGCTGTTCTTGCTCTTTGGGGCCATCTAAAGGTTTGGGGTTTTGGTCTGGGTTAGGGATGAGAAAATAGACGAGAGAGGTAGATACCCCTATACTAGTCCCTCTAGTATTATTTATGGCCTCGTATGGCTGTTAATAGTTATAGCCTCGTATGGCTGTTAGTATAACACATAGATACGTTCACACCTAAGGTCTGCTCGTATGGTCTGGTCCTATGTTCTCACTTCTCTTGAAGTTTCCTATGTTTCCACTGTTGTCATCATAACTCCTTCAATGGCGTTCTTCTGACTTCCATCATTAATTGGGTAGGACTCTAATTACGTAGTATGTAGTTCACACTTCACACAATTCAAGGCAAGCAGATTTCATTCAACAATCATGACAATCAGTTCACGCAAACAACTCCTAAGTAAGGTCATACCGCATCCGATATGATCTCATCCAACTACTGGTACATCGCCATGTCAGATTGACATAGTAGTGGTACACGCGAAACGTTCTACTCTAGATTAACATAATAGTGGTGGTCAAGTCTAAACTTCATGATACCCTCAGCTGACAAGTTTCCTGGTCATGTTGGTTCCATAAGTCTTCAGGTTATTGTCTCCTTATTCTTCTTCCTTCCTTAGTGTCACCTCTGCACTTCTTCTTCTTCAACTTTCCCTTGAATGCTTCCAGTTCTTCCTCTCATTTCCTCGAGGTATTGTTGGGTAATTGAGCGTTCCTTCTCTGGGTCTATCCTTAATCATCAATGGTCATCATCCTTGTACTCAGATGCAGTTGCATCATCCAATTCTCTTGGTCTTCATTCATGATTATGCCCCTTATGCACACTTCTCCTTTGAGTCCCATTCTCATCACGACATCCTTAATATTATTGGGAACTCACTCTTATTTCCAAATCATAGCCATTAGTGATCACTTCATCACTATCTTCATGAGACTGGTATTCTAAGTTTTTGAAGAGAAAAGGATGAGAAATGAATGGGGTAAGAAGATATAAGACCAATGAATAGTAGGGAAGTGAAAATAGGTTTTGTTCCTATGGATTTCCATTCCCTATGGTCACGACCTATAGACAACATGTGCTCTGATACCATCTGTGACGACCCAGTCCCGGTAGGGGCCCGAATCTCTGCGCTTCATGTGCCAGTCCCTGGATCGATTGCTGGAATGCACAGTTCCTGATGAAATACTAGAAAATAATGTAGGAGATATGCCCTAGAGGCAGTAATAACAGTTATTTTATATCTCCGAGTTTGTAATGAACGTTTATGTTCCATGCTATAACTGCAATGATTCTCGAGTCTGCAATAACCACGAGGCTTGGAGGGAAACTCATGTGCACGTGTGGTATAATAAACGGTAAAATGTATTCCTAGTCTTGCCTCTAAGACTGGCTCAAGTATTGCATGATGATCCTGTTTTCCTAATCATGGGCATGTCTATGCCGACAATTTTGAGGGCACAATGTTAGTAGAACACTTGTGTTGAATCGACCCGAATTGATGTTATGCTATGAGATACATTCGTCACAAGTTAATGGTAATAACACAGCGATAGTTAATGTTTGCATAATTCCTTAGACCATGAGAGTATCGAGTTTCTTCATGCTTGCTTCATGAACTTTGGGGTTTGTTAAACGTCATCCGTAAATGAGTGGCTATTACGGCGGCTTACGGGTTCATGGAAAAGTATGTCAAGTAACTTGATAGCTCAAGATTGGGAATTGCTCCTCCGACGATGGAGAGATATTCCAGGGCCCTCTCGGTGTTACGGTATCCATCATTGTCTGGCTAGACACATTGTGATTTGATCACTTGGGATGCCGGAACACGGAAACGAGTAAAAAGAACAAAACCGGTAACAAGGTAACTTGCATAGTGGACAAGTTGTTGATCCACGGGGATGCAATAAATCTCACCTCGGGTATTTGTAATATATCGTGAAGCAACAGGAATAGCACACGGCAACTGGAGGTTCACTCGAATATTCATTCGTGTGGGTATAGGGGTCAATATGGGTGTCCACGGCTCCGATGTTGATCATTGATCGGAAAGTGTTCCAGGTCATGTCTATACTTTACCGAACCTATAGGGTCAAACGCTTAAGGGTCATCTATCTGCTGAATACTAGACGGGGAGTCTGAGAGAAAATCACCGAAAAAGTTTCGGACAAAACGGAAACGTTCCGGAGAGAACACCGGAATAGTTTTGGTGAAACTGAAAAGTTGTTTCAGGGTATTCCATTAAGTCAAATTGGTTCTGGCACATGCCTGGAAATTCTTGGAGGATGCCAGAAGTGTTCTGGAAACTTCTCGGAATTTTCCGGGACAAAAACCGTAAATGTTCCGGAGCAGCCGGAACCGCTTTGGTTGCTTTTCGCTGAAGAAACATTGTTCCGAAATTGTTTCGGAATGCGTTCAAAATTATTTTGGTGGGTACTGGAATTATTCTAGGCACACAGAAATAATTTGGGTTTTAATGGACGCAGAAAAATGTCTTCGTGAATAGTGAAAGTGCTTTTTGGATATTTTTTTGGAAAGCACCTTTTGGGATATTTCCCAAAAGGTTTCTAGAAGGACTTGGGAGCCAAGGCACCCCCATGTGGGGGGGGGGGGGGCTCTATGTGGCCGGCCAATCATGGTGGTGCTCCTTGGAGCTCCACATGGCACTCCTTTTAGCTTTATTCTTTTGTGAAAAGGCATAAAGTGGGGGTACTTTGGTATTTTTTGTATGCCATTTTTACCCCTTGGCTATCCTATAAATAGAGGTGAGGGGGCTGCCCCAAAACTCACCCTTGCTCTCATACACATGCCATTTGACTTGTCTGGCTTCTGTCTCCCTCCCAGCGAAATAGTTTCGTAGAGCCGAAAGGCTGTCTGGGTTCCGGCAGGAACTAGTTCTGGATGGCGAAGCCCTGCCGGATAGCTGACACCGTATGTGTGCAACCCCGTAGAGAGATTGTAGTTTCGATCTTTTGCCCGAGGGGCTGTTCGAGTGTCCTCCCGTAGGGCTGTCCGAGTTACCGTTCGGTTTTCGGGTGTCCTCCCGAAGGGTTGTCCGAGTTACCGTTCGGCTTTCGAGGGTCCTCCCGAAGGGCTGTCCGCGACATCGTCCAGGGGACTGTCCGACCACCTCCCGAAGGGCTGTCCGGAGAGGGAGTACATCCTTGCGGTTGGGAGGTTGTAAATCCTAGCTGCAGGGATCTGCACCGACGATCTACACCGACGCTTCTTCCGCTGCGCTTCAAGTCGGTACGGATCAGATCAAACCTTGTATGCAGTCTCCATAGTGATCCTGGGCGTGCTCGCTGTACCAATTTTTTTTGTTTTCTGTCGCATTCCCCTACAAATAACACATGTCATAGTATTACATCGTAGATCCAGTCTTTGATACATTACATACCTGCTAGCTCAAGGCTAGCTTGATACATTATCCAGGGGAAATACCATAATATCTTGTGGCGTCCATCAACTCACAGGCAGCAGTTGAGTATAGCATCGTAACCCTACTTCGTATCTCTTCTTCGATAAGGAAATCCTGCTACATGATACGTTGCAGCCACGAGGGTCAATACATTGAATGTATTGGCAAGCTACACCTAATAACAACATATCCTCCAATGTAACAATGATTAAAGGAGTCTCCAACGTATTTGGTATCAAACCTTTTTAATCAAACCCTTTTCCAAAATCAAGGCCAACCATTTTGTGGAGTCAGGGCAAGGAATACCTGTCTACCATTTCTAAATATTGATGAGAACCATCCCGATTCCCAGAGATGACAAGGGTTTTGTTTTTCAAGCGCGCTCAGTCAACGGTGCAGCAATGGGGACTCCAGAGCACATCAACCATCGATGCATATCACTCAAAAAGGAAAAGTCCCGAAATGCAAGTGCGCACTCAATAGTCGGAGCATTCAATGGGGACATCCAAAGCGCATCATCCCAATGAAGCATTCACCTGTTGTCAAGTCCTGAGCCTACACTACGTCGTAGACTCAACGCTCGGGGTAAACATGTGGCTAACCTATTCCAGGTTCAGCATGATATGACAACAAGGTGAAACATGGAAAAGTATTATTAGAAATGCAACTTGCCTGGTAATCGTTGATGTTCTTCACATAAACAATCTTGGTAATTGATGGAGTTCTTCACACACACAATCTTGATAAAGCTACTCTTTGTTCTCCGAACAATCTATCGTAAGTAAAGATCAATTATAAACAACCATACAATACAATCAAAACATACGACAAGTGTTGTGCATGGTGTCAGTGTCATTGTGCTGTGAGATCATGTGTCAGTGTTGACTCATCAGAGCCTGGAAAACAATTTAGTGGTTGTCAATTGGAATACATGTGACATAAGGATTCACATGCAAGTTTCAATAAATGGTTCATCACATAAGGAATATGTGATGCAAGGTTGTGGTTGCCAGACTCTGCAAAGGAATCTTGCAACTGGAGTCCTGGTCTATGAATCTTGGATAGCCAAGTTCATGTTCAAGTTTGAAATGACAATTAAAACTTGTTGACCTTTCAAGGACTTGATTACACACTGGCTTGGTTAGGTTTCATTTAAGTTTCACTAGTTGATCTTGATTGTAGTTGGGTTCATATTTAAGTTTGATTTAGTTTAAACTCTTCAACTTCATATTTGAATTGGCTTCAAGTAATTTGAATTAGGTTTCACTAAGTTGAGTAAGTTCATCTAGGTTCACTAAATTGGTTTGACTTATAATTCAATTTGAATTTGAATTAGGGTTCACCTTATTTGAATTCAAATTGAATTGAATTCACAATTTGATTTGGTTCTACTAAGTTAAATTGAATTATGAGCTATTTCATAATTTACTTGGTTGGTTCAATTCAACTCAAATGTAATTAATGCTTTCCTAAAGTCAAGTATAATCCAATATGTTTACTAAAGTGTATTTGTTTGGTTCAAGTTCAACTGAAGTCAATATACAAATCCAAAATGGTTACTATAGCTTATTTATTTGATTCTAGTTTAGACTAAAGTCAAATATAAATCCAACAATATGACCAAGTTTATTTCTTTGTATTGAGCTAATGTCAAATATGAATCCCAAAATGATTTACTATGTGCAATAGTTTTCAACTCTATTTCAATTTAATTTGAGTTCTTCTTTCCCTACAGTCAATTAATAATCCAAGAATAATTAATAAGTCTAATTCAATTCATTTAATTATATTGCATTAGTTTTATCCCAATTGAACCTAGTGTTTCAATTTTTTAACCAAACTATGTTTGAATTAAATATTGTTTGAATTTCCTAAAGTCAAATAATAATCCAAAAATTATTTACTAAAGTTTATTTATAGTTTCTAAACTAGTTGCAACATAATTATCTTATTAAACATTTGTAATTCAAAGTTAAACCAATTTAGGTTTAATTACTATTTGAATTACTGCTACTGTTTAAACTACATTCAAATTCTAATTCTAAATTATTTTAAAATTAGATTACAATAGCTAGGATGAAAATATATTTCAATAGGTTCAATTTGCAAAAAGAATCAATTAATTTGGATTCATAAATTGCAAGGTATGCCCTCTTTGAATTTGAACTCATTTTGTTTGAATTTGAATTTTAAATTATTCAAATTCCAAATTTCACATTTTGGGGTGAAAGTCTATTTCATCAGGACCATTTTGCAAAAAGAATCACTCAATTTGGATCTATAGATAAAAAGTTATGATGGTTTTAGTGTCCAGGGGTTTTTCTGCAAATTTCCATTTAATTCAATTAAACTGAATTTGCTACGGATTAGGTTGTGGATAAGGTTGCTAACGTGGCGCGTTCCTGTTGGTCCATACCATTTCGCGTTAAGTTAAAACAGGGGCTGTCTAATCTGGATCAAACTGCGGAGATCGCGTACCGTTTCAAGATTTAAGTGAGTGTGTGTGAGTCATCGGAACGAGATCGAACGGCGGAGGAGGCTCACCGAGATTTGGCCACCGGAGACACGCCGGAGATGGAGAAGATGGCGGCGCGGGCGCTCAGGTCCGACACGGGCGTCCTCTCCGGTGACCCCCGGAGCACGTGGATGGCACGACGAGGTCCAGCGAGGTGCGGGGAGTCCGTTGGTGGCCTTGGCGTCGTCACAGGCGTCCTCTAGCGATGCCGGTGGCTAAACGGAGCGGTGGCGGCGCTCGGGTTGCTTCGGGGGTCATTCGTGTGCTCGTTCCGGTGTGTCCTAGCAAGGGGAAAGGGGTGAGGGAGAGAGTGCGCATCAAGGCGAGTCGGTCAAAGGCAAAAGGGAATGGCGGAGCTCACCGGCGGTGGTGTAATTGCTCGCCGGAGTCCGAGCGGGTGGCGGCGTTTCCGAGCTCGGCTCGGGCAGCCTGGGGGCAGAGATCTCGCGAGGACTAGGGAAATGGGGAGAGGGGCTCCCGGGGTTTAAATAGGAGGGGTCGGGAGGCGCGGAGGTGGCCGAAGCGTGGAGATCGTGGTGTGTGCGCCGGCGGTTGCGGGAGACCTGGGGGTCGTGCGGGAGGAAGGGGATGACGGGTGGGTCCCGGCTGTCGGGGAGAGAGAGGAGAGATGCTGTGCGGGGTGGGCTAAGCTCGCGCGCGCGTTGCTGGGCCGCTAGCTGGGCCGACTGGCCTGGCTGGCTTCTCTTTTTGTTCTCTTCATTTCTTTTTTGTTTTCTGTTTTTCCTTTTTCTTTTCTGTTTTGATTCTGTAAATTCAATTGGACTTTGAATTTAAATTTTCTTTCAACATAGAACATTTTCTAAATTCCAAATGGAATATTTCTGAACACATGAGCATTTTATTTGCCCCTTTGCAACATATAATTTCTGCCACTTTATTTTCTCTTTTGAATTTCAAAACCAAATATACTTTAAATCCAAATTGGCATATTGACAGAAAGTCACACATTTAATTTGGACTTATGGTAATTCATTTTCCTGCCAAAATAAATGCAAAGCCATTTTTAAATAACTTTCCCTGTTGATTTGGAATTGATTCCAGAACCAATCCACTTCAATCATTTAGGGAAAATTATTTATGGTTTGAATATCATTTGTATCTAATTAGGGATGGGCCTTTGCCAAATAAATATTTCAAATGGTCACCCTATCTGGGATTTAAAGATTTTTCCCAAAACTATTAGGGTTCGTTTTGTTTTCCCAAGTTTCAAACAAGGGTTTCAGTGTTGGCATAAGGTCTTTGACCCTCCAGGTGATCAATGAAGTCAATCAACAAGCAAACAATCAAGCAAGTCCCAGGAAAAATTTAGCTAACGCAACAAGCAAAGGTTTTTCCTAGTTTTTTTTTAATTCCCTGTTAATTTTTCAACATACCTGATTTGGGGAAAATCTGGGATGTGACATTCACATATATATATCATCGGATTCAACACTAAGCATCGGATTCAACACTAAGCATATCATCGGATTCACAAAGATATATGATAAATATCATCAGATTCACATATATATTATCAACAAAGCATACACTTCAATTCACATATATATAGCATCGGATTCAACACGAAGCATATCATCACATACTACACTAAGCATATCATCACACTACTACACTAAGGCATATCATCACATACTACACTAAGCATATCATCACACTACTACACTACTACACTTCAATTATCAACAAAGCATGCATACACTAAGCATATCATCACATTACTACACACTAAGCATGTCATCAAATTACTACACTAAGCATATCATCACATTACTACACTAAGCATATCATCAAATTCTACACTAAGCATATCATAAAAATTACTACACTAATTAAGTATCATCAAATTACTACACTAAGTAACATACCATGACATGGCGGATAACATTCGTCCTTGTCAGACAGGTCACGAGTGGCATCCCGACATAGGCATCACGTGGTGGAAGTTTTTGCCAGAGGTTGTCCGTTTCATCCTCGCTCAGTCTCATTGTTTGGGCATAGAGGGCTTCATCAAGTGGGTCCTCATCATCTTCCTCCGTGTTGAGATAGATAACAGCCAGCCTGGGCCTTCGTCCTCCGAAGGAGAAGCTGATCAATTCACCCCCAGTGAGACACATGTGGGCGATGAAACGATCCCATTCATCTCTTCCAATCTGGGACATCTTTCGTCCCTTCTCGACCTCCATAGTGTAGGGCCCCCCAGGAGCGTCGAAGATCACATTGTCTCCGGTCAGCTCATTTAATTCCAATCTCACATTGCATGGGACTATCTGTGTAAGAAAAAACAAAAAAAACACACACACACAATGCATTAATGGATATAGCAACAAAAACAAAAAAAGTTAACTGTTAGAAGATTCATATAATTTGTTACCGCTGCAGGAACAAAACTCGGCTAGAAGTAGATGCCAAACAGCGTGTCAGTTGAAAGGCTGCTGGCACACCTTGACTTGCACACTCGACATGGTGGTGGTTGCGCCATTCTACACGAAACATATTGAACACTAAGTATAATCAGATTCTAGACTACTAAATCAACACTAAGTATAATTGGTTTCTACACTAATAAATCAATTTCTACTAAACATAATTGGATACTACAATGCTAAATCTAATTCTACACTACTAATTGTATATACAAATAAACAAAATCCACGGAGGGAGACACAAATAAACAAATTCTACACCGCCAATCTAAGTATAATCCGTGGCTTTCTTCATCTACAACGTCTACCCATTAGCAATCACACTAGCAATAAGAATTTAGCAAATCATCTACCTACACAGTAGCATTGAGCATTCACTGTACTAAAATTCATCCATCCATCTCTATCAAAAAACTAGCCCCATCCATTCATCTATCAAGCAAATCATCTACTCCTACCAAACAAACATACATTTACAGTACCAAAATTCATCCATGCCATCCATTCATCAGTCCATCCACTGGCATCATCTTATTTTTCTGGCTCGGATCCGCCACTAGAGGGAGATGCTAGGGGAGGGGAAGAAGATGCGCGAGGGGAGAGGGGAGATCTCACCTCCTGACCCGGAGGTGGCGGCGGCCGCGCTGGTCCGGCGGCGACGAGCGGCGTGGTCGGGAGGTGGTGGCGGCGGCGCTGGACGAGAGGGTAGTTAGAAGATGGACTAGTGCTGGCGTCGGCCTAATGGGGTGAATCAGACTAAGGTTTTTTTGACTGGATAGAGTAGTTAGAAGATGGACTAGTGCTGGCGTCGGCCTAATGGGCTACGCCATAACAAACTGTAGCAAACAGGAAAAAAAAACTCAGCAAATATCTATGGCGTGACAGAAAAATTCTACGCCAGCACTAAGGTCGTATCACTGTCATACCAAATATGCCCACGCCAGCACTATTTGAAAAAAATAGTGCTGGCGTTGGTGGGAAATGGCGCGCCACCAACAAAAGTTGTGGCTAGCCATTTCTCCACTAGTGTATAACCAAATTTTAAAAGAAAAAGGTAAATAGATAGACCAACCGCACAAGTCTCCAAGCTATACGCTCTTAACATCTTAGGCCAGCCAAGCCCTTGTAGTAACAAAGTAACAAAAGGTAGCTATTAGCGGAGAGCGGATCCAAAAATACAGGCCGATATGCCTCCTTAATGTCAGCTTCAAAATATTCACCAAAGTAGCGACTAATAGGCTCAATGCGGTTGCTGACCATGTTGTTCGGCCATCCCAAACGGCTTTCATGCTAGGAAGAAATATACTCGATGGAGTAGTTATCCTTCACGAGACCGTTCATGAGATGCACCGGAAGAACATGAGTGGGGTAGTGTTAAAAATTGACTTTGAAAAGGCATACGATAAAGTCAAATGATCATTTCTCCAACAGACCCTGAGAATGAATGGTTCCTCCGATAGATGGCACGAGTGGATCCAAAATTTCGTTACTGGAGGTAGTGTGGTTATCAAAGTGAATGATGATGTAGGCCATTACTTCCAGACGAAAAAGGGATTACGTCAGGGTGACCCACTATCTCCAATGTTATTTAACATTGTCGCTGACATGTTGGCTACTTTGATCGATCCCGCCAAACAAGACGGTCAAATTGCAGGGATCTTGTTGATGGGGGACTCTCTATCTTGCAATATGCCGATGATACAATTCTTTTTATGGAACATGACCTTGATAAGGCGAGAAATCTGAAACTTTTGCTTTCAGCTTTTGAACAAATGTCAGGCTTGAAAATTAACTTCTATAAAAGTGAATTGTTCTGTTTTGGAGAAGCCAAGGAGACGGCTGCACAATACGCTGACTTGTTTGGCTATGCACAAGGCCAATTTCCGATTAAATATTTGGGAATTCCGATTCATTATCGGCGTCTCACTAATGCGGAGTGGAAACATGTTGATGTGCAATTGGAGAAACGGTTGAGCAGTTGGAAAGGCAAGTTGCTCTTCATTGGAGGATGACTAGTTTTGATCAATTCTGTCCTCACAAACATGGTTCTCTACATGCTCTCATTTTTCCAACTTCCCAAAGGGGTTCTGCAAAGAATGAATTACTTCAGGTCCAGATTCTTTTGGCAAGGGGACAATGAAAAGAAAAAATATAGGCTAACCAAATGGAGCGTCGTTTGTTGACCGAAAGACTAGGGAGGCTTAGGTGTTCAAGACCTCCAGGTCAAGAAAGACGCCTTACTTAGTAAATGGCTGTTCAAGCTACTTACCGAGGATCGTGTTTGGCAAACTCTGCTGCGCAACAAGTATTTAGGCCAAAAGGCGTTGTCCCAGGCATATTGGAAGCCCGGTGACTCGCATTTTTGAGCTGGACTGATGGCGGTAAAGAAACATCTTTTCCGCTCCGGATCTTTCGCGATAAAGGACGGCTCAGAGATACGTTTCTAGGAGGACAAGTGGCTAGGAAATCCCACTCTCCGAGAACAGTACCCAGCCTTGTACCGCATTGTACGCGATAAGAATGATACTCTTACGCACGTGATGTGCTCTTCCTTACCGGATATATCATTTAGGAGGGATTTGATTGGCCCCCGCCTTGTGTCATGGCAACATCTGCTATCCCGTTTGGATTCGATTAACTTGACACAAGGGCGGGATGCGTTTCCCTGGAATCTTACTACATCTGGGTCCTTCACAGTTGACTCTATGTACCGTGCACTCTCGCACATAGAGTTTTCAATGGACAATTATAAACAAATATGGAAATCGAAGATGCCACTAAAAGTTAAGATTTTCATGTGGTATCTTCCGAGAGGAGTTGTGCTAACTAAAGACAACCTCGCTCGACGCAACTGGAAAGGAAGCAAGAAGTGTAGTTTTTGTACTCATGACGAGACAGTCAAACATCTCTTCTTCAATGCAAGTTTGCGTGTTTTACATGGTCAGTCATCCAAATAGCATCAAATTTGTATCCACCAACAAGTGTTGCCAATATATATGGTCATTGGCTTGATGGAATACCAAATACGTTTAGCACGCTAATATGGGTGGGAGCGTCTGCCTTACTATGGTCGCTTTGGCTATGTAGAAATGATTGTTTTTTTAATGGCAAAATCTATTCTCCTATGCAGGTTATTTACCGGTGTACGCACTGGCTTCGTACGTGGTCTACTATGCACCGAACAGAGTACCAATCGCTGTTCAAGGCGATGTGTATGCGGTTGGAGCGGGTGGCTAGGGAGGTTTTTACCCAACATGGGTGGCAGCATAATCTCCGAATCGGACCACCTTCTCCGTCGACATAGGCATAGTTTCGGTCTCATATGGCTTTGCTGTTGTCACTTTGTCGTTTTTATATTCTTTGTCAGACTGTTCGTGTGATGGTTGTGTGCATCTTAGCTATGCAGAGGCCGGGTGTCGCTCCTTGTGCTTTGTATCTGCTCGATGTTATATTTTGAGTTAATAAAAGCGCCCTTTATCGGGAAAAAAAAAGCTATTAGCAATCTCCAAGTTAACTTCTGAAGCTTAAACATAATCTGGCCAGGGGTGCGTACCTGTGGGAAGCAGTCGTGGAACATGACGCGGAGGAGGCCGGCGACAACACCGATATCCTCCTTGATTGCTTCCTCCACGGCGTTGTGCACCATCTGCCGCAGGCTCGGACATGACTCGTCGTGGAAGCCATAGGTGGGGCGGTCGGCATTGGGCATAGACATCAATGACGGCGCCGCCGTGGACAGGGCCGCGGGGGACAGTACCGCGGCGACCAGGCCTAGCACTGCCAACATTGCTGCCCTCCTCGGCTCCATTGATCCTACTATCCTGCTTTAGTGAAGTTGAGCTAGCTATCTTGCTCTACTGCCTGTGTAGTGTTTACCAGCAGCTGTGACTTTGAGTGGGAGTGTGCCTTCCTCACGTCCAGGAGGGTTTATTTATAGCCCAAGCATGTAGCTTATGTTGGTCAAGGCTAGCTGGAGAGCACATGGATCATCAATCAATAATGGTGAGAGGGGCAAAACGAATCGCGTTAACACATTAGTCGATGATGGATCACATCGAGGCAAGCTACACGCGCGCCGCGTGCACAGATCGATCGATGCTCCATCACCTGAGCCTGATGAATAAGTAATTCTAGTTTCAAATTGAGAAAGGAAACAAATCAGAGGCGGTCTTTATCCAAAAAAGTGTCTGTTGTCTTAATTAGACAAACTCATATCGACAAAACTACGTTTGATAAGATTTCGAACCGCCTCCGACTCTGATACAGTTTTTAAGTACTTGAAGTAGTAAATTGATGTGATAGAGGTAGAGCCAGCCTGCTATTTCTTATTACATGGAGATTAACAGTCATATTCAACATACTTACTATGTGATCTCCTCTTATTTGAAAAAAAAACATGATCCCATCTGAAACAAGCAGAACGCAGGCAGCAAACACCTCCTAACTTGGACGTACGCATGACGGCATGAGACTAGTAGCACTGTTGGCGAATGCGGCCGACGTTCCCTTGGGTACCCTGGAGCATCCCCATCTTACTCATGGAGCTGCCAAACTGGTTCCAGAACCACCACTCATTGTCGGCGAAGTCGTTGACGTACGCTCGGGTGCTCTCGTTGAGGAGGAGCTGCACGTCAGAGGTGAGCACCCCCTTCCCCTCCTTGACGTTGATGTAGTACTTGTTATCGAACTTGTCTGGGGTGGTCACGTCGAGGTCCTGACGCCGGTTCACATCGGCTGTGCAGTTGTCTTGTAGTTTGCGGACGAAGTCATCGGAGTCGGAGTTGGGAAACCGGTCACTGAAGGTGGCGCAACGAGCTTTCCCTATGGTGTGGGCACCAGAGAGAACTACAAGGTCTTTCTCGTCGAGACTGCGGCTACTGAAGGCAGCGATAAGCTGGTCAATGCTGAAGGTGGGGGGCGGGAGCTCCTCGACGAACCTCAGCGGCGCGGGCTCAAAGCTGTCGAGCCTACCGAGTGGCACATGGTAGGGCTGGCCACCTGACTGCAAGTTGCATGAAAGCATGTAATTTAGCGTGTGTATAGGGAAACAAATTCTTACAAATTTAGTAGCAACAATTACCAAAGTTTAATCACATGCTTTGTATTTTTTTTTTCCAGAAGTGACATACCGCTACAACGGCGTCGTGCGTGGCAAGGGTCATGATGTCGGCACAGGAGACGGTGGGCCCGCAGGCAGCGTGCACCTTGTCGCGGATGTCCTCCATGAGGAACGCCACTTTCCGTCTCATATCTAGAGACAGGTTCGGTGGCATTTTCATCTCACTCCATGGAGTTCCTAGCAGAAGAATCGATGCGTCGCATCCCTGTACACATATATCCTAACTCAGTTGTTTTTCTGAAATAGTACTTACTTACTTAGGGTACGTACTTAATTACCTGGGGGAAGCAGTCATGGAAGAACATACGGAGGAGGTCTGCTGCGATGGTGATATCGCCCTGCAAGGCTTCGACCACGGCGGTGCGAACGATGCCCCGCAGATCGGGGCATGACACATCATGGTAGTCCGCAGTTAGACCGTCAGCTATGGTTACTACTGGACGTGTACTATGGTACCGGCCGTCGGTGGTCATGGAGATAAGCTGGTCCGGCCGCCTGGACGACAAAGCTGCTGGGAAGAGCAGCGCGGCAAGGACGAGTCCCATCATGGCCACCATTGCTCTACTGCAAGCCATCGATCTTTGCTAGCTCTACTACCAGTACTCCACTACCATCTGGGAGTGTGTCTTCCTTACTCCCAGGATGGTGTTATTTATAACTCAACAACTAGCTTCAGGGTTGGAGATCGAGAGAGGGCAGGTGGACCGATAATGGAGGGAGAGGTTGAAAAGACCAAAATACCCTGTTAGTAGCTCACTCATTTCATTAATTAAGATCGTGACAAGATCATCTAAAAAAATCATAAGATCAGGATAGATTAGAACATGAAGCATCTTCCTTTCTCTTTTAGTTTTTGTGTTCCAGATGCAATTGCCTAACTTTGGATCTAGCATTTAGTATTAATATACTTTATACATGTAAGAGTTTTTTTTAACACAGTACAGATGCAGACGCTCAAACATATGCACATACATTCACCCCTATGACCGCATGCACACACCCTACTCCTATCAGCACCCCTGATAGACTGAGCCGGCACATCATCTTCAGATTGACGAAGTCCCCGCAGATACCTTTGTAGTCGATGGGAACATCTCCTTCCAGTGAACGCACATCGCCGGAAGGACTGAAAATAAATTCAGAAAAATGCGAGCACCAATGTCAAATCTAGGACTTGAACTATGATGGGCTGGGGATTACCACTGTCCTCCTAACGTCCAACCAAAGGTTGTGTACACATGTTAGCTATGTTTAGGAATTTCAGGCTCACTTGATCATATCCTTTGGTGGAACCGTTCACTTCTCACTTCTTTCTTCGAAGGCGCCTTTTTTCCTAACCCGAATTGTAGTTTATTCCCCTCCTTTCCGTTTCACGATGATTCCCTTCCCCCATCAGATGCCAATGGTTCCCACTCATAAACTTGTTAGGTCCAAAGTACGGAGGTTTGCAGTAAGAAATATATTTCGCCTGGTGACCCAAATTTGTCAATGTATGAGAAACGATGTACAAGCAATTCTCTCTGCAACAATTAAAGGAAAATATCTTGTGTGAAATAAGACATCGATGAATAATGGAGTAAGATAAAAAAAAAGACCAAATTACCCTAGAGTTTTACTCCATATAGTAGCGCATGTTCTGTAGTCATTGCATTACTTAGATGGTGACAATATAAGGATATTTGCATTTCAAAAATACCAAAAAACACCCAAGAGTTTTAGTCGATTTTGCATTACTTGCAAAATAGAGAGCATCTTCCTAGCTCTATCAGTTCCGTGATCGACAAGGAATTTGCTAGGTCTCGAACTAGCTTGGAGTACTAATCTACTATACATGTATGAATTGTTAACAGATGGATCAACAATGGATCCATTTGTTCAGCTATGGCACATGCAGAGGCCGGGTGATGCTCATCATGTTTTGTATCTGCTTAGTGCTACATTTTGAGTCAATAAAAATGCCCTTTATTGAAAAGCTATGGCGCATGCATTTGATCCTGGTCTCAAGCTCGATCTATCATCTAAGCTGGTTATTGTACCTGCATACGTTTCTAGTTTAGACAGCGTGTTGAAGTGTGTGTATTAGTATGAGCTCACGATTTAGTTATCCTCAGCTAGCTAGCTCTATAGCTGGTTTGGCCACGGGCGAGATTAGGGAAGTTTGGATCTAGCTAGCTCGTTTGGGCACTAATCAATCTAGAGACTGATGACGTCCTGAAGACACATCAATCCCTAATGACATTACATATTCTTTTATGTTCGTGAGCCGAAGATAATGATGATGAATAAAAGAAGTTTTCTCTCCCAGTTTCGCGCTCTTCTCTTGTGTGAGCCCGTGGTTGCCACGTACGAATTTTTATCACGTAGATCGATGGAGTCGAGCTACGCGCGGCGTGCATACATGGATGCCTCATGATTAAGTTATTCTAGGATTCCATAACTCTACATGTGGCTTGTCGACTAGTATATGTCAACCAAGAACCAGGGAAGGTACGTACACCTGCTACCAAAGGAATTGTATAATGTTCGCTTCTACAGATGTCTTGATGATTTTGAAGGTCGTGAGGTGGTGGGAGGAGCTGTTACAGATCGACATTTGAGTCTGTGCCGATCTGATAGATTTTCCTTGCATAATCGATCGGCCAAGGACTCTAGCAACCGGGCATTTCTAACCGATCCCAATAACCGGTTAGAGGAATAAAAACCCGGTTTTACTCCTTTAACCGGGACCTACACGATCTTCAATCAGCGTTAGTGGAGGATAAATTATCCTCAGGCGCACCGTCCGCCCCTATATTTACTCCATCGCTCGGCGGCCGGGTAAAAAAAATCCACTTCGCGTCCTCTTCCTCGCCGCCTCCTCTGCATCTTCTCCTCCCCACCCCCCGCCGCTGGCGACTCCCCTCGCCGTTCCCCGACGCCCCGCACCTCCTAATGGCCGGGACCCATTGACGGCGCTCCCTGCCGCCGATCCGCAGTGCGGATCCGCGGCGCCACGCCTGCGGTTTGTCTTCGAGCGGCGCGTCCTCAAGCCGCCACCACCCCTCCGATGTGGCCACTGCCTGCCGCATCGCCAATTTCCCCGACCTCCCCACGCCGCGGGAACCGCAGAGGAAATACCTTGGCGTCCGCCAGCGAGCGTGGGGGACTTGGGTTGCGGAGATCACCGACCGTGAGACACACACCAGAAAATGGATAGGGTCATTCCACACGGCGGAGCTCGTCGCGCTCGAATACGACCGGTGGCAAGTCCGGCTCCACGACGCGGCGGCGTGCCTCAACTTCCCGTTTGGGACGGCGCCGGTCCACCTCGTCTCGCTGGCGCCGGGTGTGGTGGATGCGGCGACGGCTCGGGAGGACCAGGAGGCGAGGGAGAGCCTCACGGTGGAGGCCGCCGACAAGGAATACATGGCGGAGCTCCGCCGGCAGCACCTTGAGCTCATGGAGGCAGAGCAGGCCATCTTCGCAGAGCGGGTGGTCAACGGCGAGGTCATCGTCATCTCCGACGACGAGGAGCAAGACGGCGGCGGCGACGGCAGCGCGGAGGAGGAGTTCGACGCCGAGGAGTGGCGGCGCATCTTCCCCGACTCCGCTGACGACGGCACCGGCCCGGACCCAATGGGCGGTGGCATGTCGAGGCAAGATTGGCTCGACCTCTACCATGGCAAGATTTGCTCGACCTCGGATGAAGATTAGTTTAGTTTTAGTTTTAGCATAGTTTAAATTTCGGTTGTCAAGACAATGAGCTAAATTTCGGTTGCTTAAATTCGGTTCGGTTGTCAAGACAATGTGGCCAATTTCGGTTGTTTAAATCGAAAGTAGGTTGAACTATTATGCGAATTTGAATTTTACTCCATTATGTATAGGGGATCGGTTAGGTCCGGCCAAATCTTAGTGGAGCAAAAATACTCCACTAAGGTTTTGCTCCGCCGGATGCTCCGTTATATATAGGGGATCGGTTAGAAATGCCCTTAATCGGTAAAAGGCTCTAGTAACCTATGGAGTTGTAGACTTGTGTTGGTTTTGATCGAGTTGGTGCATGACTTTGCAATTGTTCAGGTATGACGTGGTCAAGAAAGAATCCCGCCAATTCCTCTTGAATTGCTCGGTTCGTAAGGGCCTTTAGTCCCGGTTCGTACCAACACATCAAAACCAACACATGGTATTTATATATAACATCAAAGTAATTGCAAAGTCATGGTACGACTATAGGGATTGTTTGTTCAGGTGCATGACTTTGCAATTTATATATAACATCCCTTACAACAATATCAATTTCACATGGTATTCTCCTTGTTCAGGTATGACGTGGTCAAGAAAGAATCCCGCCAATTCCTCTTGAATTGCTCGTATGCGATCATGTGTTAGGAGTTCATCCCGCATCTGCCAGATCTAATTTAAAGAAGGGGTCAATACATATATATGAATGAAACTCAACACAATTGATGGTAATATATAAAATAAAATTGTGAATATTGTTTACGTACTTCAAATTGTTTCTCAGAGGAGGCCCGTTCAGAGGTATAGTAGCGAATGAACTCGCATACGTAGTATCCACATAAATGAGTGTTGGGTGCCTGCAACAAGCACTTTACGAGAATAGAGTTCAATCAAACTGATAAGCAAGCATGATAATGGTATTGATGAAACTAGAATCAATGAGAGATGCGCGGAACTAGCTAGTACTACTTACTTTGGGGTGTGTAAATCGCAGCTCCTTCTTCAGACCCGGAACCTTAGCGGTGAACGTTTTCCAAACCCTGGCAGGCAAAGAAAATGATTACTTGATATCAGGAAATGAACGAAAGTTGCCGATATGGTCCCGGTATTGATTGAACTTACTTCTGGAGCATTGCAGTCATGTCCGCATAATACTTGGGATCTTTACGGAGCGAGTCTAAGACAGTTACTAATGCCCCGTCAAGGTTAATGGATAGCAGAATATAGTGGAAGCTGCGCACGCATAACACATCAATTACATTACTTAACCACGAGTAAGCGGAACCGAATATGCAGAAGACAGTAACACTCACTTGAAGTTGTAAGGAAAGAGTATTTCCCTTTTGTTTTGATGTTTAAGGAACATTTGTAGTAAGTTGTTCTCGGTATCTTCAGCCGCCTTTCGTACCGACCATTCATTTACGGTATTTGGGCTAATGAACCCAACGTCGAAGATTCCTATTTTTTGGCATTCGACCATCTTCAATCTGCATAATATAGTGAGGATAATTATATATACATGCAATGAACGAGCTGAGCTAGAGACTTAATTATAGAAGTAATACTTACAGACAGTAGCAAGTCATGAGTTGTTTGTCGAGGGCCTTTTGATTGTATAATTGAAATAACTCCACAAATTCAACAGGCAGCAGGTCGACTCCAGGGAAGTCATGCTCTTTTTTAATTCCGACTAACAAACTGTCTTTCCCAGACTTCCTGCAGGTTTCCATGTACCAGTCATGCAATTTTTGCATCATCGTTGTTAGATGAGGATGATCAGGTTTGACGAGAGGCTTCCCGTGCTCGTATCTAAAGACGTCTACTACCTCAGCCATTTCAAACTGTACATCATCGGGCAGGTAATCATCAAGAGTGGTACCGGGCAGTAGCACCGGATGATTAGCGATATCGCTAGACACCTTGAGCGGGGGGCACGATTGCTTCTCCTGTTCGCCGAGCTGGGGAATTGTTTTCCCACTTCTTCGTTTTTTCGCTCTTGCAGCACTGGAAGTACTTCCCGACTGCTGTGCTTTAGCATGTGTCTTAGTAATTATGCGGTCATAGTTGGAATCCGGCGGAGGCGGTGGTGGTCGCTTCAGGGCATCGATAGTGCGCTTCACTTTCACCGGATCTAGCTTCTCCTTCGGAGGTGGAGTTTTCTTTGCAAAATGGTCCCTCACTTCGGCACGACATATGTCCTCGTTTTCCTGCTCGGTCCTCTCATATGGTAACTTTTCCACAGGCTTGAGACATGGACCGTATCTGAATTGCCTCCCGCCTCTGCTTGTACTGCTAGCCGCCGGAGCGGCGGCATCTCTCTTCCGTCGTTGCTGAGGAGGCGGAGAAGGAGGCGGAGTGCTCCGACGCGCCGGTGTAGGCGAAGGAGGAGGCGGAGTGCCCTCACACGTCGGAGGAGCCGGAGAAGGAGGCGGAGTGCCCTGATCACTCGCCGGAGAAGGAGGAGGAGGAGGAGGCGGAGTGCCCTGACTCGCCGAAGGAGGAGGAGGAGGCGGAGGCGTCCAGTTTGGAAGCTTGATGTACTCCTTCTGCCATAGACATGTACTCCTCAGAGCACGAACCAGCTGATTCTCCCCTTCACCTGTAGAGTGGTAAAGCTCGAGCTCCTCAAATCCCTCCATTACTTCATCCACCATCACAACAGCATAGCCATGTGGAATCGTAAGGCAGTGAAAAGTTCCGTTGGGTTGAGGAGGTGCAACAGAGCCGAGAGCCGCCTTGAATGTGAGGTTATGGCATTTCGTCATAAGCTCGCAATTTTGAGCCTCCGTGATAGTATCCACGGGGTAGATAGGCTCCGTGAAGTCAGTCTGAACGGGCTCCGTGGAAGCCACGCTGCTTCTCCGCTGAGATGGCGGGGTAGCTTCTGGGGTAGCTTCGTGCCGCTGAGATAGTTGGCCGGCAGCTCGCTGGCTCTCAGCTTCCTCTAGCTTTTGTAGTCTTGCACTCATCTTCTGCATGTCGCTCAGCTCCGCTTTCCTCTTTCTCTCCCGGCTTCTGTAACCGCCTGCGTCGGGAAACCCAAACTTCCACGCAACGGAGCCTGGTGTGCCTCGTGTTCGTCCAGGGTGCTCAGCATTCCCTAGGGCCTCAGTCAGCTCGTCCTTTCCGGACTGCAATGTCCGACGTCTGGACTGCCTCTCTCATGAATGTCCGACGTCCGGACCGCCTCTCTCATGAATGTCCGACGTCTGGACCGCCTCTCTCATGAATGTCAAACAAGGGATTCTCTTAACCTTTAAGGGATTTAACAAAATGGCGCCATTCTGAATGTGCAAAAAATGGTCCATATTTTTCCTGATCTCATCTACCCTTCTATATGTCACGTTGTCTAGTGTCAAAGGATTCAAGAAAACCAAGGCTTCATCATTAGCCGGAAGTAACAGGCGCATAATGGTACGAAGCTCTCCAAAATTGTTTTGGAACGGAGTCCCGGATAGGATAATTAATTAGCTTTTTGGTACGAAGTTCAGCAAGAGCCTTCCGAATATCGCTATTTGGAAGGCCTTTGCTGAAATTCGTACCAAAAAGCAAATTATTCTATCCGGAACTCCGTTCCAAAACAACTTTGAAGAGCTTCATAGCATCATACGCATGTTACTTCCGGCTAATGATGAAGCCATGGATTTCTTCAATACTTTGACAGACAACGTGACATATAAAAGAATATATATAGATGAGATCAAAAAAAAATTGGATCAACTTGTGCACATCCATAATGGGGGCATTCTTGATAAATCTATGTTACCGGAGTTATCTATGTTACCGGAGGGGGTAGACGACAACGACGCTCACCCCTCATGTCATGTCCGACGTCCCCCCTCATGTCGAAGTTATCGGGGAGGGGGTAGACGACAACGACGCTCACCCCTCATGTCTGACGTCCGACGTCCCCCCTCATGTCATGTCGGACGTCCCCCTCATGTCGAAGTTATCGGGGAGGTGGCCTCGACAACGCTCTTTTAACTTGGTAAATTTGGGTGGCCTCGACAACGCTTCTAGGGTTTGGGGTGGCCTCGACAACACTTCTAGGGTTTGGGGTGGCCTCGACAACGCTTTTTCAGTCCCGGTTTGGCGTGAGGGGGTTGATCGATCGACGTCCCCCCTCATGTTGGAGAGTTACCGGAGTTTTCTATGAACAAAAAAAATACTACCTATCACATCTCAGTGCCGGTTTGGGTGGACTCGAGTGTTTGGTCGGGCGAGAGGGGGTTGATCGACGTCCCCCCTCATGTCGAAGATACCGGAGTTTTCTTCTAGGGGTTTGGCTGACCTCGAGAGTTTGTCAGGTAGGGAAGGGGGGGGGGTAGGAGATCGACAACGCTTTTTTTCTAGGGTTTGCGTGGCCTCGATAGTTGGTCGCCTGATATGTCCGACGTCCCCCCTCATGTCGATCTCCTCTCGAGAGTTTGTCGGGTAGGGGCGGGAGGGGGTAGGAGATCGAGGGCGACGGCGACATACATACATATAGCCACATACATACATGGAAAAAAATGCTATGAACAAAAAAATGCTATGAACAAAAAAATACATATAGCCACATATATGAAAAAAATACATATATGAACAAAAAAATGCTATGAACAAAAAAACATCATATATACATCCATCCATACATACATATAGCCACATACATATATACATTATATATGAACCAAAACATTCATCATATAAAAAAAATCAACATATATATATATAAAAAATTGCACGGGCGGCGGCGGCTCACAGCGGGGGCGGCGGCGGCTCACAGCGGGGGCGGCGGCGGCTCACGGCGGGGGCGGCGAGGGCGCCGGCGACGGCGACGGCGGGGGCGGGCCGGGGCAGGGGCGCGGCCGGGCGCGCTCGGGGGCGGGGCAGGGGCGTGGGCTCGGGGGCGGGGCAGGGCCGCGGGCTCGGGGACGACGACGGCGATGGCGACGACGGGGCAGGGGCGTGGGCTCGGGGGCGGGGCAGGGCCACGGGCTCGAGGACGACGACGGCGACGGCGACGACGGGGCAGGGGTGTGGGCTCCGGGGCGGGGCAGGGCCACGGGCTCGGGGACGACGACGGCGACGGCGACGGCGACGACGGGGCAGGGGCCTGGCGATGGCGACGGCGTGGGCGGTGGACGGCGTCGGGGCAGCCTGGCGGCGTCGAGGAGGTCGGCGTCGTCGGGCGAAGTGGTGATGAAAACTGTGAAATTTCACAAGTGCTGGTTATATACACCCAGCATTGGTCCCGGTTGGTGGCACCAACCGGGACCAATGCCACCCTTTAGTCCCGGTTGGTGCCACCAACCGGGACCAAAGGTCTCTTTTCGTCAGCCCAAAGGGCGGGAAGCAGAGACCTTTGGTCCCGGTTGGTGGCACCAACCGGGACTAAAGGGTGGCATTGGTCCCGGTTGGTGCCACCAACCGGGACCAAAGGTGGGCATTGGTCCCGGTTGGTGCCACCAACCGGGACTAAAGGGTGGTGCTGCCCGGGGCCAAAAGTTTAGTCCCACCTTGCTAGCTGAGAGGGCTCGAGAGTGGTTTATAAGCGCTGCTGCGCACACCCTCTCGAGCTCCTCTCAGCAGCAGGCTTACGGGCCTAATCGCATGACCTCTGCCTGTGGGCCTTCTGGGCCTTCTACTGGCCTGAATCCTAGCCCAACTAGATGGTTGGGTTTCTAGTCGTATTCAGGCCGTGGTGGCCCAGTAGGCGGCATTTTTTTTAATTTTTTTCTACTTTTTTTGTTTTCTTTTTTGCTTTATTTATTTTCTTTTGTTTCTACTTACAGTTTTTCAGTGATTCTTTTTGCTTTTAGGTCACAAAAATTATAAACTTTCTGTTAGTGCCATTAGTTTCCAAATTTGAATTCTTTTAAATTGGTGTGAATCACTAGTTTGTGAATAACTTTACTATAAAAATAGATTTTTGAGTGATTCTTTTTCCTGCTATTTAATATTACTGTGTTTTATCATTATATTCAATTTGGTAATTTTTAGGTAATTTTAAATGTCTGTTTTAACCAAAAACAGATTTTGTTATTTTAGTTTGCTATTAAAGTTTCTAAAAAAATTATTTATGAAAATTCTTTTTGCTATTAATGTTTTGAACAAAAAATACTTTGATAACTTTAGTTGCATAAATTTTATATAATTTTAGTTTCATAAATACTAGAGGTTTATAAAATATTTTTAGTTGATTCCTTTTGCTATTAGAGTTTTATAAAAGCTTTTTAGTTGATTCTTTTTGCTATTGAAGAATATTATAGTTTTATTTTAGTTGATCATAACAGAATTTTTTAATTAATTATTTTTAGTTCATTATTTTTGCTATTAGAGTTTCATAAAGGTTTTCTAGTTCATTCTTTTTGCTATTAGTTCATTCTTTGATCTAAATGACCCTGAAATTGAAAAGCACTTCAAATGAACTCTGAAAAGGTTGAAAGTTGGCATGGTATCATCATTACACCCACATAGCATGTTCTAAAAAGTTGAGAGGGTTACGGCAAAAACTGGATGCACTTCATGTACAAAATGGACAATCTCTTTCGAAGTATCAGGGTTTCGGACGAAAACTCATCTGTTACAAAGGGATTTCATTTTTTTGAACTTATTTGAACTCCAGACTTTTTGTGTGTTCAAAATGCACCATTCAAAGCCACATCATCAATTTTCAACCCTTTCTGACTTCATTTCCTATTTTTCATGCATTTACTGATTGTTTTAAGCTAAATGACCCTGAAATTGAAAAGCACTACAAATGAAGTCTGAACAGGTTGAAAGTTGGCATGGTATCATCATTTCACCCACATAGCATGTAGTAAAAAGTTGAGAGGGTTACGGCAAAAACTGGATGCACTTCGTGTACAAAACGGACAATCTCTTTCGAAGTATCAGGGTTTCGGACGAAAACTCATCTGTTACAAAAGGCATTTAATTTCTTCACATGTAAATGCAATGATATAGTTGTGGAGAGAAAGTCTTCACTTTTTCTTCGCTTGTGTCCTTTGCTTATTGCGCCGTAACCATGGATAATCTTCATCGTTTAACAGGGTGCTTGGGTCAGCCTTGACTTTGAAGGGAGGAATTTCATGAAACTTTTCATAATCTTCAGACATGTCTGTCTTGCCCTCCAATCCCACGATGTCTCTTTTTCCTGAAAGAACTATGTGGCGCTTTGGCTCGTCGTATGATGTATTCGCTTCCTTATCTTTTCTTTTTCTCGGTTTGGTAGACATGTCCTTCACATAGAAAACCTACGCCACATCATTGGCTAGGACGAATGGTTCGTCTGTGTACCCAAGATTGTTGAGATCCACTGTTGTCATTCCGTACTGTGGGTCTACCTGTATCCCGCCTCCTGACAGATTGACCCATTTGCACTGAAACAAAGGGACCCTGAAATCATGTCCATAGTCAAGTTCCCATATGTCCACTATGTAACCATAATATGTGTCCTTTCCCCTCTTGGTTGCTGCATCAAAGCGGACACCGCTGTTTTGGTTGGTGCTCTTTTGATCTTGGGCGATCGTGTAAAATGTATTCCCATTTATCTCGTACCCTTTGTAAGTCAATACAGTCGAAGATGGTCCCCTGGCCAACGAGTACAGCTCATCAGAAACAGTGTTGTCACCCATGAGACGTGTTTGCAACCAACTGCCGAAAGTCCTGATGTGTTCATATGTAATCCAGTCGTCACACTGCTCCGGGTGTTTGGAGCGCAGAATATTCTTGTGTTCATCGACATACGGGGTCACCAAGGTAGAATTCTGTAGAACTGTGTAGTGTGCTTGAGACCAAGAATGCCCGTCCCTACATATTATTGAGTCCGCTCCTAGCGTGCCTTTTCCAGTCAGTCTCCCCTCATACCGCGATTGAGGGAGACCAATCTTCTTAAGGTCAGGAATGAAGTCAACACAAAACCCAATGACATCCTCTGTTTGATGGCCCATGGAGATGCTTGCTTCTGGCCTAGCGCGGTTACGAACATATTTCTTTAAGACTCCCATGAACCTCTCAAAGGGGAACATATTGTGTAGAAATACAGGGCCCAGAACGACAATCTCGTCGACTAGATGAACTAGGACGTGCGTCATGATATTGAAGAAAGATGGTGGGAACACCAGCTCGAAACTAACAAGACATTGCACCAAATCACTCCTTAACCTTGACAGGATTTCTGGATCGATCACCTTCTGAGAGATTGCATTGAGGAATGCACATAGCTTCACAATGGCTAATCGAACGTTTTCCGGTAGAAGCCCCCTCAATGCAACCGGAAGCAGTTGCGTCATAATCACGTGGCAGTCATGAGACTTTAGGTTCTGGAACTTTTTCTCTGCCATATTTATTATTCCCTTTATATTCGACGAGAAGCCAGACGGGACCTTCATACTGAGCAGGCATTCAAAGAAGATTTCCTTCTCTTCTTTGGTAAGAGCGTAGCTGGCAGGACCTTCATACTGCTTTGGATGCATGCCGTCTTTTTCATGCACACGTTGCTGCTCCTCCCGTGCCTCCGGTGTATCTTTTGTCTTCCCATACACTCCCAAGAAGCCTAGCAGGTTCACGCAAAGATTCTTCGTCACGTGCATCACGTCGATTGCAGAGCGGACCTCTAGGTCTTTCCAATAGGGTAGGTCCCAAAATATAGATTTCTTCTTCCACATGGGTGCGCGTCCCGCATCGTCAGTCGGAACAGATAGTCCGCCAGGACCCTTTCCAAAGATTACTTGTAAATCATTGACCATATCAAGTATGTGATCACCAGTACGGAGGGCGGGCTTCTTCCGGTGATCTGCCTCACCTTTGAAATGCTTTCCTTTCTTTCGACATTGATGGTTGGTCGGAAGAAATCGACGATGCCCCAGGTATACATTCTTCCTGCATTTGTCCAAATATATACTGTCGGTGTCATCTAAACAGTGTGTGCATGCGTGGTATCCCTTGTTTGTCTGTCCTGAAAGGTTACTGAGAGCAGGCCAATCGTTGATGGTTACAAACAGCAAAGCATGTAGGTCAAATTCCTCCTGTTTGTGCTCATCCCACACACGTACACCTTCTCCATTCCACAGCTGTAAAAGTTCTTCAACTAATGGCCTTAGGTACACATCAATGTCATTGCCGGGTTGCTTAGGGCCTTGGATGAGCACTGGCATCATAATGAACTTCCGCTTCATGCACAACCAAGGAGGAAGGTTATAGATACATAGAGTCACGGGCCAGGTGATATGATTGCTGCTCTGCTCCCCAAAAGGATTAATGCCATCTGCACTTAAACCAAACCATACGTTCCTTGCGTCACCTGCAAAGTCCCACCACCTTCTCTCGATTTTTCTCCACTGCGACCCGTCAGCGGGTGCTCTCAACTTCCCGTCTTTCTTACGGTCTTCTTTGTGCCATCGCATCAACTTGGCATGCTCTTTGTTTCTGAACAGACGTTTCAGCCGTGGTATTATAGGAGCATACCACATCACCTTGGCAGGAACCCTCTTCCTGGGGCGCTCGCCCTCAACATCACCAGGGTCATCTCGTCTGATCTTATACCGCAATGCACCGCATACCGGGCATGCGTTCAAATCCTCGTACTCACCGCGGTAGAGGATGCAGTCATTAGGGCATGCATGTATCTTCTGCACCTCCAATCCTAGAGGGCATAGAACCTTCTTTGCTTCGTACGTACTGCCGGGCAATTCGTTATCCTTTGGAAGCTTCTTCTTCATTATTTTCAGCAGCGAACTAAATCCCTTGTCAGATACACCATTGTCTGCCTTCCATTGCAGCAATTCCAGTGTGGTACCGAGCTTTCTGTTGTCATCTTCGCAATTTGGGTACAACCCTTTTTTGTGATCCTCTAACATGCGATCGAACTTCAACTTCTCCCTTTCACTTTCGCATTCTCTCTGTGCATCAACAATGACCCGGCGAAGATCATCATCGGGCACATCGTCTGGTTCCTCTTGATCTTCAGCTTCCCCCATTGCAGCATCACCGTATTCAGGGGGCGGGTAGTTGTCATCATCCTCTTCTTCTTCGTTGTCTTCCATCATAACCCCTCTTTCTCCGTGCTTGGTCCAAACATTATAGTGTGGCATAAAACCCTTCTCAAGCAGGTGGAAGTGAAGGGTTTTAGAGTTGGAGAAAGCCTTCGTATTCTCACAGACAGTACATGGACAATGCATAAAACCATTCTGCTTGTTTGCCTCAGCCGCTTCGAGAAAATTATGCAGGCCCTTAATATACTCGGAGGTGCATCGGTCACCGTACATCCATTGCCGGTTCATCTGCGTGCGTTATATAGTTCTTATTATTGAACAACATATAACTCTCTAGAGCATCTAATTAAAACACACAAATAAGAACTTTTTTCTTTTAGAAAGAAGATAAGAAGAAGAGGCTAACTACGTTGTTGCCGGCGCCGAGATGGGCGTGGGCGATCGACGGCGGTGAGGACGGGGACGGGACAGGACGGACCGCCAAACCTAGACAAATCTTGAGGAAAATGGAGCTTGGACAAGGAGCTTCGAGAGGAGAAAGCTTAACTGTGGCTCGGGCATTTCATCGAACACCTCATGTGCATAGGAGGTGAGCTAGAGCACCACAAAAGCTCTCCCACGGCCGGGCAAAAAAACAGAGCAATGCATTGCTCTGCTCGCGGGCTATATATAGGCCAACCATTGGTCCCGGTTCCAGCCACAAACCGGGACCAATGGTTGTGGGCCAGGAGCGAGGCGCATTGGTCCCGGTTCGTGGCTGGAACCGGGACCAAAGGGGTCACCTTTAGTCCCGGTTCCAGCCACAAACCGGGACCAATGGTTGTGGGCCAGGAGCGAGGCGCATTGGTCCCGGTTCGTGTCTAGAACCGGGACAGAAGGGGTCAGACGAACCGGGACCAATGCCCCACGAGGCCCGGCCGGCGCCCTGGCCTCACGAACCGGGACCGATGCCCCCATGGGTCCCGGTTCGTGAGTGAACCGGGACTAATGGGCTTCTCAGGGGTGGACCGATGCCCTGTTTTGTACTAGTGTGAATCAGCCTTGGCACTAGGTTTGGCATGATCCCTGCAATTACCAAGAAATGATGGAGTAATCATGACGAGCAGTCATGTGCAAATATATCAGTTTGGATCGAATATCTGGGGTATCCCTACCCACTAAAAAAAATAGCGCGCTATAGCGTCGCTAATAGCACGCTATATAGCATTGCTGAGAATTGGCTCGCTAAATAAATCAGTGTGCAACACCTCGCTAATAGCACGCTATAGCGCGATATAGCACGCTAATAGCGTATTTTGAGGCCGGCGCTATTTTGTTGTAGCGCGCTATTTTTTTCCTTGACCATACCTGGTATCGATTGTCGACAAACCACGTGGATTTGTAGAATCCAAGAATTACTTGATCACCAGGCTCATGTGATCGGGCAACGAGCATGAATGATCCGTGCAAGCCGCGCGCGCATAGCTTGCCTCGATGTGATCAATGTGTTAAAAATTCTCCATCACAAATCATGCACGCCAGATGACAGGAATTCAAACCTGGCAGGAAGCTTTTCTTTTCCATTATCACTACCATGTGCATGCACGATTAGCGTTCTCAAGCATCCGCACGATCAATCCATTATCGAGCATCAGTGCACACTAGACGTGGCTCGACTCGATCCATCTCTTATCGGTCCATGTGATAATAATTCGTGCGCATGTCAGTCACACCCTCACACAAGGTAGGCAAGAGCATGAACCTTTGGGATAAAACTTTTTTCATTCCTCATCATTATCTTCACATGATTATAAAACAAATTACTACATGGGTGGCCTCATAACTTGTCATCTATATGTGGTTTAGCCATCTATCCTGCTTTAAAAGAACATAAGGTTCCATCGTTCACTCGTCATTCGTCCAACTTTATATAAGTTTCATGGAAGAAAGAATTTCCATGTGAAAAAAACTATACAAGTTTCCCTCTCCTTTCTCTCCCCCTTCTTGATTTTTTCTCATCTCTGGGTTTTTTCACTGGTTTTCTTGAAACCCGCTTCAACTGGCAAAGCCAATTAAAATCCAATGTTTTTTGGTATGCCAATAAGTGCCTAGGAAACAAGTGTTTACCTCCCTCGAAAAAAACAAGTGTTTACCAATTAAAATTCTTTTTTCACACAATCAAATTAATATGTGCAGGTAAATCATGGCCTCACCTACTAGAATATTTATACACTGTTGAAACACACGGACAATTATTGGTACATTCTAAAATGTGCATACTATACCAAGTTGATGGATCATGGACCCACAATCCTAATCAACCCACGCCAGACTCAATCGTGTTGGCACGTCGTCATGAACGGCATGGCTGAGCAAGAGGTGCTCAATGAAAGCACCATGGGGGTGGCGCATGGGCGGAGCTACGACCCAGCCCCCCTCCTCCGCGCGTCCACATGGGCTCACATATAGAATTGCAGATTGTAGCATACTATAGCATTGAAGCAGGCATAGTGTCCAGTATGAACCTGGCTATGGGTGATATGCCACAAAAGTCCATAATTTTGGATGTTTTATGTTATTTTCTTAGCAAATCTTACAATGCTTAAAATTTATTTGGACTAATGTATTGAGAAATTTTCGGCTTGGCAGGGTTGCATGTGTGCCTGGCCATATGTCGGGCCGGGCCGGGCTTCGGGCCGGGCCTAACAAAGCCCGCTGCAAAAAACCTAGGCCCGGGCCCGGCCCGGCCCGGTCGTCGGGCCTAGATATCAGGCCCAGGTCCGGCCCATCAGTGAAAAAGCCCGTTGGGCCGGGCCCTTCCCTAAATCGCTAATATGCCAGGCCCAAGCTCAGCCCGGCCCGGCCGTCGGGCCTAGATCTCAGGCCCAGGCCGGCCCGTGGGCAAGATCGGGCCGGGTCGGCTCTGGCTTTTTCGGGCTGGGTCGGGCCGGCCGGGCCGGGTATCCCATGGCCATGTATAGTTGCATGTAGTTGTGTCTATAATCATAGGATCTTATGGAATTCGAGAGTGCATAACATGGGGGGAGGGGCACCTGCAAGAGGTGGGGCCTGGAAAGGCCACGTGACCTTGCTGCAAGACCTCCAAGATAGGTCACATGGGTGACCCGCTTGGGCCCCTTGGTGGCCTCCGGTGCCCCCATTGGGAGGCCAGCTCTATAAATACCCCATGAACTCTAAACTATTGCGATGTTTTCCACCGTAGCGACTTTTATCTATTTGTTATCTCTTTGGTGCCAGGCCAAAAGGGGTGTTTACCCCCATCTTCACCACCAAAATTCATTCTCTGCTGCTCCCACTATTGCAAATTAACCCTTTCATGAACCCCCTCACTACTGCAGGAAGGCCTAGCAGTGGTGGGCGCAAAAAGGCCAGCAAAGGCGGGCCAGGCTCCCAGGGGCGCCAGCCACCGACCTCCAGCCACTGCTAAAACCGCATCAGTGGCGAGCGCACGCCCGCCACTGGTACGTAGCTTCTTGTGGAGGGCTTTTATTCCTACCCGCCACAGCTAGCTATTGCTGCCCGCCACAGATACCATTTTAACACCGGCGGTTCTGCCATAGCGCCCGCCACTGGAGGGTACGTGCCAATTGTTGGCATTGCGCGTTCACACACATTACTCCAAAAGGCATACTCATATGATTCTCAATATAACTGAACCAGACTGAATTCATTTTGGAAACAAACGACCAAATAATTAAGTAACAGTTCAAATTTGTTCCACTCAAGAAACAAACATCAATGTATCACATCCATCTTAACATACTAATTAACTAACAGTTCATCGGCAGATATATTCATGACTTAGACATTATTTCTAAACATGGTCAACGAGAACCATCATCTGAAAGTCGTTGCGGTTGCTCTTCCTTATGGTGATTATCACAAGGGTGTCCACCCTTAGTTCTCTCTTTTCCATCATGAACTCCCGCGAGCCGGACTCGTAGAAGGATATGCGCCTGTCTGATTCCGTCTTGTATTGAACGTTGGTGACACGCCCTGTTGGTCCATGGCGTACTCCAGCGGTGCCGACGGCGTAGATGTCCACTCCGGAAAACATCTTCATAGGTAACTTCTGAACTCCTCATCATTAAGAGCAAATAAAGAGCACGCAATGTTAGACATCTCACCATACTTGGTTTATGAACAAAAAAAGATGAAAGAATACAAAACATCTCACCATGACTTTTTTGACAACGTTGGTTTTAGTTAGACGGTGCACAAAGGGCTTCCCCAAGAAGGCCACACTGGATGGTAACATCGCGGTAACATTCATGGTCTCATCCCGAGTAAGCTTCTTCATTCTTTGAGAGAATATTGCAGAAATGAATGGACCATTGTCATCATCTGTCTCATCCTCATCATCTTGCTCATCCTCATCATCATGGCTGTCGTCATCATCCTGGCTGTCCTCATCTTCATGGCTGTCCTTGTCATCTTGGCTGTTTCCATCATCCTGGTCATCTTGGTCCTCGTCATCGTCATTGTTGATGAAATACAATGTCCTTAACCTGTTGACCCGTCCTTTTAAGGAAAAGGCTATGTACTCCCCTCCGATGAAATTATTCTGTGAAATGTACTTCTCCCATTCATCGCCATACATGATGGTTCTATCCTTTCGTTTACGCACATCCAGTTCGAATGTGTGCCCCTGATCATCCTTAAAGTACATAACGTTACCGCATAAATTGTTGAAGTCAACCCTTATGTTGCATGGGATACACTATGCAGCAGTTAATAATTAACAATAAAGTCAGTAAAACAATTATACAAATGGTTAGAATTGAATACTACTTGAAGTTAAAGACCGTTACCACAGATTAATGCCATCTGCACTTAAACCAAACCATACGTTCCTTGCGTCACCTGCAAAGTCCCCCCACCTTCTCTCGATTTTTCTCCACTGCGACCCGTCAGCGGGTGCTCTCAACTTCCCGTCTTTCTTACGGTCTTCTTTGTGCCATCGCATCAACTTGGCATGCTCTTTGTTTCTGAACAGACGTTTCAGCCGTGGTATTATAGGAGCATACCACATCACCTTGGCAGGAACCCTCTTCCTGGGGCGCTCGCCCTCAACATCACCAGGGTCATCTCGTCTGATCTTATACTGCAATGCACCGCATACCGGGCATGCGTTCAAATCCTCGTACTCACCGCGGTAGAGGATGCAGTCATTAGGGCATGCATGTATCTTCTGCACCTCCAATCCTAGAGGGCATAGAACCTTCTTTGCTTCGTACGTACTGCCGGGCAATTCGTTATCCTTTGGAAGCTTCTTCTTCATTATTTTCAGCAGCGAACTAAATCCCTTGTCAGATACACCATTGTCTGCCTTCCATTGCAGCAATTCCAGTGTGGTACCGAGCTTTCTGTTGTCATCTTCGCAATTTGGGTACAACCCTTTTTTGTGATCCTCTAACATGCGATCGAACTTCAACTTCTCCCTTTCACTTTCGCATTCTCTCTGTGCATCAACAATGACCCGGAGAAGATCATCATCGGGCACATCGTCTGGTTCCTCTTGATCTTCAGCTTCCCCCATTGCAGCATCACCGTATTCAGGGGGCGGGTAGTTGTCATCATCCTCTTCTTCTTCGTTGTCTTCCATCATAACCCTTCTTTCTCCGTGCTTGGTCCAAACATTATAGTGTGGCATAAAACCCTTCTCAAGCAGGTGGAAGTGAAGGGTTTTAGAGTTGGAGAAAGCCTTCGTATTCTCACAGACAGTACATGGACAATGCATAAAACCATTCTGCTTGTTTGCCTCAGCCGCTTCGAGAAAATTATGCAGGCCCTTAATATACTCGGAGGTGCGTCGGTCACCGTACATCCATTGCCGGTTCATCTGTGTGCGTTATATAGTTCTTATTATTGAACAACATATAACTCTCTAGAGCATCTAATTAAAACACACAAATAAGAACTTTTTTCTTTTAGAAAGAAGATAAGAAGAAGAGGCTAACCACGGTGTTGCCGGCGCCGAGATGGGCGCGGGCGATCGACGGCGGTGAGGACGGGGACGGGACAGGACGGACCGCCAAACCTAGACAAATCTTGAGGAAAATGGAGCTTGGACAAGGAGCTTCGAGAGGAGAAAGCTTAACTGTGGCTCGGGTATTTCATCGAACACCTCATGTGCATAGGAGGTGAGCTAGAGCACCACAAAAGCTCTCCCACGGCCGGGCAAAAAAACAGAGCAATGCATTGCTCTGCTCGCGGGCTATATATAGGCCAACCATTGGTCCCGGTTCCAGCCACAAACCGGGACCAATGGTTGTGGGCCAGGAGCGAGGCGCATTGGTCCCGGTTCGTGGCTGGAACCGGGACCAAAGGGGTCACCTTTAGTCCCGGTTCCAGCCACAAACCGGGACCAATGGTTGTGGGCCAGGAGCGAGGCGCATTGGTCCCGGTTCGTGTCTAGAACCGGGACAGAAGGGGTCAGACGAACCGGGACCAATGCCCCACGAGGCCCGGCCGGCGCCCTGGCCTCACGAACCGGGACCGATGCCCCCATGGGTCCCGGTTCGTGAGTGAACCGGGACTAATGGGCTTGTCAGGGGTGGACCGATGCCCTGTTTTGTACTAGTGGGTGAGCACATGAGTCCATAACGGAGAGATGCTAAAAATATTGGAATAAGATGGTTATTTGATGGGGATGGATAAAAATTACTATTCCTATATGTTTCAGTTTGGCGCTCTTATCTTGTGCGAGCGCGTTGTTGCCACGTATGAATTTTTATCACATGGATTGATGGAGTCGAGCTACACACGGCGTGCATGCAATGGATGCCTCATGATTAAGTTATACTAGGATTCCATAACTCTACATGTGGCTTGTCGACTATGTGTCAACCAAAAACCAGGCAAGGTACGTACACCTGCTACCAAAGGAATCGTATCTGCCAAACAAATGAGTTAATGTCCACTTCTACAGATATCTTGATGTTCGTGAAGGTGATGAGGTGGTGGGAGGACGTGTTACAGATCAACATTTGAGTCTGTGCCGATCTCACAGATTTTCCCTGCTTAATCGGCAAAAGGCTCTAGCAACCTACCTTGCTCAACCAGCAAAAGACTCTAGCAACATATGGACTTGTAGACTTGTGTTGGTTTTGATCGAGTTGATGCATGACTATGCAATTAAGTTTGATCAAGTTTGTATGTGCATATGTCAAAGCGAATGTGAATGCAGTGAACAATTCTGATGTGAATTGTCCACGCCAACTATCCAATCTAAATTAGTAGCTTGTTCTATTACCGTAGTACTCCCTCCGTCCCAAATTACTTGTCGCAAAAATGGTTAGAAATGGATGTATCTAGAACTAAAAATACTTCTAGATACATTCATTTCTGCACAAGTAATTCCGGACGGAGGGAGTATTAAGTGCCTGAGGCTACTCATAGTGGGGAGTATCATATACTAGTATCATGCATATAATACTAGTGTATGATACTATCTTCATAGTGCATACTCATAGTGCATACAGATAGATGGCATACTTAGTTGTAGTACGAATATATATATGGGTAGTAGAATATATCATAGAGTAGAATATATATCCTCCCTATATATATCATGATCTTATTTATATCATGATGCTACCCATTGATTAAGAGAGGAGAATATATATCCTCCCTATGTATATACTCCCTACTCATAGTGCATACTAATTTCATATAATACTAGTAGTATCATAGAGTAGTATCATAGATGATCTTATTTATGGCCATGCATGACACAAAGTAATAGATCATTTATTATGATACGGTATCTACCTATGTTACTCTAGCCATCTCTCTCTTCTTCAATTCTCTGTCACATCATCGTGTTTGCTATTCCCGAGTGCATGATACCGGCTAAGATACCACCACTATGGCCAGCCGAGTGAGTGCGTCTGCCTTCCTCACGTCTCAAGTGGGTGGTATTATTAGCTTATCCTTATCGGGGCTGGAGAGACGGTGAGCACATGAATCCATAAGGGAAAGATGCAAACAATAATGAAATACCCTTAGTGTTTCAGTCTACTATACTAGCACAGTCATTATATATTATTGACAAACTAGGAGGAGGATGGATAAAAATAACTACTATTTTATCTCCTAGTTTTGTGTTCCAGATACGATTGACCAAGTTCGAATCTAGCTACTGGTTTCGAGACCTTTACATGTAATATTGAGTGTTATAATGAACACGATGATGGATCGAGATCACAATTAAGCTACGACGTGCATTTCTCACATACATGGTACGATGTCATATTTTTTCCGTAAAGGAGGATAACCCCCGGCTTTTGTATCAAACGATGCACACAACCATCTTTATTATATTATTCAACTGAGTCTGATAAAATAAATACATGGATCAACTCAAAGCCACCTCCCTGACGACCTATGTCGCTACACCTACAAGCTTGATGATGTGCCGTGACCGCACCAACACACACCATCTAATCCGGTGGCCTCACGAAGCCACCCGTCGGCAAGCCGAGAGCACCAACCGGTCAACCAGACCCTTAGCGCCCACCGCATGCGCACGCTCTATGATCCGCCGCTGCCATCTTCCACCGTCCCATCTTCAAGAGGGATCAACACATTAACCTTGCCAAGCCCAATTACCGTCGACGCCACCACGACGCCAGACAGTGTCACCATCCTGTGCGTGTCCATCACTCTGCGTCCAACGCCGACTGCGGCACGCCGCCGAGACCCACCGTTATCGAATAAAGAGATAACCTTAATTACACACTGATTAAGTCTGGAGATCACATGGATCGATAATGGACAGAAGAAAATAGATTGAGATACCCTAGAGTATTACCATACGAAAAGAGCACTCACTGTATTAAGATCCTGAGAAGATTAGGATGGATTAAATAAAAGTATCTTTATGTCTTGTTTTGTGTTTCACATGTGACTGTTTGTGTTTTGGATCTAGCCGGAGCACTTTGATCTACTACAATGCATTGTTAACACATGGATCGATAATGGATGGAAGGGAAATTAGTTAAGCTACTGTGTACATGCTCGGTCGATCTCAATCTATCGTGATGATCCCAAAAAATGCATTGTATTTAGTAATTAAAATTCTAGTAATATGAGTCGAAGATTAGAAACTTCTCGATCAGATTCCATAACATAAGTCTACATGTGGTTTTGTCGGATATCAATCTCTACTGTGTGATCAAGTTACAACATTGGAGTCTATGTTCGGTTGGTTCATTAGCGTTCAGTAAGGTACTCTTGCGGTAATCTTGTTATGGCCAAATACCTTTGGAGTTGTGTTAGGGAGAGCTTCAGGTGCAACTGGGACCCCCAGCCCCTGTCAAGAAGCTCGAGAGTAGTTCATGGTTTACACAAGCAAAAACAGTAGAATTGCTTGGAGGGCATTTGCGGCGTTTTCTTGAGCACTATGGATTTGTCGTTATGAGCTTGCGATTGAAGGTGTTATTCCGAATCATCCCGTTGATCTATTTTCCTTCAGATCTGCTTGGCTTTGGGAAAAAGGAATGACACGGCGACGTCGAGCGTGGTGCTGGGCAAGATTAGAACTATGCACTACATCAACATAAATGAAGCTTATTACACACCGCCATAGTCTTTATTTTGCTTTACCCCTAGAAATTTTCTCCTCGTTTGAGCCTCTTGGTATGTAATTTGCGGATACCCTACTTTGTCCCTATTTGAATTTTGTACTGCTACATGTTTGTGTCTTTACTAATTTAAAGTCAGGCGCCCTCCTCGGCGACACGGGGAACCCTAGTTGCCGCATGTAGGGCCCTCTCTCCTGTCCCCTGTGCTTCGTCGCTGCCGGAGGGTCTGCCGGCAAAGTCCGTGCTGACTCTAGGAAGGTGGCGGCGGCACTGTTACTTTCGTGGCTGTGGTGCGAAGGTTGCAGGGTGGGGGCCCGTGCTGGCTGACTGGTGGCTCGTGCGTGCTGTTGTGGCTGTTCCCGGGTGGATGGCGGCTGGATCTAGCTGTTTAGCTCCCCATCCCTGGCGGCCGCTGTGGACGGAAGTGCTTTCCCATCTTCGGCAACTGCGACGGGGAGGTTTGCCTGGAGATGCGGGCGCGACGGTGGTGTGCAGCCCATCTCACCAGCATAGTACTCAGGGCCGTTGCACCTGAATCTTGGGGCAGCGCATATTGGGGCCAATGCAACGTTGGCGGTGTTGCTCCGGCCTCCAGAGATCCACCTCCGGCCTCCAGAGATACAATCTGTGGACAACGGCTTGAGGGGTCACTCGGAAAACTGCTCCCTCCCCTCTCCCCTCTCCCCTCCTGCGCCGCCCCCGCGAGGCGACGGGGAGGGCCTCCGACAGCGCCGCCTCCAACCCCTCCCTCCTCTCCCTTCTCTTGCTTCGCCGCTGCCAGAGGGCGCTGCCGGGCGAAGCCCGGCCGTCGCCGGCGGCGGCGGGGCGCTGGCGGTCTCCCGCGAGGTGGGGCGGTGCGGGCCTCCTCTCCGAGCCGGAGCACGGCGCTGGCGCTGGGCGCTGCGGCGCGGCGGCGTGCGGGCGTGGCGGTGGCGCGTGTGGGCGGCGGCGGCGGTCCGGGCAGCGAGGTGGCGGGGCGCTCCTACGCTGCGACGGCCAGATCTGGCCGGCAGGAGGCGCGGGTCGGTGGCCGTGGTACTGCCTTCCGGCAGCGGCGGCGGCTGACGGCGGTGGTGATCCTTGGCCTGCATGCAGCTCTCTGGTGCGGCGGCGGGCGGGGATGGTGGTGCGGGCTGGTGCTGGCTGCAGCAACGTGCCGGCTGCGGCCCGGTTGGCGGCGCGGGGCGGTGGTGCGGCGTCCTCTCTTCTCCCGGGACTGGGCCGACGGCGCGCGGGGCTGGATGCCAGCGATGCGTGCTGTGGCGGCGGCTCGGTCCCATGGTTTGTGCCTGGGCAGGCCGGATCTGGGCCCAGGGCAGATCGGGGTTCGTTCCCCGGGTAGGTGAGGTTGGTCTTGGCCTGGGTTGCGGCCGTGTACGGTGTCGTCACGGGTGCGGTGCACGGTGGTGGTGGCCCTGACCTTGCTCCTCGTCCTGTATCTCGATGCCGGTGACCACGGATTTGGCGTCGTGCAAGCTCCTAGGCCAGGCCTGTGGGGGTTAGCGGCGGCCGTCGGCAGTCTTCGGGTCGTGCCCCCTCAGTCCACTGGGACTGGATGGGGACACAGGCGTTGACGCCTCCTACTGTGGAGGTGTTGACCCAGATCCGGGGACTGATGCCGGGCTCGGAGTGGAAGGAGTGCCTTCTACTCTTCCTGCCGGGGTTGGTGTGTCGTGAGATGGATTGGTGGCGGGTCTCGGGGCAGGAATGCCAGGGCGGCGGCCCTGGATGGCGGTCCACATGGTGGCTTTCCGGCAGGCTCCATGGCGGCAGTGGTGGCTACGCCTCTTGGTCGTCTGGACGGCGAGGGGTGTAGCGGTGGGTAGCTCGGGCACACTTTCTGTTCTTTGAAGTGGCGTTGCCCAGATCTGGATCTAGAGGCCGGTTCTCGTGCCGACTGATCTGGGGGCCTCATGGTGACACGGGTGAGTTGCCGAGCGAAAGCTCCGCTGCGGGTGCCGTTATCTTCTTGAAGACGTCGTCGTGGTTCTTCTCTTCGTGGCAAGTCTCCGGGTGAAAACCCTTGGCCTTTGGGCTCGGCAGCGGCGTGCTTGCGTTCCCCTCCTGAGGGCGTTGTCGTGGAGGCTATGTTTCTTAGGTCGTGTCGTCACGTTGTAATCTGGTCGTCCTGTACTTAGGTGTCTGGCCACGTTTTGTTGGCTTGTCATTTCGGGATCTGCTGTGTCAGAGGGCTACCTCATCACATTGTATCGTTCCGCCGTGTAACTTGGGGTTGTTGCTTTATATATAAAGCGGGGCGAAAGCCTGTTTCGAGAGACAACGGCTTGAGGCAAAGGGCATGGATGTGTAGTGGCGCAGTGGATTTTTGGCCGGGTCGGCAATCTCTGGAGAGTCGAAAATTACAGTTTTAGGGTGTATGTCCAAACATATATATTTTTTCCAATGCGGCTAGGAATAGCTTGGTCTCACTATCTTCTGATAAAGGAACAACAGAACCATCGGAAGCTTGACAACCAAAACGAAAAGATCCAAACATATTGCGTAGTTTATATTATTATTATTATGCAAACCGAAGTACAGTGCGTAGGGAAACATACATTTATTGAAATGGAGACATAAAAGCCACACGAGTATTCTCGCTAAGCTATAGCTAGTTCTTATTGCATGCACGCATGGAAGGCCGTTAACGACATATGATGGGATGTCAAACTGATGCCGCGAGGTCAGCAGTAGGCCCCTCCGGGCCATGCAAGTTGGCCCAGAAGCAGCTGTACTTGCGGATCTCGCCATTCTTTCCAAACTCACTCGGCAAATGCGCCATCTTCCTCATGGAGGTGCCGAACTGGGAAAAGAACCACCCTTGGTCCTGCGCAAAGCCGTCGACCAGCCAACTGGTGCTAGCATTGCGTGTGAGGGCCATGTCGGAGTTGAGCACCCCCTTCCCCTCCTTCAGGTTGTTGTAGTACACGTTGTCAAACTTCTCAGGGGTGGTCACGTCCAGGTCCTGCAGGTGGTTAGGGTTTCTGGAGCAGGTGCCTTGGAGCCAACGAACAAAGTCGGCATTCTCTCCAAAGCGGTTCTCCAAAGCGGTACTAACAATGCTTGCAGCATGGAATTCGGGCGAATGATATCCGAGAAGTATCAAATGTCCATGATGGGTGAACTTAAGTTCTTTCTCGGACTACAAATTCGTCAATAGGACAATGGAATTTTCATATCTCAGGAGAAATATCTGAGAGACTGTCTTAAGAAGTTCAAAATGCAAGATTGCAAACAGAAGGGATACAAAACTCCCATGCCAACAAATGGCCAGCTGGACGCAGACGTGTACGGTAAAGATTACGATCAGAAAGCTTATCGTTCGATGATTGGTTCTTTGCTTTACCTATGTGCATCCAGACCTGATATTATGTTGAGTGTTTGTATGTGTGCTCGTTTTCAAGCTGCACCGAAAGAATCGCATCACCAAGCGGTCAAGCGTATTCTGAGATATTTGGCTCACACCCCCACCTTAGGTTTATGGTATCCTAAGGGAGCAAAGTTTGACCTCGTTGGATATTCAGACTCAGATTATGCAGGTGACCGGGTTGACAGGAAATCTACTTCGGGGACATGCCATTTCCTCGGTAGATCATTGGTATGTTGCTCGTCAAGGAAGCAGAATTGTGTCTCACTCTCTACGGCTGAAGCCGAATATATTGCTGCTGGCACTTGTTGTACTCAGTTATTATGGATGAAGCAGACTCTGAAGGATTATGGCATCAAGGTCAAGAAGATCCCTCTATTGTGTGACAATGAGAGTGCAATCAAAATTGCCCACAATCCTGTGCAGCACTCTCGCACCAAGCATATTGAGATCACACATCATTTCCTACGCGATCATGTTGCTCGAGAGGATATTGTTATCAGTCACGTCAATACCGAAGAGAATCTCGCCAAGCCTCTCGACGAGAAAAGATTCTGTGCATTACGGTGTGAGCTAAATATCCTAGATTCCGCAAACATGCAGTAAGCTGGACTCGGCACCCGTACCAACACTTCCACATCTTAGAAGGAATGGGTGCATAACACTCGAAGAGCCTGAAAATTTCGACAAAGTGAAATTTTCATTCCGAGAGTGAATACATTAATGAAGAACTAGACTAACCGGGTGCCACGATAATTGTGCGACGCTCGGGGTCATACAGTTCTTATACGGTGGGTAACGCCACCACAATTTCTCTTCGATGAGTTGCATTGGAAGTTTTTGTGTTTGTCCGAATGGATTTCACTCATAGCTTTTGTGTTTTTCTCTCGGGTGTTTGTGTTCTTCGTCTGAGTGAAATACCTAGGACCCTATTTTTCCCTCTATTCTATCTCTTCCAGTCTATGCTGTTCCGCTATGAATGCACAAACTTCATCAGGGAATGAAACTTTATCTGGTGTTCATGATCACGTTAAAGTTTCGGTCAGAAACTTAATCAGTTTTGGCGAAAGCCGTCCAAAATTTGGGGTTTCCTGCCCAAGTCTGGACCACATTCTTTGGTGACAGTTGCCACGTGCTGATCATCAACTGTCAGCTTATCTTATCCGTTGAATCGCAATAGTCCATTGACACTGGCCGTCCGATCAGATTCACCGGGGTGCGGTTATTTCCTCCTCGCATATAAATGCTGAGCCGCTACCCTCCTCGTTTCACTTCGCATCTTCTCCATCGCCACCTTTCGAAGCCCTACCGCACTGCTCCTCCTCGAGCTCGATGACGTCGACCATCTTCGCCGCTTCGCTGCTGGAAAAAGGTTGCCGGAGTCATTCCTCGCCGCCGCGGATCATCTTCCTCTCCGCGCCGCCGTAGTTGCTGCACATCACCAAGTTAGGGTATGTGTAGTGCGAACTCGTTCTTCCTCTCTTCCTGTTCGAGTTCGTCCGCGGTAAAAATTGCCTATTTTTACTGTATTTCTCAAATCCTTACTGATAGGCAACTTGTGCGGATGTGGTTTGTAGTTGTCCCTCGCATCCGAAAAATTTCAGATCTAGGGTTTGTGTTATGTCTCGTACGAACGGAATGCTTGGCACGTTTACTAGTATTTTCTTCGCATCTACTAGTTTTGTTCTATACATTTCTTTCGCCCGAAACATTTCTCAAAGTCTGCATCTATTTCTTCATCAAAAACGAGTTCCTTTTCAAAATCTTCGCTGTGTGCATTCGTAACCCTATCCCCATTTTCCCTCGCATCTATCTATGTTCACAGGAAAATGCAGTCAGTTGAGGATTCAGCTAAACCATAAGGTCGGACTGACAGAGATGATGTTATTCTGGGCACCGCTGATGAATCCAAAGCTCCGAATGCTAAGGGCCCAACGGTAGGCCCATCAACCAGCAAGCAAAAAAAGAACCGAGCAAAATGCTGATGAGCAAGAAGAGAATGTTCCGAAGAAGAAGAGGGGTGGCAGACAGGCATACACAAACACTGCTGAATATATCTCTCATGATCGGTATGACACAGTTCCGGGCGAGACAAAACACCAAAGAGATAAGTGTCAACAATGGATTCTACGTCACTGGGTGCGCAAATGGTTCAATTATGAATTTGTTCATCCTCGGTTTGCTCAGAACTTTGCGTTTCATCCACCATGGGGTGACTGCCGTGAAATTTCTCTCATCAAGGCAAATGGACCCGAAGAAAGACCACCTCCTCCGCCAAACGCTGATGAGTCATCCCTTCGCACACCAACATCTTATCCTGAAGAGCTTGCTAAGCGTCAGCGCAATGCCCTAAAGCGAGCTCAAAGGGCCGAAAAGCAAAAGGCTCGTGAATAGGAAAACCTTCGCCTTCTCAAAGATGATGTGGAGAAGAAAAAGGCCGAAGGAAAATCTGACAGTCGTTCTAAGCGCAAGCATGATCCTAGCGCTGCTGTGAAGAAAAAGAGCGCACCAAAGAGGAAAAAGGCTGAACCTGCTGCTGATTTTCGCATGGATGATTCTTCTGCTGATGATGATGATCCTTCGCTCACCAAGGAAGAAGTTGCTGCTACTCTCAGTGAGGAAGTAAACATTACCACATCTACTGTGCTGCCTGATCTTCAGGTTAACATGGATCCAGAAGTACCACCGAAGAATATCCCAGCAAGAAAAACCCCTGCTACCACTGTCACGATGAGATAGCATGTGAACACAACTCCTCATCCAGATGCTATAAATTTGGAGGATTTGGTAGTTGACGCTCCTGTGAGTTCTGCCAAGCCAGACAAAAATATTCCCAAACCTGACTTGAAGAAAATCAAGGCGCCTACCGAGAAAGATGCTCCTCCAGCTACTACTCCAAAGGAGAAGGCTGCTCAGTTTGCACCTCCCTTGACTCAGCCATTGGCGTCTAAGCCTCCTTCCGAGCAAGTTCCTGTCCCAACTACTCCCTCAGTCAAGTCTGATGCTCCTCATTATTATGATCACATATTCATCATGGAGCAGCTCGATAAATTTGTGGACAATCCATTCGATGGAGAAGTGGCTTCGCTACCTATTCCTGCCGAAGTCATTGCTCAAGCCACTTCCGTAGTTCAAGAACTGAGAGAAGATGCCGTTGAGATCAACTCTCTCTCTGCCGAGCTAGTGGACATTGATGAACGCATGAAATCTGCCTTTTCCAAATTTGTCATCAAAGCGCTCGAAGACTCCTACAAGGATATCAATCGTGCCATGACTCTCCTTCGCCACCGCAGGTTACGTTTTCACACGGATCTAGATGAAATTGTTTGGAAGATTTGTGATGAACATCAAGCAAAAGTCACTGGGTACAATGATCTAGTCAAGGGCCATATTGATCAAGTTGCTCAGCAAAAGAAAAAGCACCGAAAAAGAATTGCGTCGAAAAATGTACCTCCTGCTCCGAAGGAACCATCACCTGGTCCGCAAGAAAAATCTCCTGAACCAGCTATTCCTACGAACCCCCCAGTCATGGACTCGGATGCTCCTCCCTCGCCAAGGCCAACTGAATCAGTGCCTGTGGCCTCCCCTGCTCGGGCTGATATTCCCTCGCAACAATTTGTCTCTGAGGAAGGTGAAATCCCTCGCTCCGAACCCCAAGCTTCTCCGGCTGATGAAGCTCCAAAAGTTTCGGCCTCTCCTATAGTCTAGCAACAACAGATTCCAGTCGAACAACAACCTTCAGTAAATGACTCGGCCTCAGTGCCTACTATGTTTGAACCAACTCTGCTGCCTACTACTTCGGCTCCTCCCACAGCTGCAACACCTGCTCCGTCTCCACTCAAGTTATCCATCGACACAGCTACATGAATGCCAGATGTTGGTCCCTCCGAACAGAAATCTGTCTCTGCTCGCCGCACGGACTCAGTTGTCTATGGTGATGAATATCTTTCTCCTGAAGAAGAACTTAAATATCCATACACTAGTAGAAAACAGGGCATCAGTCCCGGTTCCAGAGGGCCTTTAGTCCCGGTTCTGCAACCGGGACTGAGCAATCGGGACTAAAGGCCCCCACTTTTAGTCCCGGTTGGGTTACGAACCGAGACTAAAGGAGCTGCACGTGGCCGCTGTGGGGCGCCCAGGCAGGAGGACCTTTAGTCCCGGTTGGTAACACGAACCGGTACTAAAGGAGCTCCACGTGGCTGCTGTGGGCGCCCAGGCAGGAGGACCTCTAGTCCCGGTTGGTAACACCAACCGGGACTAGAAGGCAGCCACGCGTCAGCACTGCCAGGCACTGGGGTTTTTGTTTTTTTTTCTTTTGAAAGGAGGGGTTTAGGGGTTTCATATTGTGTTTCCCCTTTTCTTTTTGTGTTTACCATTCAATTCCTTTACATTTAGGGTTTTCATTTTTATTTTATGCTTTTCATTCAACTCGATGCTAGCTACTACATATAGCAATGAAGGAACCATTACACAACATCGTCATGATCAATATATAGAGAGAAGTGACCTCTCTTTCTCCGTGCTTGGTCGAACAACAAGTTTTCGTATATCTATTCGACGCTATTACATATAGTACACGTTCATGCATATATACAATATAACATCTCTTACATTCCCTAATATCTAATTACCAAAATCGCATTGCCACTCCCGATGGTATTCTCCGTCTTAAGGTATGACATGGTCAACAAAGAATCCCGCCAATTCCTCTTGAATTGCTCGTATGCGATCAGTTGATAGGAGTTTGTCCCGCTTCCGCGAGATCTAATTTAAAGAAGGGGGTCAATATATATATATATATATATATATATATATATATGAATGAATGAAACTCAACACAATTGATGGTAATAAAATAAAAATGTGAATATTGTTTACATACTTCAAATTGTTCTTCAGATCTGCCCCGCTCAGAGGTCTTGTGGCGAATGTACTCGCAAACGTAGTATCCACATAAATTATTCCCGGGTTCCTGCCACAAGAACTTTACGAGAATAGAGTTCAATCAAAATGATAATCAAGCATGATAATGGTATTGAAACTAGCATCAAAGAGAGATGCGCGGAACTAGCTAGTAGTACTTACTTTGGGGTGTGAAAATCGCAGCTCCTTTTTCCATTCACCCCTAACCTGGTTGGTGAACTTTTTCCAAACCCTGCCCGGCAAAGAAAATGATTACTTGATATCAGGAAATGAATGAAAGTTGCCGATATGGTGCGATAATGATTGAACTTACTTCTGGAGCATTTGACTCATGTTCGCCCACTCCTTAGCCTCTTTACGTCTCGAGTCCAAGACAACTACTAGTCCCGCGTCAAGCTGAATGAGTTGTAAGGAAACAGAATGTGCACAAGATAGTAACACTCACTTGAAGTTGTAAGGAAATAGTATTTCCCTTTTGTTTTGTTGTCCAGGTAACGCCTTTAGCATGTAATTCTCTATATCATCGGGGCTTGTTTGTACCGTATATTCATTTACGGTATTTGGGTTAATGAACCCAATGTCATAGATTTTTCCTCTGCATTCGCGGATCTTCAATCTGCATAATATAGTGTGAGGATAATTATACATGCAATGAACGAGCTGAGCTAGAGACTTAATTACAAACAAAATACTTACAGACAATAGCAACTGACGATAGTTTTGTGGAGGGTGGCTTGATTGTATAACTGAAATAATTCTTCAAATTCAATGTACAACGCCTCGACTCCATTGAAGTAGTGCTCATCTTTAATTCCCACTAAGATACTGTTGGTCCCTTCCTTGTAGGCTTTCAAGTACCAGTTATGCAATGTTCGCATGATCGTTGACAGACGCGGGAGCTGCTCAGGTCTGATGAGAGGCTTCCCGTGCTCGTATCTATAGTCTACCTCAGCCATTTCGAACTGTACATGATCGCCTAAGTAATGAGCAAGAGTGTAACCAGGATGAGCGGCCGCTACCCCCAGATCATTAGCGATATCGGGAAACACCTTGAGTGGGGGACACGATTGTTTTTCCTATTCGCCGAGCTGGGGAATTGTTTTCCCACTTCTTGCAGCAGTTCTTGCAGCACTGCTAGTACTTCCCGACCTTTTCGCTTCATGAAATGTCTTTACAATACAGCGGTCATAGTGTGAGAGCAGCGGAGGAGGTGGTGGTCGCTGAAGGGCATCCAGACAGCGCTTCGCTTTTACCAGATCTATTTTCTCCTTTGGATCTGGACGTTTCGGTGCAAGCTGGCGTTTCACATCGACAGCCACGATCTCGTCGTTTTCCTCCTCAGTCATGACGTATGGTAACTTGGGAGGAGCCTTCTTGACGCTTGGACATGCTCTGGATTTCTTCGTTGTTGTACTGCTAGCCGCCGGAGCGGCGACCGGTCTCTTCCGCCGTTGCTGAGGCGGCGGAGGAGGCGGAGTCCGCTGAGGCGGCGGAGACAGCTGAGGCGGCGGAGGATTCTGTTGAGGGGCCTCCTCCGGCGGATTCCGCTGACGCGGCGGAGACAGCTGAGGCGGCGGAGGATTCCGCTGAGGGGCCTCCTCCGGCGGATTCCGCTGACGCGGCGGAGACAGCTGAGGCGGCGGAGTGTGCTGACGCGGCGGAGACGACTGAGGCAGCGGAGGTAGAGCTGGACTGTGAGGAGTCTGCTGAGGGGCCTCCTCCGGCTGAGTCTGCTGACGCAGCGTCCATTGTGTAAGCACGATGTATTCCTTTCTCCATAGAATGGTAGTCCTTATGGCATCTACCAGATGAGTCTCCCCTTCACCTGTAGGGTACTCAAGCTCCAGCCCCTCGAATCCGTTGGTAACTTCATCCACCCCGACAATAGCAAAGCCATCTGGAATCGGATTGCAATGGAATGTTGCATCAGGTCTAGGAGGTGAGACATAGCCGACCGCCACCTTCAAGGGTAGGTTGATGCATTTCGCCATTAGCTCACAATGTTCCCTCTCCGTGATATAATCCATGGGGTAGCGAGGAGCCGTGATATCAGGCCAAACGAGCTCTGTGGAAGCCAGCTGCTTTTCCACTGAGATGGTGGGGTAGCTTCGTGGGCAGTATCGAATGAAGGATCTTCGTGCTGCTGAGATGGTGGGTCGGTAGCTCGCTGACTGGTAAGTGCCTCTAGTTTCTTCTCCTGCAACGCTAATCTTTGTTCTACATTCTGCATCCGGTCTGCTTCCTCTTTCTTCTTTCTCCCTCAACTTCTATAACCAGTGCTGTCGGGAAACAAATGCACCCACGGAACGGAGCCTGCTGTTCCTCGTGTTCGTCCAGGGTGTTCAGGATTCCCGAGGGCGCGTGACAGCATGTCCTTCTCTCTGTCATGATGGAACCTCCCTTCCTGCACGTCCTTGATTGCTTCCTGAATCTTTGTGATGGGTGTTTCAAGTTGTTCTTTCGTGTAAACACACTTCCCTGTTTCTGGGTCCAAAGTTCCCCCATGCCCGAAGAACCAAGTCCTTGCCCGTTCGGGCCTGTTCAATGTCGCTGGTTCGATCCCTTTAGCAAGCAGGTCGTTCTCAGCTTTGTCCCACGTAGGCCGGGCAACCTTGTAGCCACCTGACCCCGTAACATGGTGATACTGCTTCTTTGAAGCATTTAGCTTATTTGTCTGTGACCTGTTCTCAGCTTTCTCCAATTTCTTGTACGCCACAAATGCGGGCCAGTGATCTTTTATCTTCGCATATTGACCGGTGAATTCTGGAGTCTCGTCTTTCTCGACAAACTGTTCGTTCAATCTTTTCTTCCAGTTCTTGAATTGTTCTGCCATCTTCTTAAGAGCCCATTTTTTGACTTTCCGCTGTATAACTGGGTTATTTTGATCCTCCTCTGGCGGTAGGCTGAAATTTATCATGAGCGAGTTCCAAAGCTGATCTTTGCATCTATCGTCGACATAAGAAATTCCATCGTCATTCTTCTTATTCCATTCTTGGATGCTGATCGGGACGCTGTCCCTAACAACAACTCTGCACTGATGTATAAATCGGTCTTGGGTCCGCTTGGGAACAGTCGGTTTGCCATCTGGATCGACTTCTTCGATCGTGAACCTTTCATTCTCGCCCAACCTTTTCTTCGGGCCTCGTCTCCTTATAGAAGTTTGGCTCGATCCGGAGGGCTAAAACAAGAAAGAAGTGTCAATATATGTACATACAAAACAATTAATGCATCTAGTCAGCAGAGGCTTAATTAATATATATACCTCGCCGGACTTTGCAACAGTTAAGGCTCCAACACTGGAGGAGCCGTCATCTTCTCTTCCCTCACTATCGGAGTCGTTGAGAAACTGTGAGGTCATGATATCATCATCTCCCTCGCGGATTATTTCCTCCAACGGCTTTTCTTGTTCTAAGTCTCTATCGTGTTCCATAGTTTCTGCAAATATTACAACATGGCAATATACAACCATGAGAGGTGGATTAGTGGCAAACATAGACCTAATCACAACAAGGAATCATATGCATATGAGCAATGGATTAGTGGATTATCGGGGTTATGTTTTAACGACCCCCTCCCCCCTCATGTCGAAGTTATACCGAACTTATCGGGGTTATGTTTTAACACGACCCCCCCCCCCCTCATGTCGAAGTCAATGAACAACATGAAAATTTGTAAGTGATTGCTAAACTTTTAGGCTTCATTTATATGAAGATCAATTATCCAATATAACTATGTTCGCGATACGAGGCATTGGACATTATCTAGAATCATATCTGATGAGTCGTCCTATCTTTCGGGAGAGGATACTTTGCGGACCGCCTCTCTCATGCCTGTCCGACGTGTAAATCAGGTTTTCATATGCCTCAAAATCAAAGTTATCGGGGTTATGTTTCAATGACCCCCCCTCATGTCGGAGTTACGACGATATTTGTACAAGATGAATACAAGATTTATACACAGCAGGGGCGGCGTTGCACCGAAGTTATACCGAAGTTATCGGGGTTATGTTTATACAACAAATGGACACCTTTTGTCGAACAACGGAGGGACGATCAGGGACCAACAGCTCCAACGTCGACGATCACTCCACGAAGATGCAACACCACAAATCCTGTAATTCCACCGAGTGAAAAAAAATTAGGTCACCACAATTTTGTTCTACAATTTGTTTTAGCAAGATCATCATGATGAAGTAACCACTCATCATATGCAAATTTTAACATTTGTTTGTCTATGTAAAAAAACCTACAAAAAATCTCTTCTCATTATAGTATATCTCGGCCTCACTTTGTTGTTGTGAACTCCACCATTTCTCTAAAAAATTCTCTATGCAAATTTCTCTAAAAAAACGACTTTGATCATGAATAACTTTGATAATAACCTATATATGCAAATATCTCTAACTTTTATTAATGACCTATGCAAATTTCTCTAAAAAAATGACTTTGATCATGAATATCTCTAACTATGTAAATATTTTTCTTATATTTAATAAATTCCAAAGTTGGAATTTCAATCATTCATAGTTCCATTGATTTGCAAAGGAGCTATATTCTCCCCAATTCTTTTGCACCCACAAAAATTACTCCATCTATTTGACAGTACCCACAACCCATTCCACCAAAAACATTTGGTTCCATAGTTCAAATTTTTCAAATTTCATTCAGTTCAAATTTGGACCAGATTCAAACTCCAGGGTCAAAGCCCAATTTAAATTGCTCCAAAAAATCTGAAACTTTGCCAGACTCTCTTTTGTGCATCAACACCTCACCACAAAAATTCTCAAAAATTCCTAAAATTCCTAGAGCCCTCTGGCATTTCATCATACACTTGATGTGCACTGTTTAGCACTGTAAAAAAATTCAGTAAATTCAGAAAAATTCGGACAGAGGGGGGAATCGATGCCATGCACTCCAGCAGGGGGGAATAGGAGGAGGAGGAGGGGATCGGGGCGGCGCTCACAGCGAGGAGGCGTCGGCGACGAGGGCTCGGGGGCGGCGACAAGGAGTGGGCTCGGGGGCGGCGATGCACGGGGAGGTGGGCTCGGGGGCGGCGACGAGGAGCGGGCTCGGGGGCGGCGATGCACGGGGAGGATGGCTCAGGGGCGGCGATGCTCGGGGCAGGGCGTGGCGAGGGCGTTGGGGCAGGGTGCGGCAAGGGCGTCGGGGCAGGCTCGACGACGGCGGCGTCGGGGCAGGGCGCGGCGAGGGCGTCGGCGAGGGGAGGGATGGCTCGGAGGCGACGGCGATCTCCGGCACAGCAGCCTGGCAGCGTCGTGCTGTGGTTCGGCGTCGGGGGAGAGAATGGGAGAAAAAATCGCAAGTGCTGCTTATATACCCAACCCTTTAGTCCCGGTTGGTGGCTCGGACCGGGACTAAAGGCCCCCCTTTAGTCCCGGTCCGAGCCACCAACCGGGACTGAAGGTGAATTTCACCAGCCCAAAGGGCGGGAAACCCAACCCTTTAGTCCGGTTAGTGGCTCGGACCGGGACTAAAGGGGGCCTTTAGTCCCGGTTGGAGCCACCAACCGGGACTAAAGGGGGGCACAGCCGTGTGGTGAAAGTTTAGTCCCACCTCGCCAAGCGAGAGGAGATCGCACCGGTTTATATACGCGGCTGCGATCTCTCTCACAAGCTCCTCTCTAAAGCAGGCAGGTAATTGCCTAACCTCCGCCCTGTTGGGCCTACTAGCGCCGCGGGCCTGCATCCTGGCCCATATATAGCTGGGTTTCTAGTCGTGTGCAGGCCGTGGTGTGTGCTAGTAGGCGGGTATTTTTTTATTTTTTATGTTATTTTTTGCATATGTTATGTTTTTTTTATTTTTTATGTTATTTTTTGCATATGTTATGTCAATTTTAATATTCTTTCATAACCACTATAAAATATATGGCACATGTTATGTCTTTTTATTTTTTATGTTATGGCAATTTTAATTTTTTGCATATGTTATGTTTTTTTATTTTTTATGTTATTTTTTGCATATGTTATGTCAATTTTAATAATGTTTCATAACCACTATAAAATATATGGCACATGTTATGTCTTTTCATTTTTTATGTTATGGCAATTTTAATTTTTTGCATATGTTATGTCTTTTTATTTTTTATGTTATGGCAATTTTTATTTTTTGCATATGTTATGTTTTTTTATTTTTTATGTTATTTTTTGCATATGTTATGTCATTTTTATATAATTTTAAGTTAATATTATTTTGATCATAACTAGAGTTTTATAAAAGCTTTTTAGTTGATTCTTTTTTGCTATTGAAGAATATTATAGTTTTGTTTTAGTTGATCATAACTAGAATTTTATATAACTTTATTTCATGATATAGATTTTCATCAGACACCAATGTTCCCTATGTGAAGGAGATAGACCCTTACTATGAATCTTCTAGAAGATTCATAGTATTTTCTGTTAACCTAATAATGTTATATTTTCTTTATGTCATACAATGTTTCTCTCTTATCATCTCCGATCAGAGAAACCACATAGTACCTCCAACTTTATGTCATACAACGTTTCTCTCTTATCATCTCCGATCAGAGAAACCACATAGTACTTCCAACTTTATGTCATACAACGTTTCTCTCTTATCATCTGCGATGCTTCTGCTGTATTCATCTATGTCAAGACGTTTAAGCCATGTCTATATTAACCTTGTTATTATATATGGGGCCACCAACCGGGACTAACCGCGTATGATCAACCTTGCAAAACATGTGACTGAAAGGATAGGAATAATTGAAATTTCATAACTTAATAAATAATTATTATAAAATCATGTTTCAAATGCCAAAATGCCCTAGCTAGCTCTTACAAAGATTCCCTCCGGTTTGTCCGAAGTGGCACTTTCCAGCTATAAGTCCGGAAACTCACACAACAGAGAAAGTGATGGCGGTGAAGCCGGTCACATCCCAGAGTGGGATCTTGGGGTATAAAACTATTTCTTTGCGTGTGTCCCTTGCTTATTGCGCCGTAACCATGGATAATCTTCATCATTTAACAGGATGCTTGGGTCAGTCTTCACTCTGAAGGGACAAATTTCATGAAACTTTTCATAATCTTCTAACATGTCTGTCTTGTCCTCCACTCCCACGATGTTTCTTTTCCCTGAAAGAACTATGTGGTGCTTTGGCTCATCGTATGATGTATTCGCTTCCTTATCTTTTCTTTTTCTCGGTTTGGTAGACATGTCCTTCACATAGAAAACCTGCGCCACATCATTGGCTAGGACAAATGGTTCGTCTGTGTACCCAAGATTGTTGAGATCCACTGTTGTCATTCCATACTGCGAGTCTACCTGTACCCCGCCTCCTGACAGATTGACCCATTTGCACCGAAACAAAGGGACCTTAAAATCACGTCCATAGTCAAGTTCCCATATGTCCTGTATGTAACCATAATATGTGTCATTTGCCCTATTGGTGGTTGCTGCATCAAAGCGGACACCACTGTTTTGGTTGGTGCTCTTTTTATCTTGGGCGATCGTGTAAAATGTATTCCCATTTATCTTGTACCCTTGGAAAGTCAATACAGTCAAAGATGGTGTCCTGGCCAACAAGTACAGCTCATCTCCAACAGTGGTGTTACCCATGAGATGTGTTTGCAACCAACCGCCGAAAGTCCCCATGTGTTCACGTGTAATCTAGTCGTCAGACTGCTCCGGGTGTTTGGAGCGTAGAATATTCTTGTGTTCATTGATATACGGGGCCACCAAGGTAGAATTCTGTAGAACTGTGTAGTGTGCTTGCGCCCAAGAATGCCCGTCCCTACATATTATTGAGTTCGGTCCTAGCGTGCCTTTTCCACCCAGTCTCCCCTCATGCCGCGAGTCAGGAATAAAGTCAACACAAAACTCAATGACCTCCTCTGTTTGATGGCCCGTGGAGATGCTTCCTTCTGGCCTAGCACGGTTACGAACATATTTCTTTAAGACTCCCATGAACCTCTCAAAGGGGAACATATTTTGTAGAAATACAGGACCCAGAATTGCAATCTCGTCGACTAGGTGAACTAGGACATGCGTCATAATATTGAAGAAGGATGGTGGGAACACCAACTCGAAACTGACAAGAAATTGGACCAAATCATTCTGTAACCTTGGTAGGATTTCTGGATCGATTACCTTCTGAGAAATTGCATTGAGGAATGCACATAGCTTCACAATGGCTAATCAAACATTTTCTGGTAGAAGCCCCCTCAATGCAACCGGAAGCAGTTGCGTCATAATCACGTGGCAGTCATGAGACTTTAGGTTCTGGAATTTTTTCTCTGCCATATTTATTATTCCCTTTATATTCGACGAGAAGCCAGACAGGACCTTGATACTGAGCAGGCATTCAAAAAAGATTTCCTTCTCTGCTTTGGTAAGAGCGTAGCTGGCAGGACCTTGATACTGCTTTGGATGCATGCCGTCTTTTTCGTTCATACGTTGCTGGTCCTCCCGTGCCTCCGGTGTATCTTTGGTCTTCCCATACACGCCCAAGAAGCCTAGCAGGTTCACGCAAAGATTCTTCGTCACGTGCATCACGTCGATTGCAGAGCGGACCTCTAGGTCTTTCCACTAGGGTAGGCCCCAAAATATAGATTTCTTCTTCCACATGGGTGTGTGTCCGTCAGCGTCATTCGGAACAGATTGTCCGCCAGGACCCTTTCCAAAGATTACTTGTAAATCCTTGAGCATATCAAGTATATCATCACCAGTACGGAGGACAGGTTCTTCCGGTGATCTGCCTCACCTTTGAAATGCTTGCCTTTCTTTCTTAAGGCATGCTTGGTCGGAAGAAATCGACGATATCCCAGGTACACATTCTTCTTACATTTATCCAAATATATACTTTTGGTCTCATCTAAACAGTGCGTTAATGCGTGGTATCCCTTGTTTTTCTGTCCTGAAAGGTTACTAAGAGCAGGCCAATCATTGATGGTTACAAACAGCAACGCTCGTAGGTCAAATTCCTGCTGTTTGTGCTCATCCCACACACGTACACTTTTTATGTCCCACAGCTGTAAAAGTTCTTCAACTAATGGCCTTAGGTACACATCAATGTCCTTGCCGGGTTGCTTAGGGCCTTGGATGAGCAGTGGCATCATAATGAACTTCCGCTTCATGCACAACCAAGGAGGAAGGTTATAGATACATAGAGTCACAGGCCAGGTGCTATGATTGCTACTCTGCTCCCCAAAAGGATTAATGCCATCTGCACTTAAACCAAACCATAAGTTCCTTGCGTCACCTGCAAAGTCCGGCCACTTTCTCTCGATTTTTCTCCACTGCGACCCATCAGCGGGTACTCTCAACTTCCCGTATTTCTTACGGTCTTCTTTGTGCCATCGCAATAACTTGGCATGCTCTTTGTTTCTGAATAGACGTTTCAACCGTGGTATTATTGGAGCATACCACATCACCTTGGCAGGAACCCTCTTCCTGGGGCGCTCGCCCTCAACATCACCAGGGTCATCTCGTCTGATCTTATACCGCAATGCACCGCATACCGGGCATGCATTCAAATTCTCGTACTCCTCACCGCGGTAGAGGATGCAGTCATTAGGGCATGCATGTATCTTCTGCACCTCTAATCCTAGAAGGCAGAGAACCTTCTTTGCTTCGTACGTACTGTCAGGCAATTCGTTATCCTTTGGATGCTTCTTCTTCATTATTTTCAGTAGCTTCCCAAATCCCTTGTCAGATACACCATTCTCTGCCTTCCATTGCAGCAATTCCAGTGCGGTACCGAGCTTTGTGTTGCCATCTTCGCAATTTGGGTACAACCCTTTTTTGTGATCCTCTAACATGCGATCGAACTTCAACTTCTCCCTTTCACTTTCGCATCCTCTCTGTGCATCAACAATGACCCGGCGAAGATCATCATCGGGCACATCTGGTGCCTCTTGATCTTCAGCTTCCCCCGTTGCAGTATCACCGTATTCAGGGAACATAGGATAGTTGTCATCATCCTCTTCTTCTTCGTTGTCTTCCATCATAACCCCTCTTTCTCCGTGCTTGGTCCAAACATTATTGTGTGGCGTGAAACCGTTCTTAAGCAGGTGGAAGTGAAGGGTTTTCGAGGTAGAGTAATCCTTCATATTCTCACAGACAGTACATGGACAATACATAAAACCATTCTGCTTGTTTGCCTCAGCCACATCGAGAAAATTATGCAAGCCCGTAATGTAGTCGGAGGTGCGTCGGTCACCGTACATCCATTGCCGGTTCATCTGCGTGCATTATATAATTAAGTATATCAAAAACCATTACAGAACATCATGAATAGAGAAATGAACAAATTAATACAAGTTCATCATCACATTAAAACCAAAGTACAGTAGTGATCAAATGTTATTACTGAAAAAAATAATACATAAAGTTCATACATAGTTCTCATAGAACAACATACAACTCTCTACACATGTGCAAACTAAGAAGTGCAAACTAAGAAGTTAATTTGAGCTCACCACGGTGGTGCCGGCGACGAGATTGGCACGGGCGATCGACGGCGGTGAGGACGGGGACGGGGACGGGACGGCACCCTACACATGTGCAAACTAAGAAGTTAATTGAGCTCAAATTGTGCATCTAAATCAAATAAACTCACACATACACTCCTCCACTAAAACCCACAAACCACACTACTTCTAGAGCATTTGAAATGAGCTAAACTAATAGTGAGAGATGAAAGGATGAAGTTGCTAACCTTTTTAGAACACTTGGATAGTTGGTGCACCGCCAAACCTAGACAAATCTTGGGAAAAATGGAGCTTGGAGGTCGAGCTTGGAGGAAGAACAGAGGAGAAATCTTAAGTGTGGCTCCGGCATTTCATCGAACACCTCATGTGCATATGTAGGCAAAAAACAGAGTAGCCCACACCTCCACCCTTCCACGGCCAAAAAACAGAGGAGATGGGGGGGGCGTCGATATATATAGGCAAAACTTTAGTCCCGGTTTGTGTCTAAAACCGGGACTAATGGCCTACCCTTTAGTCCCGGTTCCAGACACCATACGGGACTAAAGGGGTTGCGCCAGGAGCGAGGCCCTTTAGTCCCGGTTGGTGGCTGGAACCGGGACTAAAGGTCCCAGCCGAACCGGGACTGGTGCCTGCCGAGGCCCGGCCGGCGTCCTGGCCGCTCGAACCGGGACTGATGCATGCATTAGTCCCGGTTCGTAAGTCGACCGGGACTGTTGCTCTGATTTGGCAAAAACCAATGCCCTGTTTTCTACTAGTGATACCCTCGTGAAGAACTGCCTTTGTTTTTGTCAGGCCCAGGCGCAAAAGGTCCTCTTTTCAATCGGAATGCGCATCCCAAATTCTTTCAAGCCACTCCATATGATGGGACGCGCACTTCAGAATCGCCTCGTTTCTGGACTAAGGAAGAGGCCATCTATTATTCTCGGGTCCTCTATGAGAGCCGAAAGATATTTCCTCATGAATATTTGGACATCCCTGCTATGCGCAACATTGGCTGTTTCAATCAATTGCTTCAGGATCTGGATGATTTCTGCCTCACCAAAGTATTTGAGTTCGAGCACCCTTGGAACAGAGAGATTATTCTTCAATTCTATGCTACCCTATATATCTCTGGCGATGAATCTGATAGCTCCAAATGGGTTATGGAATGGATGACCGAAGGAAAACGCATCAAATGTACTTCAACGGATTTTGTCTCGCACTTCCATTTCCCTCGCTTTGAGCACGGTAACACTGAGATTCGGGTTCATAACATTGATGTTATATCAGATGAAATCTTTCGATGCACTATGGATCCTGAAAAGATTCGTGACTACAATGGTCCACCTCGTCCTGAGCATTTAACTTTCGACAATCAGACGCTATTCCACATGCTCTCCTACACCATTTGTCCTCTGGTTGGTATGAATCCGGACAAGTCCATCTCAGATGTTCTTCGTAATGCTATATATGGAATCTCTGAGCGATACATTTTCGATGTGGAAGACATGTTCCTACGCATCCTGAAGGATTCTGCCCAATATCCCTTCTGCATCAAAGTGTTTGCGCCATGGATCCAGAAAGTTGTTGAGCATGCAATGCGCACAGTGTATCTTGCGAAGGAAAGCCATAAAAGCTTCATTCCACCTGTTCGTGATACTTTGAAAGTCATGGATGATATCTCTTCGGATAAATCGCCCGCTTCAAGCTCCCAAGTCTATCACCAGCAATTTGATGGGCCTCGTCTGCCTCAGCGCGATCGAAAGCTTTCGCCACACCCTCCATCGCAACTCGAAGTTAGTTTGCGTACACAAAAGCTGCTACTGCAACATATAGCTGAGGATTGGCGTGAGAAAGAACATCTCGCCTCCGAACTGAATGCACTTAACAATCGCACGAGGATAATGCATCTGATAGCTGATGAAAACAAGAAGAGACTCTGGAAATTGCTTCGCAAATTCTTCACCGAGAAACAATTACTGAATGTCATTCTCCAAGAGCTTTATGACTATATTGACAAAGGCTTCACTATCGAAGATTTTCAAGATCGGAGTACTCCTCTGCCTGCTCGTGAGCCTACAACAGATCTTCTTCATCTCAAGCTTCGCAAACTGCTTGACGAATTTGAAGCCACCTCACCGACAGAGAAACCTGCCGAAGGCAATATGCATTCCCGTATTCCTCCTGTGGCCACTCCAGCTATTCCCTCGTCTGCTCAGCCTCAAGCTCTTATTATTAAAGGAAAATCTGTTGCTGCTGAAGATGAAGACAATCCCATCACTTCCGAAGAGGAACTCACCTCGGACAGCTCATCTGGAGATGCCACTGATTGAGCCAAGCTCTGCGTTTCTTTACTCCTGTTATTCCTCACCTTTTTGACACTTGTTGACAGAAAGGGGGAGAATTACATCGAGTCTCGATAGATTTGCTTTCGGTGTTTCGTTTGATTTTGGTTTCATGTGAGTTTGCAACTTCTGGTTTAAGCTTATCCGAACGATGTTGTAAAACTCGATAACTTCTGTGCTGTAATGCTCATTACCCCTGCTACTGCACTATTTCTCTCGAAGCATTTATCTTGCTGGTGGAATTATTATCAGAAGTTAAAATTGATTGCACTACGATCTCGATGGATTATATCTCATTAGTGCAAATCAATGTCTCGAATGATTGAAATTTCCTCCATATACTTCAATTCTTGCAGGAGAATTTATCTCATATCTTTCTTCCCTACATACATTTAGGAGGAGTCTATTTCATCTTCGAGCAAAGTAACACTTACTCACTCTTGTTGGTATTGCTTTTTACTTATCTATCTTCACTTCGATGATTATCTGTTTTGTCATCAATCGTCCAAAAAGGGGGAGATTGTTGGTGCAATGATTTGCCTCCTTATGTTTTGTAAATTGTTGACAAACAGTGAGGGACTGATTTGTTTGCTAGTGCACACAGAGTAACAGGTCCCTGGAGTCAAGAGGAGTTTGGTTTCAAACTCCGAAGAATATCCCCTACGTGGCAGTGAAGGTTATCACCGAAGATTATGACGACAAGAGTGACCCCTCAAAAATTGCTGACGTGAAGCAATTGGTTCGGTGCCTTTCCGAAGGAAGTGACTGCGTCCGAGAAGATTGAAGACGAAGTGAAGACGTAGCATTCATTTCATTGTTTCATTTCTCTTATTGAGTCATAGGACCACCGTACTATTAAGACGGGTGTAGCATTCAAAGATTTGATTCGCTGATGCTTAACCCAAATCCTATGAAAGCTGCGAGAGAAATCTCTTTGTGTTCCGAGCAAATGCTTGCCAGCAAGAGACTGTGATCTTCTTCGCTGCGAGAGATTTGTCTCTGACCGAGGAGTTAGCATTACTTGCTCCCCAAGTAATGTTACCGTTGCTCTTAAAATCCGACCGTTGTGAACGTGTCGGTTGGCCATTGGCTGGACCGCGTGTCCAAAATGGTCATTTCCCATCAGGGAAGGCTGCGGCTATAAATAGCCACCCCGCACCGGCGTTGTCCAGTGGCTGCTCCGTTTGATTCTAAGAAGATTGTAGAGCAACCCTCTCTCCGATTGATATGAGTTTAAAATCCACCGAGAGAAAACCCCAGAGACGAAAAATTAGATAGTGGTTCAGCATCACTCGAATCTAAGTCCAGTACGCTCCGGCTATTACTCTTGAGAGCTACGAACTCTTTAGACGGTTAGGTGTCAATTTCTTCAGAGACCAAGTATAATTGTGGTTCTCGAAGAAGAAGTCTGTAAAGGTTCAGAGATCGCCTCAAGCATCTACCACGAGTAATCGGCATTGGTTTACGAACCAATTGTCGAGGAGAATAGGGCGATGAGAGTTTATCTTCTGTGTTAAATCACAACCCCTCCAACCAGACGTAGTCCTTTTGCAGAAGGGCGAACTGGTCTACCAAATACCTTGTCGCCATCGAGCATCACTAGTCATCTCTGCTACTCTCCTTTACATTCGAACGATGCCATGGGACATGTTTCAATTATGTGATTTACCTCGATGCATGCTTTAGTTTCCATTCGACAGTTTGTATTCGCTCACTAAATACTGTTTTCATTCGTTCCGCTGCTGGGTTCCGAGAGTTTTGATATTTCCGAAAGAAAATTTAAAACTCCCATTCACCCCCCCCTTTGGTAGACTTACTTCGTTCCTACAGTCTCTTCCTCTTCTTTTTCTTGGGTTCACCGTCCAAACCCTTCCTTACCCCCACCACCAGTGTCGTCGGGCTAAGCACTTTACGACCCTCGGCTAGATGACCCTGCGTTGAGGCGGCATCTGGAGGCGTGTCCTGTGAGGATTGCATGAAGAGAGACTTCTTGCAATCAACCCTAGGACGTTCCTGCCTGGGCACATCATCCATCTCCTCATCCGCATGCTCATAGCCTGAGTCATATGGCTGACTCATCATTTGTCCGTCGTCATAGGCGGCACCGGTATTGAGGAACCAGAGAGGGTCCTCCTCCTCCATCTCATCATCCATTCCTTGTTCCACGGGGCTGACTACATCATCCACTATTGGACCCCCTTCCTCGCATCGTCCGCCACTCTCACCCGGCACGAGAGGCGCTGGTAATTGCGTAGGCGGGGTGGTGGTGTTCATACCTTGCTGATGTGTGGTCATTGGTGTGCTCTCGGCCACCTCCAGACGAAGAAGATTCTTCGGCCACAGCAGCATCCAACCCTTGCATTCTCCAAGCTACATCGGGGTCTCGTCCTCCTCTCCCCCGAGCCGTACTGGAGGAGTCAAATCCTCGTGGCATGCTTTCACACTCGACAAGGTAACCCTGAAGGTGCCAACGGGGATTGGCTGGCCGTGGAACGTGAGTTCCAAGGGCTTCGTTATCACTGCCTTTCCCTCGTCCACCTTCTGGCCGTTGATCATGTAGAGTATGGTGCATGGGGTTTCGTCGGCCTACGAAGACATGTCTGCGGCATAAGACATCCCAAAGGCAACGAAAAATGGAAGATTATATATATGTTGGTGCGACGTGTAATTACCGTGAGGGCGTCGAGGTCAGCCAAAGACGAAGGCCCGCCTAGCATGCCAGAGACAGAGGACGGGCTGCTATGAGCGGGTGCGGGAGCAGGACCTTGTGCGGTAGCGGCAGCCGGTGGTGGTGGTGCAATGTTCACCGAGTTGCTCCCGACGAAGCTGGGCATGGGCAAATCCTGTGCCATCTTGTCTGGATTTTGCTTCGTCCAGTCGATAATAGCCGGAATCAAGTTAGTAGCGAAATCATTTCTGCAGGTAGCTACAGCTGCATTGACTGCCTGCTGGACCAACTCATTTTTGTTCGCTTCTGCAGCCTCAGCTGCTTTTTTCTCGGCCTCAGCTGCATTTTTCTCGACTGCAAGCTTCACCTTCTCGTCGATGTTCAACTGACTGAACTTCTTTTTCTGCTTTTTGGCCTCCGGGCCCTCCTTGTAGTAGTACTTCCACGTGGCGCCGTCTCCGATGCCGTGCGCACGTCCATATTGCGGCCGCTGGTCCAAAGGGAATCCCTTCAGTTGGTTCAAGGCCCGGTTGAGAGGGGTGTCCCACTTGGGCCTATACGTGGCCTGGTGGGTACGGTGGGGCCCATTTACCAGCAGCGATGTCACGTACACCCGCGCTACTGCTAAGTTGATACCAGTAGCACCTGTCCTGATGACGCGCTACTAAAAATTACCAGTAGCGCCTGTGTTAGCCCCTCGCTACTGTTAAGCCTCCATCTATAAGGTTTTTCCTTGTAGTGGGCCCTTCGGGGCTACAGTCATTAACTACAGATAGTACAAGTTCCAGATTGATGAGAACAGCTAAACCGGCCCTTGGGGTCTACATTATTTGCAGCTATACATCTACAAACATCAAAAGCTAGGTTCAAGTCCTAGGTTGCTGCAGGCAAGACAACCCGGCACATGGGGGCTACAGCGTTCAGTTGTTTAAACAGATCAGAAGGTCCAAATTGATGACCCGACCCATCACATAGTGATGAGCCAGCCCTTGGGGGCTACACATGTGAAATGCAAACATTGAGTTTATGACTGATGACTCAGATGAACAACCCAGATTTCTCCAAACTTGCAACAGTTATATTTAAGCAAGTCTTAAGCTATCACTATGTTCTATGTTCTATTCTTAAGACTTGGGGGCTACAGGTAATGTGGATATAAGGGAGGAACACCTTCAAGTTCCCAGTTTTGAGCGAGCCGGGTCTCATATCATACGAATTCTTTATTCCTAATATCTTCATCAAATCTGAAGCATTGAAAGTTGGCTCAACATCAGACGAATTTCTTTTTTCCAATAATTTTATCAAGCCAAACCATTGGAAGACAACTCAAAATGTCATATGGGTTATTTTTCCAATATTTGTCTGCGTGGAACCAGCGTCGGCAAGTTGATTCTCAAGCCAGCATGTTGACATGACAGAGACTCGGACTTTTCAGGAGCTGGTCATTTAACATATTCTTATTTCAGGAGCTTAACATGAATAAATTCAAGCTAACCTGGGGGGCTAATGTTGGGGATATTCCCCACGACCAAGACCCGGTGTGACCCGTCCAGAAGCATGGCGGCTTCATGGGTCACCTTACTTTCTGGGTCATGACAAGAAGGCAAGAAGGGCCCGAAGGCCCAGAGTGAGACTCGGCCAAATGCTGGCTCATGGAGGAACCACGAAGGGCCGGCTCATGGAGAAGGCACGAGAGGGATTGTCTTAACACGGAAGAAAAGACTCGGATTAGGATCCGACTTGTAATAGAAAAGAGACTAGTTGTAGTTCTAGTAGGACTCTACATGTAAACCGGCCCCTTCAACCTATACAAGGAGGGGCAAGGCACCCCAAGAGGGACAAGTTGAGACAGACAAACTGGTAGCTCTCGAGATTAGAGGTAGCGAAATAGCACCCTTGTAATCGAGATCATCATCATCATCAATAGCAATCAGGCAGGATGTAGGCTTTTACCTCCACCGTGAGGGGCCGAACCTGGGTAAAACTCGCGTCTCTAGATTCCGATCAACCTCGTTCAAGCTACCACCTAGGTGCGATGGCCTCACCACTAAGTCCTTTCACGAGGACATCTTGTCGTGACAAAACCATGACATATAGGATCCTTGAAGCAGCGGTGGAGTTGTGACACATGAAAAACATTGTGAACCTGAGAAAGGTTCGGCGGTAGTTCCAACTGATATGCCACTTCTCCACGTCTCGCGAGAATCGGAAGGGGCCAATGTAGCGAGGAGCTAGCTTGCCCGTGATTCCGAAACGGTGAGTGCCCTTCATCGGAGTGACACGAAGGTAAGCTTGTTCGCCAGGTTGATAGACCATTTCTTTGTGCTTGCGGTCATAATTACTCTTCTGACGAGACTGAGCAGTTTTCAAATTTTCACGAACAATACGGACTTGTTCTTCAGCACGTTGGATAATATCCGGACCAAAGAGTGGCCGTTCCCCAGTTTCTGACCAATTCAGAGGAGTTCGGCACTTACGTCCACACAATATTTCAAACGGTGCCATCTTCAAGCTAGCCTGATAGCTATTGTTGTATGAGAATTCAGCATACGGGAGAGATTCCTCCCATTTCTTGCCAAAGGAGATGACACAAGCTCGGAGCATATCTTCGAGCACTTGATTGACTCGTTCAACTTGACCCTGGGACTGGGGGTGAAAAGCGGTGCTAAAGGACAAATGAGTTCCCATAGCTTCTTGGAAACTTTCTCAGAACCTTGAGGTAAAGAGGCTGCCACGATCTGAACTGGTCTCCAATGGAACACCGTGGAGCGACATAGTTCTGGAAACGTACAAGTCTGCTAACTGGCTAGCAGTGATCGTCTCCTTGACAGGCAGAAAATGATCAACCTTGGAGAATCTGTCGATGACAACAGGAATAGCATCATGACCCTTCTACGATCTGGGAAAACCAGTAATAAAGTCCATTTCGACTTTGACCCATTTCCATTCGGGAATAACAAGTGGGTGCAGAGTTCCAGCAGGTCTTTGATGTTCTGCTTTGATGTGATGGCAAACGTCACATTCAGCAACATATCGAGCAATGTCTCGCTTCATGTTAGGCCACCAGAATCTCTGACGGATGTCTTGGTACATTTTAGTACTACCCGGATGAATAGATAGGAGGGTGTCATGAGCTCCTTTCATGACATCCGAGCGCGAGTCCAGATTTTTCTTTCTGGGAACCACTAGGCGGCCTTTGAAGAACAAGGCACCTTCATCATCAATCGTAAAGAATGAAGAATTTCCTTTGGAGAGATAGCACTCAATCTTCTCGACTTCAGAGTCATAATTCTGCCTTGTCTTGATGTTGTGCTCGAGATCTAGTTCAACAACCAGGGTATTCAAATAACCCCGAGGAACGATCTCGATATTCAGCTTTCGGAGCTCTTCATCAAGAAGTGGTTGCTGTAGCTGCACCTCAAGTTCGCAGCAGTAGGTTTTACGGCTCAAGGCATCAGTTATTACATTAGCCTTGCCAGGGGTATATGAGATACCCATGTCATAGTCTGTAATTGCCTCCATCCATCTTTGCTGACGGAGGTTCAGAGATGGCTGAGTGAACAAGTACTTCAAACTCTGATGATCCGTGTAGATCTCGCAACGATTACCAAGGAGGTAATGACACCACAACTTCAGTGCATAAATGACAGCAGCAAGTTCGAGATCATGAACTGGATAATTCTCTTCATGAGGACGCAATTGTCGAGGGCCATAAGCAATCACCTTGCGCTCTTGCATTAGGACACATCCTAATCCTTGACGGGATGCGTCGCAATAGATCACAAAGTCCTTGCGAGTATCTGGGGGAGTAAGCACTAGGGCAGAAGTCAATTTGTCTTTCAGAGTTTGGAAACTTTCCTGGCATTGAGGTGTCCACTCAAACTTCTTGTCCTTGTGAAGTGATGACCCACAAGTATAGGGGATCAATCGTAGTCCTTTCGATAAGTAAGAGTGTCGAACCCAACGAGGAGCAGAAGGAAATGACAAGCGGTTTTCAGCAAGGTATTTTCTGCAAGCACTGAAATTATCGGTAACGAGTAGTTTGATAGCAAGATAATTTGTAACAAGTCACAAGTAGCAATAGTAACAAAGAGTGCAGCAAGGTGGACCAATCCTTTTTGTAGCAAAGGACAAGCTGGAACGATCTCTTATAATCAGCAAGGCGTTCTCGAGGACACATGGGAATTTCATCTAGTCACTTTCATCATGTTTGTTTGATTCGCGTTCGCTACTTTGATAATTTGATATGTGGGTGGACCGGTGCTTGGGTGCTCTTCTTACTTGAACAAGCCTCCCACTTATGATTAACCCCTCTCGCAAGCATCCGCAACTACGAAAGAAGAATTAAGATAAATCTAACCATAGCATTAAACATATAGATCCAAATCAGCCCCTTCTGTCACTCTAGCAACCCATCATCTAATTACTACTCCACAATGCATTCCCTTAGGCCCAAATGCTTAAGTGTCATGTAGTCGACGTTCACATGACACCACTAAGAGAATCAACAACATACATATCATCAAAATATCGAACGAATACCAAATTCACATGATTACTTATGACAAGACTTCTCCCATGTCCTCAAGAACAAAAGTAATTACTCACAAATCATATTCATGTTCAAGATCAGAGGGGTATTGAATAGCATAATAGATCTGAACATATAATCTTCCACCAAATAAACCAACTAGCATCAACTACAAGATGTAATCAACACTACTAGCAACCCACAGGTACCAATCTGAGGTTTTGAGACAAAGATTGAATACAAGAAATGAACTAGGATTTGAGATGAGATGGTGCTATTGAAGATGTTGATGAAGATTCATCCTCCCATGATGAGAGGATCGTTGTTGATGACGATGGCTTCCATTTCCCCTCCCGGAGGGAAGTATCCCCGGCGGAATCGCTTCGCCGGAGAGCAAAAGTGCTCCTGCCCAAGTTCCGCCTCGAGACGGCGGCGCACCGTCCCGAAAGTCTTCTCTTCATTTTTTCTAGGGCAAATGGGCTTATATACCAGAAAATGGGCACCGGAGGCTGGCTAGGGGCCCCACGAGCCACCAGGGCGCGCCTAGGGGGGGGTGCGGGTGGCGCGCCCTGGTGCCTCGTGGGCACCTGGGTGGCCCCCTCTGGTACTTCTTTGCTCCAGTATTTTTGATTTATTCCAAAATAAATCTCTGTGAAATTTCAGCTCATTTGGAGATGTGCAGAATAGGTATCTCTGACATAGCTTTTTCAGGTCCAGAATTCCAGCTGCCGGCAATCTCCCTCCTTGTGTAAATCTTGCATATTAAGAGAGAAAAGGCATTAGAATTGCTCCACAAAGTATTATATTGATTAAAAACACTATAAATAACAGTAGTAAAACATGATGCAAAATGGACGTATCATGAAGCAGGTCAGTCAATGGCTTAGGAATCTTTGAGAAGTTCTCTACAAAACGACGGCAATAGCTGGCGAGTCCGAGAAAGCCTCTGACTTGCTTGATGGTCTGCGGAGGTGTCCATTCAAGAATAGCCTGAACTCATTCTGGGTAAACAGTAATGCCATCTTTAGAAATCATGTGGCCTAGGTAGGTCACTTCGGATAACCAGAATTCACACTTGGAATATTTGGCATACAGCTGATGTTCACTCAGCTTCTCCAGTTTGAGCCAAAGATGTTCGGCATGTTCTTCTTCATTCTTCGAATATATACGGACATCATCCAGAGAAACCACGACGAATTTGTCAAGGTAATCCATGAAGATGTACCTCATTAACCGGGAGAAGGTTGCTGGAGCATTGGTTAAACCGAAAGACATGACGGTGTACTCGTAAGAACCATAGCGAGTAACGAAGGCTGTCTTCGGAATATCCTCTTCACGAACTCTGATCTGGTGGTATCCCAACCTCAAATCCAGTTTAGAGAATATTGAGGAACCAGCAAGTTGATCGTACAGATCGTTGATCCGGGGAAGCGGATACTTGTTCTGAATTGTTGCCTGGTTAATTGGACGATAATCTTGGACCAACCGATTCGTTCCATCCTTCTTCTTAACAAAGAGAGAAGGGGCTCCCCAAGCAGAGGAACTTGGACGAATGAAGCCCTTGCGAAGTGACTTGTCGATTTCCTCCTTAAGTTCGAGGAGCTCATGCGGTGGCATCTTGTATGGGCACTTGGCAATAGGAGTGGTGCCTGGTTTCAAGTCGATGACGAATTCGACTGCTCTAGCAGGGGGCACTCCTGGAAGTTCTTTCGGGAAGACATCTTGAAAGTCACGAACAACTGGAATGTTCTCTATTCCCTCAAGAGGTGAAGCATTCACTGCATTCAGAGCATATATCTGGCTCTCGGCATTCTGAACTGTTCGAGCTGAGTAGCTGACTGTCTGGCCAGAAGGGTGTGTGAGCTGGACTGTCTTGGCGGCACAGTCGATCAAAGCATTATGGGCAGTCAACCAATCCATACCGAGAATGACATCTATGTTGGAAGGTCCGAGAGCAATGAGGGAAGCATGGAACATCAACCCTCCAATTCTAATCTGATTGTTGTGACTTACCATCTTGGTTTGCCACCTAGAACGGGGGGTGCTAATCTCTAATGGGGAGGGCAACAACTCTAGATGTAATTCATGCAACTGAGCAAATTGTTGAGACACAAAGGAATGTGATGCTCTTGAATCAAAAAGAACAGAGGCTGCAACTGAGTTAACAGGAAGGGTGCCCATCACGATCTTAGGTGCCTCTCAAGCTTCTTCAATCTTAACGTGGGTGACTTGACCACAACCCATAGCAGGTGGCCTGGCATTACAGCTTCTGTAATGACGGTTTCGACGGATCTTCCTACGACCAATAGGAGGACGTGATGCATTCTGAGGCTGACCCTGGTGACAGTTGATAGCAAGGTGCACTGGCTGTCCACACTTGCGGGATAAACCATCATTGTGGGGAAGAGCCATAACATTGGGTTGTCCACCCTGAATCGTTAGCTGTCTCGGTGGCGGAGGCAGACGAGGTGCAACATAAGACGGCCTTGGTGTTGGAGCAGGTCAGTGATAGACATTGTGCGGGATCCAGAATCGACGATTCTGAGCAGGCTGACTCGAGGATGAGCCAACATCTCGAGTACGCTTGAGCGACTCCTGGTACTCAGCCAGACCAGTTTTAGCTCGGAAAGCTTGGCTGACAAGCGCCGCAAAGTCTGCGGATTCATGGAGAACAAGTGCGAGCTTTATATCAGGATGCAGTCCTTCACGAAACATCTCCTGCTTGCGCGCGTCAGTGCAGACGTCATCTTCAGCATAGTGAGACAAATCAAGAAATTTCCTCTGATATTCATCCACTGTCATCTGACCCTGGGTGAGTTTGTGGAATTCCTTTTCTTCTGGTCCATGAGACCTTGAGGAATGTGACGTGCACGGAAGGCTGTCTGAAATTCTATCCAGGTGGTGACTGTAGCAACAGGCAGTTGACGCATGTGGCTTTCCCACCATTGAGCAGCTGAACCCCTTAGGTGATACGTCGCAAAGTTTACGTAACTGGCAGGGGCAACATTAGCCGACTCCATCTGAAAGGCGATGTCATGGAGCCAATCATCAGCAACCATAAGATCAGATGAGTTCCGGAAGGTGGACGGGTTAAGACGCATGAATTCTTCTAGTGAGATCAGACCAGGCTCCTGACGAGCCTCGTTACGTTCCAAGCGGTTCACCAGACTTTTGTTGAGCTGACAGTTTAGTTCAAACTGCTCCATCATAGCGGCAATATAGGGTGGACGCGGAGGATCGTCAGCCATCTTGCTACAAACAACAGGGGCAGTTTGGCAAGAACAACTACAAGTGTATGGAGTCATTCATGATGTAACATGAACAATGAACAAGAAGTGCATTAGATACATAACTGTAGTCATTAAAGACATACAGATCCAAACATAGAGTTGGCTACAAACGGGCAGCATGAATTCGGAAAACACACACAGCTAATCAAACTAGGTGGCTCACAGGCACGCGGTGGAGGGAAACAACAACGGGACATAGCAAAGGCTACATCAACGTCGGAGAAAACCACCGTCGCATGAAATTTTATTTTGACTTGCAATTTGAATTTGTTTTGAAACTTGATGGTATTTAGCAAAGATAATGCGATGACATGGCAACTTAATTACATAGCAACAGTGCTTAGTACATGGGGGTGTTACAACCTTGCTCTCGTCAAAAGGAAGGCTAGGACCTGGGGAGGACGAGGAGAAGCGAGAAGAGGTTCGAGGACATCATGGAGAAGAAAGGAGGAGGCATTCGTAAAATACAATGATGTGAAGGAGGAAAAGAAGACTGAGAGGTTTGAATAGTACATGGAGGCGCAAGCCAAGAAGACGCTTAAGTTTTTGCGATGATAATATATATTTGCCATGATTCAAGTAGTTTTTTTACCAACGTAGGCAAGTTGTGCATAATTTTTTCGCTCATTTTGCCTTGGCAATTTTGCTCTTTTTTCAGTACCATGATTTTTTCCTCAATTTAGCCATGCAAAACAAAATTTTCCATCATAGTGGGCAGTCATCTTTTGGCGTCATATGTATGCTTTGCCATTATACAAATATGTTCTTTGATACGTCTCCAACGTATCTATAATTTTTGATTGTTCCATCCTATTATAGTATCAATCTTGGATGTTTTTATATGCAATTGTATGCAATTATATATCATTTTTTGGGACTAACCTATTAACCTATTGCCCAGTGCCAGTTGATGTTTTCTGCTTGTTTTTGGCTTTTCAGAGAAACAGTACCAAATGAAGTCCAATTGCTACGAAACTTTTTGGAGATTTTTTTCTGGACAAAAGAAACCTGGGAAGCCTTGGGAGGAGGCCAGAAGCCTCACGGAGGCTCCACAAGGCACCAGGGCGCGCCCCAGGGGGGTGGCGCGCCGTGCTACCTTGTGGGGCCCACGTGACTCCGTTTGACCTAATTCCACTTCTATAAATTCTCAAATATTGGGAAACCCCCAGAGAGCCAGAAGAAAAAACCTTTCCGCTGCCGCAAGCCTCTATTCTTTCGCGATCCCATCTGGAGGCCTTTTCCGGTACTATACCGGAGGGGGAATCGATCATGGAGGGCTTCTACATCAACCTTGCTGCCCTTCCGATGATGTGTGAGTAGTTTACCACAGACCTACGGGTCCATAGCTAGTAGCTAGATGGCTTCTTCTCTCTCTTTGATCTTCAATACAATTTCTCCTCAATGTTCTTGGAGTTCTATCCGATGTAATCTTCTTTTGCGGTCTGTTTGTTGGGATCTGATGAATTGTGAGTTTATGATCAGATTATTCATGAGAAATATTTGAGTCATCTCTTAACTCTTTTATAGATGATTATTATAGCTTTGTATTTCTCTCCGATCTATCGGTTTAGTTTGGCCTACTAGATTGATTTATCTTGCAATGGGAGAGGTGCTTTGTGATGGGTTCAATCTTGCGGTGCTCAATCCCAGTGACAGAAAGGGACATGACACGTATTTGTATTGTTGCCATTAAGGATAAAAAGATGGGGTTTATTCATATTGCTTGAATTTGCTTCTCTACATCATGTCATCTTGCTTAAGGCGTTACTCTCTTTCATGCTTAATACCCTAGATGCATGTTGGATAGCGGTCAATGGGTGGAGTAATAGTAGTAGATGCAGGCAGGAGTCGGTCTACTTGTCTCAGACGTGATGCCTATATACATGATCATTGCCATGAATCTGTCATAATTATTTGCTATTCTGTCAATTGCCCAACAGTAATTTGTTTACCCACCGTATGTTTATGTGCTCAAGAGAGAAGCCTCTAGTGAAAACTATGGTCCCCAGGTCCATATTAATCAAATAAAAAACCTAAAAATACCTTGCTGCAATTTATTTACTTTTATTTTAATTAGTATTTAGTTTAGCTATTTACCTTTATAAGATTTAATCCTTGCAAGTAACCGCTAAGGGGATTGACAACACCCTTATTTGCATTCGGTGCAAGTGTTTGCTCTTGTGTGTGCAGGTGCGCTTTAACAAAATTTTGCTTGGTTCTCCTACTGAGTTACCAACGCAGCTCGCAAGTAGCAGGACGAATTTCTGACGCCGTTGCCGGGGAGACATCATCAAAATTACCAAGTACGTTCGCACAAATTATCATTCACTTGCATTTACTTTATTTACTTTTTATTATTATTAGTATTTGCCTCTTGTTTCTAAAAAATTTACAAAAACACAAAAATATTTTGTTTGCTAGTTTGCTTGCTTTGTCGCGATGTCTCAAGAAAATACAAAATTATGTGACTTTTCTAATACTAATAATAATGATTTTATTAGTACTCCTATTGCTCCTCCCACCACTAGTGCGGAGTCATGTGATATTAATACTGCCTTGCTTAATCTTGTTATGAAAGAACAATTTTCTAGTAGTCCTAATGAAGATGATGCATCCCATCTAAATACTTTCGTTGTACTTTGTGATATGCAAAAGAAGAAAGATGTGGATAATGATATTGTCAAATTAAAATTATTTCCGTTCTCACTACGAGATCGTGCTAAGACTTGGTTTTCATCCTTGCCTAGAAATAGTATTGATTCTTGGGATAAGTGCAAGGATGCTTTTATTACTTAGTATTTTCCCCCCGCTAAGATTATTTCTTTGAGAAATCAAATTATGAATTTTAAGCAACTTGAGCATGAGCATGTTGCACAATCTTGGGAGAGAATGAAATTAATGATAAGAAATTGCCCAACTCATGGTTTGAATTTATGGATGATCATACAAAATTTTTATGCGGGACTAAACTTTGTCTCTAGAAATTTGCTAGACTCTGCCATAGGTGGCACTTTCATGGAAATTACATTGGGAGAAGCTACAAAACTTCTTGATAATATTGTGGCAAATTATTCTCAATGGCACACTGAACGAACTCCAACTGGTAAGAAGGTAAATTTTGTTGAAGAAATCAATACTTTGATTGATAAGATGGATGCTTTATTGAAATTGGTTGCTAGTAAAAATGCTCATATTGATCATAATGATGTGGCCTTGTCCACTTTGATTGAGCAAAATAATGATGCTATTGATGTGAATTTTGTCTCTAGAAATAATTTCAACAACAATGCTTATAGGGGTAATTTCAATGCTAGATCGTTTCCTAGAAATTCCTCTAATAATTATGGCAATCCTTATGGTAATTCTTATAATAATAATAATAGGATGCCCTCTGATCTTGAAAGTAATATTAAAGAATTTATTAATTCCCAAAAGAATTTCAATATTATGATAGAGGAAAAATTGAATAGAGTTGATGAATTGGCTAGGAACATAGATAGAATTTCTCATGATGTGGAAAATCTCAAAACTAAAATTTTGCCACCTAAGCATGGTATAAATGAGCTATTAAAGCTATCTATGTCTCCATTAATGAAAGTAAAGAATGGACCGCTAGGTTGAGAGCTAAGCGAGAATTTCTAGAAAAAGCGATTCCACCCGGTTTCTATCGTAGTAATGATGAGGATATTAAAATGATTGGTGTCACTCCTATTGAATCATTATTTCGTAACATAAAACTTAATGAAAAAGGGACTGCAGAAGAGTCAACTTTACAAAGAAGGAGTCCCACTTGCTTGGAGGGTGATAATCTTGATCATAAAAATGAAAAAAGTGGGTTTGGAGAGGTTAAAACTTTAAATAGTAATGCACCCACTACTTTGGATTACAAGGACTTTAATTATGATAGTTGTTCTTTAATTGAGTGTATTTCCTTGTTGCAATCCATGATTAATTCCCAAACGCATATGAACAAAATAAAGCTTTCACTAAACATATTGTAGAAGCCATGATGAAAGCACATGAAGAAAAACTTGAGTTGGAAGTATTAATTCCTAGAAAGTTACAAGATAAAAGGGAACCCACTATTAAAGTAAAAATTAAAGATTATGAATGTAATTCTCTTTGTGATCTTGGTGCTAGCGTTTCCACTATACCAAAGTCTTTGTGTGATGTGCTAGGTCTCACTGACTTAGATCCTTGTTCCCTTAAATTGCATCTTGCGGATTCCACTATTGAAAATCCATTGGGTAGAATAAATGATGTGCTTATTCTTGCAAATAGAAATTATGTGCCCGTGGACTTTATTGTTCTTGATATTGAATGCAATCCTTCTTGCCCCATAATACTTGGTAGGCCTTTTCTTTGAACTATTGGTGCTATTATTGATATGAAAGAAGGTAATATAAGATTTCAATTTCCACTAAAGAAAGGGATGGAACACTTCCCTAGGAAGAGAATTAAAGCACCTTATGAATCCATTATGAGGGCCACTTATGGAATCAACTTGAAGGATGACAACACTTGAAATTATGCATTATGCCTAGCTAGGGGCATAAAACAATAGCGCTTGTTGGGAGGCAACCCAATGAATAAAATAAATTTTTGCTTTTACCTTATGTTTTTGAGTGTTTGCATGATTATAGATTCTGTTATGATTATGTTTTTATGTTTTAGTTAGTGTTTGTGCCAAGTAATGCCTTTGGGATGATTTGGAAGATAGTATAATTGATGCTGTTTGGAAAACAGAAAGTTTTGTGTCCAGTGCTGGAATTTTGGTTCTGTACTGGAGCGTTAGAAAAATCTGAACTTTTTACATAGTATTGGTATTTTTCAGAATTTTTGGAGTTATAAAATTTTGGCTTTTAAATAGATATTTACAGACTGTTCTGTTTTACACAGATTCTGTTTTTGTTGCATAGTTTGCTTATTTTGATGAATCTATGGATCGTATCGGGGGGTATGAGTCATGGAGAAGTTGGAGTGCAGTAGAATTATGCCAATATTAAATATGAATGAATTTACCACAGTACCTAAAGTTAAAGATTTGTTTGTTATATTAACGGATCTCACGAAGTTTCTGTCGAGTTTTGTGTGCTGAAGTTTTCAAGTTTTGGGTGAGACTACGATGGACAAAGGAATAAGGAGTGGCAAGAGCCTAAGCTTGGGGATGCCCAAGGCACCGCAATTTAATATTCAAGGGAGACTCAAGAGTCTAAGCTTGGGGATGCCTCGGAAGGCATCCCCTCTTTCGTCTACAATCTATCGGTAACTCACTTGGAGCTATATTTTTATTCATCACATGATATGTGTTTTACTTGGAGCGTCTTGTGAAATAGTTTGCTTGCTTTTGTTTACTTTTTAGTTTGTCACAATCATCTTTTCTGGACAAACCTTTTTGAGAGGGACACACATTATTCGAGATTTGGTAGAATACTCTATGTGCTTCACTTATATCTTTTGAGCTAGGCAGTGCTCTAGTGCTTCACTTATATCTTTTAGAGCACGGCAGTGATAATATTTTAAAGAAATAGTTGCACTCTCATGCTTCACTTATATCTTTTTGAGAGTCTCATGATAGCAATGGTAATATGCACGGGTTATGAATTTGGTCCTGATATGATAGGTATTCAAGAGGGATATAATAAAAACTTTCATGTAGATCACTATATATGATAAGTTTGATTCCTTGCAATAGTTTTGCGATATTAGGATGGTACTATGTGGGAGGTATTAGTAGATAATTGTGGTTTAGTAAGAATAATTGTGTTAAGGTTTGTGATTCCCGAAGCATGCACGTATGATCTGTCGTTATGCTAGGAAGTTGGAGCATGATTTATTATTGATTGTCTTCCTTTGCGTGGCGGTCGGGGGCACGTGATGGTTAACTCCTACCAACCTCCCCCCTAGGAGCATGCGTAGTAGTACTTTGCTTCGAGGGCTAGTAGACTTTCGCAATAAGTATGTGAGTTGTTTATGACTAATGTGAGTCCATGGATTATACGCACTCTCACCCTTCCGTAATTTGCTAGCCTCTTCGGTACCGTGCATTGCCCTTTCTCACATCGAGAGTCGGTGCAAACTTTGCCGGTGCATCCAAACCCCGTGATATGATACACTCTATCACACATAAGCCTCTTTATATCTTCCTCAAAACAGCCACCATACCTACCTATCATGGCATTTCCATAGCCATTCCGAGATATATTGCCATGCAACTTCCACCGTTTCGTTTTTATGACATACATCATCATTGTCATATTGCTTTGCATGATCATATAGCTGACATAGTATTTATGGCTCAGCCACCGTTCATCATTGTTATACATGTTACGCTGGCATCATTGCACATCCTGGTACACTGCCAGAGGCATTCATATAGAGTCATATTTTTGTTCTAGTATTGAGTTGTAATGTTGAGTTATAAGTAAATAAAAGTCTGATGATCATCATTATTAGAGCATTGTCCCAATGAGGAAAGGATGATGATGTCTATGATTCCCCCACAAGTCGGGATGAGACTCCGGACGAAAATAAAAAAAAGAAAAAAGAAAAAAATAGAGGCGAAAAAGAGCCATGAAAAAGAAAGAAAAGAAAGAAGAAAGAAAAAAAATAAAATAAAAAAAATAAAAAAACTAAAAGAGAGAAAAAGAGAGAAGGGACAATGTTAATATCCTTTTCCACACTTGTGCTCCAGAGTAGCACCTTGTTTTTCATATAGAGAGTCTCCTATTTTGTCACTTTCATATACTAGTGGGAATTTTTCATTATAGAACTTGGCTTGTATATTGCGATGATGGGCTTCCTCAAATGCCCGAGGTCTTCATGAGCAAGCAACTTGGATGCACACCCACTTAGTTTTCATGTTGAGCTTTCATACACTTATAGCTGTTAGTGCATCCGTTGCATGGCAATCCCTACTCCTCGCATTGACATCAATTGATGGGCATCTCCATAGCCCGTTGATTAGCCTCGTTTATGTGAGACTTTCTCCATTTTTGAATTCTCCTATTTATCTCTATCACCATACTCTATTCCACCCATAGTGCTATATCCATGGCTTGCGCTCATGTATTGCATGGGAGTTGAAAAAGCTGAAGCGTGTTAAAAAGTATGAACCAATTGCTTGGCTAAAACCAGGGTAGTGCATGATATATACTTTGTGTGAAGAAGATGGAGCATGACAGGATCATATGATTTTGTAGGGATAACGTTCTTTAGCATTTTTATTTTGGAAGACATGATTGTTTATTAGTATTCCTGAGTATTTATGTCTTTATATCAAATTATAGACTATTGCTATGAATCATTCGGGTCTTATTATTCATACCATAAGAGAGAGATTATCTGATGAAACATGACAGGTAGCATTCCACATCAAAAATTATGTTTTTATCATTTACCTACTCGAGGACGAGCAGGAATTAAGCTTGGGGATGCTTGATACGTCTCCAACGTATCTATAATTTTTTATTGTTCCTTGCTATTATATTATCAATCTTGGATGTTTTTATATGCAATTGTATGCAATTATATATCATTTTTTGGGACTAACCTATTAACCTAGTGCCCAGTGCCAGTTGCTGTTTCTGCTTGTTTTTGGCTTTTCAGAGAAACAGTACCAAATGAAGTCCAAATGCCATGAAACTTTTTGGAGATTTTTTTCTGGACAAAAGAAACCTGGGAAGCCTTGGGAGGAGGCCAGAAGCCTCACGGAGGCTCCACAAGGCACCAGGGCGCGCCCTAGGGGGGTGGCGCGCCGTGCTGCCTTGTGGGGCCCACGTGACTCCGTTTGACCTAATTCCACTTCTATAAATTCGCAAATATTGGGAAACCCCCAGAGAGCTAGAAGAAAAAAACCTTTCCGCCGCCTCAAGCCTCTGTTCTTCCGCGATCCCATCTGGAGGCCTTTTTCGGTACTCTGCCGGAGGGGGAATCGATCACGGAGGGCTTCTACATCTACCTTGCTGCCCTTCCGATGATGCGTGAGTAGTTTACCATAGACCTATGGGTCCATAGCTAGTAGCTAGATGGCTTCTTCTCTCTCTTTGATCTTCAATACAATGTTCTCCTCCATGTTCTTGGAGTTCTATCCGATGTAATCTTCTTTTGCGGAGTGTTTGTTGAGATCCGATGAATTGTGAGTTTATGATCAGATTATTCATGAAAAATATTTGAGTCATCTCTGAACTCTTTTATGCATGATTATTATAGCTTCATATTTCTTTCCGATCTATCGGTTTAGTTCGGCCTACTAGATTGATTTATCTTGCAATGGGAGAGGTGCTTTGTGATGGGTTCAATCTTGCGGTGCTCAATCCCAGTGACAGAAAGGGACATGACACATATTTGTATTGTTGCCATTAAGGATAAAAAGATGGGGTTTATTCATATTGCTTGCATTTGCTTCTCTACATCATGTCATCTTGCTTAAGGCGTTACTCTATTTCATACTTAATACCCTAGATGCATGCTGGATAGCGGTCGATGTGTGGAGTAATAGTAGTAGATGCAGGCAGGAGTCGGTCTACTTGTCTCAGACATGATGCCTATATACATGATCATTGCCATGAATCCATCATAATTATTTGCTATTCTGTCAATTGCCCAACAGTAATTTGTTTACCCACCGTATGTTTATGTGCTCAAGAGAGAAGCCTCTAGTGAAAACTATGGTCCCCGAGTCCATCTTAATCATATAAAAAACCTAAAAATACCTTGCTGCAATATATTTACTTTTATTTTAATTAGTATTTTAGTTTAGCTATTTACCTTTATTAGATTTAATCCTTGCAAGTAACCGCTAAGGGGATTGACAACCCCCTTATTTGCGTTTGGGTGCAAGTGTTTGCTCTTGTGTGTGCAGGTGCGCTTTAACGGAATTTTGCTTGGTTCTCCTACTGGATTGATAACATTGGTTCTTAACTGAGGGAAATACTTATCTCGACTGTACTGCATCTCCCTTCCTCTTCAGGGAATTACCAACGCAGCTCACAAGTAGCATTCTTTTACATATTTTTATATTACACATAGTTGCCATGCTAACACCATCGGATTTAGAGATAGGATGATTTTTGCATGATCCACATAGCGTTCTAATTTCATTTTCATGCACCATTCCAATCTTGTCATTTTCCATGGCAATTTTGTTCATTTTTTTGTGTTTTTTACATACACGGCAAAACACCATGGCAAATTTTAATTTCCATATGCCATAGTTCTTATACAAGGCAAGACAAATATAGCTAAAACACCATGGCAAATTTTAATTTGCATATGCCATGGCAATTTTCTTCATTTTTTCTGTTTTACATGCACGACAAATTTATCATACAAAACATGGCAATTTTAATTGAATACCATGGCAAATTTTAATATTAATCTGCCATGGAAATTTTGATTATAATTTGTGTTTGTACTGTTCATTCTATATTTCAATGGCAATTTCCATATAAAGCATGACAATTTTAATTAAAACACCATGGCAAATGTTCATATACTGTAGGGGAATGCAGCAAAAAACAAAAATTTCCGGTACTGCGAGCACGCCCAGGATCACTATGGAGATGCATACAATGTTTTGATCTGATCATTACCCACTCGTAGCGCAGCGGAAGTAGAGTCGATGTAGATCGTCGGTGCAGATCCCCGCAACTAGGATTTACAACCTCCCAACCACTAGGATGAACTCCCTCATCCCCACCTCGGACAGTCCCTCGGACAGCCCTTCGGGAGGCGGTCGGACAATCCCTCGGACGGTGTCACGGACAGCCCTTCGGGAGGACCCTCGAACTCGGACGGTATCTCGGACAGCCCTTCGGGTGGACCCTCGAACAACCCCTTGGGCAAAAGATCGAACCTACGACGTCTCTACGGGGTTGCACACATACGGTGTCAGCTATCCGGCAGGGCTTCTCCGTCCAGAACTAGTTCCCACCGGAACCCAGACAGCCTTTCGGCTCTATGAAACTATTTCGCTGGGAGGGAGAGAGAAGGCCAGATCATGCATGGCTTTTGTATGAGAGTAAGGAGTGAGTGTGGAGAGCACCTCTCCACCTCTATTTATAGGAAAACCAAGGGGTAGGGTGGCACTTGAAAAAACCCAAAAAACCCATCACATGGATCCTCCATAAGGGCATAAAAGGAAGGCAAATGGAGCTCCATGGAGGAGCTCCATCTTGGCCGGCCACCCCATGGGGGCCCCCCAAAGGGGTTCCCTCCTCTCCAAGTCATCCCTGGATATTTTGGGGCAAAGCCCAAAAAGGTGGCTTTCCAAAAAATCAACCAAAAAGTGGTTTTCACTACTCACAAAGACATTTTTCAGCGTCCGTTAAATCCGAAAATATTTCTGTCGGTCCAGAACATTTCCAATACCAACTAAAACAATTCTAGACGCGTTCTGAAAACATTTCCGGATCAATGATCTTCTTCAGCGAAAACCAACCAAAGCAATTCCGGCTGCTCCAGAACATTTCCGGTTTTTCTCTCCGGAAAAATTCCAGAAGTTCCCAAAACAATTCTGGTACCTCCAAAAAGTTCCAGGCGCGTGTCGAAACCTATTTGGCTTAATGGTTTACTCCGAAACAACTTTTCGGTTTTACCGAAACTATTCCGGTGTTCTCTCCGGAACTCTTCTGTTGTCTCCGAAACTTTTCCTGCGACTTTCTCTCAGACTCCCTATCTATTATTCAGCAGATAGATGACCCTTAAGCGTGTGACCCTATAGGTTAGGTGAAGTATAGACATGACCGGAACACTTACCGATCAATGATCAATAGCGGAACCGTGGACACCCATATTGATCATTATACCCATACGAATGAATATTCGAGTGAACCTCTAGTTGCCGTGTGCTATTCCTGTTGCTTCGCGATATGTCAGAAACACCCGAGGTGAGACTTATCGGCATCCCCGTGGATCAACAACTTGTCCACTATGGCAGTTACCTCGTTACCGGTTTTGTTCTCTCTTCTCTTTTCTGCGTTCCGGTATCCCTGTGATCAAATCACATTGTGTCTGGCAGACTATGATGGATACCGTAACACTGAGAGGGCCCAAAGAATATCTCTCCATCGTCGGAGGAGCATATCCCAATCTTGAGCTATCATGTTACTTGTCACACTTTCCCATGAACCCGTAAGCCGCCGTAATAGCCACCCAGTAACGGATGACATTTAACAAACCCCAAAGTTCATGAAGCAAGTGCAAAGGAACTCGATACTCTCATGGTCTAAGGAATTATGCAAACGTTAACTTCTCTGTGTTATTAACCATTAACTTGTGACGAATGTACCTCATAGCATAACATCAATCGGGTCGATTCAACACAAGTGTTCTCCTAACATTGTGCCCTCAAAAGTTGCCTGGCATAGACATGCCCATGATCAGGAAAACGTGATCATCATGCAATACTTGAGCTAGTCTTAGAGGCCAGACTAGGAATACATTTTACCATTTATTATTCAACACGTGCACATGGGTTTTCCTCAGAGCCTTTATGGATATACGGGCTCGGGAACCATAGCAGTTATAGCACGGAATATAAACATAATTGCAAACATGGAGATAATAATAACATTTATTATTGCATGTAGGGATATCTCCAACAGACTCCCAGTTGCACTAGAGTCAATAATCTAGTCATTGCTAATGCACTTTACACCTATGGCATACCGGTGTAAAATATGCTTCGCTTGTGGTATAGTCTTTGTCCAACAGAACTGACAACTTCAGGTCCGTGTGTATCTTTGCATATCCTCGCGTTTTCATGCTTTCACAAAATTCATATTTTGTGTGGACTTGGCTTTGTATATATCTGAATCACTGGTCGAACCCTGATTCCTCAGACTGAGCTATGGAGCAACTATCTACAATAGTGTCCCATTGACCAAAGCCATCTTGGAACATTACTAAGTTCATGAATGAACTATATGATTCAACATCTTCTTTGTCGCTTCCAAAGCGTCAACATACTTAGCCTTTGTTATAGAATTCGCCAAAGTAACCTGTTTGGAACAATTCCAACTCACTGTGCCGCTATATTGTGTATTACACAAAACCCTTAACTTAAATCGAAAATCACATGGAGCATTTATAAAGACTGTATCGATGTAACTACTTACAACGAGCACTTCATAATCACCGCTTGCGAGAAAACATATCATCAGTGCTACTTTAGTACTCAACGCATTTTTCGCTGTTGTCCCATGATCAATATTTTTGATCACTTTGGTATCTGTACTCGCAACTGCTTGGGAGTACCGGACATATCTGGTTGTTTTACATACCATGGAATATATGATTAATCCAAACACAAAAGTGTGTGGAATCTCCATCATGTATTTTGCTCATCAGTGTTTTAGGACACCGAGTCTTACTAAAACTCCTTCCATGTGACTTCGGCAAGAAACACCACTCGGCATTCTTATGCTAAATAGTTTTAGCATCTTGTCAATATGTATTCTTGGCTTAGCCTATTAGGCAATTTAATCTCAATAGATAATTATACCCAATATCGAGGCTACCTAGCCCAAGCACTTCATCGAAAAACTATTTTCCAATGAAGTCCTAATTTGTGTCAAGAAATTTATATTATTTCCAATCAACAATGTGTCAAGCACACAAGGTTTTAGAAATATTATTATGCTCCCACTTACTTTGTTGTAATCACAAGCATGTTTGCTATCCATTGATGAAATCAAACTCTTTTGACTATTTCATCAAAAACGAAGATTCCAACTCCATTTTGCTCTCTTCTGTCCATTGCTGGAACTCTGAAGTTTGCACATCCACTAGCATCCTCTGGATTGACAAAATACTTTGGACGGTATCACTCACAAGTCCTAGGTTGCTTTTCCATCTCATGGAAATCCTTTTGGCATCCATGTATCATATCTCATAATTGAAATATGTATTAATTGCTAGTTTAACCCGAACCAACTTTAAGCATCGCTACGGAGGGACAATCTCGCCGTAGTTAATTCCTTGAATTTGTTATAAGCAATAAGTCGAGCTTTATGGATAAAACCCTTTTATCTGTATCAGTTTATAGTTCCATTAATATTCGTTAGACTCCAAGTCTACCGAATGGTTTATCAAGATCTAGTCTTGAATCATTTATGGACACTATCTCGGATTATATTGGCATTTAGCCAATTCCGGAGTCAGGGTCCATCAACGCTTCCTTGTGTATCGTAGGTATACTGTTGTCTAACAACAATATCTTGTTTGCGCACCTGAGAGGTTTGCACGGGTTTTGCCTACGTGGTTCAGCTGCAAGTTCGACCGAAGTCCATACATCTCATGTAGAGGCTTCCGTATCAGTCACAGTAGTAAACGCTGGAATTGTAGTAGATATGCCCTAGAGGAAATAATAAATGTTATTGTTTATCTCCATGTTCATGATTATGTTTATGTTCCATGCTATAACTGCTATGGTTCTCGAGTCTACAATAACCATGAGGCTCGGAGGAAGACTCATATGCACGTGTGGAATAATAAACAGTAAAATGTATTCCTAGTCTGGCCTCTAAGACTAGCTCAAGTGTTGCATGATGGTTCTGTTTTCCTGATCATGGGCATGACTATGGCGGCAACTTTGAGGGCACAATGTTAGTAGAACACTTGTGGTTGAATCAACCCGAATTGATGTTATGCTATGAGATACATTCATCACAAGTTAATGGTTAATAACACCGAGAAAGTTAACATTTGCATAATTCCTTAGACCATGAGAGTATCGAGTTTCTTCATGATTGCTTCATGAACTTTGGGGTTTGTTAAATGTCATCCGTAAATGGGTGGCTATTACGGCGGCTTACGGGTTCATGGAAAAGTATGTCAAGTAACTTGATTGCTCAAGATTGGGATTTGCTCCTCCGACGATGCAGAGATATCTCTGGGCCCTCTCGGTGTTACGGTATCCACCATCGTCTAGCCAGACACAATGTAATTTGATCACAGGGATACCGGAACACGGGAACGAGAAAAGAGAACAAAACCGGTAACGAGGTAACTGGCATAGTGGACAAGTTGTTGATCCACGGGGATGCCGATAAATCTCACCTCGGGTTTTTGTAACATATCACGAAGCAACAGGAATAGCACATGGCAACTGGAGGTTCACTCGAATATTTATTCGTGTGGGTATAGGGGTCAATATGGGTGTCCACGGCTCCGATGTTGATCATTGATCGGAAAGTGTTCCAGTCATGTCTATACTTCACCGAACCTATAGGGTCACACGCTTAAGGGTCATCTATCTACTGAATACTAGACAGGGGGTCTGAGAGAAAATCACCAGAAAAGTTTCGGAGACAACGGAAAAGTTCCGGAGAGAGAACACCAGAATAGTTTCAGTAAAACCGAAAAGTTGTTTCGGAGTATACCATTAAGTCAAATTGGTTTCGGCACACGCCTGGAAATTCTTGGAGGGTGCCAGAATTGTTCTGGAAACTTCTGGGATTTTTCCGGGATGAAAACCGGAAATGTTCCAGAGTTGCCGGAGCCGGTTTGGTTGCTTTTCGCAGATGAAAATCACTAATCTGGAATTGTTTCGGAACGCGTCCAAAATCATTTTAGTGGGTACTAGAATTCTGGCTTCTTTTCGGATTTAACGGTCGCAGAAAAATGTTTCCGTGAATAGTGAAAAGCACTTTTTGGTGGCTTCTTGGAGAAGCCACCTTGAGGGCCTTTTGGTATTTTTCCCCTAGTGGCTTCTTGGAGAAGCCACCCATGGGCTTGGCCTATAAAAAGGGGTGGAGGGGGCTGCCCAATCCAACTCACTCTCTCATACACAATGCCATGCAATGATCTGGCTTCTTCTCTCCTTCCCACGAAAAGAGTTTCGTCGAGCCGAAAGGTTGTCTGGGTTTCGGTGGGAACTAGTTCTGGACGGCGAAGCCCTACCGGATAGATGATTGATACGTCTCCAACGTATCTATAAGTTTTGATTGTTCCATGCTGTTATAATATCAATCTTGGATGTTTTTATAATCATTTACAGCAATTTTATATCATTTTTGGAGACTAACCTATTAACTTAGTACCCAGTGCCTGTTGCTGTTTTCTGCCCTGTTTTTGTTTTACAGAAAATCAATACCAAACGAAGTCCAAATGCCACGAAACTTTTTGGAGATTTTTTATTATCCATGATAAACACTAGAAGCTTCGGGAGGAGGCCAGAAGACCCTGGTGGGGCCCATGAGCCACCAGGGCGCGCCTGGGGGGGCAGGCGCGCCCTGGTGCCTGGTGGGGCCCACAGAGCTCCGTTTGACCTAATTCCTCCACTATAAATTCAGAAAAAAATCAGAAACCCTCAGGGGAGTCCATGAAATACTTTTTCCGCCGCCGCAAGTTTCTGTTCCAGAGAGATCCCATCTGGGGTCCTTCTCCGGTAATCTACCGGAGGGGGAATCGATCACGGAGGGGTTCTACATCAACCTTGCTGCCCTTTCGATGATGCGTGAGTAGTTTACCACAGACCTTCGGGACCATAGGCAGTAGCTAGATGGCTTCTTCTCTCTTTTTGATTTTCAATACAATGTTCTCCTCGATGTTCTTGGAGTTCTATCCGATGTAATCACTTTTTGCGGTGTGTTTGTTGGGATCCGATGAATTGTGAGTTTATGATCAGATTATCCATGAATATATTTGAGTCTTTGCTGCACTCTTTTATGCATGATTATTATAGCCTCGTATTTCTTCTCCGATCTATTGATTTGGTTTGGCCAACTGAGTTGATTTATCTTGCCATGGGAAGAGGTGCTTTGTAACGGGTTCGATCTTGCGGTGCTCAATTCCAGTGACAGAAAGGGACATGACACGTATGTATCATTGCTATTAAGGGTAAAAAGATGGGGTTTATTCATACGTGAGTTTATCTTGTCTACATCATGTCATCGTTCTTAAGGCATTACTCCGTTCTTTATAGACTTAATACACTAGATGCATGCTGGATAGCGGTCGATGTGTGGAGTAATAGTAGTAGATGCAGGCAGGAGTCGTTCTACTTATTTTGGACGTGATGCCTATATACATGATCACTGCCTTGGATATCGTCATGATTATTTTGCTTTTCTATCAATTGCCCAACAGTAATTTGTCTACCCACCGTATGCTATTTTCTCGAGAGAAGCCTCTAGTGAAATCTATGCCCCCCAGGTCTATCTAAATCATATTACTAAAACCCTAAAAATATTGCTGCCATTTTATTTTATTTATTTTATTTTTATTTTTGTTTCAATCTATCTATCTATCTATCTATCTATCACATACAATTTAATCTTGCAATTTACCGCCGAGAGATTGACAACCTCTCGTTTGCGTTGGGTGCAAGGATTTGTTGTTTGTGTGCAGGTGCTGCTAACGAGGTGTTGTGTGATTCTCCTACTGGTTCGATAACCTTGGTTTCATAACTGAGGGAAATACTTATCTCTACTGTGATGCATCATCCCTTCTTCTTCGGGGAAATACCAACGCAAGCTACAAGTAGCAATGACACCGTATGTGTGCAACCCCGTAGAGAGGTCGTAGGTTCGATCTTTTGCCCGAGGGGCTGTTCGAGGGTCCTCCCAAAGGGCTGTCAGAGTTACTGTCCGAGTTCGAGAGTGCCTCCCGAAGGGCTGTCCGTGACACCATCCGGGGGACTGTCCGACCGCCTCCCAGAGGGCTGTCCGAGGGACTGTACGAGGGGCAGATGAGGGAGTACATCCTCGCGGTTGGGAAGTTGTAAATCCTAGCTGCGGGGATCTGCACCGATGATCTACATCAACAATACTTCCGTTGCGCTATGAGTCGGTAACGATCGGATCGAAACGTTGTATGCAGTCTTCATACTGGTCCTGGGCTGGTGCGTAGGTCGGAAATTTTTTGTTTTCTGCTACGTTCCCCTACAGTGGCATCATGAGCCGTGCTATGCGTAGATGCAGGTTACGATCTAGAATACATGAGATGTATGGGTGTTGCATAATATAATTTTGGAGTAGATGAGATCTATTGCTGAAAATTATTTGTGCGGGTAGCAGATGAAATCTGTTACCCGATGTTTTTGTTACTTCCCTGAAATTTGCGTATTTCTGAACTTGATAATATCATGGTGGAGTTTCAAAGTTCTAGAAATCCGCGATCCTGAGTGATCAACGAAGTGATAACAGTTCATTGAATTCCACCATAGTTAAAAGAAAGATGAAATTTTGCAGACGAAAGGGCAATGCAGATATGATCTGCACGGGGGTCATGCGTATGACGAAGTTCAGTATGGGGCTCGAGATTTTATTATCTCGTGTTTCATACACCCCGCAAAGTTAATCTAGCGACTTGAATAATCATACTTGATGATGGACGTTGGTTGCTTTGGTTTGTTTTCGAAACCTTAGAAGCCACGAAAAATAAAATTTTGCATAAACCGATTAGAGGCGTCTAACTTGGTTTTGCAGGATGTGCATGTGACGTGGTATTGCAGCTCTCATATTAATTCGATTATGTATGAGATGACTATATGATGTAAATTTATTAACATGACCTGCGTGTCATGATTCGGCATGATGGCTGGAGCCATATGATTGTCACTTTAAAGACCTGCGTGTCAACCTTAAGTAATGCACTTATTTTATTAGCTATAGAGATAGCAATATTATCTGGTGCTTCGACAAGGTGGTGGCAATCTTCGCAAAGGTGAACACCGACGCGAATGCCGAAGATGAAGAAATTAAAGACTTCTCTGTCAAAAAGGGCTATACCATATCATGCTATTATGAACTGCCTGAGATGTTTATCCCTTGTGGTGCACCCTTTTGATTGCGCAGTAGTCGCTTTTTATTAGGGTGATCTCTCCCTTAAAATATCAAGTAGTTAGTGTTCTCCCAAGTGTAGCACCGTCACAGCATCTTTCCTTTCAGGGTGCTCCATGTCCACATGGGTACGAACAATTGTATAGGTGTAAGGATGGTGAGGTCAGACCTCGCAGCGAGATCACTTGGTTGTCTGGACGTTCATGGCAGGATCGTCCTGAGCTCGGAATACACGCATCGAAAGATGAACAAGAGTCACATAGAGATGTGATCGGCAAGTTTGCCTACCGATTGAAATTCCCGTCAACATTGATGTCCACATCAATGGCGTTGAATTGAAATGCGGGTCTTGTATCACTCACAATCAATTATGAGAGATATAGATTTGAGTGGGAGCGCACTGTAGAATTAACTTGTTTAATTCTCTGTGCAATTAATTATGAACATTGTCTAAAGTGAAATTTGCATAATAGTTGTAGAATAATGGCTCGCGTTTCCACCTTCCCTATTAAAATTGAATAGCTGTTTAGTATCTGGTTAAAACTTGACGGTTGGTAACGTAATGTGAGGATTGTCCTCAAAAGTGACGAGTAGGACTTTGTCCTATCGCATGCTTTTGGTATTCTCCCACTAATGCTATGGATAATGTGACTCTCGTCCTTCGATCCAAAAGCTAGAATTCCGTTACGGTCAAGTACAATATGTTTGCTTCCATGAGACCCGAACTTCAAAAGTTTGGGATAGCTATGTGATATTCATGGAACTGAAAATTAGTTTCAGATACAAACAAAGGCTAGAAGATATGGGATATCCAAAGCAATGTTTGTTTTGCAAATTATTAGTAAAGTGTTTACTATGCATTTGACTGTTGAGAGAGGGATCCAGAAGAACGCCGGTCATATGATGATGGTGAATAAAACAACAACTTAAAGAGAAAGGAAATGTCCAAAGGGTGTTAGTGTGACTTACACGCCTAGGAAGTCCGGGGCTAACGCCGCTCTTAAGTTGGGTGCTTCTTCTGAGAGTAGGAGAAATATTAAAAGTTAAACTGTTAGAAGTATAAAGGCAAAAAGAAAGAAGACTAGTGTCGGGGCCGGATTTCCGGGACACGATATCCCAGAAATTAACCCCTCATGTCGTCACCAGCCCAGGATTACTGTTACTGGTGGACACGTCCTTGTTATAGATTACCAAGCAATTACAAGAATTGGATACAAGACCATAAAGGTCTAATGATACAACAATGATTTCTAATGAGGATGATGGAAGTGACTCGTGGTTCTCCAACGTCGATGGGGCTCCATTCCCATAGGAACAGCTGGCCCGGAAAATTTCTATCGCGTGTGGCTGCTATCCTAGGCTCCGCATGGATGTCGTGGTAATACTCCTTGTTGAAATCCTGACCTGGCCAAGTAAATAGCCAGGGACAAGCCAGTGAGTACGTTTGAATGTACTCGCAAACATAATGAACAAAAGATATACCGAATGCATATGATCATGATGGGTTAATTTATATGCATATGCTGAACTAAATTAAAGCATGGCATGATGAATATTAATACGGTGCTGAAGAATAAATATGAAATGTTAGTGACAAACAAAGAAAGTTAATGGAGGATCGGGCGAGACTGGACCGCCCGAGAATCCAAAAGAAAAATATAAAAGAAATGCCAAACGGGTGTCTAAAAGAGAATCGGACGAGACAAAACCATCCGAGAACTCAAGCGATGCCACGAGAGGTCTTGAAAAGAAATGCCAGTCGGGTGTCTAAAAGTGACGCCACGGTCGTTCTTGAAAAGAAATGCCAAACGGGTGTCTAAAAGAGAATCGGACGAGATAGGACCATCCGAAACTCAAGCGACGCCACGAGAGATCTTGAAAATAACTGAGTGCCCGGGTAGTCTAGCCAGCCCATGAGACACTCAGAAAACAAAATAAGAGGAGCAGGTTAGTCCACGATAATATTCATATCATCAATAAAATTCATGATAATACCAGTAGGGCAATAATAATTCTACAATATCATTCATACTCAATTTAATTATTTCCTCCGGAGACCGACACTAAGACCGACACTTGACCAACCCAGACTGTAGTCCTTAACCGCGTACACGGCTATTCGAATAGGTTTTAACTCTGCAGAGGTTGTACTCTTTACCCACAAGTAAAGGATTTCTTTAGCCAGCACCGAGACGCTGACTAATTCCCATTACGGCCTTTGAGTTGAAAACACACCTGACCAGCACACACCAGATTAACTTTCCAGATGCCAGGAATCACCCAAAGCATCGTTCAAGAAAAACTCTGAGTCGGGGAGACTACAATCTTGAGTAGCATGGGATCACTATTCATACGCGCGGATTACAAGGGGTGCCCCTCTCTCGGCCCAGCCGGATACACCCATGCCCCCTGATCCGAGGACTGGCATTATAATCGGTACCTGGAAACCTTCATCGCGGCCTCTCTGTACGGTGTGTGCACGGAAAGGGGTTAACAACTTACTGAACCGTACCCTACCTGTGGCAAGGACATGTGGCAGCACGGATCAAGTATGGGGGTTACCGGAACAAGACTCGATCTACGGTCGACTCAGGAGGCTTAAGTTTTTCCTGCAGTGGTTAGCACAATAAGGAGTTCTTTCAACAGTAACACCAAAACGGGGCCACATCCCTTGCATGTCCCAACATGCATAACCAACAAGGCATGATCACACTCTGACGTGATCACCCTTCTGCCGGTAATAGTATTTCTCTTATGCCTGCTCCTGCAAGTTAGTCATGACAAGCACACGTTGCACGGTACGAGGGAAACATACCAACACTACATGCATGCAAATTTTATTTGAATTTAACATATGCATGATTCAATTATTCTTGCAACCATTCAACCATGCAATCACCATATCAAGTGTTCAAAATGTTTGCCTTGATCATGCAGAAATATTGGGTGCACTCCAAAAGTTTTGAAAATTCTCTTCCCTCCATTATTCCTATTTTCAAAAATATTGCAATTACCACATAAAGTAAAACAGTGCTAAAAAGTTGTGTGGAATTTTTTTAAATAAATACTAAAATAAACTAGATGAAATATAAGGAATTTCAGAAAAAGAATCAATTTATTTAGAGTTCATATGAATTTGCTAGAGAGTTTCTAAGCTGAAATAAATGACTAATTGGACTGTTTAATAGATCTAGTAGAGACAAAGCTTAGTAAAAATGTTCACCCTAGCTGGATTAATAGAGCATGATTTTAGGAATTTTAAGAAATTTGAATCATCAAATTTGGATTTGAAATGGACACTGTGGGATTATTTGAAAACTGCTGGAAATGATAAAGGAAACGAGGTAGAGTCGCGCCCTGAGCGAAGTATAGCCGGGTGGTGCTACCGGGCCAGGCCCAGCCGTTCGGCTGCGCGGAAGGACAGATGATGTCGAAGACGTATTCTGTAAATACATCTTCCTCGCGAGAAGGCGGCTCCAGGGAAGTTCGTCTCCACTCACAGACGGGTCAGCGGCGTTGAGTCACTGACAGTGGGCCCGCCTGGCCCACTGGTCAGGTTTGACCAGCCCGCGCGCCTTCTCCTCTGGCCGAACAGAGGCGGCGGTCCGGCGATGCTCGCCGGTGAAGGGCGGCACCTCTCGGGGATCTGAGGCCATCCTCGTGTTCAAGGGATCATTTCGATCCTGACGAGGTATGGCACGGTCGCCGGGGCCCACCTAGTCGTCGGCAGTGAGCTCCCCCGCAGAACTCCGCCGACGGCGGTTTGGGCATTTTGCCTACGGGCCACCTCCGGTGAAATTGGAGGCAGGGATGGATCTGTGGGGTCAAGTGGAGGCTGTTGGAGAAGAAATGGAGGAGGGGGAAGCTCGGGTGGCATCGGAAACATCCGGTCAGTGGCGGCGAGCGTCTCGGCCGGAGTCCAGGAAGATGATCCCGTCCGGTCGATTGGGTGCTTGGGTAAGCTCGCAGGAGGAGGTAAGAGAGGTGTGTGATGGATGGGTAGCCTCGGGTAGGGTTTTTATAGGAAGGAGGAGGTCGGTTCCGAGGCTTATAGAGAACGGCACGTCGGCGGCGGCCATTGAGGGCCTACCGTGGTCGGTTGCGAGGGTCAGTGAGTCGGTGAGGTGGTCGGTGAGGTCGGCGTGGACGGTGGCCGTCCAAATTTATACTAGAGGCGTGCTGGCTAGCTCGAGGGGCTCCAGGTGGTTCGGACGACGCCGGCCATGACAGATTGCGGCGGCGGCCATTACTGAGGCAGGAAGGGTGGTTGAGGTCGGCGGCGTTTCAGTGAGGGGCGGTGGTCAGCATTCAAGCTCCTAGCGAGCTGGCGGCTTCTGGTTCGAGCCAGGCGGCTTGGCCGGTAGGTGACAGTGACGTGCGGGAGGCGGTGGCGGCGCTTGCCGGTGGAGGGCGGCGCCAGGGGGGAGCTCCGGTGCGGGGGAGACGCGGGGAAGGCTGTGACCGGCGTAGGTGGCTAGCAAGGGAGCGAGGCAAGCTGGGGGAGGCAGCAGCGGGGTCGGCAGGCTCGGGTGTCGTCGGGTGCAGCCCGGGCGCTATGGCCATGCCCAGAGGACGCACACCAGTTGCTCGATCAAATGCCAGCACCACATAGGTTGCCCCAAGTGAGCCCAATTTGATCAGGGTGGTGTCTCATTAGAGGGTAGAGATGATGATGGAGTTGGTTTGGCAAAGGGAGAAACTTGCTAGTGCAAATTTGGGTGAAATTCAGTTCTGGACTGAAAATACAGAGGATATTTTGGTGGACTAAAAAGATTCCAATGGAGCTAAAATTTTGGACTAAAGGGTTTCTTAGGAAGGACTATAAGGTGGAATAATTGCACAATTTTTTGGAGCAAGAAAAATTGAGGTTGCAGTTGAAACTCAAGAATGGAACAGAATTGAAAAGAGGATGTTACACTCAAAATTTCCAAAACGCCAAGTTGGGTTTTTGCATAAAAGTGGTCTATAAGCATCACATGACCTCTCATAATTTTTGTGGAATTTTAAAAGAATTATTTAAAATAGTCGTAGTGAAACAGAGGCATTTAAAGTATTGAAAATGATGTTAAAAGAATTATCTTGGGCAAAATTTTATTATGAAAATATTTCCTACTGTTATTAAAATATAAAATAAATGATTTAAGAAAACTACCAAAGCCCACAATATTTTTTTCCCAAAATTTTCTATATCGAGGGAAGAATTTTGGAAAACAGAAAACAGAAAAGACTCTGAAAATAATAAAAGACCCAATATAAATCAAAATTTTATTTCTGGCCAAATTTTATTTAATAAAAATATGGTTAAATTTTTGGGGTGTTACAACTAGAATGTCCAGCTCATGTATGAAAGTCATACAAGTTATTGATGTATGGAAGGCTGGTCAAAAGAAATAGTTCTTGAGAATTGTGATTAAATTGTTAGTCTGTAATTCTTGGGTATTGTTAGTTGAGCACAAAGATACCTGCTCGATTGCATTCTGTTGCGACTCGATGCAAGAACTACTACGGCCTAAAAGACTTGCCAGGAGTGAGGTTAAGATACGCGCTGGGAACATAGTAAATGTTACTATACCTTCCATAGGTGTATTACCGTCTATATTTATTTTCATAATTCATTTGGAGTTTCATACACTCTAGCCCATTGCATAAAGTATCTTGCAAGAAGGTTGTTCATAAGAGAACTTTTGATGTTCGGTGTTATGAATAACATAAGGGCCATACTTTCATTATGAATGATATGTATGTTATGAATATTGATAATAATACATTACCTCTGTATTTACTTTCATAATTCATTTTAGAGTTTTATACACTCTAGCCCATTTGCATAATGTTCGTTGCAAGAGTGTTGTTCATAAAAGAACAATTGTTGTTCAGTATTATGAATAACATAAGGGCCATACTTCCATCGGGATGGGATGTATGTTATGAATATTGATGGTAATATGATACATCCATAACACTGACGCTAAATGTCGGAAGACTAAAAGAATACCACATATGTGTGGCACTGCATTTGGTCACATTGGAGAAACCCGCATGAAAAACTTCAATCATGATAGATTTTGAAGTCATTTGATTATGAATCATCTGACACTTGCAAACTTTCGTCCGAAAAGTGAAGTGACTGAAATACCGTTCACAGGCCATAAGGAACGAGCAACAAACTTATTGGTGATCATACATTTTGATGTGTGTAGTCCGATAAATGTTGTTGCTAGTAGTGGATTTATCTATTTTCAGAAATGACTCAAGTAGATATATGGATATTTACTTGATGAGACATAAGTCTGGATCTTTTGAAATCATTCAAAAGGTTTTCAAAATGAAGTAGAAATTATTGTAACAAGAAAATTATGTTTCTGCAATTTGATTGCGGAAAGGAATATTTGAGTTACAAGTTTAGCGAATGTCTGATGAGTTGTGAAAAAACGTTTCATAACTTACACCTCCCGGAACACCACTGTGAGTGGAATGTCCGTGAAGATGTAATCAAACCATTTATGACATGGTAAGATCAAAGATGACATAAATCAATTTGCCATTATCCCTCTTAAAGTAATGCTTTAGAGACTGTGGCTTTTCCACTGAAAAGAGCGCCATCAGATCTGTTGAAATGACGCCATGGTATGGTACATCCAACCATGTTATATCTTTTCTTAACATTTGAAATATGGGGCTTGTGTAAAACATTTACAAACCTATTCCAAATCAGACAAATGCTACTTTGTAGGTTATCCTAATTTATTGGGTATTCCTCCCTCACTGTACCGAGGCAAAAATGTTTGCCACAAAGAACGGTGTGATTTTGAAGAAAATGTTTCTTGCAAAAAGGTGAGTGGGAGGACAGTGCAACTCGACGAGATAACAGTATCTTCGTCATCAGGTCAAAGGAAAGAAACCTTGGAAGTAATTCCAGAGTTTCCTACTACGACTGATACGGAAGTCTCTACAATAAAATGTAGTGACTTCGGTCGAACTTGCAGCTGAACAACGTAGGCAAGACTCGTGCAAACCTCTCAGGTGCGCTAACGAGATATTTTTGTTGGACAATAGTATACCTATGATACACAAGGAAGCGTTGATGGGCCCTGACTCTGGAATTGGCTAAATGCCAATATAATCCGAGGTAGTTTCCATATGAATGATTCAAGATTACATCTTGATAAACCCTTCGGAAGACTTGGAGTCTAACGAACATTAATGGAACTATAAACTGATGTGGATAAAATGTTTTATCCATAAAGCTCGACTTGTTGCAATAACAAGTTCAAGGAGTTGACTACAATGAGATTGTCTCATCGTAGCGATGCTTAAAGTCAGATCGGGTTAAACTAGCAACTAATACATATTTCAATCATGAGATGTGAAACATGGATGCCAAAAGGATTTCCATGAAATGGAAATACAAACTAGGAATTGTATGTGATACAGTCCAAAGTGTTTTGTCGATCTAGAAGATGCTAGTGAGTATGCAAACTTCAGAGTTCCAGCAATGGACAGAAGAGAGCAAAATGGAGATGGAATCTTAGTTTTTGATGAAATAGTCAAAAGAGTTTGATTTCATCAATGGATAACAAAGATGCTTGTGGTTACAAGAAAGTAAGTGGGAGCATAATAATATTTCTGGAAACCTTGTGTGCTTGACACATTGTTGATTGGAAATAATATAAATTTCTTGACACAAATTAGGACTTCATTGGAAATAGTTTTTCGATGAAGTGCTTCGGCTAGGTAGCCTCGATATTAGTCATAATTATCTATGAGATAGAATTGCCTAATAGGCTAAAGCCAAAAATACATATTGACAAGATGCTAAAACAGTTTAGCATAAGAATGACAAGGAGTGATTCTTGCTGGAGTCACATGGAAAGAGTTTTGCAAGACTCGGTGTCCGAAAACACTGATGAGCAATATACATGATGGAGATTCCACACACTCTTGTGCTTGGATTAATCATATGTTCCTTGGTATGTAAAACAACCAGATATGTCCGATACTCCCAAGCTGTTGCGAGTATAGATACCAAAGTGATCAAAGTACTAATCATGGGACAACAGTGAAAGATGTCATTGAGTACTAGAGTAGCACTGATGACATGTTTTCTCGCAAAGTGTAGATTATGAAGAGTTCGTTGTAAAAGGGTTACATCGATACAGTCTTCATCAATGCTCCATGCGATTTTCGATTTAAGTTAAGGGTTTTGTGTAATACACGATATGGTGGCACGGTAGTTGGAAATTGTTCCAAACAGGTTACTGTGGCGAATTCTATAACAAAGGCTAAGTATGTTAATGCTTTGGAAGCGACAAAGAAGATGTTGATTCATATAGTTCATTCACGAACTTAGTATGATTCCAAGAAGGCTTTGGTGATACGTCCATTTTGCATCATGTTTTACTACTGTTATTTATAGTGTTTTTGATCAATATAACACTTTGTGGAGGAATTCTAATGCCTTTTCTCTCTTAATATGCAAGATTCACACAAGGAGGGAGAATGCCGGCAGTTGGAATTCTGGACCTGAAAAAGCTATGTCAAGATACCTATTCTGCACATCTCCAAATGAGCTGAAATTTCACGGAGAATTATTTTGGAATAAATAAAAAATACTGGAAGAAAAAAGTACTAGGGGGGGCCACCCAGGTGCCCACGAGGCACCAGGGCGTGCCACCCCCCCCCCCCCAGGCGCGCCCTGGTACCTCGTGGGGCCCCTGGCCAGCCTCTGGCCCCCATTTTCTGGTATATAAGTCATTTTGCCCTAGAAAAAATATAGAGAAGACTTTCGGGATGGTGCGCCGCCGTCTCGAGGCTGGGCAGGAGCACTTTTGCTCTCCGGCGGAGAGATTTTGCCGGAGAAACTTCCCTCCGGGAGGGGGAAATCGTCGCCATCGACATCACCAGCGATCCTCTCATCGTGGGAGGACTAATCTTCATCCACATCTTCACCAGCACCATCTCATCCCAAACCCTAGTTCATCTCTTGTATTTAATCTTTGTCTCAAAACCTCAGATTGGTACCTGTGGGTTGCTACTAGTGTTGATTACATCTTGTAGTTGATGCTAGTTGGTTTATTTGGTGGAAGATTATATGTTCAGATCTATTATGCTATTCAATACCCCTCTAATCTTGGACATGATTATGATTTGTGAGTAGTTACTTTTGTTCTTGAGGACATGGGAGAAGTCTTGTCATAAGTAATCATGTGAATTTGGTATTCGTTCGATATTTTGATGATATGTATGTCGTTGATTCCCTTAGTGGTGTCGTGTGAGCGTTGACTACATGACACTTCACCATCTTTGGGCCTAAGGGAATGCATTTTGGAGTAGTAATTAGATGATGGGTTGCTAGAGTGACAGAAGCTTAAACCCTAGTTTATGAGCTATTCCGTAAGGGGCTGATTTGGATCCATATGTTTAATGCTATGGTTAGACTAATCTTAATTCTTCTTTCGTTGTTGCAGATGCTTGCGAGAGGGGGTAATCATAAGTGGGAGGCTTGTTCAAGTAAGAACAACATCCAAGCACCGGTCCACCCACACATCAAATTATCAACGTAGCGAACGCAAATCAAACAAACATGATGAAAATGACTAGATGAAATTCCCATGTGTCCTCGAGAACGCTTTACTTATTATAAGAGATCGTTCCGGCTTGTCCTTTGCTATAAAAAGGATTGGGCCAACTTGCTGCACTCTTTGTTACTATTGCTACTTATCACTTGTTACAAATTATCTTGCTATCAAACTACTCGTTACCGATAATTTCAGTGCTTGCAGAAAATACCTTGCTAAAAACCGCTTGTCATTTCCTTCTGCTCCTCGTTGGGTTCGACACTCTTACTTATCGAAAGGACTACGATTGATCCCCTATACTTGTGGGTCATCATTTGGTCAATGGGACACTATTGCAGACAGTTGCTCCATAGCTCAGTCTGAGGAATCAAGGTTCGACCTGTGATTCACATATATACAAAGCCAAGTCCACACAAAATATGAATTTTGTGAAAGCGTGAAAATGTGAGGAAATGCAAAGATACACACGGATCTGAAGTTGTCAGCTCCGTTGGACATCAGGCTATACCAAAAGCGAAGCATTTTTTACACCGATATGTCATAGGTGTAAAGTCCATTAGCATTGACTAGATTATTGACTCTAGTGAAAGTGGGAGTCTGTAGGAGATATGCCCTAGAGGAAATAATAAATGTTATTGTTTATCTCCATGTTCATGATTATGTTTATGTTCCATGCTATAACTACTATGGTTCTCGAGTCTACAATAACCACGAGGTTCGGAGGAAGACTTATATGCATGTGTGGAATAATAAACGGTAAAATGAATTCCTAGTCTGTCCTCTAAGACTAGCTCAAGTGTTGCATGATGATTCTGTTTTCCTGATCATGGGCATGACTATGCCGGCAACTTTGAGGGCACAATGTTAGTAGAACACATGTCGTTGAATCGACCCGAATTGATGTTATGCTATGAGATACATTCATCACAAGTTAATGGTTAATAACACAGAGAAAGTTAACGTTTGCATAATTCCTCAGACCATGAGAGTATGGAGTTTCTTCATGCTTGCTTCATGAACTTTGGGGTTTGTTAAACATCATTCGTAAATGGGTGGCCATTACGGCAGCTTACGGGTTCATGGAAAAGTATGTCAAGTAACTTGATAGCACAAGATTGGGATTTGCTCCTCCGACGATGGAGAGATATCTCTGGGCCCTCTCGGTGTTACGGTATCCATCATCGTCTGGCCTGACACAATGTGATTTGATCACAAGGATGCCGGAACACGGGAACGAGAAAAGAGAACAAAATCGGTAACGAGGTAACTGGCATAGTGGACAAGTTGTTGATCCACGGGGATGCCGATAAATCTCACCTCGGGTTTTTGTAACATATCGCGAAGCAACTGGAATAGCACACGGCAACTGGAGGTTCACTCAAATATTTATTCGTGTGGGTATAGGGGTCAATATGGGTGTCCACGGCTTCGATGTTGATCATTGATCGGAAAGTGTTCCAGTCATGTCTATACTTCACCGAACCTATAGGGTCACACGCTTAAGGGTCATCTATCTGCTGAATACTAGACAGGGAGTCTGAGAGAAAGTCACCGGAAAAGTTTCGGAGACAACGGAAAAGTTCCGGAGAGAGAACACCGGAATTGTTTCGGTAAAACCGAAAAGTTGTTTCGGAGTATACCATTAAGTCAAATTGGTTTTGGCACACGCCTGGAAATTCTTGGAGGGTGCCAGAATTGTTCTGGAAACTTCTGGGATTTTTTCACGATAAAAACCGGAAATGTTCCGGAGCTGCCGGAACCGGTTTGGTTGCTTTTCGCAGATGAAAATCACTAATCCGGAATTGTTTCGGAACGCGTCCAAAATCATTTTAGTGGGTACTGGAATTATTCTAAGACCCACAGAAATATTTTTGGATTTAACGGTCGCGGAAAAATGTTTCCATGAATAGTGAAAAGCACTTTTTGGTGGCTTCTTGGAGAAGCCACCTTGAGGGCCTTTTGGTATTTTTCCCCTAGTGGCTTCTTGGAGAAGCCACCCATGGGCTTGGACTATAAATAGGGGTGGAGGGGGCTGCCCAAACCAACTCACTCTCTCATACACAATGCCATGCAATGATCTAGCTTCTTCTCTCCCTCCCACGAAAAGAGTTTTGTAGAGCCGAAAGGCTGTCAGGGTTCCGGTGGGAACTAGTTCTGGACGGCGAAGCCCTGCCGGATAGATGACACCGTATGTGTGCAACCCCGTAGAGAGGTCGTAGGTTTGATCTTTTGCCCGAGGGGCTGTTCAAGGGTCCTCTCGAAGGGCTGTCCGAGTTACTGTCCGAGTTCGAGAGTGCCTCCCGAAGGACTGTCCGTGACACCGTCCGGGGGACTGTCCGACCGCCTACCGGAGGGCTGTCCGAGGGGCAGATGAGGGAGTACATCCTCGCGGTTGGGAGGTTGTAAATCCTAGCTGCGGGGATCTGCACCGACGATCTACATCGACTCTACTTCCGCTGCGCTACGAGTCGGTAACGATCGGATCGAACCCTTGTATGCAGTCTTCATAGTGGTCCTGGGCTGGTGCGTAGGTCAGAAATTTTTTGTTTTCTGCTGCGTTCCCCTACAGGAATCACTTCCAAGGTTTCTTTCCCTTAACCTGTTGACGAAGATACTGTTATCTCGTCGAGTTGCACTGTCCTCCCACTCACCTTTTTACAAGAAATATTTTCATCAAAATCATACCGTTCTTAGTGGCAAACCTTTTGCCTCGGTATTGTGATGGAGGAATTCCCAATAACTTGGGATAACCTACAAAGTAGCACTTGTCTAATTTGGAATAGGTTTGTAAAATACCTTACACAAGCCCCATATTCCACATGTTAAGAAAAGACATAACATGGTTGGGCGTACCATACCATGGCTTCTTTTCAACAGATCTGATGGTGCTCTTTTCAGTGTAAAAGCTGCAGTCTCTAAAGCATTGCTTTAGAAGGGATAATGGCAAATTGATTTATGTCATCTTCGATTTTACCATGTCATAAATGGTTTGATTACATCTTCATGGACATTCCTGCTCACATGGGGTGTTCCGGGAGATGTAAGTTATGAAAACTCTTTTCACAACTCATCAGACATTCGCTAAACTTGTAACTCAAATATTCCTTTCTGCAATCTAATTGCAGAAACATAATTTTCATGTTACAATAGATTCTACTTCATTTTGAAAATCTTTCGAATGATTTCAAAAGATCCAGACTTATGTCTCATCAAGTAAATATCCATATATCTACTTGAGTCATTGCTGAAGATAGAAAAATCCACTGCTAGCAACAACATTTATCGGACTAGATACAGTGGGGTAACGCAGCAGAAAACAAAAAATTTCGGTACTGCGAGCGCGCCCAGGAACACTAAGGAGATGCATACAAGATTTTGATCTGATCATTACCGAGTCATAGCGCAGCGGAAGTAGAGTCGATGTAGACCGTCGGTGCAGATCCCCGCAGCTAGGATTTACAACGTCCCAACTGCGAGGATGTTCTCCCTCATCTGCTCCTCGGACAGTCCCTCGAATAGCCCTCTTTGTTCCCAGCGCATATCTTAACCTCATTTCTGGCAAGTCTTTTAGGCTGTAGTAGTTCTTGCATCGAGTCGCAACAGAATGCAATCGAGCGGGTATTTCCGTGATCAATATTTAATCACAATACTGAAGAATAAGTTACTAACAGTTTAATCACAATTCCCAAGAACTATTTCTTTGACCAGCCTTCTATACATCTATAACTTGTATGACATTCATACATGAGTTGGATATTCCAGTCTTCTCTCTTTTTGCCTTTATACTTCTAACAGTTTTACTTCCAATATTTCTCCTACTCTCAGAAGAAGCACCCAACTTAAGAGTGGCGTTAGCCCCGGACTTCCTAGACGTGTAGTTTTACCGACACCCTTTGGACACTTCCTTTCTCTTTAAGTTGTTGTTTTATTCACATGATAGGCGTTCTTCTGGATCCCTTTCTTATCAGTCAAATGCATAGTAAACACTTTACTTTGCAAACAAACATAGCTTTGGATATCTCATATCTTTTAGCCTTTGTCTGTATCTAAAAATAATTTCCAGTTCCATGAATATCACATAACTATCCCAAACTTTTGAAGTTCGGGCCTCATGGAAGAAAAATATATTGCACTTGACCGTAACGGAATTCTAGCTTTTGGATCGATGGACGAGAGTCACATCATCCATAGCATCAGCGGGAGAATACCGAAAGCATGCGATAGGACAAAGTCCTTCTCAGCACTCTTGAGGACAATCCTCACATTACCTTACCAACCGTAAAGTTTTAACCAGATATTTAGCAGCTTATTCAATTTTAATAGGGAAGGTGGAAACGCAAGCCATTATTCTACAAGTATTATGCAAATCACACTTAGACAATGTTCATAATTAATTGCACTAAGAATTAAACAAGTTAATTCTATAGTGCGCTCCCACTCAAAATAATATCTCTCTTAATTGATTGTGAGTGAAACAAGACCCGCATTTCAATTCAACGCCATTGATGTGGACATCACTGATGACGAGAATTTCAATCGGTAGGCAAACTTGCCGATCACATCTCTATGTGATTCTTGTTCATCTTTCGATGGACGTGTTCCGAGCTCAGGACTATCCTGCTTGAACGTCAAAGACAACCAAGTGATCTTGCTGCGAGGTCTGACCTCACCCGCCTCATTCCTCTCGATTCGTTCGTACCCATGTAAACATGGCGCACCCCGAAAAGATACGAATTTCAGACGGTGCTACACTTGGGTGAACACTAACTACTATGATATTTTAAGTGAGAGATCAGCCTAATAAAAAGTGACTACCGCGCAATCAAGAAGGGTGCATCATAAGGGATAAACATCTCAGGCAATTCATAATAGCATGATATGGCATAGCCCTTTCTGACGGAGAAGTCTTTAATTTCTTCGTCTTCGGCATCTGCGTCGGTGTTCACCATCGCGAAGATTGCCACCACCTTGTCGATGCACCAGATAATATTGCTATCTCTATAGCTAATAACTATAGTGCATTCCATAAGGTTGACACGTAGGCCATTAAAGTGACAATCATATGGTTCCAGCCATCATGCCGAATCATGACATGCAGCTCATGTTAATTTACATTATATAGTCATCTCATACAAAATCAAATTGAATATGAGAACTGCTATACCACATGTCATGCACATCTCATGTCATCCTGCAAAACCAAATTAGACGCCTATAATCGGTTTATGCAAAATTTTATTTTACGTGGCTTCTAAGGTTTCGAAACAAACCAAAGCTACCAACGTTCATCATCAAGTATGATTATTCAAGTCGCTAGATTAACTTTGCGGGGCATATGAAACACGAGATAATAAAATCTCGAGCCCCATACTGAACTTCGTCATATGCAAGAACCCCGTGCAGATCATATCTGCATTGCCCTTTAATCTGTGAAACATCCATCTTTCTTTAACTGTGGTTGAACCCAAAGACACTAAAGCACTTCGTTGATCTGTCAACCAGCATACTCAGGAGCGGCATGGAAAGATCGTGGATTGCCTGAACTTTGTAAGATTCTACCATGCCATCAAGATCAGGACTACGCAAATTCAAGGGAAGCAACAAGAACATCGGGTAATAGATTTCATCTGCTACCCGCACAAATAATTTTCAGTAATAGAACTCTTCTACTACAAAATTATATTGTGCAACACCCATACATCACATGTATTCTAGATCGTAACCTGCATCTACGCATAGCACGACTCATGATGCCACTATTGGGTAACGCAGCAGAAAACAAAAAAAATCGCTACTGCGAGCACGCCCAGGAACACTAAGGAGATGCATACAAGGTTTTGATCTGATCATTACCGACTCGTAGCGCAGCGGAAGTAGAGTTGTTGTAGATCGTCGGTGCAGATCCCCGTAGCTAGGATTTACAACCTCCCAACCGCGAGGATGTTCTCCCTCATCTGCTCCTCGGACAGTCCCTCGGACAGCCCTTCGGGAGGCGGTCGGACAGTCCCCTGGACGGTGTAACGGACAGCCCTTCGGGAGGACCCTCAAACTCGGATGGTATCTCGGACATCCCTTTGGGAGGACCCTCGAACAGCCCCTCGGACAGAAGATCGAAACTACGACCTCTCTACGGGGTTGCACACATACGGTGTCATCTATCCGGCAGGGCTTCGCCGTCCAGAACTAGTTCCCACCGGAACCCAGACAGCCTTTCGGCTCTACGAAACTATTTCGTGGGAGGGAGAGAGAAAGCCAGATCATGCATGGCAATTGTATGAGAGTAAGGAGTGAGTGTGGAGAGTGACTCTCCACCTCTATTTATAGGAAAACCCAAGGGGTAGGGTGGCACTTGATAATACCAAAATGCCCGTACTATGTGACCATCACAAGGGCATAAAGGGAAGGGAAGTGGAGCTCCATGGAGGAACTCCACCCATGGCCGGCCACACATGTGGGGCCCCCCCAAAAGGGGTTCCCTCCTTCCCAAGTCTTCCCCAAGATCTTTTGAGCAAAGCCCAAAAAGCTGGCTTTCCAAAAAAGTAACCAAAAAAGCACTTTCACTATTCACGAAGACATTTTTTCGCGTCCGTTAAATACAAAAATATTTCTATAGGTCCAGAACATTTCTAGTACCCACTAAAACAATTCTGGACGCGTTCTGAAACATTTCTGGATCAATGATTTTCTTCAGCGAAAAGCTACCACAGCAATTCCGGCTGCTCCGGAACATTTCCGGTTTTTCTCTCCAGAAAAATTCCAGAAGTTCCCAGAGCAATTCTGGTACTTCCAAAAAGTTCCAAGCGCGTGCCGAAACCCATTTGGCTTAATGGTTTACTCCGAAACAACTTCTCGATTTTACCGAAACTTTTCCGGTGTTCTCTTTGGAACTTTTCCGTTGTCTCCGAAACTTTTCCGGTGACTTTCTCTCAGACTCCCTGTCTAGAATTCAGCAGATAGATGACCCTTAAGCGTGTGTCCCTATAGGTTCGGTGAGGTATAGACATGACCGGAACACTTTCCGATCAATGATCAATAGCGGAACCGTGGACACCCATATTGATCCCTATACCCACACGAATGAATATTCGAGTGAACCTCCAGTTGCCGTGTGCTATTCCTGTTGCTTCGCGATATGTTACAAACAGTCGAGGTGAGACTTATCGGCATCCCCGTGGATCAACAACTTGTCCACTATGCCAGTTACCTCGTTACCGGTTTTGTTCTCTCTTCTCGTTTCTACGTTCCGGTATCCCCGTGATCAAGTCACATTGTGTCTGGCCAGACGATGATGGATACCATAACACCGAGAGGGCCCAAAGAATATCTCTCCATCATCGGAGGAGCAAATCCCAATCTTGAGCTATCAAGTTACCTGTCACACTTTCCCATGAACCCGTAAGCCACCGTAATAGCCACCCAGTAACGGATGATGTTTAACAAAGCCCAAAGTTCATGAAGCAAGTGCGAAGGAACTCGGTACTCTCATAGTCTAAGGAATTATGCAAATGTTAACTTATCTGTGTTATTAACCATTAACTTGTGACGAATGTATCTCATAGCATAACATCAATTCGGGTCGATTCAACACAAGTGTTCTCCTAACAATGTACCCTCAAAACTTGCCTGGCATAGACATGCCCATGATCAGGAAAACGAGATCATCATGCAATACTTGAGCGAGTCTTAGAGGCCAGACTAGGAATACATTTTACCATTTATTTTTCCACACGTGCATATGAGTTTTCCTCTGAGCCTCGTTTTATAATAAACTCGAGAACCATAGCAGTTATAGCACGGAATATAAACATAATTATGAACATGGAGATAAATAATAACTTTTATTATTGCCTATAGGGCATATCTCCTACACATACATCAAAATGTATGATCACCAATAAGTTCGTTGCTCGTTCCTTATGGCCTGTGAACGGTACTTCAGTCATTTCACTTTTCGGACGAAAGTTGCAAGTGACAGATGATTCATAATCAGATGACTTCAAAATCCATCATTATGGAATTTCTCCATGCGGGTTTCTCCAATGTGACCAAATGCAGTGCCACACATATGTGGTATTCTTTTAGTCTTGTGACATTTAGCGTCAGTGTTATGGATGTATCATATTATCAATATTCATATCATACATCCCATTCATAATGGGAGTATGGCCCTTATGTTATTCATAACATCGAAAAACAATTGTTCTCACATGAATAACCTTCTTGCAACAAACATTATGCAATGGGCTAGAGTGAATGAAAACTCTAAGATGAATTATGAAAATAAATACAGAGGTAATACGCCGATGGAAGGTGTAGTAACTTTTACTATGTTCCCAGCGCGTATCTAAACATCATTTCTGGCTAGTCTTTTAGGCCGTAGTAGTTCTTGCATCGAGTTGCAACAGAATGCAATCGAACGAGTATTCCTGTGATCAATTTTTAATCACAATACCGAAGAATCAGTGACTAACAGTTTAATCACAATTCCCAAGAACTATTTCTTTGACCAGCCTTCTATACATCTATAACTTGTATGACATTCATACATGAGCTGGATATTCCAATCTTCTTTCCATTTTGCCTTTATACTTTTAACAGTTGTACTTCCAATATTTCTCCTACTCTCAGAAGAAGCACCCAACCTTTTAAGAGTGGCGTTAGCCCCGGACTTCCTAGGCATGTAGTTTTACCGACACCCTTTGGACACTTCCTTTCTCTTTAAGTTGTTGTTTTATTCACCTTTATCACATGACAGGCGTTCTTCTGGATCCCTCTCTTATTAGTCCAATGCATAGTAAACACTTTACTAATACTTTGCAAACAAACATTGCTTTAGATATCTCATATCTTTTAGCGTTTGTTTGTATCTGAAACTATTTTTCAGTTCCATGATTATCACATAACTATCCCAAACTTATGAAGTTCGGGTCTCATTGAAGCAAACATATTGCACTTGACCGTAACGGAATTCTAGCTTTTTGATCGAAGGACGAGAGTCACATCATCCACAGCATTAGCGGGAGAATACCGAAAGCATGCGATAGGACAAAGTCCTTCTCGGCACTCTTGAGGACAATTCTCATATTACGTTACCAATCGTATAGTTTTTAGCTAGATAAATAACAGCTTATTCAATTTTAATAGGGAAGGTGGAAACGCGAGCCAATATTCAATAACTATTATACAAATCACACTTAGACAGTGTTCATAATTAATCGCACTGAGAATTAAACAAGTCAAATCTAAAGTGTGCTCCCACTCAAATCAATATCTCTCATAATTGATTTGTGAGTGATTCAAGACCCGCATTTCAATTCAACGCCATTGACGGGTTCATCACTGATGACGCGAATTTTAATCGGTAGGCCAACTTGCCAATCACATCACTATGTGACTCTTGTCCATCTTTCGACACGCGTGTTCTGAGCTCAGGACTGTCCTGCCTGAACGTCCAGACAACCAAGTGATCACGCAGTGAGGTCTGACCTTCACCCGCCTTACACCTCTCTAATCTTTCGTGCTCATGTGTACATGGCGCATCCCGAAAAGATACGTGTTGTAGACGGTGCTACACTTGGGAGAACACTAACTACTTGTTATTTTTGTGAGAGATGACCCTAACAAAAAGCGATTACCGCTCAATCAAGAAGGGTGCATCATAAGGGATAAACATCTCAGGCAATTCGTAATAGCATGATATGGTATAGCCCTTTCTGACAGAGAAGTCCTTAATTTCTTTGTCTTCGGCATCTGCGTCAGTGTTCACCTTCGCGAAGATTGCCACCACAGTGTCGATGCACCAGATAATATTGCTATCTCTATAGCTAATAAATATAGTGCATTACATAAGTTTGACATGCAGGTCATTAAAGTGACAATCATATGGCTCCAGCCATCATGCCGAATCATGACACCCAGGTCATGTCAATTTACATTATATAGTCATCTCATACAAAATCAAATTGAATATGAGAACTGCTATACCACATCTCATGCACATCTCATGTCATCCTGCAAAACCAAGTTAGACGCCTCGAATCGGTTTATGCAAAAATTTATTTTATGTGGCTTCTAAGGTTTCGAAACAAACCGAAGCTACCAACGTTCATCATCAAGTATGATTATTCAAGTCGCTAGATTAACTTTGCGGGGCGTATGAAACCTGAGATAATAAAATCTCGAGCCCCATAATGAACTTCGTCATACGCAAGAACCCCGTGCAGATCATATCTGCATTGCCCTTTAATCTGCGAAATATGCATCTTTCTTTAACTATGGTTGAACCCAAAGACACTGAAGCACTTCGTTGATCTGTCAACAAACATACTCAGGAGCAGCATGGAAGGATCGCAGATTGCCAGAACTTTGTAATATTCTACCATGCCGTCAAGATCAGGACTATGAAATTCAAGGGAAGCAACAAGAACATCGGGTAATAGATTTCATCTACTGCCCGCATAAATAATTTTCAGCAATAGATCTCATCTACTATAAAATTATACTATGCAATACGAATACATCTCATGTATTCTAGATCGTAACCTGCATCTACGCATAGCACGGATCATGATGCCACTATAGGGGAACGCAGCAGAAAATAAAAAATTCTGGTACTACGAGCACGCCCAGGATCACTATGGAGATGCATACAAGGTTTTGATCTGATCATTACCGACTCGTAGCGTAGCGGAAGTAGAGTCGATGTAGATCGTCGGTGCAGATCCCCGTGATGACCCACAAGTATAGGGGATCAATCATAGTCCTTTCGATAAGTAAGAGTGTCGAACCCAACGAGGAGCAGAAGGAAATGACAAGCGGTTTTCAGCAAGGTATTTTCTGCAAGCACTGAAATTATCGGTAAGGAGTAGATTGATAGCAAGATAATTTGTAACAAGTGACAAGTAGCAATAGTAACAAAGAGTGCAGCAAGGTGGCCCAATCCTTTTTGTAGCAAAGGACAAGCCGGAATGATCTCTTATAATAAGCAAAGCGTTCTCGAGGACACATGGGAATTTCATCTAGTCACTTTCATCATGTTTGTTTGATTCGCATTCGCTACTTTGAAAATTTGATATGTGGGTGGACCGGTGCTTGGGTGCTGTTCTTACTTGAACAAGCCTCCCACTTATGATTAACCCCTCTCGCAAGCATCCGCAACTACGAAAGAATAATTAAGATAAATCTAACCACAACATTAAACATATGGATCCAAATCAGCCCCTTACGGAATAGCGCATAAACTAGGGTTTAAGCTTCTGTCACTCTAGCAACCCATTATATAATTACTACTCCACAATGCATTCCCTTAGGCCCAAAGATGGTGAAGTGTCATGTAGTCGACGTTCACGTGACACCACTAAGAGAATCAACAACATACATATCATCAAAATATCGAACGAATACCAAATTCACATGATTACTTATGACAAGACTTCTCCCATGTCCTCATGAACAAAAGTAACTACTAACAAATCATATTCATATCCAAGATCAGAGGGGTATTGAATAGCATAATAGATCTGAACATATAATCTTCCACCAAATAAACCAACTAACATCAACTACAAGATGTAATCAACAATACTAGCAACCCACAGGTACCAATCTGAGGTTTTGAGACAAAGATTGAATACAAGAGATGAACCAGGGTTTGAGATGAGATGGTGCTGTTGAATATGTTGATGAAGATTGGTCCTCCAACGATGAGAGGATCGTTGGTGATGTCGATGGCTTCGATTTCCCCCTCCCGGAGGGAAGTATCCCCGGCGGAATCGCTCCGCCGGAGAGCAAAAGTGCTCCTACCCAAGTTCCGCCTCGAGACGGCGGCCCCCGTCCCAAAAGTATTCTCCTTATTTTTTCTAGGGCAAATGGGCTTATATACCAGAAAATGAGCACCGCCTGGGGGGGTGGTGCGCCCTGGTGCCTCGTGGGCACCTGGGTGGCCCCCCTCTGGTACTTCTTTGTTCCAGTATTTTTTATTTATTCCAAAATAAATCTCCGTGAAATTTCAACTCATTTGGAGATGTGCAGAATAGGTATCTCTGACATAGCTTTTTCAGGTCCAGAATTCCAGCTGCCGGCAATCTCCCTCTTTGTGTAAATCTTGAATATTAAGAGAGAAAAGACATTAGAATTGCTCCACAAAGTGTTATATTGATTAAAAACACTATAAATAACAGTAGGAAAACATGATGCAAAATGGACGTATCACCCCGCAGCTAGGATTTACAGCCTCCCAACCGCGAGGATATACTCCCTCATCTGCACCTCGGACAGTCCCTCGGACAGCCCTTCGGGAGGCGGTCGGAAAGTCCCTCGGACGGTGTCACGGACAGCCCTTCGGGAGGACCCTCGAACTCGGATGGTATCTCGGACAGCCCTTCGGGAGGACCCTCGAACAGCCCCTTGGGGAAAATATCGAACCTACGACCTCTCTACGGGGTTGCACACATACGGTAGCTATCCGGCAGGGCTTCGCCGTCCATAACTAGTTCCCACCGGAACCCAGACAACCTTTCGGATCTACGAAACTATTTCGCTGGGAGGGAGAGAGAAGGCCAGATCATGCATGGCATTTGTATGAGAGAAAGGAGTGAGTGTGGAGAGCACCTCTCCACCTCTATTTATAGGAAAACCAAGGGGTAGGGTGGCACTTGAAAAAACCCAAAAAAACCCATGACATGGATCCTCCATAACGGCATAAAGGGAAGGCAAGTGGAGCTCAATGGTGGAGCTCCATCTTGGCCGGCCATCCCATGGGGGCCCCCCCAAAGCGGTTCACTTGGACGGCGCCCAGCGCTCGACTTGGACGGAGGAGTTGCTGCGCTCGGGAGGTTCCTCGCCAGTATGGTTCATCTTGTTGAGCTGCCAAAATACACACAAAAAATCACGTCGGAGCAAATCGTCATAAACTTTTTTACGAAACTAGTTGCCTAATCCCCGTGTAGTGCATTTGCTATATAATCTAATGCCGAACTGTTTATTTAACACAAATAGAACTTTTTCTAATACACACTGAACTTGCATACAACATATTCATAACATCACTTCTCCTAACTGCACTATGATCTATCCATTCAAGAGAGTTTGAACTTGATAGCATCATCTCCTAACTGCGTCCATCCCATTAACTTTTACAAAACAATTCTCAATATGGAGAAAATAACAACAGGAAGGAGGCCTCCACCATGCACATACAACATCAGCATGCAAGCTAGGGGCACAAACATACAGTAGCAAGCATGAATTAAAGAAACGTCAGTAAGTTGGTAATACACATGACACACAGAAATAGTGAGGACATGCTTTTGAAGTAGTATCTATAGTAATTGGGTTAGAGATACGTTTTGTTACGGGGGGTTTGCATATGGATGAACTGACTGGCCCATTTTTCTTGTACTGAAGCTTCTTTTGTACTGAAGCTTGTTTCCAGAAATTTAAGACAATGCAAATATTATCTACAATATGGACAGTTAGTATAGTCTGAACTGAACTTTTTGGCACTTTTGCACTGAGGTAATAGCAGTGAACCTGTGACGGAGAATAGAACTCAAAAAGAATTTTTTTGGAGGTGGAATAAGACGTCGGAGATCGGGTGGACCGGCTACACCTCCTCCTCTAGACTGATAGCTCCGGCGAAGTGGAGCTGATGGAGGCGGAGATCACGAGCGGCGCCGGGATTTGGCCGCTGCAGGGAATCCCAGGGACTACCAAGTCATCCTTGTTGTTCCAGGATGACGGCCAGAGCACTGTGACGGGGGTGGAGGAGCCGCGTCGGTGGGGGCGTGCACGTCGCCAGAGGGAACGGCGAGGCCCGTCGACCCGGGATGGGGGTGCGGCGAGTCACTGGTGGAAGGGGCGGTGCATCGCCATGAAGTGGGAGCGGGGGCGCGACGCGTTGCAAGGAGGTGGTGGCGGCGCGGCGCATCGCCGGGAGGAGGAGGCCGGTGGCCGACGCGGGGGAAGGAGGTGGCCGGCGGCCTGCGCGGGGGGAGGAGGAGGCCGGCGGCGGCGCGCTGGGGGAGGGGCTTGTGGTGGCGGTGGAGTGGTGGGGAGGATCGAGTGCTGGTCGTGTGTGTGTGTGTGGAGACGATAGGGTCGTGGTGGGGAGGGCCTTTTTTTTGTTTCAGGCCGGGAAGGATTGGGTGGCCTGGTTTACCAGATTCGGGTCGCTCCTATATAGGGCGCGACAGTAACAGAATATTCTGTTACTAGTAACATAATAATCCTGTCCTATATATATATATATATATATATATATATATATATATATATATATGTATATATATATATGTATATATATCAAATATTGATAATGTGTTATCAATTATATTGGCGGGGAAGACCCCATATTTATAAAAATAAATAAAAATTAAAGAGCTTTGGCATGGCCACATGCATCGAAGAAGAAGGCAGAATTCAAGATCAAGCCAACGGTGTGAGTTAGAAAAGAAGACAGCAACATGAGTGAGAATCATCTGTGCATGATATTACTCATATGCTATAAGACACTGGAGGCCAGCAAATTATTTGCTAGCAGACAAAGCCCACGTGAATGCTTTCCACAAAGCAACAACGTGAAAGACATCCCGAAGACCGAGAAGCTGTCAGGACCTCTCATGAAGGCATCCTTATCCACGCTATAGGTCGACACGTAAGATAGCTAAGCCGTTTAAAATAAAGAGGAGAAGGCTCCGATCGCCTCCCTCACGGCTATAAAAGGAGACGCTGTGCTCAGAGCGAAGACACATAGGCGTAGACAGAACACTTCAGACGCAAGAGTGCACACAAGCACACGAAGGAAAGAGCACTAGCTTCTTTAGTAGTTTAGCCACCACCAAATTAGTAGTTTAGCCTCATCTCGAAGGGCAGTGATAGGCGCCGGCGGACCGGCCCAAAAATTCGGCCGGTCACGCGCGGGCCGTTAGATGGCAGTTGTCTACTCCGTCGGATCTGAAAAAAAACGGTTCGCCCTCAAAAGCTCCTTCTTCCTCGCGCAACACAGGTCGCCTTTCGCATCTCGCACAGCTCGTCGGGTGCGCGCGCCGTGCTCTCCCGCTGCCCCCCCCCCCCCCCCCCCGCGGTCGCAGCACCGCGCCGCCCCTACCGCTCCATGCTAGATCTCGTCGCCAGGATTCACGGCAACCCCCCGTTGGTTGCAGCCCCAATTACTCGATTGAAGCGGAAAAAAATGCCGGTTCCAGCAAAATCAAAAGACGATGGTAGCAAATTTTAGCCTGGTTCCAGCAAAAAACAAAACAAGGTGGTAGCAAAAAAATCTTGATGATTCCAACAAAAAAAATGGCTGGTTGACGTAAAATTTCTCGCCGGCCACACCAAAATTTGCGATCCCAGCACTAAAGATAAAAATGCTTTTGTACTCGCATCTATGGAAATCGTTGGTTCCAGCAAAAATGCTTAATGGTTCCAGCAAAAACAATGGCGGGTTGAAGCAAAATTTCTCGCCGGTGGCACCAAAAGTTGTGATCCCAGCAAAAAAAATGCTTCTGTACTCGCATACATGAAAATCGCTGGTTCCAGCAAAAATGTTTAATGGTTCCAGCAAAAACAATGGCTGGTTGAAGCAAAAAAAAACCTGCTGGAGGCCGCGGCTGTTGGTTCCAACATTTTGCTATCACGGTTGTAGCACCTCTTGTCGCCGGTTCCAGCATCGTCGGCGTCGTCGCAGCTCTTTCAACGCCCCCGGTTGCAGCAAGCCACAGCGCGGTCCTAGCTTCCGCCGAGGCTGGTTGCAGCATGTCTCGCTGCGGTTCACATCTTCTCCGGTGACCGGCCACTGCTTGTAGCTCAGCCTAGTTGGAGCGTGTATTGCGACGTCGGAGGACAACAGGTGCATGGGTGGTGCACGGCCAGGCCGTCGCACCGGGCGCGCGGCTGCCCGTCGTGGCCGGTTGCAGCACACAGGCCTAGCCGCCTTCTACGTTGACGACCTCGCCTGCCGGCATGGATAGAGAAGATGGTATGGCGGAGGGCTCTCACCGGTTGGCGATATTGAAAGAAGGAAGGGAGCGGAAGGGGAGGGGATTGAACAGAGGAAGGAGATGCGCTTCGTTTGGATAAGAAGAGAGCGGTGGAGGAGATAAGGCTTCTGGGCCCACACTAGACACGCGTGAGGGAGGCGACCGACCGAGCGCTCAGCCGGTCGTCTGTTCCCAAACGTTTACCCATCTCGAAGGCGCTGTGATCTTCAGAAAGAATATTAAGGTATTTTCCTAGTTTGTGCAATCCCTTTGGGGCCTCCTGAAAGGGAAAACCATATGTAAATTATGTTGTCGAAACAATGTAGTTTCTTGGTTTAACTTGGTATTTTTTTTTATGAATTTATGGGAAGAGTTCTTATGCTAGGGATCCTATAGGAGAAACCACAGCGTGTGTAGTTCTCTGCGTAGCCCAGAGTGACGTTTGAATGAGAACCTTGTGGCCGTAGAGAAGTGTTCCCTTCGGGTGAAACTGCCTCGGAAGACGATAAGAATTTAACCCATAAGTTTGTAATTAAAACCGTCAAGTGAACGTAACTAGCTACATCTGAAGCAACATAATAAAAAATATGCTGAGTACCGAGTAGGATTACACAACCTCCTCAGCACAAACAGGCCGTATTGTTGGTCTTAGCAACCAGATAAGATCCTGCAAATAAGGTTGAATTAGCCGTGTTAATAACCGGACACGCGCATATTATTGAAATAGTAGCAAAGAATTGAATATTGCTGTGAATAGTGAAATACTATTCCAAATAGTAAACACGCCAATTATTTGAATAGTAGTGAACAGTAATCTGAATATTAGCACATAATATCCGCACGCACTAATTAGGACCGCGAATATCTTTCAATTTATATCAGGAATATTAGCAGGTAATTTAATATATTGAATTTTTGTCATATTGTTGGTATCAGGTCCAGAATATAATCATTGAAAGATTAAGGTATTTAAACTTAGAAGTTAGCGCAGGTAAGGTAATAAATACTAAAGAAAATATTAATATAAGGTGCAGAATAAATCCCTCTGAAGAGCATATTTGGCACACATCACATAGCCAGCTAAATATAGCTGTCGATTTGATATATAACTTTTATATATCTTGGGGAAAAGGTAAGATATTCTTAATAAAAATTTGATAGTTTATTTAAAGAATATCAAAAACTCGCAGACAAGTGCTTCGGGTTAAATAACAAAATAGATATCATTCTGCATAAGTTAGAAGATGCAAAAGCAAGACAGAATATAATTTATAAGAATAACGACTATATTAAAGAAGAAGTGTTGACAATAGGCCGTTACCTAAATAAGGCAAAGACTCACTCCCACGGACTGAATCAAGACAAGATATTTTAAAAAATAAAAAGGTTAGTGCAAGAAGTTAAAACACTGATCCTTTCATAATTGCATGACCGAATATAACAAAGCATTAGAAGTAGTTAAATACTTGTCACCCTCTGTCGGATTTTCTGATCACGACTCACCAAAAGAAGGAATTAAAGCTACCTGAAAACTACATAAGTTATCAAAATTGTGAAGGAAGTAGTAGTATCAGATTCATGAATTATAAATCTACATCCATAGAAGACACAGAGTCTTTTATGTCAGAAACAGAAATTAGCAATAATAATAAGAATAAAGATGTAACTGAATGCATGGAAAAGGCTAATATAGATGATGAAATAATTCATTGGGAAAAGAAACTAAAGCATATAGAATGGGAATATAGTCATTCCATGACAACAGATTGGCCTAAAATAAGAGAAAGAGAATTACTTTTCATTAGAGAGATTGCAAAATTAAAAAGATTAAAAAGCGAGAAAAAGTCAGCCACTAGTAGTTCTCGCATGATAAAGAACACTATAGCATCAGAAGAAAAGAGAGACAATAATAATAGTAATAATAATGTTACCACTGGAAATAATGATAAAAATAAGAATATTGCTCAGAGCCATAAAGATGAAATTGTGGATGAAGAAGAGCAATGGGATATAAATAATAAGTTATTACTAGAAAGCTTTGAAGAAGAAGAAGAGGAAGAATTAATGAAAGAAATGCTGATAGAAAACAAAAATTCTGATGATTCAGAACAAAATTTTGATTTTTATAACTCACTAGTTGATGTGGGACTACATAATTTAGATAATGCAATGGAAGCTATGGAAGTAGAGAGTAGTAATAAAAGAAGAAAGGGATATGGGGAATCTTCAGTAAAAAGAGAAGGAGAAAGGGAGAGACCTACTAGATCAGAAAAAGATGATTACCAACCTACATATATCCCTGGACAATATAGATATATGGGAACTAAGAGAACAAATTTTGAAAGGCCCGGGGGCCATAGTTTTCACTAGAGGCTTCTCTCTCGTAAGAATGGCATACGGTGGGTAAACAAATTACTGTTGGGCAATTGATAGAAAAGCGCATAGTTATGATGTTATTCATGGCAATGATCATGTATATAGGCATTACGTCCGTGACAAGTAGACCAAAACGATTCTGCATCTACTACTATTACTCCACTTCGAGAGCGCTTCAATGCTTGCCTCTCTACGTATTAAGTTCATGACAAACAGAGTAATGCATGAAGTATGATGACATAATGTAGACAGAATAAAACCAAGCAATATGATTGAACCCCGTGGTTTTACCCTTAGTGGCAGCAATACAAATACGTGCCTCGCTACCCCTTCTATCATGAGGCGAGGACACCGCAAGATTGAATCCACCACAAAGCACCTCTCCCGCTGAAGATAAATCAATCTAGTTGGCCAAACCAAACGGATAGATCGGAGAGAAATAGAAAGCTATAACAATCATGCATAATAAAGTTCAGAAAAGACTCAATTACTTTCAATGAATAATCTGATCATAAACCCACAATTCATCGGATCCCAACAAACACACCGCAAAAGAAGAATACATCGGAACAATCGGATTGATCTCCAAGGAGAACATTGTATTGAAGATCAGAGAGAGAGAGGAAGCCATGTAGCTAATAACTATGGACCCGTAGGTCTGTGGTAAACTACTCACACATCATCGGAAGGGCAGCAAGGTTGATGTAGAGACCCTCCATGATCGATTCCCACTCCGGCAGATTACCGGAAAAGGCCTCCAGATGGGATCTTGGCAGAACAGAGACTTGCGGTGGCGGAAAGGTTTCTTCTTCTTGTGTTATGTTGGTTTGGGGATATTTGAGAATATATAGAAGTGGAATTAGGTCAGACGGAGTTGCATGGGAGTCACGAGCTCAGGGGGCGCGCCTACCCCCCTCGGGCGCGCCCTCTGAGCTCGTGGCTCTCCCGTAAGGCTTCTGGCCTCGTCCCGAACCTTTTAGGGTCTCTTCTGATCCAAAAATAATCCCCGTAAAGTTTCATCGTGTTTGGACTTCGTTTGGTATTGATTTTCTGAAAAGGCAAAAACAAGCAAAAAACAGCAACTGGCACTGGGCATTGAGTTAATAGGTTAGTTCCCAAAAATGATATAAAATTGCATAAAAAGTATCTAAGATTGATAATATAATAGCATGAAACAATCAAAAATTATGGATACGTCGGAGACGTATCAGTAATCTGAATATTAGCACATAATATCCGCACGCACTAATTAAGACCGCGAATATCGTTCAATTTATATCATTAAAATTTATAAAATATAATTTTTGCCATATTGTTGGTAACTGCCTGGGAAGACGATAAGAATTTAACCCATAAGTTTGCAATTAAAACCGTCAAGTGAATGTAACTAGCTACATTTGAAGCAACATAATGAAAAATATGGTGAGTACCGAGTAGGATTTCACAACCTCCGCAGCACAAACAGGCCGTATTGTTGGTCTCGGCAACCAGATAAGATCCTGCGTATAAGATTGAATTAGCCATGTTAATAACCAGACACGCGCATATTATTGAAATAGTAGCAAAGAATTGGATATTTCTGTGAATAGTGAAATACTATTCCAAATAGTAAACACGCCAATTATTTGAATAGTAGTGAACAGTTATCTGAATGTTAGCACATAATATCTGCACGCACTAATTAGAACCACGAATATCGTTAAAATTTATAAAATATATTATTTTTGCCTATATCTTATGTAATCAAGACGTTGCGTTTGTAATGACTGTGCTTATTGATCTGGTGTAAGACTTCGATTGTGCGTTGCGCTTCTTTTCTGAAACTCTATTATGTGTTGAATGCTTGTACTAGTACATTCTCATTATGGCATGATTACGCATGTGCCATGGGTGTGTTGCATCCGGCTGGAGCAGGATTTTGTTGCTTTCGCAGCACAGCCGAATATTGATAATGTCTTATCAATTATATTGGCGGGGAAGACCCCCATATATATAAAAAAATTAAAGAGCTTTGGCATGGCCACATGCATCGAAGAAGAAGGCAGAATTCTGAGTCAAGCCAATGGTGTGAGTTAGAAAAGAAGACAGCAATGTGAGTAAGAATCATCTGTGCATGATATTACTCATACGCTAGAAGACACTGAAGGCCAGAAGATTATTCGCCAGTAGACAAAGCCCACGTAAATGCTTTCCACAAAGCAACCACGTGAAAGATATCCCAAAGACTGAGAAGCTCTCAGGAGTTCTCGTGAAGGAATCCTTATCCACGCTCTAGTTGGACACGTAGTATAGCTAAGCCGTTAAAATAAAGAGGAGAAGGCTCCCGAACGCTTCCCTCGCGGCTATAAAAGGAGACGCTGGGCTCGAAGCGAGACACAGGCGGAGACAGAACACTTCAGACGCAAAATTGCACAAAAGCACACGAAGGAAAGAGCACCAGCTTCCTTAGTAGTTTAGCCACCACCAAATTAGTAGTTTAGCCTCATATCAAAGGCGATGCGATCTTCAGGAAGAATATTAAGGTATTTTCCTATTTTGTGTAATCCCTTCGGGGCCTCCCGAAAGGGAAAACCATATGTCAATTATGTTGTCGAAATGATGTAGTTTCTTGGTTTCACTTGGTATTTTTATTTATGAATTTATGGGAAGAGTTCTTATGCTAGGGATCCTATAGGAGAAACCTTTGCGTGTGTAGTTCTCTGTGTAGCCCAGAGTGGCGTTTGAATGAGAACCTTGTGGCCGTAGAGAAGTGTTCCCTTCGGGTGGAACTGCCTGGGAAGACGATAAGAATTTAACCCATAAGTTTGCAATTAAAACTGTCAAGTGAACGTAACTAGCTACATCTGAAGCAACATAATGAAAAATATGGTGAGTACCGAGTAGGATTTCACAACCTCCCCAGCACAAATAGGCCGTATTTTTGATCTCGACAACCAGATAAGATCCTGCATATAAGATTGAATTAGCCGTGTTAATAACCAGACACACGCATATTATTGAAATAGTAGCAAAGAATTGAATATTGTTGTGAATAGTGAAATACTATCCCAAATCATAAACACGCCAATTAGTTGAATAGTAGTGAACAGTAATCTTAATATTAGCACACAATATCCGCACGCACTAATTAAGACCGCGAATGTCGTTCAATTTACATCGTTAATATTAGCTGGTAATTTAATATATTTATAATTTTCGCCATATCGTTGGTATCAGGTCCAGGATATAATCATTGAAAGATTAAGGTATTTAAACTTAGGAGTTAGCGCTGGTAAGGTAATAAATACTAAAGAAAATATTAATATAAGGTGCAAAATAAATCCCTCCGAAGAGCATATTTGGCATACATCTCATAGCCAGCTAAATATAGTTGTCGATTTGATATATAACTTTTATATATCTTGGGGGGAAAGGCAAGATATTCTTGATCAAAAATTTGATAGTTTATTTAAAGAATATTAGAAACTCGCAGACAAGTGCTCCGGGTTAAATAAACAAATAGATATCATTCTGCATAAGCTAGAAGAAGCAAACGCAAGACATAATAGAATAACGACTATATTAAAGAAGAAGTGTTGACAATGGGCCGTTACCTAAGTAAGGCAAAGACTCACTCTCCCGCACTGAATCAAGACAAGATATTCTTGAAATAAAAAGTTGGTGCAAGAGGTAAAAACTTTGATCCTCTCATAAATATCTGAGTGAATATAGCCAACCATTAAACGAAGTAGCTAAATATTTGTCACCTTCTGTCGGATTTTCCGATCACGACTCACCCAAAGAAGACTCCAAAATAATAATAAGATAGAATAACACAATCCTCCAGCTATTAATTCAAGTTTTAGAAAAACTAAATAGTGTTCAAAGCAACAAAGATATTGTGTTATCTTCATCAGGAATAGTATCTTCATCAAGGTATATTAATTCAAAAAAATGGATATACCTAAAAGCCTCACCAGAAGAGACAAATTCCTCGAAGTAGTAAGGCAAGACTCAAAACCTCTTGTAAAGAAGCATAGATTATCATGCAAAGCTGATGATATTGATAGTATAGAAGAAGTTATAGATTTGCAAAAAGGCTTAGAAAGATATCAAAAGGATACCCTAAGAAAAATAAAACCGCAGCAAGTATATCACATGGGTATGTTTGAAAGTAAGAGTGGTTTATACAGAATATCTAGAGAAGTATGTCGAAGTGTGTTAACGCATCCAGTAGATTTACGAATTGTGAGCAAGAATATTGAAAATGAATTAAGATATTGTGGTTATAAATATATTCATCAAGGTATGTATATCATAGGAGTTAAAGGCATGACAAGAAAGAAATTAGGAGCAAAAGTATTAATAACATTATTAGATAGAAGATGGGAATCAATTGATAAAGCAGCATTAGGCTTTATGGAAGGAGAAATAAATGAAAATAGACTAACAACATACATAGCTCCAGACCTAATAATGCATGTAAAAGAATTTATTGAAAAAATGGGTTTGGGCTTCCAAACTAAAGGATATGAAGATTTTAAAGGAACAAATTTGTTAGTAAGCATATAATTTATAGGAAGGCTCACTAACAGAAGTAGTTCTAGATATAGAGTTAATGTAAATGACGTAATTGATAGTATGCAATCAAAAGGAAAACAATTTATGAATCCTCTTACAATTAGTTCTGAAGAAAGAGCAGGAAAGGAATGGAAGATAGGTGAACTAATAGAGAAGAAGGAATCAAAGCTACCTCAAAACTACCTAAGCTATCAAAATTGTGACGGAAGTAGTACTATCAGATTCATGAATTATAAATCTGCATCCATAGAAGACACAGAGTCTTTTATGTCAGAAACAAAAATTAACAATAATAATAAGAATAAAGGTGTAATTGAATGCATGGAAAAGGCTAATATAGATGATGAAATAATTCATTGGGAAAAGAAACTAAAGCATATAGAATGGGAATATAGTCATTCCATGACAACAGATTGGCCTAAAATAAGAGAAAGAGAATTATTTTTCATTAGAGAGATTGCAAGATTTAAAAGATTAAAAAGCAAGAAAAAGTCAGCCACTAGTAGTTCTCGCATGATAAATAACACTATAGCATCAGAAGAAAAGGTAGACAATATTAATAGTAATTAACGCTACCACTGATAATAATGATAAAAATAAGAATATTGCTCAGAGCCATAAAGATTAAGTTGTGGATGAAGAAGAGCAATGGGATATAAATAATAAGTTATTACTAGAAAGTTATGAAGAAGAAGAAGTAGATTTAATGGAAGAAATGATGATAGAAGACAAAAATTATGATGATTCAGAACAAAATAGTGATTTTTATAACTCACTAGATGATGTGAGACTACATAATTTAGATAATGCAATGGAAGCTATGGAAGTAGAAAGTAGTAATAAAAGAAGAAAGGGATATGGGAATCTTTAGTAAAAAGAGAAGGAGAAAGGGAGAGACCTACCAGATCAGCTGGACAATGCCCCCCAGAAAAAGATGACTACAACCTACATATATCCCTGGACAATATAGATATATGGGTACTAAGAGAAGAGATTTTGAAAGGCCAGTACAATTTCAAAATTAAAAGAATGATGGTGCTATATTAAATTTAGCAGCCCATGACCTGATAGATTGGCCGAATATAATTAGCATATGGAAAGGTTTAATAATTCAAAAATATATTCAAAACCAGCATAATATAGGCACTAAGGTTGAAGATATGATAACATATCTTGAAACATTTTTAGGAGAATCCATGAAAGTTATATGGGAATAATGGGTACAGACATGCCTTCTTCAATATGAAGAATTAAAAAGAGAAGGAAGTAATAGTAATAACTTTGCAAATGTTATTTCAAATATGATCATAGCAGAAGATCCAGAATTAGGATATACCTCATTACAAAATGAAAGATTGAGAGAAATAGAAAAATTAACACTGACAAGCTGGAAAGGCATAAAGGAATTCTCTCAGTATTACTTATATAATGCTACCACCGCTAAGCAAGGCTTTAATGTAGGTGTAGTAGAAAGATCTTTTAATAAGTTGCCTGACCCTCTAGGGTCTATAATATTTGAGGAATATAAAAAGGAATCAGCAGGAAATATTGTTAGCATATCCCAAGCCATAACATTTTTTTTAAACAGCTAAGAAAGGTATGTACAGGTATACAAGCTCAAAGATCTATGAAGAAATCAGATTACAATTTCTGCAATAACATTGTCCAAATACCGCTAACATATGGAGAAGAAAGGTATAGAAATAAAAAATATTATAAACCGCAGAGGAGAGATAATAGAAATTTGAGAACTAAGAAATGATTTTTCTTAAGAAGGTTAGATAATAGAGCTCCATTTCTGCATAAAAGAAATGTAAGAAGATATAATCCTAGAAAAACTTATGATAATACATGCAGGTGTTTTATATGTAACTCTCTAGATCACCTAAGTTGGACCTGCCCTAATAAAGACCAGAAAAGATACTCTAGTAAATATGAAGAGCAAGAAAGAGTATTAATCATAGATAGTGTTAATGAGAATATATTAGTATGCGATGACGAAATAAAAGAGGACGAGTCAATATATTCAATCATTGAAACAGATGAAGTAGAAAATGAGACTCAAGAATATGATTCAAGTGAAGATGAGATAGACCTAATAGATGATTTAGCAGGTTTAAAAATTGAAATGATGAACCAAGTAGATTGTGAGCATGATTGGATTCAAGGGAAAGGTGATTATAACGTAAAATGTGGTTTCTGTATATATTATCCAAGCCAAGATAATATGTCCACATGCAGCTTACTCTTTAGACAAGCTTGTGCCTCCTGTCTAACAGCCAAAAATCAAATATGCAGACAGGAAATAGAATTTGAACCAGAAGAAAGAATATTATCTAGTAGGGTTAGAAATCTAGAAAATAGAATAAATAAACTAGAAGCGGAGCTAGAAATACTAAAAGATAGGTTAAAAGATAATAAAGAACAAGAATATGATGCTGCTGGAAGCACGGAAAGAAAGGAAGGAATGGTTATAAAGTAATATTTGAGCATATTAAAGGATAATAGTTTACCTGATATATTCTCTCGATCATCAATTTTACAGAAATGAAGAAAGGTACACTCGCAGGCGCGAGTGAATGCTACATATTTGGAAATAATAACAGATTAAAGATATTTCCGTCAAATACATTCAATTTCAAACCAAAGAATCATATCCATGTTGATGATATCCAAAGATGCATATTAGATAATATGTGGTATCAATACATAGCCAAGAGAGAAGAGAAAGGATACATGCTATCTAATCTCGATAGCCTTGCTGAATATTTGAATATATTAAACAAAAATATATCAAGACCAATAAGAATGGAAGTACAAAAGGAAGAATCCTTTTATATTATGTTTGAGAAATTCGCAGCAAAGCAAAGAAACGAAGACTTAACATCTAAAAGATATGATAAAATCAATTATGCCTTGAATTGGGCAAGGATAAGGAATAGTTGTTATTTCAAGTATCGAGAAGTGATACAAAGAATATAAAAAAGGTAGATTCTTCAAAATATCAATCATTTAAAGAATACCTTACCAGAGGAGTGGATCCTTTGGACAAAGAATATATAGAACAGAAGGTAAATGAAAAACCAGAAGAATGGTCAAAAATAGTAAAGAAAGAATTGAAAGAAGAAATCTTAAAAAAATTAAGACAAGAAATAGTTGAAGAAATAAAGAAAGAATGTGATCGAAAATATGATTTCCATTCGTCTAACGATGAACATATGGACATCGCTAGGCATGGACAGCCTATTGATTAAAAGGCTATATATTTGAATTGATATTGCTATCAATTATTTGGGCGTGGCGAACCTCCCCGAATATTGATACAACCTGAATATTGATAATGTGTTATCAATTATATTGGCGGGGAAGACCCCCATATAAAAAAATTATAAGCCAGAAACTTCTTTCAAGAGGAAGGCAGAATTCTGAGTCAAGCCAACAGTGTGAGTTAGAAAAGAAGACAGCAATGTTAGTGAGAATCATCTATGCATGATATTACTCATATGCTAGAAGACACTGAAGGCCAGCAAATTATTCACCAGCAGACAAAGCCCATGTGAATGCTTTCCACAAAGCAACCACATGAAAGACATCCCGAAGACCGAGAAGCTGCCAGCCTGCCGGGCGCTCTCGTGAAGGCATCCTTATCCACGCTCTAGGTGGACACGTAAGATAGCTAAGCTGTTTAAATAAAGAGGAGATGGCTCCCGAATGCCTCCCTCGCGGCTATAAAGGAGACACTGTGCTCAGAACGAAGACACAGAGACGGAGACAGAACACTTCAGACGAAAGAGTGCACACAAGCACACGAAGGAAAGAGCACCAACTTCCTTAGTAGTTTAGCCACCACCAAATTAGTAGTTTAGCCTCATATCGAAGGCGCTGTGATCTTCAGGAAGAATATTAAGGCATTTTTCTAGTTTGTGTAATCCCTTCGGGGCCTCCTGAAAGGGAAAACCATATGTAAATTATGTTGTCGAAATGATGCAGTTTCTTGGTTTCACTTGGTATTTTTATTTATGAATTTATGGGAAGAGTTCTTATGCTAGGGATCCTATAGGAGAAACCTCTGCGTGTGTAGTTCTTTGTGTAGCCCAGAGTGGCGTTTGAATGAGAACCTTGTGGCCGTAGAGAAGTGTTCCCTTCGGGTGGAACTACCTGGGAAGACGATAAGAATTTAACCCATAAGTTTGTAATTAAAACCGTCAAGTGAACGTAACTAGACAGTTTCACCCAAAGGGAACACTTATCTACGGCCACAAGGTTCTCATTCAAACGCCACTCCGGGCTACACAGAGAACTACACACGTAGAGGTTTCTCCTATAGGATCCCTAGCATAAGAACTCGTCCCTTAAAATCATAAATAAAAATACCAAGAGAAACCAAAAAACTACATCATTTCGACAACATAATTTACATATGATTTTCCCTTTCGAGAGGCCCCGAAGGGATTACACAAACTAGAAAAATACCTTAATATTATTTCTGAAGATCACAACTCCTTCGATATGAGGCTAAACTACTAATTTGGTGGTGGCTAAACTACTAAGGAAGCTGGTGCTCTTTCCTTCGTGTGCTTGTGTGCACTCTTGCGTCTGAAGTGTTCTGTCTCCGCCTGTGTTTCGCTTAGAGCCCAGCGTCTCCTTTTATAGCCGCGAGGGAAGCGTTTGGGAGCCTTCTCCTCTTTATTTAAACGGCTTAGCTGTAACACCCCCAGTGGTAAGCTACAGTAACCTCACCCTAATGTGCCTTGTCATCATGCTTTATTAAGCTAATTTGCCACTTAATAAAAATCAAACAATAATTCAAATTCAAATTACAAATGCAAGTCAAATTATTAATTCTCCAAGCTGCAAAACTAAATAGTTCATAATATTGTATATAATCCATATGTAATTAAGCTTAAGGAAAACAATATCACTTGTTTGCTCATTTTGAAACTAGCATCTAAAAACAGAACCTAAACAGCACCATTTAAATTATTCCTAATTAAACAAAATTCAAATGAATTCAAATATTCCTCAAACCTTTTGTGGCAGTGCTAAATAATGTATAGTATTTATGTGGCAAGGATACACATTTTTCAAAAGTCATTTGGTGCAAAATTAAATGCAAAAACAGTAACTAAAGTATAAAACAGAAAATAAAAAGATTAAAAGCTAAAAGGCCACTGTGCACTTAGGCACAGCCCCGGCTACATGTTGGCCCTGCCCATTTCGGGCGGTCTTTCTTTCTCCTCGGGCCTGAGCTAGTCGGCCGAGCTCGTCATGGCCGTCCGTGCTCGGATCGACTCGCTCTCGAGCATCCGGCGGTCCTCGGGGATGGATAAGGTGTCCCCGAGCCTCCTCGCTCTCTCCCCGCAAACCCTAGCCCCTCAGAATCCCGCCTCGCCCTCTCTCCTCTCCGATTTGCGTGAAGCCGAGCGCTGCCATGGCCGGACCTTGTTGAAGCGCGCGGCCACCGTCGTCCCCACGCCCCGCAAGGTTGTCCAGTAGCTCCGTCGCCCTCCCCTACGTCTTCTGCACTGCCGGATCGAGGCCGGGAAGCAACACCACCGCCGCCGCGTCGTCTTCCTCACCAACAGCCGCCATTGCCACCGCCGTCGATCCAGCTGCTCGGCCCTTCCCTACCCCTCCCGAGCTCGCCATCGTCCTTCCCAGTGAGCCTGATACGTCTCCAACGTATCTATAATTTTTGATTGTTCCATGCTATTATAGTATCAATCTTGGATGTTTTATATACATTTACAAGCAATTATATATCATTTTTTGGGACTAACCTATTAACTTAGTGCCCAGTGGCAGTTGCTGTTTTTTGCCTGTTTTTGGTTTTCCAGATTATCAGTACCAAACGAAGTCCAAATGCCACGAAACTTTTTGGAGATTTTTTTCTGGACATAAGAGACACTAGAAGCTTCGGGAGAGGACCAGAAGACAGAGGAGGTGGCCACGAGCCACCAGGGCGCGCCTGGGGGGTGGGCAGGCGCGCCCTGGTGCCTCGTGGGCCCACCTCTACCCCTTTTGTCATAATTCCACCTCTATAAATTCTCTAAAATTGGGAAACCAACAGAGGAGTCCACGAAATACTTTTTCCGCCGCCGCAAGTTCCTGTTCTCGAGAGATCCCATCTGCAGGCCTTTTCCGGCACTCCGCCGGAGGGGTAATCGATCACGGAGGGGCTCTTCATCAACCTTGCTGCCCTTCCGATGATGCGTGAGTAGTTTACCACAGACCTTCGGGTCCATAGTTAGTAGCTAGATGGCTTCTTCTGTCTTTTTGATCTTCAATACAATGTTCTCCTCGATGTTCTTGGAGTTCTATCCGATGTAATCACTTTTTGCGGTGTGTTTATTGGGATCCAATGAATTGTGAGTTTATGATCAGATTATCCATGAATATTATTTGAGTCTTCTCTGAACTCTTTTATGCATGATTATTATAGCTTCGTATTTCTCTTCGATCTATTGATTTGGTTTGGCCTACTAGATTAATTTATCTTGCAATGGGAGAGGTGCTTTGTAATGGGAGAGGTCTTGCGGTCCTCAATCCAAGTGACAGAAAGGGACATGACACGTATGTATCATTGCTATTAAGGGTAAAAAGATGGGGTTTATTCATGCGTGAGTTTACTTTGTCTACATCATGTCATCTTGCTTAAGGCGTTACTCCGTTCTTTATGAACTTAATAATCTAGATGCATGCTGGATAGCAGTCGATGTGTGGAGTAATAGTAGTAGATGCAGGCAGGAGTCGGTCTACTTGTCTCGGACGTGATGCCTATATACATGATCATTGCCTTGGATATCATCATGATTATTTGCTTTTCTATCAATTGCCCAACAGTAATTTGTTTACCCACCGTATGCTACTTTCAAGAGAGAAGCCTGTAGTGAAAACCTTGGCCCCCGGGTCTACTTTTATCATATATTAAAAATCCTAATAATACCTTGCTGCACTTTTATTTTATTTATTTTATTTTGTATTTTTGTTCGATCTATCTATCTATCACCATACAATTTAATCTTGCAATTGACCGCCAAGGGATTGACAACCCCTTGTTAGCATTGGGTGCGAGGATTGGTTGTTTTGTGTGCAGGTGCTGCTAACGAGTTGTTGCGTGATTCTCCTACTGGATTGATAACCTTGGTTTCATAACTGAGGGAAATACTTATCTCTACTGTACTGCATCATCCTCTCCTCTTCGGGGATAAACCAACGCAGATCACAAGTAGCAGGAAGAATTTCTGGCGCCGTTGCCGGGGAGACATCATCAACATCTATCAAGTACCTACGCATAAAACTTTCAACTCCTTGCATTTATTTTATTTGCCTTTGCCTCTCGTTTTCATCTCCCCCACTTCTAATTTTTTTTTACAAAAATACAAAAATATTTTCCGTTTGCCTTTTTCTTGCTTGTTTCTTTGCTTGCTTGCTCCGTCACTATGGCTAGTTCATCACTTGTCTCTGTTACCCCTGAAAATGAAGTGCTTAATTTTAAACAAAGAGGAGGAGAGAATTTAAAAGATGCTTGGTATAGGATTTGTGATGCTCATAATAGATCAACTCGTAAGCAATCCACCACCATCCTTCTTCGCAATTTTTATGTGGGCATTACTACTTGGTATAGATTTGTACTTGATACTATTACCGGAGGGAATTTCTTGATGTGTCCCTCTATGGATGCTTTCAATGCTATGGGAAATTTAGTGGGATCACCACCTATCACTGTTAATGAAACAACTTTGACCTTGGAACATGTTATGCAAAGGTTAGATGCTATTGAAAACAAAATGCCTATCGTAGAGCATATTGAAAATCTAGATAAAAAGATTCATAATCATGTTACTCAGTTTGAATCAAAGATAGGGATTACTCTTAAGATGCTAAAAGAGAAAGAACCGGTAATTAATGAAAGGATGGAACAAAGTCCCGCTAGGATTGATAAGTTGGAAGAAATTATTAATAATTTGGGTTCCGCTTTTTCTTCCGCTAAAACTATTGAAAAGACTACTCCTAGCAAGAATTGCAAGTTTATATATGTTCCTAAAACCAATGGTGCAACTTCTAGTAAGGGAAATGAGGATCTTAAAATGATTAGCGTGCACCCCAATTTTGTTGATGTGATAAAAGAACCTATCTATAAGAAAAAAAAATTGATTTTGTGCCTAGGAGCATGATCATAAAAAATATGCATGATAAATCTCCTAGGAAGTATGGATGTGTGATTGAGGAATTGGAAACCAAAGATGACAATACTTGAAATTATGCATTATGCCTTGCTAGGGGCATAAAACAATTCCGCTTGTTGGGAGGCAACCCAATGAATAAAATAATTTTTTTCTTTTTATTTCTGTTCTTGTGTGTTTACACAATTATGCTACTGTTATGATTGTGTTTTTATGTTTTAATTAGTGTTTGTGCCAAGTAAAGCCTTTGGGATGATTTGGAAGATAGTATAATTGATGCTGTTTGGGAAACAGAAAGTTTTTCGTCCAGTGATGGAATTTTTGTTCTGTACAGGAGCGTCAGAAAAATCTGAAATTTTTACAAAGTATTGGTATATGAATTTCCCACGTTTTCCTAATTTTTCAGAATTTTTGGAGTTACAGAAGTATGGCTTTTAAATAGATCTTTACAGACTGTTCTGTTTTAGACAGATTATGTTTTTGTTGCATAGTTTGCTTATTTTGATGAATCTATGGATTGTATCGGGGGTATAAGCCATGGAAAAGTTGGAGTACAGTAGAATTATGCCAATATTAAATATGAATCAATTTACTACAGTACTTAGATTTAAAGATTTGTTTGTTATACTAACGGATCTCACGAAGATTTTGTTGAGTTTTGTGTGATTGAAGTTTTCAAGTTTTGGGTGAGATCACGATAGATGAAGGAATAAGGAGTGGCAAGAGCCTAAGCTTGGGGATGCCCAAGGAACCCCAAGGTAATATTCAAGGAAGACTCAAGCAACTAAGCTTGGGGATGCCCCGGAAGGCATCCCCTCTTTCTTTTACCAACTATCGGTAATTTTACTTGGAGCTATATTTTTATTCGTCACATGATATGAGTTTTGCTTGGAGCGTCGTGTACTATATGAGTCTTTGCTTTGTTTGCTTTATAGTTTTTCACAATCATCCTTGCTGGACACACCTATTTGAGAGAGCCACAAGCTTATCATGATTTGTTAAAATACTCTATGTGCTTCACTTATATTTTTTGAGCTAGGCACTTGCTCTAGTACTTCACTTAAATCTTTTTGAGCACGGCGGTGGATATATTTTGAAGAAATATTTAAACTCTCATGTTTCACTTATATTATTTTGAGAGTTGATAAGATGAAATTTTGAAGAAATATTTGCACTCTCATGCTTCACTTATATCTTTTTGAGAGTTGATAATAGTAATGGTAATTTGCACTAGATATGAATTTGGTCCCAAAGTGATGAATATTCAAGAGGGATATAATAAAAACTTTCATAAAGATCATTGGATATGATAAGTTTAATTCCTTGCAATAGTTTTGCGATATGGAGATGATAATATGTGAGTCATGTTAGTGAGTAATTGTGGTTTAGTAAGAATGTTGGTGTTAAGGTTTGTGATTCCCTATGCATGCACGTAAAGTCAATAGTTATGCAACGAAATTATATCCTACTTATGGTGCATTATTCAGTGTTAGTTATGCTCAATGCATGTTTATGTCCGTTTTTGCTTTTTGGTTGGTTGCTTCTCAATCTATTTGCTAGCCTTCATTTGTACTAAGCGAGAATACTGCTTGTGCATCCAACTCCTTAAAACCCAAGTTGTGCCAAATGAGTCCACCATACCTACCTATATGCGGTATTTCCATGCCGTTCCAAGTAAATTTGCATGTGCCAACTCTAATTTTTCAAAATAATTTTCCGTTTTGTGTGCCCATACCACTCATGAAGCGGCAGGGGGTGGCCAATATTTTCCATGCTAGGTGGGTTATTCTCACGATGAGTGTTTATTCACTTGTCATTGCACGAGAGAGTGGCAGGTAATAGGGATGCCCAGTCCGGAAATGCAAAGAATTTTTTTAATATGATAATAATAAATTCCTTGGAAACTGTTGGTATGGTGGGCACCTGTGGATACGGCTAGCCATGGATTGTGAAAGAGTGGTGGAAAGGAAATAAACTATATTTTCTGTTTGGGAACCGCCTATAATGTGTCTAGCATGGAAGATATTGGGAATTCTCAGTCGTTTTCGTTGACAGGAAAAGCATGCCTCTTAAAATAAATTTATCTCTCTAATTTAAACCTTGAGCTCTGGCACCTCTGCAAATCTCTGCTTCCCTCTGCGAAGGGCCTATCTATTTACTTTTATGCAATTTTTATTTTTATTTTGATTCTCCATCTTCTCTTACAAAGCACCAACTAGAGAGCACTATTGTCATACTTGTGCATTGTGTGTAGCCAATATTTGAGTGTGTTTCATGAATGGATCAATGATTGAGCATAATGGGCTAGGGATAACTTTCTTTAGCGTTGATATTTTGAAAGACATGGTTGCTAGTTAGTATGCTTGAGTATTTATATCTTCATGTCAAATTATAGACTATTGCTTTGAATCATTCAAGTCCAAATGTCCATGCTACAAAAGAGAAAAGAGTATATGATGAATATGATAGGTAGCATTCCACATCAAAAAATTTGTTTTTATCATTTACCTACTCGAGGACCAGCAGGAATTAAGCTTGGGGATGCTTGATACGTCTCCAACGTATCTATAATTTTTGATTGTTCCATGCTATTATAGTATCAATCTTGGATGTTTTATATACATTTACAAGCAATTATATATCATTTTTTGGGACTAACCTAATAACTTAGTGCCCAGTGCCAGTTGCTGTTTTTTGCCTGTTTTTGGTTTTCCAGAATATTAGTACCAAACGAAGTCCAAATGCCACGAAACTTTTTGGAGATTTTTTTCTGGACATAAGAGACACTAGAAGCTTTGGGAGAGGACCAGAAGACAGAGGAGGTGGCCACGAGCCACCAGGGCGTGCCTGGGGGGGGCAGGCGCGCCCTGGTGCCTCGTGGGCCCACCTCTGCCCCTTTTGACCTAATTCCACCTCTATAAATTCTCTAAAATCGGGAAACCAATAGAGGAGTCCACGAAATACTTTTTCCGCCGCCACAAGTTCCTGTTCTCGAGAGATCCCATCTGGAGGCCTTTACCGGCACTCCGCCGGAGGGGGAATTGATCACGGAGGGGCTCTTCATCAACCTTGCTGCCCTTTCGATGATGCGTGAGTATTTTACCACAGACCTTCTGGTCCATAGTTAGTTGCTAGATGGCTTCTTCTCTCATTTTGATCTTCAATACAACGTTCTCCTCGATGTTCTTGGAGTTCTATCCGATATAATCACTTTTTGCGGTGTGTTTGTTGGGATCCGATGAATTGTGAGTTTATGATCAGATTATCCATGAATATTATTTGAGTCTTCTTTGAACTCTTTTATGCATGATTATTATAGCTTCATATTTCTCTCCGATCTATTGATTTGGTTTGGCCAACTAGATTAATTTATCTTGCAATGGGAGAGGTGCTTTATAATGGGTTCGATCTTGCGGTGCTCAATCCCAGTGACAGAAAGGGACATGACACGTATGTATCGTTGCTATTAAGGGTAAAAAGATGGGGTTTATTCATGCGTGAGTTTACTTTGTCTACATCATGTCATCTTGCTTAAGGCATTACTCCGTTCTTTATGAACTTAATACTCTAGATGCATGTTGGATAGCGGTCGATGTGTGGAGTAATAGTAGTAGATGCAGGCAGGAGTCGGTCTACTTGTCTCGGACGTGATGCCTATATACATGATCATTGCCTTGGATATCGTCATGATTATTTGCTTTTCTATCAATTGCCCAACAGTAATTGGTTTACCCACCGTATGCTACTTTCAAGAGAGAAGCCTCTAGTGAAAACTATGGCCCCCGGGTCTACTTTTATCATATATTTAAAATCCTAAAAATACCTTGCTGCACTTTTATTTTGTTTATTTTATTTTGTATTTTTGTTCGATCTATCTATCTATCACCATACAATTTAATCTTGCAATTGACCGCCAAGGGATTGACAACCCCTTGTTAGCGTTGGGTGCGAGGATTTCACTACTAGAAAAAGGGCTATCCCTAATATCAACATTAGTGGCGCACTATAGATACGGTGCGCCACTGCTATATAGCAACGGCGCACCAGTTATAGGTGCGCCATTGCTATTTTTTTACTAATGGCGCACCAAAGAAGGAGTGCGCCATTGCTATTTTTTTCCTGGATCCACCCCCCTCCCCAGGCTTACCAGTGGCGCACTATTGCCAGGTGCGCCACTGCTATTTTAGGTAACAGTGGCGCACCGACGCGAAGTGCGCCATTGATATGCACCTATTCACATGCATGTCCAGGCCGGGGAAAAATAGCAATAGCGCACTCTGCGTGGTGCGCCATTACTAACCTGGGTCAAATAGCAATGGCGCACTCTGCGTGGTGCGCCATCACTTAAGTGACTTGGACCCGGGTCAAAGACCCGACCCCACCCATCAGTCTCTCTCTCTCACTCTCTCCCCTCTCTCTCTCGTGCTCGACCCCGATTCCCCACCGCACTCGCGATAGAAATCGCCGGCGCGCTCGTCGTCCTCCTCCGGCGTGCTCCGGCCATCTCGGCCGCCGCCGTTGGTCACAAACTGCTCCCCTCTCTCTGCTCTTTCTTCCTATCCAGCTCGAAATGGGTTTCCTTCCCTAAATCGACCGTTCCCAACCCTAATCCCCGAGCTAGGGTTTCGGTGTTGGTCGCCGCGCATGGCTCCGCCGCTGCTGGCTCGGCTCCGGGCTGGCTCCGGTGTGTCTGCTGGTGGTGCTGGCGTCTCTGGTGCCGCCGTTCGGCGCTGTGGTGCCCACCGTGGCTGGTGTCGTCTGCTGGTGCGGCAGAGGGTTCCGCCATGAATGGTACTATGGTGCTACGCCTTCACTGCCTCGCCTCTTCACTGCATCGACGCTCCTTCTGCTTCGAGATCTCCAGGTAATCCTCCTTCTTCTCTCTCTGCTCTGCTTCTGCATTCTGTACTGAACTGTCACTAGCCTAGGGTTCAAGCTCTGAATTTTTAGATGTTTAGATCGATTCAGTAGTTGCTTAGGTATATAGGAATCTATGTAGTGCTTAGGATGTCCTAGTTGCAGTAGAACATGTGTAGGTGTTTTACTGAATTTTACTTCTGTCAGTTAACTGAAACTTGTGCTGTCTGTGATAACTAAATCTTGTACTGCTATGGCTCATACTGTAGGCTTGCTTCAATGATCTAGTAAAAATAGGATATCCTTTTCCTTCATTTGCACTGTCTGCTGAGGTGGGTTTACCCCTCTTTAGTCAATAGTGCAGCTGAATGGTGTAGATCTAACAGATCCAACATCATTTGGTAAAACTAGATGCTCTGGTGCATTCCCTGCAGGGTTTTCAGGTTTCCAGTTCTCACAATTGTCGGCTGCTACAAATAATTTTGCATTCGAATGCAAAATTAGAAGTTGTGGATACGCTGATGTGTATAAGGTACATAGTATGAATGTGCTTTTGACAAAAAAAAATCCTATTTGGATCTAGGAGAAATAAAAATTCCTTTTTATTTTCTTGTATTATTCTTCGCAAGTATATTCTTAATGGTCCAAATCTTGTTGCACTTTTAAATGCATAACACACAAGCATCATAACTAAATTTTTATAACAGTGAACATCACAACAAAACTTCCCTGGTTTATTCGCTGGTAGTTTTAGTGTTTTTACTGACGCTGTTGGTCTAGGTACTGTTGTGATTTTAAATAGCATCCTTTTTGTTGCAAGCTGATTTGATTTGCAAGAAGAAATAGCAATTTTGTTCTAAACTGATTTGATTTTAAAATATTGCGTTAGTACTGAAGAGTACTAATAAATTAACATCAATCTGGTCATGCTCCATCTTGCAAGCTTTGTGATTTGTAAATATTTCTTGTGCACATACATGTTATTTAAGTAAGATACATGTTCATTTCTAAGTAAGATACATGTTCATTTCTACCTGCTAAGTAATTGCCTCAGTATTATTCCCAAAAACTGTGATCAACATCATTGGCCCTAGGGCTCTTAAGTGTTCTTAAGTGTTCATTTCTACCTGCTAAGTAATTGCCTTAGTACCTTTTGGCTATGCTGCTTTAACAATTTCCTTCCCTGTTTCCTCTCTATGCTGTTGTAAAACTGTAATAAAAAAATTTGTTATCAGTTGACAAAAAAACAGTACATGTTTTGAGTCTTGTTTTTTGCTACATTTATGATGAGAATCATGCAATTGCTGTTTTGTATATCCTGTAGAGCATATTGTCTGATACTTCCGTTTCTGTCAGTTCAACAATATTGCTCTCTGGTTCTTGTATATCCTGTGATGAATATTGTTCTCTGGTTCTTGTATATCCTGTGATGAATATTGCTCTCTGGTTCTTGTATATCCTGTGATGAATATTGTTCTCCATCTTCAATGCTAATTCCTGGTAGATACTTAAGTGATTCCTGGTAGATACTAATTGCAAATAGAGGAATTAACCTTGATACTAAGTGCTGGGTGATGTTCTGCCCTGGTATAGTTGCTGGCAGATTATTCATGCTTATATATTATCTGTGAATTGCTACTAACGTTTTGTTTGTCTAGTGCATAGAGCAGATGCCATCGTATGTCGTGTACAAGGGTGAGGTTCCCGGAGTCTACGACGGCTGGGAGGAGTGTCGGAGACAGGTTCACCGTTTCAGCGGTAACAGTTACAAAGGGTACACCACTAGGGCGGAGGCGGAAGCTAGATACGCGCGCTATCTAGCGGGAGAGAGGAGGGAGCGGAGGAGGAACCGGATGAAGACCAGTTTCATCGCGATGATGCTCATCGTGACCGCAGCTCTCTTCTATGTGATGGTAGTTTAGATGATCGATATCGACTTTGTAATGTGACGACAAACTCGCTACTCGCAGTCTCGAGACCTAAACTTGGCTAATGTTTGAACTTTGTTCACTATTTCGAATTCGGAGACTAATATGATGAATTGAATATATTATGTCATGTTTATACTTGACTAATTGTGGTGCTGTATTGTACTGTATATTCTGTGCATATTTTTCTGTGCTGTATATTGTATTTTGTAACCTGTGCAAATACCAGAAAATCAAATAAAATATTTGCTAATATTCATAGTAGTGGCGCACCATATTGAGCATTAGTGGCGCACCAAGCTAAATACCAGTGGCGCATTATGGGGCATAGTAATGGCGCACTCGGGGGTATAGGTGAAGGTAAATTTGGCCCCCTAAGAGGAATAGTAATGGCGCACTGTTGGACATAGTAATGGCGCACTATGTGGTGCGCCACTATTATCTGGGATACTAATGGCGCACCAGTGGTGCGCCATTAGTATTTGTTACTAGTGGCGTGATAATAGTGGCGCACCTATAGTGCGCCATTAATAGCCAAAATAGGTGCGCCACTAACAGGGTTTTTTCTAGTAGTGTTTGTTGTTTTGGGTGCAGGTGCTGCTAACGAGTTGTTGCGTGATTCTCCTACTGGATTGATAACCTTGGTTTCATAACTGAGGGAAATACTTATCTCTACTGTACTGCATCATCCTCTCCTCTTAGGGGAGAAACCAACGCAGATCACAAGTAGCAGAGCCCTCCTGCATTTCCCCTCGTTTCCCCCCTCCGTTCTGCCGCCGTAAGCCGCCCCCTCCATGCTCGATCGCCGCGCCCGGAGCCAGCGTGCTCACCGCGCCGGTCGCGCCCGCTTGCCCCGCTGCCCGCACCTGCTCGCGCGCCCCGCCCTGTGCGCGCGCCCTGGCCGCGCACGCCCACCCGCGCTGGCCGCGCCCCCTGCCGCCTGCTGCTGGCTGCCCACGGCCGCGCCATGCGCCTCTGCCTGTGCGCGCGCGCGTGCACAGCCACGGCAGGCCGGCTGGCCCTATGACATGTGGGGCCCGGCCATTTAATTAGGGTGGCCTAATCCTGTTTAGCACTAACCCCTATAACCCTCGCTGACTAGTGGGCCCGTTTTAGTTAAAACTAGCTAATTAACCATTGTTAATACTACACCCAATGACAGATGGGCCCCACATTGAGCATGTTGACCAGTCAGCCTTGACTGGTCAACTATTGACTGGACCCCACTGGCCCCACTGTCATACACTGTGGCTAGGGTAGCACTAGGTGACAAAAGTATTATACTATTTAAATTCGAACTTAATAATTAAAGAAATTTTAGAAAATGATTAAAACTTTGAAAAATCATATAAAATAAACCGTAAGTCAGATGAAAATAATTTATATATGAAAAATGATCAGAAAAATATAACGAATCCGAATATGCCGTCCACATACTTGCCACACCCCTCTAACATAGCGCACCTTGAACAATTGCACCGGGATCAGTACAGACAAAAATGCCTGAAGCTGGGAAAATATTCCCGAACATTTTCCCGCTCCGTCTAAAATACTTAGTGATGCAGTAGAACCCATACTGCCATGTCATGCATCTGTGTTGCATTTGTCTGTCTTTTATTTATTGTTTCTTCCCCCTCTGCTCCCTTCCGATAGACCCCGACACTGCCGACGACGCCGCTGAGTACGACTACGTCGACGACGACCAGCCCCTTTCAGCAGAGCTTCCAGTCAAGCGGACCCCCTTGATCATTCCTATATCGCCCATTCCTTCTCCCTTATGCTTGCATTAGATTTTGCTACTGTTGTAGTTTTCGTTAGCTCCTATTCTGATGCATAGCCTGTTTTTGTAACCCGCTGTTGTTACCTTACCTGTTATCCTAAATGCTTAGTATAGGAATGACAGAGTCCCATCAGTGGCCCTACACCCTTGTCCGTGCTGCCATGCTTGTTATCCGGGTTACCCGAGCCAGTAACCGATGTATCGAGACCTGACCACACCTTTGACCCATGCAACTGTACGACTCTACAGAGCTACACCAAGCGTGATATTACCGAGGGTTATTCCTCGCATATCACCCTCGATGTTGACCTTGTAGTGTTGCACACCCAGTGTGATCTTACCGAGGGTGATTCCTCATAGTTCACTCTCGATGATGTCTCGGTCGTGCAGTGTATCAAGTGTGGATTCATCGAGGGTGATTCCTCGGAATCCACCTTGGCGGTATGGACCTGAGTTACGACAATCCCCCTTTATTAAAAACGGGACGGCTCCAAGAGCACCCACGAGTTATTTGAATGGAAGTCGGGTCGGCCCCAAGGGTACCCGCGAGAGATACTGTGGCGGCTGGCTATTTAGCGGTACCACCCAGGATGTGGTGGTAGCTCCGGACTTGTCCTGATAGCCAACACGAAAGATGCACTCAGTCGGATCGACCGGGCAGGCGGAGACCACCCAGGAGAGAGGTGGGCCTGGACCCTCATCGTGGACCGCGTGTTACCAAGTCGGAGCGACAGGAGTCCTGGTCGTTTCCGTGAGCTACTAAAAATACACTAACGGATTTGGGTATTTGATCTGAGTTGGCCACTGGCCTCACGCACTAACCACCACAAGGGATTATGGTTTATGGGGCCCTCGGCGGCATACATTCTACCGAAAGCTCTGTTAGACGTCACAGTTGACGCATGCTTGTGTATACAGAGGCTAGGCTTGGTCCCGGCCGTCCTCGCAACGCGCAGGAGTGCTTAGGGTGATGGGCCCATGACCCCTTCGCGCTTAGGATGTAGACCGGCGTGCTGACCTCTCTAGAGAGCTTATGTGGGACTACGGCGTGTCGATCATCCGAGGCCGGGCATTACCCTGGAAAGTGTGTCAGACCAGAGGAAATCGAGCATGTTGGGTAATGTGGTGCACCCCTGCAGGGAAGTTAATCTATTCGAATAGCCGTGTCCACAGTAACAGGACGCTCGGAGTGGTATCCCGATCTACTACAACTAGAACCGGATACTTCCATAATACTTAATTGTTATATTGCTCCGAGGTCGCTTTCTTGCAGGGTAGCCGAGGAAGGATCTCTGGGCATTGCTAATATATAATTACTAGTATATGTTACCGTGCTCTACTCTCTTCTGATGCTGCAAGATTGCTGCAAGATGCTAGTCTTCTTTAAGATAGGCATCTCCCCTCTCTACTCTGGCATTTCTGCAGTTTAGTCCAAAGATATAGCCCCATTCCTTTGACACCAATGCATACTTAGTGTAGAACTGATGTAAGTCTTGTGAGTACTTTGGATGAGTACTCACGGTTGCTTTGTTACTTCTTTTCCCCCTACCCGGTTGTTGTGTTTAGATGACGGAGCCCAGGAGCCAGAGATCCCCGGTGGAGACTACTACTATAACGAGCCCGAGGACCAGGAGTAGTTTGGAGGCCCCAGGCAGGAGGCTTGTGATGTCTACTACACAACTTATTCTTGTGGACTCGTGTTGGGCCTGCAAGCACAGATTTTTGTAGGACAGTAGCAATTTTCCCTCAAGTGGATGACCTAAGGTTTATCAATCCGTGGGAGGCGTAGGTTGAAGATGGTATCTCTCAAACAACCCTGCAACCAACAACAACAACAACAACAACAACAAAGCCTTTAGTCCCAAACAAGTTGGGGTAGGCTAGAGGTGAAACCCATAAGATCTCGCGACCAACTCATGGTTCTGGCACATGGATAGCAAGCTTCCACGCACCCCTATCCATGGCTAGTTCTTTGGTGATGTTCCAATCCTTCAGGTCTCTCTTTACGGACTCTTCCCATGTCAAGTTCGGTCTACCCCGGCCTCTTTTGACATTATCAGCACGCTTTAGCCGTCCGCTATGTACTGGGGCTTCTGGAGGCCTGCGCTGAATATGTCCAAACCATCTCAGACGATGTTGGACAAGCTTCTCTTCAATTGGCGCTACCCCAACTCTATCTCGTATATCATCATTCCGGATTCAGTCCTTCCTTGTGTGGCCACACATCCATCTCAACATGCGCATCTCCGCCACACCTAACTGTTGCACATGTCGCCTTTTAGTCGGCCAACACTCAGCGCCATACAACATTGCGGGTCGAACCGCCGTCCTATAGAACTTGCCTTTTAGCTTTTGTGGCACCCTCTTGTCACAGAGAATGCTAGAAGCTTGGCGCCACTTCATCCATCCGGCTTTACTTCGATGGTTCACATCTTCATCGATATCCCCATCCTTCTGCAACATTGACCCCAAATATCGAAAGGTGTCCTTCTGCGGCACCACCTGCCCATCAAGGCTAACATCCTCCTCCTCCTCGTGCCTAGTAGTACCGAAAGCGCACCTCATGTACTCGGTTTTAGTCCTACTAAGTCTAAAACCTTTCGATTCCAAAGTTTGCCTCCATAACTCCAACTTCTTGTTGACCCCCGTCCGACTCTCATCGACTAGCACCACATCGTCCGCAATGAGCATACACCATGGGATATCTCCTTGTATATCCCTTGTGACCTCATCCATCACCAAGGCAAAAAGATAAGGGCTCAAAGCTGACCCTTGATGTAGTCCTATCTTAATCGGGAAGTCATCAGTGTCGCCATCACTTGTTCGAACACTTGTCACAACATTATCGTACATGTCCTTGATGAGGGTAATGTACTTTGCTGGGACTTTCTGTTTCTCCAAGGCCCACCACATAACATTCCGCGGTATCTTATCATAGGCCTTCTCCAAGTCAATGAACACCATATGCAGGTCCTTCTTTTGCTCCCTATATCTCTCCATAAGTTGTCGTACCAAGAAAATGGCTTCCATGGTCGACCTCCTAGGCATGAAACCAAACTGATTTTTGGTCACGCTTTTCATTCTTCTTAAGCGGTGCTCAATGACTCTCTCCCATAGCTTCATTGTATGGCTCATCAGTTTAATTCCACGGTAATTAGTACAACTCTGAACATCCCCCTTGTTCTTGAAGATTGGTACTAATATACTCCGTCTCCATTCTTCTGGCATCTTGTTTGCCCGAAAAATGAGGTTGAAAAGTTTGGTTAGCCATACTATCGCTATGTCCCCGAGGCCTCTCCACACCTCAATGGGGATACAATCAGGGCCCATCGCCTTGCCTCCTTTCATCCTCTTCAAAGCCTCCTTGACCTCCGACTCCTGGATTCGCCGCACAAAAAGCCTGCTAGTATCAGCAAAGGAGTCGTCCAAATCAATGGTAGAGCTCTCACTCTCCCCATTGAACAGCTTGTCAAAGTACTCCCGCCATCTATGCTTAACCTCCTCGTTCTTCACCAGGAGTTGATCTGCTCCGTCCTTGATGCACTTGATTTGGTCAACATCCCTCGTCTTCCTCTCTCGGATCTTGGCCATCTTATAGATGTCCCTTTCGCCTTCCTTTGTGTCTAACCGTTGGTAGAGGTCCTCATACGCCCGGCCCCTTGCTTCACTCACAGCTCGCTTTGCGGCCTTCTTTGCCATCTTGTACTTCTCTATGTTGTCTGCACTCCTATCCAGATATAGGCGTCTGAAACACTCTTTCTTCTCCTTAATTGCCTTCTGGACATCATCGTTCCACCACCAGGTATCTTTAGCTTCTCTTCTACTTCCCCTGGACACTCCAAACTCCTCTGAGGCCACCTTACGAATGCAAGTCGCCATCTTCATCCACATGTTGTCTACATCACCTCCTTCCTCCCAAGGGCCCTCCTTAATGACCCTCTCCTTGAACGCCTGAGCTACCTCCCCCTTGAGATTCCACCACTTCGTTCTAGCGACTTTGGCACGCTTGTCCCGCTGGACACGAATCCGAAAGCGGAGGTCAGCAACCACAAGCTTATGCTGAGGGACAACACTCTCTCCAGGTATCACCTTACAGTCTAGGCATGCACGCCTGTCTTCTCTTCTCGAGAGGATGAAATCAATCTGGCTAGAGTGTTGCCCACTACTGTAAGTCACTAGATGTGATTCTCTCTTCTTAAAGAGGGTGTTAGCTATGATCATGTTGTAGGCTAGCGCAAAGCTTAAGACATCTTCTCCTTCTTGGTTCCTGATGCCATAGCCAAAACCCCCATGCACCCCTTCAAAACCTGTGTTAGATGTGCCCACGTGGCCATTGAGGTCTCCTCCTATGAAGAGCCTCTCGCCAATCGGTACACTCCTAACCATGTCCTCCAGGCCTTCCCAGAAATACAAGAAATCTCTTGTGTCCCCAACACACCCAATACAATGGTAAATTGTATAGGTGCACTAGTTCGGCGAAGAGATGGTGATAAAAGTGTAGTATGGATAGTAGATATAGGTTTTTGTAATCTGAAAATATAAAAACAGCAAGGTAGCAAGTGATAAAACGGAGCACAAACGGTATTGCAATGCTTAAAAACAAGGCCTAGGGTTCATACTTTCACTAGTGCAATCTCTCAACAATGCTAACATAATTGGATCATATAACCATCCCTCAACATGCAATAAAGAATCACTCCCAAGTTCCTATTAGCGGAGAACATAAGATAGAAATTGTTTGTAGGGTACGAAACCACCTCAAAGTTATTCTTTCCGATCTATCTATTGAGCTATTCCTATAAGTGTCACAAACAGCCCTAGACTTCGTACTAAAATAACACCATATGATACACATCAACCAACTCTAATGTCACCTAGATACTCCAATGTCACCACAAGTATCTGTGAGTTGATTATACGATATGCATCAAACAACTTCATAATCACAATATTCAATCCACACAAAGAACTCCAAGGAGCACCCCAAAGTTTCTATCGGAGAAAAGATAATGAAAACGTGCATCAATCCCTATGCATAGATTGCCCCAATGTCACCACGGGAATCCGCGAGTTGAGTGCCAAAACATATATCAAGTTAATCAATATAATACCCCATTGTCACCACATGTATTCATATGCAAGACATACATCAAGTGTTCTCAAATCTGAATATTCAATCCGACAATAACGAAACCTCAAAGGGAAAAGATTCGATTCATCACAACAAAGACAGAGAGGGAAGAAACACCATATGATCCAACTATATTAACATAGCTCGCGGTACATCAAGATCGTGCCATATCAAGAACACGAGAGAGACAGAGAGATCAAACACAAAGCTACTAGTACATACCCTCAGCCCCGAGGGTGAACTACTCCCTCCTCGTCATGGAGACCGCCGGGATGATGAAGATGGCCTCCGGTGATGCTTTCCCCCCTCCGGCAGGGTGCCGGAAAAGGGCTGTAGATTAGATCATGGAGGTACAGAGGCTTGCGGCGGCGTAAAAACTCATCTAGGTTAACTTTCGAGGGTTTCTGAATATATAGGATTTTTCAGCGTTGGAATCACGCAAAGAGGTGCCACAGGGGGCCCACGAGGCACCAGGGCGCGCCTGGGGGGTGGCGCGCCCAGGTCGCTCGTGGGGCCCCTGTGGCCCTTCTCCTGCTTCCCCGAAGCTTCCTGGGTCCATTTCCTTCCAGAATAAATCGTCAAAAAGTTTTGCTGCATTTGGACTTCATTTGATATGGATTTTCTGGAAAACCAAAAACAAGCAGAAAACAGCAACTGGCACTGGGCACTAGGTCAATATGTTAGTCCACGAAAATCATAGAAAAGTGCACCAAAATCATACAGAACTATAATGAACATGGCATGAATACTTCATAAATTATAGATACGTTGGAGACGTATCAGCTTGCGCCTTTTCGATCTAGTGTCGTTGTTTTGCTCAGCCTTCTTAAGGCAAACTTGTCTAACTTTGTCTGTACTCAGATAATATTTGCTTTCGCTGACTTATGTATTCGGGTCCTCGTGATCCCTAGCTTGTAATATAAAGATTTTTTTTTAAATTTGTGTCTAGAGTTGTGTTGTGATATCTTCCCGTGAGTCCTTGGTCTTGAACGTGCACGTTTGCGTGTATGATTAGTGCACGGTCAAGGCGGGGGCGTCACAAGTTGGTATCAGAGCCGGCTGCCTGGAGGAAGCCCCCCTTCCAACTCCTTGGTCGAAGTTGAGTCTAGTGCTTGAAAAACTATTTTACTAACAAGTGTTGTGTGGCTTACGGGCCCACATAGCAATGGATGGGATTCGGATCTTTTATTCCGCATATTTACTCTGGGATTCTGATCTCTCTTCTCTTCGGGTTAAAGATTTTACTAACTCTAACTTTAGGTTCTCGTAACTACTTCCTCCCGGAGAGCCCATCAATCCAGATGATTGCTTGATTCACCAGAAGATTCCAAAGATACTCTTCGATGTTTTCTCGAGAACCTATGTGCCCACCGCTTTTGCAATTCCCTACGAACGATAAATCCCTATGGATAATTACCTACACTTGTCCTTCATACATTCACTCCCGGTTGCTCATGATATTACAAGATGCCCCGAAATACTCTCCGACTTTCTAAGAAGCCTATATGTCCTACTGCCGTTGAAATTCCTTGTCGCTTACTTACACTTGTGATTAAATACAGGTGTTCGACAATCTTCGTTAAAATTCTCTGCGATTGCCATTCTGATCCTATTGATTCGTCATGTGTGCGAATGCTCACAATCATCAGTCGAAACTAGAATTCGTCCTTCCGGCTCAGACGTCATTCCGGACATGAGCTGGTTCTTGGCAAATAAAACCTTGATTGATTTTCCATCTGATTCTATTCAACTTACTCATCTTCTGATCAGAGCGTCTGCTTCTGATCCCCCGATTTGAAAATCGCAATCCCTTTGTATATTATATACTTCGAATTATTCAAATGTTTCTATAATCCGATGTCTTTGCATTCTTTCTTCTTCTAGTTGAGTACCGATACTCACATCAGATCCCTTGCGGACCGCCAGATCCTTTGGTGGATTATTATTCGACCATTCCTTCATCTTCAATAACCTTGTGAGTTCTTCCCCTAATACATTATACCTTTGGTAAATTGTATCCTCTGCTTTTGTCAACCATGCTCTGCTTTCGAGCTTGTGTTATTTACTCCTGAAGTTTGTGGTATATGTTCCTAAGATGCCCTGGTGGGTTGAACCTATGCCTTCCCTAATCTGTGTGAACCCCGAAACTTCTATGGGTCATACTCTACTGGTGTTACGCCAGATAAAATTTCAGCACTACAACTTCATCGAAAGTGAGAAGTGAATGAAAGGTTATGCGTTGAAGAAGTGGGAGTCGACCTTGAACTTTGTGTTCATGACCATGGAAACGATGTAGACCATCACGGAAGCTTCTTGCAAAATAATTATTCATTTGTATAATTCTTCCGATATCCTTAATTTGATCCCGTGCAGCTATGCTTCCGACCATGTTGTCCTCGTTTGATATATCTAAGAGGAATCCATTCTCGTGCCTCGTCTATTTTTTGACAAGGTTAGATTAGTTGCCTTCCGCATCTCAATGATCCAATTCAGCTTCTACTCGGCTCTACTTTCGAGTATTGCCCTCTGTTATCTCGAGGATATCATGCCATTGCACTACCTCTTATGGATTCTTGCTGAAGTAATATTTCCCACCGTTTTAGTCATTCCACGGGTTCTGGGTTGTTGTCAACCGAGAACACCGATTAGTGAATCGAATCCGCGCTACGATTCAATACCCCTAGTAATTTTTGTTGCTAGGAAATTTGAACTCAATCATGTCATTCCTAGCCTGATTGTCTGCATCATTATCATGCTAATTTTAACTGTGCTACCTGGTCCTTCTTCATGGAGCACAATTTTCGATGATGAGCTAAGTTTACGTCGAGCTTCTTCATCATATCGTTTTGCCTTGAACATCAAGATTGATTTTGAGTTTGTTTCTTATCTGTGGTTCCCGTGACCTTCTGCTTCATCATATCTTTCGTTATGATCATGTCACCTTGATATTACCTCGTTATAAAGCCACTCAATAATTTGTGTTGTCATCGGCAACATCCTTGCCTTCCCTCAACGCAGACTTGCTCTTGTTCCGTTTATACCTTGAGTTCCTTGCTATTCTTGAAATTCTTCCTTGTGCATTTCTTGTGATCTTCAAACCCAATCCTTACTTTAACACCATATCATTGCCACCCCCAAGCATGACTGCGCTACTCCGAATATCAACAAGAACATTGGAAGCGCAATGCTAAATGTTTCTTGGTCGATTATCCAAACACCCTTGTATGGATAAACATCATGATTCTCCTTGCCCTTTTATCTAAAGGGTTATGTACTTGATGACCCGTCTTGTATATTATGCTCTGCTTGTTCTTGTGAAGGATATACTCCTAATGTTTGTGAATAAACACATTTTCCTTTCCATTGGTCTGTTTAATCTGATAAATACATTTTCCTTTCCATTGGTCTGTTTAATCTTTTTGTAATTAATATAATCTAAGCAGTAATAATTCACTGCTTATGTAAGCACCTCGGTGCACAACCCTGTCAGTAAAACCCTGTTACTATTGTTGATGACATTCTGGTAACACCGGTGGACGAGAACTTTGCCTATTGGTCCGCCTTGTTTCAACGAGCAGGAAACTGGTTCTCTTTGTCCCCCGTCCTTGGTACCGACGTTGTTGCCGACATAGCTGACAAACTGTACTCTGTCAAACCTTTTATCGTGACCACCCAAGATGCCAGCCTCCTTAGTCATCATGGTGGTGTGAATGTTGATCACTTCGATTCTGATCATCCTAATGATTCGGAAATGCTCGAGTTCCCATATACATACTGGTGCAGTCTGCCTTACCTTTCGGTAGTACTTCCGACTAAATCTCCCAGTTACCCATGTAATCAATTATCGTTCTGTCCCGAGCATATTGATCGTTCGAACCCTCTCCGAAAGATTCCCTGATCATAAAGTTTCATGAAAACAACTTTGTGATCTTTGTATCCGAGTTTATCCTTTGAACTAGACTTCGTATGTAATTCCGCGAGCTACCTTCCGTCAGATGTTTTGTTTCGGTATCAGATGCAATATTATTCCCTATTGCTCTGAACCCCTTTCACACTCTATTCAAGCATCGAACGATTGCCTACCTGTTTGAAACTTTTGTAATATTTTATACTGCCCTCGATGTTTTTCTTAAGTTCCAACTCGAGAGATACCTTGTACCTCAATCCCTGAGACAACCCCAGTAGATAAACCTTGTTCCAATCCGACCCCCTTAAGTTTCCCCTCCTACCCTATTTGTAAGTACGATGGAATTCCCGAATAAAGGATGACGACTTCATCATGATGACCTAAAGCAGAGAAATGAAGACAACAACGAAAGGGATCAACTCCTTCGAGAAGGGCAACAAGAACAAGAAGATTCGTTAGAATTTCGAAACCAGACCCTTTTCCCCTTACTCTACCTCTTAAATCTCGGGACGAGATTTCTTTTAGTGGTGGAGATTTGTAACACCCCCAGTGGTAAGCTACAGTAACCTCACCCTAATGTGCCATGTCATCATGCTTTATTAAGCCAATTTGCCACTTAATAAAAATCAAACAATAATTCAAATTCAAATTACAAATGCAAGTCAAATTATTAATTCTCCAAACTGCAAAACTAAATAGTTCATAATATTGTATATAATCCATATGTAATTAAGCTTAAGGAAAACAATATCACTTGTTTGCTCATTTTGAAACTTGGATCCAAAAACAGTACCTAAACAGCACCATTTAAATCATTCCTAATTAAACAAAATTCAAATGAATTCAAATAATCCTCAAACCTTTTGTGGCAGTCCTAAATAATGTATAGTATTTAAGTGGCAAGGATACACATTTTTCAAAAGTCATTTGGTGCAAAATTAAATGCAAAACAGTAGCTAAAGTATAAAACAGAAAATAAAAAGATTAAAAGCTACAAGGCCACAGTGCACTTAGGCACAACCCCGGCTATAGGCTGGCCTGGCCCATTTCGGGCGGCCTTTCTTCCTCCTCACGCCCGAGATAGTCGGCCGTGCTCGCCATGGCCGTCCGTGCTCGGATCGACTCGCTGTCGAGCATCCGGCGGTCCCCGGGGATGGATAAGGTGTCCCCGAGCCTCCTCGCTCTCTCCCCGCAAACCCTAGCCCCTCAGAATCCCTCCCTCGCCCTCTCTCCTCTCCGATTTGTGTGAAGCTGAGCGCGCGGCCACCGTCATCCCCACGCCCCGCAAGGTTGTCCAGTAGCTCCGTCGCCCTCCCCTAAATCTTCTTCACCGCCGGATCGAGGCCGGGAAGCAACACCACCGCCGCCCGCGTCGTCTTCCTCACCGACGGCCGCCACTACCACCGCTGTCGATCCTGCTGCTCGGTGAGGGTGTCCTGAACTAGGGGGTGCTCGGGCTGCCGGCCTATCTCTCATGGGCCGGGCTGATGGGCCGCTCTCTACTCATCGATGGAAGGCCGGATTGTGGGCGATCCCGTGTATCAGAAGGAAACCTCCAAATACTTGGCGCCTCCTCCAAGGAATAATTGGCGTGGCCGGCATGTTTATCCCCTGATGGTAACCGACCGTATGTAACCCTAGGATCCAGAGGATGAATATCGCGGATGGCCTGTCCTCGGACCAGGAGCAGGTCGGACAGGAAGCCAGCCGCGGGGAATTTTGCGTCCCACCCACCACCCACTTAGTAGCCACTGTCGAAGATTTAACCCACATGCTGGACTACGCCTCCGAGGAGGCTGATGACATGGACGAGGATATCGATGTCCCACCCTATACGGCTCCTTCCCTTACCACTTCCAACACCGGAAAGTGGACCGCCACCTCCACCTATAACGTTTACATGGTCGATACCCCCAAGAAGGACGGCGACACGACTATGAAGGACGGCGACGATCCCGCCGAAGAACCGCCCAGGCGCCGACGACGGCGAGCCAGAGGGCGAGGAAAGGGCAAGGAGAATCACACAGACACGAATGGCACCGGAGATAACGAAACTCCGGACAACTTAGGGGAGCTCGGCGACAACACCCCCGAGCAGCACCATGACGCCCCTGAAGGACAGGAAGACCAGAGTGACCCCGAGGACCTCGAGGATTCCGAGGACAGTAATTACCTCCCTCCGTCCGAAGAGGAGGACAGCCTCGGACCCGAAGACTTCATTGTCCCAGAGGACCCCTTGGAGCAAGAGAAATTCAAGCAGCAACTCATCGCCACTGCCCGAACCTTGAAAAGGAAACAACAACAGCTAAAAGCCGAACAGGATACACTCAACGACAGATGGACGATGGTTTTAGCTGCCGAAGAAGGCCTTGACGATCAACGTCAGGGTCAATACAAGAGTTACCCACGGTGGCGCCTACTCCCAGAATTTGAGGATGAGGCCCTTGAGCCCATGCCTCCCAGACGAACTTACGGAAACCAGCCCGACCGCCCCCCTCGAGGACGGTACAGGCCGGCTGTGGAAACCGAACTCCCACCACCACCCCCTCGAAGACGGGATAGGGCGGCCGAAACCAAACTCCCACCCGCGCCCCCTCGAGGACGGGATAGGGCGGCTGAAACCGAATATCCACCCGCGCCTCCTCACCGAGCAGGCAAAGACCCGGTTCAACCGGACGACCAATACGATCTGCGCTGCGACCTGAACGCCAAAGGGATCCAGTCAAGATCCATCTATGGATCCACAGGATACGCGCCCGCTGGACGGGACGGATACCAGGCCTGGCGCGATAGGAACGACAGAGCTCGGGAACAGTACCGTGCCCGGATGATAACCGATCTCCGGCGCGATGTGGCCCGGGCCAGGGGCGCCGCACACCCAATGTGTTTCACTGATGAGGTGATGCAACATCAATTCCCCGAGGTGTTTAAACCCGTCAATATAGAATCCTACGATGGGACAACTGACCCAGCCGTGTGGATTTAGGATTTTCTTCACCACATTTATATGGCCCGAGGAGATGATCTACACGCCATTAAGTACTTACCGCTGAAACTCAAGGGACCAGCAAGGCATTGGCTGAACAGCCTACCCGAAAACTCCATCGGGAGCTGGGAAGAGCTCGAGGATGCATTCCGAGCTAACTTCCAAGGCACCTATGTTCGGCCACCGGACGCCGATGACCTGAGCCATGTCATTCAGCAGCCCGGGGAGTCAGCCCGGCAATTCTGGAACCGGTTCTTGACCAAGAAGAACCAGATCGTCGACTGTCCGGATGCCGAAGCGATTGCGGCATTTAAACACAGTATTCGGGACGAGTGGCTCGCCCGCCAGCTCGGCCAGGACAAGCCGAGAACAATGTCGGCCCTTACCTCCCTAATGACCTGCTTTTGCGCAGGTGAGGACAGCTGGTTAGCTCGTCGAAGCAACCACCCCGAAGACCCCGGCACTTCAGAGGCCCGGGACGGGAACGGGAAACCCCGGTGCAATAGGAACAATAAGCGCCGGCACTGAAACAACGGCGGTGAAGCCGATGACGCAGCAGTCAATGTCGGATTCAGCGGCTCGAAATCGGGACCGCGGAAAAAACCCTCTAAAGGGAACCGGGACGGCCCGTCTGCGTTGGATAGAATATTGGATAGGCCCTGCCAGATTCACGGCACCCCTGACAAGCCCGCTAACCATACCAACCGTAACTGTTGGGTAATCAAAAAGGCCGGCAAGGTCACAGCCGAAGAACAGGGCAAGGGTCCCCGCAGCGAGGATGACGACGAACCTCGCGGGCCGAACAATGGAGGCCAAAAGCAGTTCCCTCCAGAGGTCAAAACCGTGAACATGATCTACGTCACGCATATACCGAAGAAGGAGCGGAAACGCGGTCTTCGGGATGTCTACGCCTTAGAGCCGGTAGCCCCGAAATTCAACCCGTGGTCGGCTTGCCCGATCACTTTCGACCGTCGAGACCACCCGACCAGTATACGCCATGGAGGAACGGCGGCCCTGGTGCTCGACCCCATAGTGGACGGATTTCACCTCACCAGAGTCCTTATGGACGGAGGCGGCAGCCTCAACCTGATTTACTCAGATACAGTGAGGAAAATGGGGATCGACCCATCAAGGATCAAACCCAGCAACACCACCTTTAAAGGTGTAATCCCAGGCGTCGAGGCACGCTGCTCGGGATCCGTGACATTGGAAGTTGTCTTCGGCTCGCCCGATAACTTCTGTAGCGAGGACTTGATCTTCAATATTGTCCCCTTTCGCAGCGGTTACCACGCACTCCTCGGCCGGACTGCATTCGCCCGCTTCAACGCCGTCCCGCACTATGCATAGCTGAAGCTCAAGATGCCAGGACCAAAGGGCGTTATTACCATCAACGGTAATACCGAGCGCTCGCTCCGAACAGAGGAACACACGGCGGCTCTAGCCGCCGAAGTCCACACAAGCCCAGTCTACTGTCAAGACACTGGACATGCAAGCGCTCCCGAGCTGCAGCCTCGGTCCTGGAGCACTCCCATGCTCACCCCAAATAGGGGTACGCGCCCCACAGCACGGCCCACCTATTCGCGAGATACGTACCTCGAGTGCATAATTTTGCGGTCAAAATTCCATGGGCAGTTGTGGGGACACATGAAACAAAGACCGAGAGCTCGGTTCAACCGAGCAATGGCCGGCAGATGTCTTCGAATCAATATCAACAATGGGCACCATCTAGGGCCTGATCAGCGTCAAACTGATATACCATGGCGACTTCTCAAAACCCTTTCCAAAGGGCTCGTCTGTCGAACATTACTACTTCCGCCGAACATACGGTCGACAGCTTCGCTCACACGGAAGCTTCTTAAAGAGCAAAGGCGCAGACGTGTAGCAGGGCGTAGTAGGGACGTCAAACCACTCATGAAGGTCCTGTGTAAACCTTTACTCTAATGTGTTTATTTTTTTCCAAAGTATCTATCAAAGTTACTTCGGCAATCCGGATTGTACGGTTGGACGTCACACATTCAAAGGAAATAAAAACCAGTTTTTCTCTGGTAATTGCGCTTTCATTCGTGTTGCATATTCCTTTCCGCTTTTTTAGGCCGAAGCAAACTATTACGATACGTCCCTTTTATTGTAACCGGCTAATAGACCGGGGGCTCGAACATAAATATTGCCTCAAACTTTGTCCCGGCACTTACTTTATGTGCTCGGCGTCATGGATATTGCACTATATGAATCAGTTCCGAATTGCGTCTTTGGTCAATAGTTGGGTTGCCCGGCTCCTGTGTTTACCCTCTTACATTCCGCCTGTTCGGCTAAGAGGGTAAAGGGAGAACCACTGCGATTGTACTTATAGCTCGCCTGGTTAAGTACCTCAGTGGAGAAAGCCGAAAACTGACTATCACAATAAGCGAGAACTGGTCGGCGATCCGATGACTCGTGTCAAACCAAAAATCGCTGGAGGTTAGTCCGTGTTACACGAAGGGTTCTCTGTTACAGAAACCATGTGATGATGGTGTCAACCGCGGCTCGTCCGAATATCACAAACACTGGGGGCTAGTCACCAGCACCCGCAGTCAAGCTCCTATGGCTAAGTGAAAGCGCTAAAACCGCATAGTCTGATTGCCTAGTTTTCCGTATATACAACTGCCTCCGGGAACCGAGACGTCGGCTAAGGGTTCAAGTATGACGAGAAAACACCCCATGCAGTATCTGCAAGGGGGCTGAAACGGACGACTGGTAACTTTCAGTTTAAAAACGGCCGCACAGGAGTCAAAATTAACAGGCACTATATTCACAGCCAACAACTTGCATTACAATAAAGCAAAAGTTTCAACTCCTTGCCTACAAGGAAAATATATCTACTCATAAATTACATCCTTCTAGCATTGGGCCTCTATTGCCTGAGCACCATCCATCATGATGGGAAAATATTGCTCGGGGTGCCTATGCTCCTTCCCAGGAGGTGAAGGTCCGGTGGCCATCTCGGCTGGCTTGATCTTCGGCCAGTGCACCATAGTCTTGCCGAATGCCAGCCGAGCTCCTTCAATGCACGCGAAGCGCTTCCAAGCATCAATTCGGGGCACGGCGTCATACAGCTTCTGCACCAACCCAAAATAACTGCTCGGCAGCGACTCTGAAGGCCACAGTTTGACGCAGATGTCCTTCATCACGGGCTCCGCCATCCGATGCAGCTCCATTAGCTACTTCATCTGGTTGTTAAGGAGGGGAGGGTGTTCGGGCGCTTGAAATTGTGCCCAAAACAGCCTTTGTTCGGCCCGACCCTCCTGGGCGGCGAAGAACCTCGCCGTATCAGCCGCACTCCTCGGGAGGTCCGCAAAGGCGCCTGCGGAACGCCACACCCGCATGAGCAAGGCGAACCTGTTACCTCCAAACACACTTTGCAGCAAATATAGCTTACCATCCACAATAAGCTTGACTTGGCGGAGTTCCTCCTGGTAGCCGCGCGCCTCTGTCCGCGCTTCCTTGGCCACCGACCCCAGGGAGGTTAGCTCGGCGGCCTGCTCTTTATTCTTCTGCTCGAGAGCCTCACACTTTGTGACGGCATCCGCGATCTCTTGCTGCACTTCCGCCACTCTGGCTTCGTGCTTCTGACTAGCGGTTTTCACCGTAGTCAGTTTGGCAGCTGCTTGTTCGGCTGCCGACCTCTGCTCCGCCGCTTCTACCTGTGCTGTCCTCAGCCCAGCCTTGAGGTTCTCGATCTCCGCGGCGGCAGCTGTCGTCATAACCACTAATTCCGTTTAGGCTATTTTACACCTTATTTAACAAAAATGCAACAGATGTAGTAAATACTACAGTTCGGACTTGCCTTGCGCCTCGTCGAACCTCTTGTTCACCAGGCTGACGTCGTCTTTGGAGCTCTTGAGCTTCCGATTCAGCTCGGCCAACTCCTCAACGTTGGCGGCTGCTGCCGAAGACGACGCCTGCGCATCACCCTACGCACATTAGTATCCGAGATATTGATTTTTTTGATCCTCTGACCGGCTTTGCTCAAGCCAGTCAGAGTCTCGGGGGCTACTGTGTATGAGGCTATACATTTGTACAAAAGAAATTCCTTAAAGGGAAAACATTACTTGGCTCACCTCGAAGCCTGTGAGAAGTCCATTGAAAGCCTCCTTCAGTCCGCTATCCACGGACCGAAGACTTTGCAACACCGCGCCCATAAGGGCACGGTGCTCTTCGGCGATAGAGGAGCCGGTTAGAGCATCCTCCATCTCATCCGGCAACCCAGTCGACGCCCGCTCTGGGCCGGGCGGGGGTGGCAGGGGCACTTCGGTCTCTTCCCTCTCAACGACCGGAGTGCCCGGCTCCGGACGCCTCGACGACTCCGGAGCCGCTCTTTGAGAGAGCTCGGATTGTCTGGGCTCCTCCTCTTCGTTAACCAGAGGGGCCCTCCCCTCCTGGTCTTCGGCGACCGAGGTGTTCGCCTCGGCCATGATGACGTCGCCCCCTCCCCCTGTGTGTGGCGCGGCAGGGGTCCTCCTCGACAGGGCCTCCTCGGCCTCCTCGGCGATTGGGGGAGGCGAGGCGCGCGACTCGGTCCTGCTCTCCGCTAGCGCGGCCGGTGGAGAGTCCCCCTTCGAAACCCGGTCGGTAGGGAGGTCGCGCAGCGGGCTGCGATGTCAAAAGCAAAAAGTGATCGATATCGAGCTTAATTCGGCCGAAAACACTTATGCGGATATTGGAATGCGTACCTTTGGGCCTGCGGTTTGGCCCTGGGGATCCTCCGAGGAACCTCTTCGGAGGCCTCGGAGTCCTCGGCAGAAGCCAAGCTATTGTCGGACAGGGCCACCTTGGCCATGCGTGCTCTCTTGAGGGAAGGGCGAAGCGGCTCCTCCTCGATGTCTTCGGACGCCGCCCTCTTTCTTGTTTGGGAGGAATCGTCTTCCTCCCCTTCTCCTCCCTGCTCCTTCTCCTCCTCTTGTGCGGAAAGAGCGTGGGTGTCCCCGGATCCGGCGTCCGGGGGTCCTCGGGAGCGGAGGCCCTCTCTGGCCTCCCTCTTCTGGTCCTTCTTTTTCTCCTTCCTCTCCGGCGCCTCGTATGGCTCCACGGCCAACATGGCCGTCAGTAGGGGTGTCCTGGGCCCCTCTGGCAGCGGCGCCGGATTGATGATCCGCTCGGCCCTCTTCAGCCAGTTCTGCGGAGAGGAAGTAAAAAAGCTAAGTACCTTGTCAAAGGGGAACAGTTCGGGTATAAGAACAAAATTAGTCATACCTCCCATGGGGGGTTTGCGGCGTCGACTCCGATGTCCTCCTCCTTGGCCGGCCAGTCCTTCTGCGGCTTGAACAGCGCCCTCCACAGCTGAGCGTGGGTGGTGCGGAAGAAGTTGCGCATGGTGGCCGGGTCTTCGGGCTTGTAGGCCCACATGGGGGAGCCCCTGTCCTGGCATGGGAGTATTCGGCGACCGAGCATGATCCGGATCACGTTGGGCAGCTCGACGCCCTGCTCTATCATCTTGGTGAGCCGGTTTTGCAGCTGCGCCACCTCCTTGTTCACCCCCCAGTCGAGGCCTTTCTTGGTCCATGAGACCAACCTCGTAGGGGGTCCGGATCGGAAGGTCGGAATCGCCCCCCAACCCGCGCTCCTTGGCTTGGTGATGTAGAACCATTCCTTCTGCCAGACCTTGACGGTCTCGATGAAGGTGCCCTCTGGCCACTCCACTCGGGGGAGCTTGCTGACCATCGCGCCCCCACAGTCCGCCTATTGGCCGTCGACGATCTTCGGCTTGATATTGAAGATCTTCAGTGACAGGCCGAAGTGTGGCTGGATCCGAAGAAAGGCCTCGCAGATGATGATGAAGGCCGAGATGTGGAGGAAGGAGTTCGGCGTGAGATCGTGGAAATCAAGCCCGCGGAAGAACATGAGGCCCCTGACGAAGGGATGGAGAGGAAAGCCCAAACCTCGAATGAAGTGGGGCAGGAATACCACCCTCTCGCCCTGTCGCGGCATGGGGACGACCTGGCTGGCCTCTGGGGCATGGTGGGCGACGTTGGCGGGGAGGTAGCCCGCGTCCTTCAGCTCCAAGATGGCGCTCTCAGTGATGACGGATGCCTCCCACTTGCCCTTGGATCCAGAGCCCGCCATTGCTGGATTGAAACTGGCGGCCGAGGTGGTTCTTGGAAAGGAAAGTGGATCTGAGCGCTGGAGCTCAAAGAATGGGGAAGGCAATGGCAAGGACAGAGATGGGAGCGTGCAACGGAAATGAGGACCGTTCCCCTTTTATGGGCTGTAAAACCCACGGCCCCTTTTACTGCGCCGCAGCCCTCGCCATTTCCCCGTGTAACCGTGCCATCATGCGCGCGTGGGGCGGGGCAGATTATTGATCATATCCCTAAAAACCAGGGCACGATCTCCATATCGATGGGACGTGCTAATGAAAAACCCGCCTCGAACCGCGGATCGAGTTTTTCATAAAACAACTCGTGGTCGTGGCACATTGTGACCCTTCGGTAAAAAGTTGTCAGTGGGGGGTACTGTTCACACCGAAGTGACTAGACTTCAGGGCTCAGTTATCGATACCCTTTGGCGACCGAAGTGTATTTCGGGGCGTGTGCGGCCGGGCAACAGTTGAAGACTCGACTCAGAGGAGGTACAGGCCGGTCATTGATATCACGGAAGAAAGAGAACTCATCCACAAAGCCGTTGGTGTTCGGCATCTACCTCGGCTTCGAAGACTAGTTCGGGGGCTACTGAGGGTGTCCTGAACTAGGGGGTGCTAGGGCTGCCAGCCTATCTCTCGTGGGCCGGGCTGATGGGCCGCTCTCTACTCATCGATGGAAGGCCGGATTGTGGGCGATCCCGTGTATCAGAAGGAAACCTCCGAAGACTTGGCATCTCCACCAAGGAATAATTGGTGTGGCCGGCATGTTTATCCCCTGATGGTAACCGACCATTTGTAACCCTAGGACCCTCTGGTGTCTATATAAACCAGAGGGTTTAGTCCGTAGAGGATCATCATTCATAGCCTAGGGTTTAGCCCATCCGATCTCGAGGTAGATCAGCTCTGTAACCTTCATACAATCACATCAATACAATCTAGCAGGACGTAGGGTATTACCTCTTCGAGAGGGCCCGAACCTGGGTAAATTGCCATCTCTACGTTCTCTGTTACCCATTGATTCCTAGACCCTCAGATCGGATCCCCTACCCGAGATCTGCAGGTTTTGGTACCGACACTCGGCCCTTCCCGACCCCTCCCGAGCTCGCCATCGTCCCTCCCAGTGAGCCCTCCTCCGGTTTCCCTCATTTCCCCCTCCGTTCTGCTGTCGTAAGCCGCCCCCTCCATGCTCGACCGCCGCGCCCGGAGCCCGCGTGTTCACCGCGCCGGCCGCGCCCGCTTGCCCCGCTGCTAGCACCTGCTCGCGCACCCCGCCCCGCCCGCGCTGGCCGCGCCCCATGCCGCCCGCTGCCGGCTGGCCACGCCCACGGCCACGCCGTGCTCCTCTGCCCGTGCGCGCGCGCGCGTGCACAGCTACGGCAGGCCGGCTGGCCCTATGACACGTGGGGCCCGGCCATTTAATTAGGGTGGCCTAATCCTGTTTAGCACTAACCCCTCTAACCCTCACTGACTAGTGGGCCCGTTTTAGTTAAAACTAGCTAATTAACCACTGTTAATACTACACCCAATGACAGATGAGCCCCACATTGACCCTGTTGACCAGTCAGCCTTGACTGGTCAACTGTTGACTGGACCCCACTGGCCCCACTGTCATACACTGTGGCTAGGGTAGCACTAGGTGACAAAAGTATTATACTGTTTAAATTCGAACTTAATAATTAAAGAAATTTTAGAAAATGATTAAAACTTTGAAAAATCATATAAAATAAACCGTAAGTCAGATGAAAATAATTTATATATGAAAAATGATCAGAAAAATATAACGAATCCGAATATGCCGTCCACATACTTGCCACACCCCTCTAACATAGCGCACCTTGAACAATTGCACCGGGATCAGTACAGACAAAAATGCCTGAAGCTGGGAAAATATTCCCGAACATTTTCCCGCTCCGTCTAAAATACTTAGTGATGCAGTAGAACCCATACTGCCATGTCATGCATCTGTGTTGCATTTGTCTGTCTTTTATTTATTGTTTCTTCCCCCTCTGCTCCCTTCCGATAGACCCCGAGACTGCCGACGTCACCGCTGAGTACGACTACGTCAACGACAACCAGCCCCTTACAGCAGAGCTTCTAGGCAAGCGAACCCCTTTGATCATTCCTATATCGCCCATTACTTCTCCCTTATGCTTGTATTAGATTTTGCTACTGTTGTAGTTTCCGGTAGCTCCTATTCTGATGCATAGCCTGTTTTTGTAACCTGCTGTTGTTACCTTACCTGTTATCCTAAATGCTTAGTATAGGAATAACAGAGTAACATCAGTGGCCCTACACCCTTGTCCGTGCTGCCATGCTTGTTATCCGGGTTACCCGAGCCAGTGACCGATGTATCGAGACCTGACCACACCTTTGGCCCATGCAACTGTACGACTCTACAGAGCCACACCAAGCGTGATATCACCGAGGGTGATTCCTCGCATATCACCCTCGATGATGACCCTGTAGTGTAGCACACCCAATGTGATCTTACCGAAGGTGATTCCTCATAGTTCACTCTCGATGATGTCTCGATCGTGCAGTGTATCAAGTGTGGATTCATCGAGGGTGATTCCTTGGATTCCACCTTGGCGGTATGGACCTGAGTTACGACAATTCCCCTTTATTAAAGACGGGACGGCTCCAAGAGCACCCGTGAGTTATTTGAATGGAAGTCGGGTCGGCCCCAAGGGTACCCGCGAGAGATACTGTGGCGGCTGGCAGTTTAGCGGTACCACCCAGGATGTGGTGGTAGCTCCGGACTTGTCCCGACAGCCAACACGAAAGATGCACTCAGTCGGATCGACCGGGCAGGTGGAGACCACCCAGGAGAGAGGTAGGCCTGGACCCTCGTCGTGAACCGCGTGTTACCAAGTCGGAGCGACAGGAGTCCTGGTCGTTTCCGCGAGCTACTAAAAATACACTAACGGATTTGGGTATTTGATCTGAGTTGGCCACTGGCCTCACGCACTAGCCACCACGCGGGATTATGGTTTATGGGGCCCTCGGCGACGTACATTCTACCGAAAGCTCTGTTAGACGTCACAGTTGAGCGGCACGCGCCCGGGTGAGCTGGTTACGCCGGCTTGTGTATACAGAGGCTAGGCTTGCTCCCGGCCGGTCTCGCAATGCGCAGGAGTGCTTAGGGTGATGGGCCCATGACCCCTTCGCGCTTAGGATGTAGACCAGCGTGCTGACCTCTCTAGAGAGCTTAGGTAGGACTACGGCGTGTCGATCATCCGAGGCCGGGCATTACCCTGGAAAGTGTGTCCGGCCAGAGGTAATCGAGCGTGTTGGGTAATGTGGTGCACCCCTGCAGGGAAGTTAATCTATTTGAATAGCCGTGTCCACGGTAACATGATGCTCGGAGTGGTATCCCGATCTACTACAACTAGAACCGAATACTTCCATAATACTTAATTGTTATATTGCTCCGAGGTCGCTTTCTCGTAGGGTAGCCGAGGAAGGATCTCTGGGCATTGCTAATATATAATTACTAGTATATGTTACCGTGCTCTACTCTCTTCTGATGCTGCAAGATTGCTGCAAGATGCTAGTCTTCGTTAAGATACGCTTCTCCCCTCTCTACTCTGGCATTTCTGTAGTTTAGTCCAAAGATATAGCCCCATTCCTTTGACACCAATGCATACTTAGTGTAGAACTGATGTAAGTCTTGCGAGTACTTTGGATGAGTACTCACAGTTGCTTTGCTACTTCTTTTCCGCCTACCCGGTTGCTGCGTTCCGATGACAGAGCCCAGGATCCAGAGGTCCCCGGTGGAGACTACTACTACACCGAGCACGACGACCAGGAGTAGTTCGGAGGCCCTAGGCAGGAGGCTTGCGCCTTTTCGATCTAGTGTCATTATTTTGCTCAGCCTTCTTAAGGCAAACTTGACTAACTATGTCTGTACTCAAATAATATTTGCTTTCGCTGACTTATGTATTCGGGTCCTCGTGACCCCTGGCTTGTAATATAAAGATTTGTGTTTAAATTTGTGTCTAGAGTTGTGTTGTGATATCTTCCCATGAGTCCTTGATCTTGATCGTGCACGTTTGCGTGTATGATTCGTGCACGGTCGAGGCGGGGGCGTCACATTAGTATACTACGTGTCCACCTAGAGCGTGGATAAGAATTCCTTCACGAGAGCTCCTGACACCTTCTCGGTCTTCGGGATATCTTTCACGTGGCTGCTTTGTGGAAAGCATTCACGTGGGCTTTGTTTGCTGGCGAATAATCTTCTGGCCTTTCAGTGTCTTCTAGCGTATGAGTAATATCATGCACAGATGATTCTTACTCATATTGTTGTCTTCTTTTCTAACTCACACCGCTGGCTTGACTTGGAATTCTGCCTTCTTCTTCACTGAAGTTATATATTTATATATTTTTATTTATATATATTTCAGGAAATGCAATCTTTTATTTAACAAGTTTACAAAGTTGTCAAAAAAGATTTAAAATAAAGGGAAATCGTGTATTGCAAACAAATGCGAGATCACTAATTAGAAGGTACCCCTTGCAAAGGTCACTCCCACCTTCTCTTGTGGTGACAAGTGGCGCACTGCATGTGCGTCACTTGTCGCAACCTGAGAGTTTTGCGCTTTTTTATAGATTCATTTTTCAAAACATTTTATCTCTTTAACCGTGCGTCTAAATCACGAACCGTTTTCACCGTTGGGTTTCTCGCATCGAGATCTTCAAAACTAGATCCCATGTTATTAGGTTTGGACAAACTTTTTTTTCATGAAAAAATCAGAAAAGAGGGAAATCAGAAGAAAAAAAACGAAAACCCCAAAAAAAGAAAACTGGAAAAAACGAAAAAACAACCGGAAACAAAAAAAACAGAATTGAAAAAAAAAACCAAAAAACTGGGAAGCACAGTTGTGGTTTTCCCTTTTCGGGAAGCACAACCGTGCTTCTCGTGAAAGCACAGGCTGTGCTTTTCCCGAATTTCGGGAAGCACAGCCGTGCTTCTCGCGGAAAAGCACTGCTTTTCAAAAAAAAATCGTCAAAACCTAGAAAAAACCAAGCAAAAACCGAAGAGCCAAAAAACAAAAAAAGAAAACGCGTGCAAAAAAAAATCCCGAGGGTGCACCAGTGCGCGACAAGTGGCAGCGGTTGGGCGCACCACTTGGCACGCTCCCAAGCCCTAGAAAGTGACCCCTGGAGGTCCCCCCGAAGGGGTAACCTCTAATTAGTTGCTCCCGGAAATCGTGTATTACAAACAAATGGAAAATACTGGCCATCGACTTAATGGGCTAATTGGCCAAGCACAGAAGATAGCCCACACATAGCTTTATCCTGTTAAGGAGAAGAATCAAGGGATGGCTACGATGAAAAAGGTCCCCTAGCGAAATACCTAGGGTTTCGCTCCTCCTCTGGCAGCTCGTGCCACCGTGAGTCTAGTCATCGGGGATCGTCTGATCCCTCTATCTCCCACGCTGCGCCCTGTTGTTATCTTTGACGGAGGGGTACGTGAGATCTCGTGAGGAACACCATGGCGGAAGGGGGTTCAAGCAACGGAAGGAACGGGTAGGAAGATGTTGATGATCTGCTACAACGGCTCAATCTGCATGAAGAAGAGGGCGATGAATTCGTCTGGGAGGAAGAAGCTGACACTCCCGAGATCCAGGCCAAGTGGCTGGCCATAGCTAGGGTTTATACCCGCAAAGGTTTTAGTCCTTCGGCATTGTACTCCGACATGCGATCAGCTTGGAATCCTGCGAAAGTCGTACGCTGGCGACAGATTGAACCAAACCTGTTTACAATCCAATTTAACTGTCTTGGGGATTGGAACACGGCTACGTCCATGGGACCTTGGCTGTTCAGAAACCAGGCTGTCATCATAGAAGAATACGATGGATTTGAGAATCCACAAACAGTAAAGCTAAACAAGATCGTGGTCAGGGCACGTGTTCTGAAACTACCGGATAATTATCTAGATGATAAGATTATTAGAGGCATGTGCAGAAACATGGGAGAGATCATAGAGGTTCAGATCAGGCTACCGGCAGGCTATGTTGGTTCTTTTGTTAGAGTGCGTGTTAAACTAGATGTGACAAGGAAACTAGACAGATTTGTATCCATCACAAAGGGTGGGAAGAAAGTATGGTATCAAGTGAAATATGAGAAGTTACCCATCTTTTGCGGCAATTGCGGATTAATTGGCCATTGGCATGTGGAATGTGGCACTGGAGAACATGACTTAGCAAAACTGGAGTGGGGTGATTTCCTGCTTGTTGATGAAGGCCGAAGCCGAGGGACTGGACGTGGGGCTGGTCGTGGGAGTACAAGGGGCAGGAGTGGAGCACCGTTTGGACGTGGCTTCGGCCGAGGCTCTGATCCTGGTGAGTACAGAGATGAAAGAAGCGACCTTAATGATAAATTGTCTGCCTATCAGAGTTGGTGCTGGAACGCTGGTCTTAACCAGCAACAGTACATTACTGAAACTGTTCCCAAGCAATCGGCTGAAAAGGATCCGATGCAGACTACTGACGGGGAACCAAAAAATCTTGCGGACGCTACCATGTTGGATGCAAACACCTCTGTGAGGAAGCGTTTAGCTCTGGACTCCGGTGCAGCAACTACAGAAACGCATGATTTGAATGGGGCTCTAGTGCCAGTTGGACCTAGTTCAAAAGTGGCACTGATTGTTGATCGATTTGATGGTAACAGTCCACCGGAGGACCCTCAGTCATCCCCGCAGAAAAGTCAGAACAAAAAGAAGCAGCGAGTTGAGGAAGGAGATGGTAACAGTGGATTGGAAAGGAATAATACTTCTGATGATTTGGCGGGCTCCCTAGAGGGGCGCCGCCCGGACCAATGAGAGTGTTAGCTTGGAACTGCCAGGGTTTGGGGAGTGACCCGGCAGTTCGCGCTCTTCTGGACGTCCAGAGGAGAAACAACCCCGAGGTCATGTTTTTGTCGGAGACTCATCTAGACCGCTATCCGGCAGACTGTTTACGGCGACGACTTAAGATGGATTTTCTAATTGTCAACCCAAGCGATGGCAGGAAAGGTGGAGTAGTTAAAAAAGGAGGTAAAAGTGTCACAGTTATTCTCACACCCAAATTACATTGATGCTCGAGTGGAAGATAGCAGAGGAGTCTGGAGAATAACAGGTATGTATGGCGAATTCAGATGGGAACACAAATATAAAACGTGGGACAGATTAAGGCAACTAAAAGCACGTCATGATCTGACCTGGATTATGATAGGAGACTTCAATGAGATTCTTTTTGATAATGAGAAGGAAGGAGGCAACATGAGACCACAACAATTTATGTCTGCTTTTCATCCAGCATTGAATGATTGTGATCTCCAGGATATGGGTTTCATCGGCGAGAAATTTACATGGCAACGCGGAGAAATCAGAGAACGACTAGACAGGGCGGTCTACAACTCGAGGTGGTCGCAGATGTTCCCAGATGCAGGACTCCTCAACTTGGAATTTAGCCGATCAGACCATAGACCCCTGTTGATTGATACTGAATACCATAGTGTGACCACTACTGGTGCTCCGGCCAGGAAATTCTTTGAAGCCCGCTGGCTAGAAGAAAAGGATTTTGGCAAACGTGTACAGCAAGCATGGGCCAATGCATCCATCAGCGTGAGTGGAGGCGTGATCTCAAAGCTCTCACACGTGCATGATGAATTCCACGACTGGGATCAGCGGGTTCTGAAGAAACCTAAAAAGAGACTACATCGAGCTCAGAGAGAACTTGATAAGGTTATGAGTGGTGCCACTAAAGCTGAAACAGAGGACAAAAGGAAAGAATTAGCTCAACTGATTGAGTACTTGCTAGAGCTTGAAGAAATTCACCAATTGCAGCGTTCGCGAGTTAACTGGCTCCACAAGGGCGACCGCAACACACAGTTCTTTCACCTGTTTGCTTCTGCGAGGAGAAAAAGGAATAGAATTACTCGCCTGAGAGATGATGGGGGTCAGTGGGTTGAAGGTATCAATCATCTCAATCCCTTAATCCAATCTTATTTTGATAATCTTTTTTCCTCTGAGATTAATGACACAGATCCGGCTGTGTTAGCAAAAGTTCACAGAAGAGTTACGGATCAGATGAACGTCGCATTGATGGCCCCGTATACTGCTGATGATGTAAGGGAAGCAGTCCAGAGCATTGGAGATCTCATGGCCCCGGGGCCGGATGGCCTCCATGCCATTTTTTATAAAAAATACTGGCACATTTTTGGTGAAGAGATATCTCAGGAGGTATTGGTGGCTATTAATTCAGGGGTCATACCGGAAGAATGGAACGACACAACTGTGGTATTAATTCCTAAAACTGAATCTCCTGAATCAATTACTCAGTACCGCCCTATTAGCCTTTGCAATGTCATTTATAAGATCATCTCGAAGATGCTAGTTGCACGCCTGAAATTAATTCTTCCAAATATCATCTCTCCATCCCAAAGTGCTTTTGTCCCAGGCAGACTAATTACTGATAATGTTCTTGTGGCTTATGAATGCATCCATAAAATTAAAAACAAACGAGAGGGTCAAACAGGGTTGTGTGCTGTGAAATTGGACATGCATAAAGCGTACGATAGAGTTGAGTGGATATTCTTAAGGAATATGATGCTAAAGCTTGGGTTCAATGAGCAATGGGTTAATTTGATCATGAATTGTGTGAGCTCAGTGAAATATAAGATCAGATATAATTCCCAAGAGACAGATAGCTTCACCCCTACCAGAGGTATTAGGCAAGGGGATCCCCTTTCCCCCTACCTGTTTTTATTGTGTGCGGAAGGTCTATCAAGTCTTTTGTTGCATGAAGAAGAAGTTGGAGGTATTGATGGGATTAGAGTGTGCAGAAATGCACCATCGGTGTCACACCTACTTTTTGCCGATGATTCTCTAATTCTCATGAAGGCTGATTTCTTAAATGCAACTTCCTTGCAACAAACACTTGATACATATTGTGCAAATTCTGGACAGTTGGTGAGCAGAGCTAAATCAAGCATATTTTTTAGTCCCAATACAAGCAATGTCACAAGAACAGAAATTTCCAATGAACTTCATATTGATACAGAAGCTTTATCTGACCGTTACCTAGGTCTTTCTGCCCTAGTAGGAGCAGACAGAAGTGACTGTTTCAAACATTTTCTGGATCGGATTCGTGAAAAAATAAATGGATGGAATGAGAAGCATCTTTCTGTTGGAGGGAAAGAAATACTTCTAAAAGCTGTGGTACAATCTATCACAGTGTATGCTATGTCGGTTTTTAAATTACCGAAGGGCCTTTGTAAAGAAATCATGGATCTCATTGCAGGATTCTGGTGGGGTGATGATGAGGAAAACAAAAAAATGCATTGGTATGCATGGTGGAAGCTATGCATCCCAAAAAACATTGGCGGCATGGGTTTTCGTGACCTCCATAGTTTTAACTTAGCAATGCTCGCAAAACAAGTTTGGCGCCTTGTTCAAGACCCGGAATCTATTTGTGCCCAAGTGTTGCGTGCAAAATATTACCCGCACGGTGATATACTAAGAGCAGGTACAAAAAATGGATCTTCTTTTACTTGGCAGAGTCTAGTTCCTGGAATCCAAACTTTTAAAAGAGGATACATTTGGCGTATTGGTAATGGCGAGAAAATCAACTTATGGACTGATCCTTGGGTCCTCTCTAGTCCGAACAAAATGGTTATCAGACAAAGAGGAAATCAGCTTTTATCAAAGGTGAGTGATCTAATTGACCCCATCACTGGCGGATGGGATGAGGACCTTGTTACTGCAACCTTCGGAACTGTTGATACCCAAAGAATTCTACAAATCCCACTCAATATTGGTGCCTTTGATGACTTTATTGCCTGGCATCCGACGAGGAATGGAATTTTTTTCTGTGCTTACAGCCTACCACCTGGAATGGAACCACCAATTTGGGTCGAGATCCACACCTGCGGCTGCCCCTGGTCCATCAGCTATTAATCCGGTGTGGAAGAGACTGTGGGAATTGAAACTGCCGAGGAAAATTCAGATATTTTGTTGGAGAGCACTCCATGGTATTCTCCCGCTGAAAAGTATCCTCACAAATCGCCACATTGGCCATGAAGGTCACTGTCCAATATGTAATCAAGGTGCAGAAGATATTAGGCATTTACTCTTCACGTGTGAACGGGCTGCTTACCTTTGGAAGAGACTAGGAATTGAGAACACAATTCAAACAGCTTTGGCAACGGATCTCTCGGGATCGGCCGTACTGGAATATATACTAAGATCTGACCTTGTTATATTACCAGGAACACAAGTGCAGATGCAGGCTGTTATTGCAGTTGGTAGTAGGTATCTTTGGTGGTTGAGAAGGCAAACTACTCACGCGGAAAGTGTTCCACCGATTAGTAGATGGCCCGTTTCAGTCTTGGCTATTGCTGCTAATAATGCAAATTTGCATCGGCCAAGCAATCCTAGTATAATTCCAAAATGGTCTAAACCAAACCCAGGTTTCCTGAAACTTAATGTTGATGCTTCATATTATGTGGAGAGTGGCACAGGTGCGACGGCGGCTGTCATCAGAGATGTGCATGGGTCTTTTGTGGCTAGCAAATGCATTTACTATGCTCATGCAGCGGATGCAGCAACAATGGAGGCATTGGCAATGAAAGATGGATTACACTTGGTAAATACTATGGGGTTAAGTAAGGTGCAGGTGGAATCCGATTCAGTGGAAGTCATAAACTTTTGCACAGGTCAGGTGCAGTGGTGGGACTCGGCAGCAGCGATTTATGCGGAGTGCGTTGACACATCAGTGCAAATTGGAACCGTTGAGTTCAAACACTGTCCGAGAGAAGCCAACGGTGTGGCCCATGAGCTAGCAAACTATAGTTTTCATAATAATCTTTCTTGTACTTGGGACGTTGATCCCCCTGATTGCTTACTCGTTTTTCTTGCGAATGATGGAAGTATTGCTTAAAGTAATAAAGCTAGCCATGATGGCCTTTCCTCAAAAAAAAGGATGGCTACGATCAATTCACATGCATACATCGCTTTATCATGTTCTGTTTTGAGTTGACTGCCGCTGTCCGCCTAGGGCATAGACAACAGCCGCCGCGTGGAGCTCTGGCCACCTCGTCAAGCGATGGTCACCACTCACCACGACAGCGTGGTTGCGGGTAAGATGGCACACCCGTCGTCCATGGCGCCTCGGTCCTCCAAGTCAAACCTCCCGGCATTGCTTAATTACGTGAGTCACGTCTAGACCAATGGTTTATCATCACATGTTACTACTAGTGTTAGATTTATACAAACTACTGGCTATTATTTTTGTTACATCGATTGCAGATTACACACTAGTTAGTTTTTTTTTTTGATAGGTCGAAACTATTTTCTACAAACTTCCAGTCTAGTCTGTATATACTAACATAGACTTGTAGTTATTTTGAAGTTTCTTATGGTTAAAAAAAGGGATAAGTATATTTTTCGTCCTCGAACTCTTGCCAAAGTATAGAAATCGTCCCTCAACTCCAAAACCACCAAAACTCAGTCCCTCAACTATCAAAACCGGATAGTTTTCGTCCCTCGTGCCACTTCGGGCGGTTTTAGTACGCGGTGAACAGTAACTCGATGAACAGTAAATTCGAAAAATTTAGCAACAGAATTCAAAAAAAACTGAAATATTACGGCATCAAAGATACTCTGGTGTGCAAGACGCGTGCAAAATTTCGTGGTGTTTCGACATTCGAGCAGCTCGTGGCAAAGAAAAAACTGTAAATATGTTCGTCGGTGAACAGTAAATTGGAAAAAAATATCAAAAAAATTCAAAACAATATGAAATTTTTTGGCATCAAAGAGGCTTGGTTGCGCAAGGTGCGTGCCAATTTTCGTGGTGTTTGGACATTATACGAGCTCGTGGCAAAAAAAACAACTCAGATTTATTTTTTTTGAAAAAGTGCACTATTTTGTTTTTTTGGCTAGCGCTCCTCGGATGTCATTTGATCACGAAATTTTGCACGCATCTTGCGTACCTGAGCATCTTTGATGCCAAAAAGTTTCATATTTATTTGATTTTTTTTGCTATTTTTTTGAATTTACTGTTCACCGCTATAGCCGATTTACGGTTTTGTTTTTGCCATGAGCTGCTCGAATGTCCAAACAGCACGAAATTTAGCACGCACCTTGCGCAGCAGTGTATCTTCGATGCCGTAAAATTTCAGATTTTTTTTGCTATTTTTTTCGAATTTACTGTTCATCGGGTTACTGTTTACCGCGTACTAAAACCGCCCGAAGTGGCACGAGGGACGAAAACTATCCGGTTTTGATAGTTGAGGGACTGAGTTTTGGTGGTTTTGGAATTGAGGGACGATTTCTATACTTTGGCGAGAGTTCGAGGACGAAAAATATACTTATCCCTTAAAAAAATAAAGAGGAAGTAATTAAGTACCACTCTAATTTTGAAAATATATATCAAACTGAGGAGAAAATACGATTTCAATTGACATGCAAACTCCTGTGGCACCGGTAGAAATTCCGAATAAGCTAAAACCGAAGGGAAACCATATGGTATATTCGTGTGTTATCCTACATCTCTGCTGACATGTGTGGTTATTGTCTTCTTTGCCCCCGTATACTCAAATTCTGGCTCCGCCCCTGGCTCGCTCTTGCTCGCGCTCCTGGGTTGCCCTTTGCCCGCCTTTTCTTTGTCCACGCGAGTTTTTTCAGCAAGGACGGCTAGCCTAGATGACTTGAGCGCTTGTGCTTCGACGGATGTGTTTACGATCGGCGTGGAAAGCACTTTGTCCATGTCATCATCATTAACCGCATTACGTGTGCTGGCCATGAAGACCTCCGCCGACGAGGCGCGGCTACCGAACCTCTCGTACCCATCAGACTCAGAGTCCAGGATGGGCAAGAGAGAGCCCACCATGGCGAACAGCTGGGATGCAGGCTCGTCAACATGATCTGAGATCACAGCTCTCCGGGGTTGCGAGGGTGAAGTTTTCACCAACTGGCTGGGAACCGGGTCGCAGATACGGAGCTTGTCAAAACTGTCGGTGATGAACTGCAGAATTCCAAAGCCGAGAGCCTGTCCTTCGGTGAAGGTGGTGGTGAGGGCGAGATTCCCGGCCGCGTTGGCCACGAAGTCGAGGGGCCGAAGGTGATGCCTTCGCCCGAAGTGAAGCTGTCGTAAGTTGGAGTTGGTCCATCTACATCCAATCTGATCCAGTACGCACAACCCCTACCTGGCGAGCCAACAGTCGGTGGAATTTACTGACAATAACAAACATGGGGCAGCGCACGTATCGGGGAAATAATGAGATGCACACGAGACTCAGATTTACCCAAATTCAGGTCCTCGAGATGAGGTAATACCCACTTCCTGCCCTTGTGGTTGTATTCATCATAACCTCATATAGAGAGGTAGGGTTTGGTGTGTACAATTGTGTGTGATACGACAATGAACAGGTACCGATCCGCGCAGGCCGGGGGAGGGGGGTCCCTGCCTCACCTTATATAGGTTGCCGAGGCTAGGATCACAAGGAATCTGAGCCGGTTACACCTAATCCTAGGCGGTTGCGACTAGACGTACTATATCTGGTAGAACACTTGTCTTGTACTCCAAGTTGATGATGCACCCAAGTATAGCTAGTGGACCCTGAGTCGTGGGCTTGGGGCACCCTGTGGTTGCTGCGCCAAATCTGTCCTCCATGGCTATACCCCGGGAGTATGGCATCGTTAATTTCGTTCTTTCAATTTTTATGTTTTCCTTTTTATGTTTTTTATTTTAGATTTCTTAAGTATATTCTACATATTTGAAAAATATTTAGGAATTCAAATAATATTTACATATTTTAAAAAATATTCAACAAATGATGAACTTTTTTTCAAATACATGGTTGACATTTTTTTCAAATACATGGTGAACATTTTTTTAAACATGTTCATGGAATGTAAAAAAATCAGGCATTTAAAAAATCATACAATTTTAAAAAATGTTCACGTATTTTCAAAATGTGTTCTTGCAATTGTAGAAAATTTTCACACATTTTAAAAAAATGTTCATGTAATTTAAAAATGTTAGCGCACTTTAAAAAAATCATGTAACTAAAAAATAGTTCATATCTTTTAGAATATTAGTGTATTTATGAAAAAGGCAAAAACCGGATTGAAAAACAACGTGAACCATGAAAACCGAAAGAAAGAGTCGCTATGAAAAAACTTGGTAAGTCAGCTTGCGACGTCCTAACTAATTGGCTGCCAGCCCACGAAGCATGCTACGGGCCTTTGCCGGACTATGCGTCGCAGCGAGGGACCTATAGGAGCACTCGCCTTGCAGGGCCGGGTCCCTCGACTGGACCTTCTTAATTCCTTTGCGCGCTGGATAAGCTGGGCTGCAGGCCGCAGTTGCTTACTGAGACTCTCTCTCTCCCTCCTCCCCCCCCCCCCCCCCCCCGCCCTCTCTCTCTCTCTCCAAAACTTAGCTGGACATTTCAGCCAGCGACGGACTGACCTGGGCCAGCCCATTTAGCTATTATACCATTCTAGAATCTCGGTTTTGGGAACCTTCAAGAAGTTTCCGGTCTGGTTTCTTACTGGTTTTGGGAACCTTCTTGAAGGTTACGGTCCAGTTTTTTCTGTCATTTTCTTAATCTATTTTTTAGTTTTTTCCAAAAATTTCGAAAAATGTTCAAACTTTTCAAAAAATCTTCAGAATTTTCAAAAAAAGTTCACAAAAATCAAAAAATGTTTGGGCTTTCAAAAAATGTTTGGAATTTTCAAATATTGTTCCCTTTCTTTAAAAAAATGTATGCATTGTTTTCAAAAAATGTTCGCAAATGTATTCAAAAATGTTCTCAAAATTTCAAAAAATGTTCATGTTTTTTAAATGTTCACAAATTTCAAAACAATGTTCACAAATTCGTGTTTTTTCAAAAAACAGTTCACATTTGTACAAAAAAAATTAGGTTTTTCAAAAAATGTTTTCAAATTTTAAAAATTGTTCACTTTTAGAAATAAATAAATATTTTCTTTTTTTGACCAGAGAACAAAAAATGATTGAAAACCGGTGGAAAAAAACCGCTCGCTCGTTGGCTCATAATCTAGGGTGGCCCAACGTTGTCTGCGTGTGCGTCACACCCCTATTTGACGCAGAGAGTGTCAAATAGGTGGTCCTGCGATGGACCTATGTGACACCCACGAACTCAACCGTGCACTAAAATACACGCGACATGCACGATCAAGATCAGTGACTCACGGTAGGATATCACAACACAACTCTACGACACAAATTTAAACATAAATCTTTATATTACAAACCAGGGTCACGAGGACTCGATAACACATTAGTCAACAAACAACATAGGTCTGAGTATATACGAGATAGACAAGTTTTTGCCATATGATGGCTGAGCATAACAACGACAACTGATCGAAAAGGCGTAGGCCTCCTGCCTGGGACCTCCGAACTATTCCTCGACGTCGAACTCCACGCAGGAATCATCCTCGGGAACCTCCGGCTCCCGGACTCCACCATCTGAATGCAGCAACTGGGTAGAGGAAAAAGGTAGCAAAGCGACCGTGAGTACTCATCCAAAGTACTCGCAAGACTTACATCGGAACTATGCTAAGTATGCATCGGTATCAAAGAATTGGGTTATATCGGTGGACTAGACTGCAGAAATGCCAGAGATGAGGGGGGAAGAGCCTATCTTAACGAAGACTAGCATGCTGCAGTATCAGAAGAGAGTACTGTATTATATAATATCTGGCTATAAATAATAACATATAGTAACATGTATATATCAGCAATACCCTGAGATCCTTCCTCGACTACCCAGCGAGAAAGCGATCTCGGAGTAGTTATAACAGTTAAGTATTATATCAGTATCCGGTTATAGTTGTAGAAGATCAGGATACAACTCCGAGCGTTCTGTTACCGTGGACACGGCTATTCGAATAGATTTGTCTTCCTTGCAGGGGTGCACCACATAGCCCAACACGCTCGATTACCTCTGGCCGGACACACTTTTCTTGGTAATGCCCGGCCTCGGATAACCGACAGGCCGTAGTCCTACCTAGACTCCGCAGAGAGGTCCACACGCCGGTCTAAATCCTAAGCGTGAAGGGGTCATGGGCCGATCGCCCTAAGCACTCCTGCACGTTGCGCGACTGGCCGGGGACCAAGCCAACCTCTGTATACACAGCAGGCATATGCGACTCACCCCAACAATCAGCCCACAAAATTGTGACGTCTGACACAGTTTTCGGGAGAATGTACGACGCCGAGGGCCCCATAACCGTTATCCCGCGTGGTGGTTAGTGCGTATAAGCCAGTGGCCAACTCAGATCAAATTCACAAATCCGTTAGTGTATTATTAGTAGCTCGCGGACACGAGCAGGGGCTAGGCCCACCTCTCACTGGATGGTCTACGCCTGCCTTGCCGATTAGACAAAGAGGATCACTCGCGGGTACCCTCTGGGGTCGACCCGTCTTTAACATTGGGAGCTGTCGGGACTCAGTTCCATCTCTTATTGTATGGTACCACCTGCCCTTCAGCCTCGTATTAACAATGTAATGTAATAGAGTAAGTATACCCGTGATCATCGCCCAGCGGGATCATGGCCCGATAATATAGCATGGCAAACGGACAAGGTTGCATGGGCAACTGATGAAACTTTAGCATAACTAAACTAAGCATCATAGGATAGCAGGTAATGTATCAACAGCAGGTTACAAAAGCAGGCTATGCATCAGAATATGCGCTACCGGAACAACAATAATAGCAAAATCTAATGCATGAAGTAGAGGGAGAGAATGGGCGAGATCTGAATGATCAAGGGGGTTTGCTTGCCTGGAAGCTCTGCGGAAGAAAAGGATGGATCGTCGGCGACGTAGTCGATCACAGGGACATCGGCAGTGGTCTCGGGGTCTACCGAAGAAGAAGGAGGGGGAAGAAACAAATAAATATAAGGCATACAAATGCAACACAATGCATGGCATGGCAAAAAGTTATGCTAGGGGTGCTCTAATGCATTACTACGCATTATAAACGAAGAGGGAAAATATCCGGGAATATTTTCCCAACTCCAGATATTTTCTTCGGTATTGATCTGGATGCAAAAGTTCAATGTTCATTATGTTAGAGGGGTATAACAGGTATGTGGGTGGCATATTAAGAATCTTTATATTTTTCTGATCATTTTTCATATATAAATTATTTTCATCCGACTTACGGTTTATTTTATATGAATTTTCAAAGTTTAATTGAATTGCTATATTTAATTTAATTCGAATTTATTTAAATGGAAAATGCTAAGTGCACACAGAAAGTGTACACAACAGTGTGCTGCAGAGGCTGACAGGTGGGGCCAGTTGTCCTAGTCAACTGTCCAGTCAGCAGCACAGTCAGCAGTCAACAGTGCCGTTGACTGGTCAAACCTGACCAATGGGTCCCACTGGTCAGTGACTGGCTTATTTAATAGGATCTTATTTAAACTAATTAGGTTAATTAGCTAGTGGGTCCCATATGTCGCGGGACATTTAAATTAACAGAGTTTTATTTAAGTTAATTAGAGTTATTAATAGGTGGGGCCCAGTGTCAGTGGGACAGCGGGTGGATTAGGGCCCAGGTTAGTGGCTAACCCGCGGGGTCCACCTGTCGGTGGCCCACGTCGGAGTTTAACGCGGTGGCGCGCGCTTGTGGCCTCACCCGCGGCGGTGCTTCGCTGGAGTTCGCGGGAAAATGTGCACAGGGCACGGATCTGCGCACGCTTGGGCTCTACGGGACGCTGGGAACGCGCCGCGTCCAATGGTGGCAGTGGCTGGCGCGGGGGTGGCAGGAGATGACCACAACGACGATGGCCGGCAGCAACAGAAGGTGGGGCTGGTTGGGCTCGACGGCACGGCTCGTGTTTGAGAAATCCCACGGGCCAGGCCGCGCCACAGAGACGCCCTGAGCACGGTGCCGTGCTCAGCTGGCCACGGCGAGGGCTACAGCGATGCCAGCAAGTGCATCGGCGGCGGCGGAGATGGCAATAATGGCAACGGCAGCTGCAGCTCGAGATCGAGCCCAAACGGAGAAGGGAAAGGTGCGGGAGCTCACCGAGAGTTTCAAGAAAGGCCGGCGAAAGGTTAGTAGCAGTAGGGCGGCCGTAATCGGAGAAGATCGCCGGCGACCGTAGGGACGAGGAGAGCTCGATCTGCAGGTTGTGGTGCTGCCCGGCTCGAATGGTTGCGCGTTGTCGACATAGAGGAAGAAGACGCAGCTCCGGGACAACGTTTCTGGCGCCGGGGAGCTCGGTGGCCACGGCAATGGCGACGCCAGCGCGGTGTTGTGCGCGGGAGAGAGAAGCGGCGCGAGGAAGGGGGAAGTGGAGGCTAGGGTTTCGCCGAGGAGCTGCGGGGGTGGTCTAGTTGGCGTCGGGGCCTCTGGATGGCCGGCACGTGCGCACCCGCGGCCACGGACGC